>OU342659.1:13985325-14633825 GCA_910589605.1 Chrysoteuchia culmella
GTTGTCTCAGTCGATGTGTCAGTCTATCAGTCAAGATCGTAATTAGGAAATTAGTCCTGGAAATGTGTATGAAAAAATAAAGCATATAGCTATTACTCTATTTTTTTGTTTTAAGTTTCTTTTATCCTATCGCTTTTTTGTAACAAGAACTCAATATTGTTGATTCGTTTAAAGATTTTCTGGAATGTGTTAACGTCCCAATCTCTTTTGGCCTTTTGTTCAATTACAATCGTTCAGATGACAAAGAACTATCTTTATTGTAGGGATCAAATCAATAAACTAAAATGCTGAAACTCAACCATACATTCAAAAAGTATTGATCCTAATTCAAGTATTAAGCTTATGTTAACTCCAAATCTATTGCCGGATTTATATAAATTGACTATTTATTCAGTTTTAGAGCCATTCCTGCGCCCTCAGGATACAGAAAAAGCTATCTGAAAATACTATGTTGCTATATTCATAACACGGACATTTATATCTCATCGTTATCTGTAGGTCAGTTTTATTTTAATAAAAAAACTTTAAGTAAATAATCGCAGTGTTCTATAGAAAAGAGATTTTCGTTTCGCTGTGAATCCAACTAGGTTTAGGTATTTTATATTTCAATTTATTTTAATTGAATGTGTAGATCTTTTTAAGTAGTTACATGAAAATAATATTTATAAATGTAGGCTTTTACGCAGTTGTATTCATTATTTTAGCTACAGCCATTTTTAAGTAGTTAAGCATTACTAATATAAGTGGTTTTTTGTACATTATTTGCGTTTGAAATATATTTTTAGGTCCTTGTAATTGGCTCTTTAATTATAGGCATACAGTTTTTAAGCGTGATATCATAGTCCATAATGTCGATTGTAATAATTATCATTACGCATAATAAGTATCATGAAGCAGAATTTGAAAAGCAAAATATTGTGTGGCAGATATTTTGGCATATGTATTAAAATCCATAAACTCGAAAGGCAGAACTACTTTACGTATTATTTTTGTTGCATAACTATTGTTAGCATTATTCACAATCAATAATATTTTTACCGCATGCAAGCATGCATACATGGCTGCTGTCACGACTCCGGCGCAGCGGGGCTCCGGTGGGCCCACGCGTGCTTATCGTCGCAGATGATTTTAAAGCTCACCACCGTGTCCTCGGCTTGTTGGCCGGCCAGGCCGGCCAGCCTCAGCCGCGGCGACGAGTCTTAAAGCCATCTGCTCCTTAGCACGCGGGCTACTTCGCCCCTCCGCGCCTTTGCGGCTCTAAATTGCACTCTAGGGGGTAGGGCTGACAAGACTTATCATAAGTATAAAATAGCATTGAAAAATACAAAAAATCAAGCGTCATTAAATATCCTTAATGAATATTTAAAGGAATCAGGCCTTACTTGCCGGAAATCCATATCTTATTAGAATTAAGCTACTTACATATTTTTGCCCAATGAAGTTCATGCCAAAAGATAATCATGGATTTTGATGTGTATGTCTTCATCTAGTAAGTGTATGCCTAACGTTTTTATGACAAACAATATTATACGAAAAGAAAAGACCCCGGGGTTCTAACTTTTAATCATAACTATAGTATCCATAGCAAACAGTTTAGATATGCAGTGTTTTGCTTCTTTCTTTTGATGTTAAACCTTAGTAGATGCTTCCATATTATCCCTATAGTTACACACCCACATTCCATAATAATAAAGGTATTTTAATTTACAAACAATGCAAATATTTTTAAAATTTAACGCAACAGTCATTTTAATATTATATAGATGATTTTCAACTTAGCAATTATTCTTGCCTACTTTTAATATATTCATAAATAGCTAATTCATAAAACATAGAGCTTCTATAGAACACATTAAAACTGCCATATGTAAAGTCCTGTAAAACTGACTTAAATAATATTATTCAAATAATATAGGCAGACAAGGAGACACAAAACTTTATATTAAAATCTAAAAGTGAAAGAACGATATTAAAATTTTGTATCTTAATATTATTATGTTCCTAAACATTGAGGAAACTATACCACTTATAAGAATACAGGTAAGTATTGATGTTATGAAATATTAACACATTTCACGGGTCGGTAAGGTTCAAAATAGCGCAGCAAGCTTGAAAGAACTGCCACATATTACTTTGTATCCACTTGTTTGAGTCATTACATTCCCGGTCACAGAAAAAAACTTTTTTATAAAAAGAAATATCGAAAGTCGCAATGATGCATGAGACTGGAAAAGTTTCATATAAAGCTTTTCAAAGAGTCAAATTCGTACACATTTACATACTATTCGTTGTCGCTTTCATCCACTTAACTGTCTAGGGAGATAGAGAATCAAATCGAAATCATCTCATAGGAATCGTGAAGTCGTGAACTTTATCGAAACTGTTGTCGGCCCGTGAGATGTGTTGAAGCGAACGTTCAAACCTCACTATAAGCCGATTGTGAAAACTTGTTCAACAATTTAATCACCATCATTGTCATAAATCCATCATATACCGTCATCTTCATCTGCCTATTGTGAACTTATATTGATGGCTGATGAGGATTCTCCTGTCATCGGTGCAGTGCGTCCTTCTTTTCTATTATATTCTAAAATGATCTTTGTAAGAAATCATTTCCTTTCTATCTAACGGCAACTCTTCATTTGCTCTCTTCATATTCAAATCATTTCAAACACAATCTACTTAAATATCTTTATTTTCAGCTGTCTTTCTCTCCTTTAACCATCATTTTATAATTTTAGCAACCTGAATTTCATCTACTCTTATATCAAGTCTCTACCAAACCAACATTTTTTTATAACTCGTGCCAAATACTAATCCTAATTTTATCGACTCCCGTCACTTCACACATCGCCACAAAATAACCAAATGGAAACATAATTTTGAGCAAAACGTTTCACAGTCTGCTGCCCACTTAACCGAAGTGGTCTGAACGATCGTTTATTCTCGAAATGTAAATTAGTTATATATCTAATTTTTACACTTCCGTGAGCATTGCTCATTGATATAAACACAGGTTTAGTTCTGGGTAGGTATTTTGTTTACTTTTTCATTGTTTCGGCTCTTAGGTTCGGTTCGGTAAAGGAGTTAACAAAAAACGAAACGTATTGACATATTTGATACTCACTTTTATAACCGGAGATAGTGTACACTCAGAATTCAATTCGAACTTGTTGTGTTTATTTCAATGTATGATAACAATGTTTTTATGTCATCTCTGGCGAATAAATCTATATTGTGTATGCACGTAATGTCTGCATGGAGCTAACATAACTCCACGTTGTGGCATGAAAATTTACAACGCAATAATTATGATTCAGGGAGCTTACAGACGAGCGATAGTTTCTCAGCGGCAGATCTCTACAGTAGTGACTGGCACAACGATAGATGAGTGTAAACCACACAGATAAACTAGTAGTTCTGCCACAGACGGTAGTCGACAACAATTACTTACTACTGTTGCTGCGAAACTCGCTTGTCTGAAATCATCTTTAACGGATCACAATTCAGCACATTGCACTGCTCTGGTTTATTAATAAGTTAATTACTACGGTCTCAAAATCTTGCAGAGATCAATAAAACACTTCAACGTTTTATAACTTTCAAGTATTCTTTTAAGTATATTCATGGCAGAGGGATAAATTTCTATACAGCCAATTTTTCCACAGGCAGAAGAGGGGACAAGCAGGAATTCTGAAGGCGAAGATAATGATGGCAGTGACGTCAACGCTGGTTCCTCAAGAGTCTTGTCAGCAGCCACGTCCAGGGAAGAAGATGATGACTCCAGCAACAATGCCAGCAGCGAGAGCAAAAGTCCAGGGCAAAGGTGGGTGTCTAATGCACTAACATTATTTAATCATTGTAAATATGTAAGTTCTTCGAGAGTACCTGTATTATATACCTCTACACGAATTCAAAATAAATTATTATGAGTTTTAAAGAGAAGATGGAACCAGCAAGGGGAAACACTAAATTCCTAGCGTTTCCAAGTCATCAGTCAAAACATCGGGCTGCTCATAGTGTGATTATTTAGATAGGTACGTAGGTATACAAGCTCCACTATCTACGACATTTTTTAAAATAAGAAATGACAATTAATATATCCTTGTTCCGTAGAATCTTGGGGTTACCATATCACGTGCAAAATTTCGTTATTCGATTTCGTGCTAGGCCTTTTTCGATTTCGGGCTGCTGCCCCTGTGATTATACTTTATGCTTTACCGTATTACAATATCTACGTACTTTACATAAAATGTAAAAATATTATATTGTCTAAATCTGCCTTTTTATATTAAAATGTTTCAAAGCACCCAGAATTGCGGATTGGGTGTGATTGGGGATTCTGGGAGAGACTCGCTTCCATCTTCAGCCTTATCAATACTTAACATCAGGTATGATGAAGGCTAAGAGTCTCCCCGTACTTCATTAAAAAAAAAACCATATCATAATCGCTTCAGTTTAACATACTCCGTATCCATTGCTGCATTGTTAGAAATTACCTCGACTCCTGCCTTTTAATGCCTGTGATAGAAGTACGAAAATTGTGATCCAATACAGATTTACCCAACCCTTTACCATCAGCCGCTATCGCAGTATTTAAGGATGGAGCTGATCACCGCGTATAAAGTAAACTCGCTTTACTTACTTTGATATCACTCTGGTAAAGCCTCAAACTGCCCACCTGATCGCTGACCCTATTTTATGAAGTGTCAAAGTAATAAAAAACCGTATTTTTAAGATTAATGGTCGCTCTAAATATTTAATACTAAAATCCATCACATACCGCCATATAAATTGCTATCGATACTTTGATTTTTATGCCAGACATACCTTAACTTTGACGACCGCTGTGACCAAGAACTTAAAACATGGTGCGGTATAAAGTGAAGTTAAAATTAATTGTCACTGATATAGATATATTATATTACTAGTGGCGGCTCGCGGTTTCACCCGCGTGTTTTCCATAATAAATTCATTCGTGGGAATATCGGGATAAAAAGTCCTATGTTCATAACCAGGCTATCAACTATATATGTACCAAATTTCATCCAAATCCATTTCGGAGCCTATTCAATGCAAACAAACAATCAAATCTTTCCTCTTTATGATATTAGTATATAGTAGTATATATGTCAGATATATTACATCATACATTCTTCGTTTATCTGAGTTCAAGATAACTAAAGTTTCAAATATTTATGCCACGCATAGGACCCATAGAACACATAAAAAAAACAACTAAAAGATATCTCCTCGACACTAAAAAACACACACGCTTGTTACAAAATATAAACCTAGGGTGAGCATCGAACTCTTCTAACATTTGCTGTCCGAGTATAGAATAGAATCATTAGAACAAGACCACCAAATGCGTCAAGAAAAAACGGTAAACACTCTTGGTAGTCCTTAGAGTTTCTCAGTTTCTCGGTGGTTTAGAATTCCAGAAGAAACGCGCCTCCAGCCTTATTACTAACAGGGCCTTTATTCACTATGACTACTTAGCGATTCCTTGCTCAAACCACGTCAATCTCGTACTTGGTTTCGACATTTTCAAAATACGTTTTCTCTATGACACATAAAATTTAGTTATCTTACTTGTTCAATAACTATACATGACTGTCATGTACTTGTACAATAACTCTATAATTTGTGAGTATCATGGAGAAAACGAATTTTAAAAAGGTTAGTACGACATTCGCGTGGTTTGAGCAAAGAATCGCTAAGCAGTTATAGTGAATTAGGCCCTTGAGCATGTTAAAGGGTAAACGTTGTTCATAATAATAGGTACTTCATAATCCCCATTTTAATAACGAAATTTAACAAACATTTCAGGAGTATTTTCATACATCTATGAATATTTCCTATTGAGACAATGCCAATCATTGACGTCACTTTGGTGTAGTGTTTCAAGTGTGGGCCTGCCGATCGATCGACTAATGCTTTGTGTCATGAGTTCGATTCCCACAGATTATTAAATAAAAGTAATGTTCGGTGAGTTTCTTGTACGTAATCTTTGTATATTTCCAAAAAACGCATAGGTCCCATAATACAAGCACTGCTTTCCATCCTCATACTACTGGCCTACCTTATGAAGGAAATTCAAATTTCAAATTCATTTATTCAGTCTAGGCTGTTACAATCACTTCTGAACGTCAAAAAAGCTAAGCATCGGTTCAAAAACCCTACAGCGGTAGACCTTGTAACGAGAAGAACGGGCAAGAAACTCGTCAAGGGCAATTTTTTCTTCCTGTTTTATTTCATACGGAGTCGTCAAATTGAAAAGTGACCTTAAACACATGGGTAAGATCAATTTTCATCACAAAAAAAAATTAGAATAAAAGTACATTTTAAGGTTATCTTAACCGTAAACAATTTTCAACTCGCAATACATTATAACATTTCTCGCATTACAGAATTACTCTATTTCAAGTTGTCACGTACATACAGGTCAATAGCAATTTATTTTAGATGAAAATATTTAAGCTCTAAGCATAACGTTAAGACGACATATGTATGGATAAGGAGTATGGGTCATGTCATGCCCCACCACGCGGGCTTAATGCTGGTTTGTGGGTTTTAACGACTGAAAATGCAGCTCGGTCTAACGGCTTAACGTCCTTTCCCAAGGAGCTCGAGATAGTAAATATCTGATTACCCATCCCGTGACCGACCATTGCAAAAGTTGTTTAACCTCAAAAGTTGTAGGCTAAGAGCACGAACCACTGCGCCACTGGCTTCTCATGATCTGCAGTTCATTAAAGTACAAAATTTTACAACGAGATGCCGCATTAAACTTTTGACTAAATTCAATAATTTTCGCAAATTTTATAGCATAGATCGAATCGAACTACTCAGTCAGAAGAGGGGCGGAGACACGATATTGATCGACAAATTGCATCTGTCGCTTATGCAATGCGAGACTTCTCACGAAACATAATGCACCACTTATTTAAGCTTTTTAATTCATAGGCCTATAGTAAAAAATCGACGGCACTTCACTTATTGACCAACACTGACGAGTGAACGCGGTACGAAAGTACGACATGCGAATTTCTCACCGTATTCGTTCGAAATTGACACATGGTCTGCGATTAAATGAACGGAGAATTTATTAGGCATTCGTTCAGAAAAAGATTCATAGGAAAAGGAGCTTATTTTTTTTACTATAGGGAATAAAGTCGGCTGCGGAGAACGGACAGTATATGTTGTCGTTAAATATAAGTAAAATATTCCATGTAGGATAATTCAATTAGCTGTTTATTGCATTTATGATGGAAATAATATAACAAATAAATATTTAAAGTCGTATAACCAATCGGTGTTTCTGAATACAATTTCTGAAAAAAAAAAAGTAAAAATACGTTTAAAAAATTGTAGTCACCTAAGGTTTTGGTCCCCCGTTCTTCTCAAGTTCAAAACCTTGAGAAGAACGAGGGACTTGGTGCAAACACCAAGTATTTTTTTATTAATACGTAAGCTAATATATCGATAGATTGGATCTAATAATTTTTTTTACCAATATTGCGAGTGTTGCATTTCGTATTGAAGTAGTGGATATAATATTCAGATCAATACACGTTGAATATTTGAACTATCCAACACGCAATAAGCACTACAGGTTATATATTTAATACTGTAACTTGTAAGTACCTACTAGTGTACCTAAGCACCTAATAAAAAAGACGATTTTTAAGTACAACAAATTTAACAAATTAGCCTTATTTACAAAGAATACTAAGCTTGTATCTGAAAACGTTCAAATGCACGTAAATTAACTTGAACCCAGTATTTTCAGCCGCCATCTTTGTATTTTTGTACCACCATTTATAATATTTCAAAAGTCATCTAATTGACTCGATATCTCGGTGCAGGGAATCGAGATGCACCTTAATGAGTCAGTGTCTCTATCGATTATGTTATTCTTGGAAAATGGAGCGATCGGTGGCATTGAGATACGGCCTACGTATATATCTAGGAAACTGTTTATCGAATTTATGATTCTCATTCCCTTTCCTTAATTTTGATTGAAATAAAACAACTTTTTCGGATTATCTACATGCGCACTGTATATTACACGAGATATCTAATTTTTCATGTTTTTTAGTTTTAATTTTGGTAGGAGGAAATTTGAATTGTACCGCAGTCTTCGTTCCTTAATATCACAAAGATTGAAAAGTATAAATAGTACTAATTCTAGTAAATCTAAATTTTTTTAATTAACAATTGAACAGGATCTATAATACTCTCTCGTGATTGGTAAATGCTTTACCTTCTTATCCATCCACAAGGAAGGCTAGTGCCCTCGCAGTGGGGACGGTAAAATGGCTGATGACAAAATGCTTAATAATTCTAGCTTTGTTTTTAAATGGAATTCTCTTCATCGCCTCGCGTTTTTAAAGTTGAAAGTACTATCGATCTCAATTCACACACTTCACTGACTGCGTTGCATTGAAATTCTTGAATATCACAAATATAGTTTCAAGACCTTGTGTTTCAGTATTTTATTCGACCTTTGCAGAGCCATGGTCACTGAATACTTAAATAAACATTATATTGGTAACAGAAGTACTGAAACTAACTATTTCTAAGTTATATGTGGGGGCAGCATTCGCTTACATGGTGCCTTAAAATGGCCATAAAACACCGACATTAGTCCAGTTTAAATGATCTCTTGGATCATTAAAAAGACACTTAGCGTCTGCTTTAAGATGTTAACTGCAATTACTGGAAGCCATCAAATAAACGAAATTACTTGAAGTTCACTTTTAATTGTTACTCTCATGTCTGTACAATTGAATAGATTAATTGTACTTAGTGATTTCTGAAGCAATCTCTTAATCTTACGAACATCAACCGCCTCTGTGGTCTAGGGGTACAACCACCGGTATCAGACCCAGGGGTCCCGGGTTCGATTCCCAGCGGGGGTAAATATTGTATTCGTTTGGTTGGTGGTAGGACTTGTTGTAAGCCCGCCTGGCTAGCTACCACCATCTTATCTAAGCCTGACGCCATAACAACAATGTTTTCAGCATCGAACTGCCGGAACACAACAATGCATTGTTGTGTTCCAGCAGTTCGAGATAAGATAGCCAGTTCCTCAGTGGTTGAGGATTCCGGGAGAGGCTCGCTTCCATCTTCAGCCTTATCAATACTTAACATCATGTATGATGAAGGCTAAGAGTCTCCCTATCATTCATAAAAAAAGAACATTATCGTCACAGCATCTAACAGAATACATATAAGAATAAGTGATCTAACGACACTTTTGCAGGCCGCGAATGTGCAAAGCCTATACCATTTCAGTCACGAGACAAACTCTAATAGATGAGCCTTTGTCTGTGCAAATTCTTTGACAAAACCTAATCGATTTCCGTCAAAATCTGTACTGTAATAATCTGTATAGGCTTTGTTAATTAATTTGAAAGCAACATTGCAGATGCAAATGCTAGTCTTATTCGGTCAAAATAAGTATTCGATAATATCTCAACTATTTGTAAAGAACTTTTCTTAAAAATTCTTAGGTACTCATAAGCATATGCGCTAATTGTGAATACTTATTATGGAATAAATCAGATTACCAATCAAAATTAACTAAATACTAATTTGCAGACAATACAAACTCCAAACATATTTGTAAACTGTAATTTTATATTTAACGAGTATTATTCGCCACACCATTAATTCTAATGGAAGCCGAGAAAAGCACTGAACGCACGTAAACTGCCATGGCCGGAAGAACGAGTAATTTTATGTACCCTTAGACATTTATTGCGTATGAGTAGAGTATATTGCAAGTTATATTCCTATTCCCTAGCTATATGTCGATTTAATTCAGTGAAGACATGTAAGCTTGACGCCATAACAACAATGTTTTCTGCGCTGTTGCGTTCCGGCAGTTTGAGATAACATAGTTAATTCCTCAGTGATGACGATTCCGGGAGTGGCTCGTTTTCATCTTCAGCCTTATCAATACTTTACATCAGGTATGATGAGCGCTAAGAGTCTCCCCGTTGTTCATTAAAAAGACATTCGAATCTGTCTTGCGAGTACACAGCACTATTCTCATGTAAAGAGATACCTTTGAAATCTACGTATTCGACTACTAGCGCCAGAATCTGTGGTCTTTGTATTTTTTTTTTTTAAAACAACGAGGAGACTCCTTAGCCTTCATCATACCTGATGTTAAGTGTTGATAAAGCTGAAGATGGAAGCGGGTCTCTCCCGGAATCCTCAATCACTGAGGAGCTGGCTATCTTATCTCTAACTGCCGGAACACAACAATGCTGAAAACATTGTTGTTATGGCGTCAGACTTAGATAAGATGGTGGTAGCTAGCAGACTTACAACAATTCCTACCACCAACCAAACCGAATACAATATGTACCCCCGCTGGGAATCGAACCCGGGACCCCTGGGTATGATACCGGTGTTGTACCACTGGACCACAGAGGTGGTTAATAATATATTATACCGTAAACCTACAAAAGAAAAAGGATCGTTTATCGACACCTAACCGTTTTATTGGGTA
This sequence comes from Chrysoteuchia culmella, assembly GCA_910589605.1. Classification (NCBI taxonomy): domain Eukaryota; kingdom Metazoa; phylum Arthropoda; class Insecta; order Lepidoptera; family Crambidae; genus Chrysoteuchia; species Chrysoteuchia culmella. The sequence goes on from OU342659.1 coordinate 13,995,854, forward strand.
TTCGTGGTATATCAAAAAGTACGCGTTCATTTAAGTACTCAGCTAAAGCTAAACCCATTCTGTCTTCGACTGTGGCGGTGAATCAAGTCTCGCTATGGTCAAAGGCTGACCCCCGGTTTTTGAATTGAGAATTTTACGTTGAGAATGATTTAATGCGACTTAAGTATGACTCAAACGTATTTTTGTTTTTGAATTAAGTTTAATTTGAGCATTCGAGTTTAAGAATTCTTAAATGTGACAGTTCAACTAGTGCTTATCTCAAAATTTGCGTGTCTGAATACGATTGACAGTACTCAAATCCCCTGCAAACTTAAGCGTCTGGCAGTTGAGTAACCGAATCGGGATACTTAAATCTTACTTTAATCCTGCTTATTGCTAAATTGTGGCGGAAGGAATTTCCATTAGTATCCCACAGATAGGAGGCAGGGGTGGGGGGTGACCCCCCTCCCCCTGCCCCTTTCACTAATCATTTGACAATTGTATTCTACTGTGAGTTCACTGAACTTATTATTTCGTTGATTGTGAAATTGTAAGTATTTTGTTTTAGATACATTAATTCTTAAATTATTTTGGGTAAGCCAGTTTATAATGTTAGACACAGCCTCATTAATTTCTTTATAATATTCATTCAAAGACTGGTTAGAATTGGGTATCACTACCGATACGTCGTCTGCGAACAATGAACAGAAATGATATGTAGCTTGAGGACGGTCATTAATATATAACAGGAAGAGCAATGGACCAAGAGCACTGCCCTAAGGAACACCGGAATAGTTATTTTTTTCTCAGATGTATGACTTTTCATTCAGCTGGTTATCAACATTTAATATTTCGACGCATTGTTGTCGTTCAGATAGATACGATCTGAGCCAGTTTTGGGCGTTGCCTCTGAGACCATATTTTTCACATTTTGACATGAGTATTTTGTAAACGAAAAACGAAATCAAACGCCTTACTCATATCAAAGAATACCGCTGTAACCTCTATGGATTTATCAACATAGGCAAGAATTGTATTCTTAAGTTTAAAAGCTGCTAATGTTGTGGACTTGCCTTTTTGGAATCCATGCTGGTTTTGATCCAATATGCCTATCTTGTTTGTAAAACTAGTAATTCTATGAAACATGGCCTTTTCAAAGATCTTTGAAAATATGGTTATTTTTGAAATGGGTCTACAGTTTTCAATTGTAGTTTATTACCCGTTTTATGGATTGGGCCTACTACGGTTAATTTAAGTCTATCAGGAAAAAGTCCCTGCTCAAAGGATAGATTAATTATGTGGCTTAGAAAAGCCTTACTGCTTCGTAGGTACTATTTTGTGAGAATAAGTACATCACCTAAAAAATTACATTCATGGGTAACCTTGCTTTCTTAAACCAGGTCCATGCAGCTTGGCTTGTAATGGAACCTAAGTATAGTTAGAGAAAAGCTCAACTAAAAGTGATTTGAGAAAAACTAATTTAGACGAATGAAACGTAGGAAACTTAAGTCGTCATCAACTATTTGAGCAAAACTTAACTGATTTTCACTAAATACTCAATTCAGAAACCGGCTGTAAACCTTTGTTGTCATGCCGGCTAAATTTGGACTCGTTAAGTAAAGAACAAGCACTTTATCGAGTTACAAACTTCTAGAGAACTTCAAAATTCACAAGATATTAGCAACACTTAAAAATAGTATCATAAATATTCTCGCTCCTCTATAAGGTGTGAGGTCGATTAATTTAGGTCAGTTGCTTCGTATTTCAAAATCCTTTGTCAATATCTCAAGGACCGTGTCAAGAGCTGTCTTTGTTATCAAAATATTACTCGAGGAGCTCAAGTATAGTTCATTGGTTTTATCTTAGAAATAAAAATTTTAAAATATTCTACACCTTTAGCGGTATCCCCATACCATAATATCAAATGAAGTGAAACTCACTAGTGCGAGTTTCACAAACTACACTCGGCTGCAAAGAAATCGGATCACTGTGTTATTTTCATTTAAACATGGTCACTTCAGGATCTAATGCTAAAAAATAAAAAAATGTATGTGTCTTTCTCCAAGGATTTGGGTGTTGATGGCGAGGTCAAATGTTCAAATAACCATTAGCATTGAAAAACAACTGAAAACATTACTTGTTTTCCTAAAATTTAAAAACTTTTTTTTTTATTTTTGTTAATACTTATTTTATGAAAATAACGCAATGGGTCGATTTCTTTGCTGCCAAGTGTATATTTGTTATCGAAAACTAACGCGTTGTCTCTTTTATATCTATCGACTGCTTTACCACTTGAGCAGTGGATGGATATGAAAGAGACAACGTCATCCGATAGTTTTCGATAACGTAGATAATAAACAACTCGTACTAGGATAGAGAATAGCATAGCACAGCTCTTCTTTTGTATATTATTTATATTATATGTATACTGCGAATCCCTATATAATCGGAACGAATTATTGAGTTTATGTATTTTGAAAAAATATTTTTGATGCATCTGAAAAACTAAGCGAAATAAGGTTCGTTCCGCCTTTTTTCACAACGATCTAAGAGCTAGCTACGGAAATACGTTTGCAATATATAGAGCAACGAATCCCTCAAGTTAGTGTGTCATAGTATCACTATTAACGAGTCGGTGCGCCTGGCAGCTGTTCAGCAGTAGGTGTGACAGTGGTTGAGCTGAAGGCGTGCAATTTATAAAACTAGCGTTTGGTGTGATATTATACCTAATTAGGTATTTAATTCGAATATAACATTGCCAGGCGCTTTAATTGGGGGAAAATTAGTGTCAGGTGACGGCCAAGATACGCAAGCAGATGTGATGACATCAGGCTTAGATAAGATGGTGGTAGCTAGCAGGCGAACTTACAAAAGTCCTACCACCAACCTAACCAAATACAATATTGGTACATTATCTATACACTATAGATTATCTAAGACTGATGTGTCCTCAGTGATTGAGGAATCCGGGAGAGGCTCGCTTTCATCGTCAGCCTTATCAATATTTAACATCAGGTATGATGAAGGCAGAGTATCTCTCACTCTCACTAAAAAAACGTATCTTTTTGGCCGAGGCTTAAAAAAATTATACGGGTTCGATGCAGGGTTGTGAAGTTTCTTTTCTAATAAAAAAAAAACGGACAAGTGCGAGTCAGGCATGGTAATAGGGTCCCGTTTTCATCCTTTGGGTGACGAAACACGATACAATTTGACCCAATAATTGAGATGACTTTTTCACTTTTTCGCGCATCTTTGACTTCACCTGGCACTACTTTTCGCCCAATTACAACGCCTGGCATTGTTTATTCGGTTTATTCGAATTAAATACATAATTAGCTAAAACATCACCCCAAAAACGAAGCTCTATAAATTGCACGCCTTCAATTGATCTTACAACCCCTTTGTTACCCAACCACTGTCACACCCACCGCTGAACAGCTGACAGTCGCCAGGATTCTTTAATAGTGATACTACGGCATCCTAACTATAGGGATTTCGTTGCTCTATAAACTTCAAACGTATTTACGTAGCTAGCTCTCCTGCTATAACCATGATATCCCGTTAAAAGACTTACTCTGTGATACCAATGGGCAAAAATGTAATAAAATCTTTGCATAGGATAGTATTTTATTAGGTTCCTCAAAAAGATATGCCAGGAAATCTTGCATAAAAGTAGAAAACGTATAGCGCCCCTTTGTAAAAACCATATAACGTAAAGGAAACTGAACTGCATTTTCCCGGATTCCCTAGATTGTTGAGCAAGTTGTCTCCATTCACGCCACAAGCTCGACCCGATGACATGTAAGTGTGGCACGCCATCCCGAGGCTTGTTCGGCCTGGTGGTATGAGATGACATTAGTGGCACACGCCATTCCAGGGCTTGCTTAGTTGCACTGCGCCCTACCGCCCCTTAGATCGGCACGGATCTTGAGCTGCGCACGGAATGACAAAAGAGGCTGAATTTAGAAAAGTACTTACCTCTATTATTTGTAAGGCTATAGATCTCTCCGTAAGGTAGTACATACTCCTACAAAGCTATATACGTTATTTCTTGTCTTTTCTGGTAGCTGGTCTCTTTTCAATCCTACAATATAGCCTAGCGTAAATGAACACCCAATTTACAGACCAATTACGATTTTGAGTTTTCATTGTAAATTATCATGTAATTCAATTGAAATGAACCCAAAACACAGTACTTATGATATCCCTGACATCAAAACTCTTTTTATTTTTATTCCGTTCGCAGCTCGATCGTTCAGCATCTCAGAACAATGCAAGACGCAAAATCAGATCAAAACTGACTAAAAGCCTTATATGAAATCGTGCATTATGCATAGCAATTAGATCACGACCCTGCACAGCCTGACGAATAGACGTCACAGTATGCTAAGAGACACCAACTTGGTTACATTGTATTGTCCGTGAACGATAATAGCGTCATGATGGTTAATTTTGTTATTATGCATGTTCTTTTGTGAAGTCACTGCCGATGTGATTGTTGTGCCGCGAGTTTAGATTCGGTTGCTCTCATCATTAATCGAGACAGTTACACAGGTAAAAATTACGAATTAAAAGAAACTAACAGCTTCAAAACATTTAAAAATGTTGTCAATAAAAAGAAAACCATGTTAATGATGAAGCAATCAAAGAAACTCGCGACGTCGGGCTTCCACCAGCAAACCACATACACTGTACACCGCATCCGTGTAACACGAAACATCCCTTTGTAGGCGACCGATCATTGCATCGAGCTCGTCAAGCTCTCGCAAGTCCGTCCTGGACACTGAGAGGCCTGGATCTGACACAGACAAATGCGGACGTAAGTGGAGACACGTCCAGGCTGTTATGGCATACTACCAGGCACTGAGGAAAATAAAAAGGTTCGAACCGATGACCGCGGACAACGGTAAATCCGCATATCGTTGTCGTGTATTATCATTGTTTGTTTATTTCCCACTGGTGTGCTACCTTCGTCTATGTATAGGAACTTCGGGAATGGTACTTTTCTCACTGGATTTTGTGTGTTTTTCTTGTGGATATTGTGTCTATACTAGTTCACCTTGAACAGATTCTACTTTCCTACTATTACTTGGGAGATCACGTGTTCAGTGTTATTCGTTTACTTGCATTTGTATGGACGTTTAAATTTATCGATGGTTGGTTGACTATTTAGAATTTTGACTCCTAACTTTAGATTCAGATTAGTATTAGTTTTAGCTGCGTTAGTATTCGACTCACTGATATCTCACTCTACAAACATACTTTTTACATTTTGGAATTGAATTTTTATTTCTAGCATAACTTGCCATGCCGCATGTAGATAAAGGTAGATTATTTGTTTGCACGTTATTGAAATATTTGGATTCACGATGAAGTTTGTGAAGCACTAAATAAATAAGATAATAGAAGCATATTTTTCTAAAACTCGATTTACTTACTTAGCCTTCCCTAGTTCTTTGTCATATGATTCAATTTCAATAAAGACTTCTAATACAATACTTGTACAAAGAACCCTTATAAATTAAAGTTCAATGGAGCTAACTTTTCCGATTACTTTTATCTACCTATAAACTTGTCTTTCTAAAGCATGGCTCCCTCTGCTTATATTTCCCTTCGAGTTCTTTCTTTTTTATTGACATGTACTTATTAATTTTGTTGGTACCCAGAACAAAATCGAACCAAAGATGGATGAAGCTGCGAACGACGGTACAGCTGAGCTCTGCGATACAGAAGAAGCCACCGTTGAAGAGAGAAGATTCATTCTTGAAGAGGTTTTCTACTAGACAGACGCCCACAACGCAGGAAACTGTGAGGCCCCATGTCATGCCTGTCATGTGATCATTGCATTCTACATGGCCTGTTGAGATTGAGGCTATGCTCCAAGTGTGATCCCATCGTAATGTGATTTAGTACAAAACGCACTGCTTTGTCCCAAACATTAATTTTATTTAAATCATTGATCCTTTCGTTATTGCAAAGTTAACTGTCAGTTTAAAACAGAGCATCCCCACCCTCCAATTTCATCAAGTTTAAAATATGACATCGCTTATATACTTACTATTGGTATTTAGACTCAGTTCACCATTTTGTTCCATTCGTAACCAAATCCCAATATTTTAAAATTCTGTACTTTATTTAAAGAAACATGTTTCTGATTGTTGTAGCATGGTTTTGAAGGGTTTATGAGTTTTACAAATAATATTATATGAAATGTAAAAAATCTTTCAGCTATTTTCCTTAATTGAATGAAGTGTTAATATGGAAATAGCAACCGACTATGAAACCGTTTGGTTACAAACAACACATATTTTCGATTTCGATTTTCTAAATTTTTATGTTACTGCAGGTTGAAGATACAGGGTCTGAAGGTGCTACAGGAGAACACAGATCTTCAAATCGGACGAGAAGAAGAAAAATCCGAGCGCCTAGAACTGTGGTCAATCCAGACGAAAATTTTTACTTCTACTGGTTGTGGCTAATAACCCTCTGTGTGCTGTACAACTTGTGGACCCTCATAGTGAGACAGAGCTTCCCAGAATTACAAGTAAGTTTTGATAACGATTGTGTTTTTTTTATGAAGCGTTGAAGATTTTAAATTTATTATGCTCGAATGAAAATAATAGGGTAACCTCTTACATATTATACCACTACTACCTTTAACCTTAGGCTAAAATATATTGACTAGTACTTACCTAACGCCCGAGTTACATTAACAATTTATTTTCTTGTTACTTACACGTGTCATAGGAACTAATAACTTGACCTTATAGTGAAATGTCAATTCTTCAGGTCAGTAAAATTCACCAAAGTCCGAAACAAAATCGTATATAAATAGATTACTTACCATAAATAACTTGTTTATTTATTATTCAGCCCATTTGACCAAATCCAGAGGGAAATGGGGACGGAACCTTTTTTGTCCCAATGCTTATATGTTTATAGAATCAATAAAAAGTTTAAGAACAACCTTCGAGAATATATTAAAATTGGTCGTCTCGTATCGATTTGTAGAGTTCCATTTCTCAAAATGGAAAGTTATTTTACGTTTACCCAAAACCTCAAAAGATTTTGTAGAACTAAGAACCGTATCTCTATATATAAGGCCCGTGTTATCCATTCTAATGTTCCCTCCAGCGCCATGAGTATAACACCTGCCTTCACTTCAAAAATCACAAAAAAAAATATAGACGGCCAGAAAAAATATAATTATTTTCTTAAATTGACCAAGGTCAAAGGTCAGAAAAACATGAAAAATCTGACGGATTGCACACGTGCGTAGCACGCGCTTAAGTCTAGTAATATCGTATAATCTGTGCTATTAGTTACAGCTGATGTACAGTCAACCGCAGCTGCGGCTTTACATATCTGTCGAATTTTTCCAATAGTTTGAGTGTAGAAATTGTACATTTTATGTAAACCGCAGTTGCCGTTGACTGCACATCATTAACATCACATTCGACAGAACAATTCAGATATTATCAACAACCGGATGTTAAATCAGGCTTGTAATAGAGACGGTTTGATAACAAGTTACTTAGTAAGTACAAAAGTCAACATACAGTAATTTAAACCTGTAAGACCAATAATAGGAGAAGTTAATTGGGACATGACATAATGAGAATCGTTCATTAAATAATTATTTTGTTTTCCTTCATCAAGTAAATATAGACATTTCTAAATCGGGAAAGAAATTAAATATAACTGTTTGCAAAGACGAAAGATCACATCACATTACTGAAATTTATCACGAAAAGTAACAAAACTAGTGTGGACGCCTTGCGCGCGCAAACTGAAAGCCTAGCACGAAAACCTTTCAAGAAAGTATCGAAAAATATCATCAACAAATGTATGACGTATTATTTTCGTACGAACACAAGGTTGCACAGAGTTAAGTGAAGGTTCGTCGTCGAGCTTAATTTCAAATTCCATACTTAGACTATTAGAATTAAAAACGAGTGAGAAGAATATATTGATCTATATCTGCCTTTTAAGTGATTTATTATTATAGAATTCAAGGATTCATAAAAACATTCACTAATCTTGAAAGTTTTATTAAATTACACCTATGACTTGACTCACAAAGTTTAATCGTTATTTTAAACGAAAAAAGACGCTTAATACTTAAATGTAATAGTTTTATAGTATAGTATACCTATAAAGTTGCGACACTACGAAAATCCTACAATTTTACAGTACATGGGAGAGTTTAAACTAAAAATAGATCATTTTGATCAAAAAATCCATAACGTGTTCTACTCGTCGACGGTCATCAGACTGAATTGATAATAGATAATACTTCTGAAGTATTTTTTTTATGAACAACGTTTAGCATTCTTCTTAAATATCGTATAGTTTCGTAATTGTATATGCAAACAATCTTACTTGGTTCAAAACGTTTACTTCTATACCTTAGAAACGTAGCTTTCGTTCGAGTACCTACTCGAATTGGAGAGCAATTTCTACATCTTCAAATTAAAGTGAAATCTTGAAGATCGCGCTTCCACACTAAAAACACAGAGGTCGTTTATTCAGCGTGAAATAACTGCACTAGTTGCAGAATTTTACTCCTTTTTATTTCCCAAGACAGCCAGCTAAGTAAACACAGGAGAAAGTGGGGGCCCAAAACGCTCCCTTGAGAGATTCCTACCGATGTTGTAAAGTGACACCCCAAGTGGATGGAATAAATTGCTGCTCAGTAAAATTACGATAGACCTATTTTCCTGGAAGATCGGAGTGATTGGGTAACAGGCATTGAATCAAAATTATTCTATTCGAGGCATAACTACTTAAAAACGATTTATTTTTTTTTGTCTTCGTATGGCATATCTGAGGCGACAGGGTTTTGCCAAAATATACAAAACTAACTTGTTTGTTGTTCAGAATTTAGAGTTTCCTAGCTAAACTAGGGCTTCAACTACTGAAAATTCTGTTGTTTGACAGGTTTCATTGATATCAAAACAACTAATACGAGTAAGTAACGTTCACTGCAAGATAGAAATTAGATTAGTTTGAGCGATTTGATACCTCAATAATATCTACAGATTTTTCACAAAATGATTAGATATTAAGTCCCGTTTAATTCTTAAAATCTTAGCTTTTCGTATTTTGACCTGATCTTTTAAAAAAATATACTCTGGTAAAATTTCTTGAAATGACAGTGTTGTATTAGTTAGCAAATAACGAGACTGAGAGCTATTGACGTTTTGACAGTTTCAAACAGCATCTCGATATTAAATCCCCGTATATTGGATTTTTCGGATATAAAAGGCACCCGCAGCTACATTATTATATACCGTTTTAATCATAACGACATTGTTGACCCTTAATACTGATATATCAAGGTCCTCGGTATCATATATTGGTACCTAATTTAATTGAATCCCAAATTGAAATGGATATAGCAAAGTTAATGAAAAACATGATCATATTCTTCTGATATATCATTTTATCGGCCGATCGGGGCTTGGATATCCTTGGGGAAGGTCTATACAAATCAATGGGTGTAATGCGGTTGAAATGATATCAAATTATGATGATATAATTTTATGGACGTCGAAATATTTGATGCACTTCAAATATATTTTTATTGCTTTTAGCCACTTATTTTGGAATGAAGTATAAAGTTCATTACATTTTTGATCCCTATTAGGTGAAACTAAATAACTGATTACATCTGGCTATTCATTGATAGTTTCTTTGCAGACGCTCTATTTATTAATAGTGTAGTGTGACATAGTCTTCTATTATCCTCTCTTCTGAATGTGCTTTGTCTTCAACAGATCATGTGCCACTATTTCTGGCTGACGTGCGACGGTTTTAGCGACGTGGTGTTTGCACTGGACCTGGTGGTTCAACTGAGAACTGGCTACTTGGAACAGGGACTCATGGTATGTTTCATTTTTATTCCTGACCACTGACAGTCTGCGTCACAGTTTCAACACAAATTACAATGAACTAATGAAGATACCTATTAAAAACATCATTGATCAAATTTTTTCGTTGGCTTTTTCTAAATGAATCTTATTTCCTAGTGGATTTGGACCAGCATAGATAAAATAAATGACAAACAAAAGCATAAAAAGAAGATATGACGCGAAATGATATTCATGCGTGTAATTTTTTCCTTCCATGACCTATCTAGGCGTACTCATAAAATTATTAGAATGTGACCAATCAAATTATTGTTATTTATTATACATTATAGTAACGGGGACCACAAGAATCTCACTTGCTTACTCGGCTCGCGCTTTCTTGGCCACAGTAATAATAACCTAATCTTCGAATATGACCTTCTTTTTATATTTATTGCCATTTAGTAGCATAAAATGGTATTTATCAAAAAAACTATTTTCATAATTTGATTGTTAATCGAACGAAAGATTTAAAAAAAATTGTATTAATGATATCCTTCTTTTGACAATGTTTTGCAAATAAAAAGTACTTCTAACCGCTAATATCAACTTCTTTCTCAGGTGTATGACTCTAAGAAGCTTGCGAAGCACTACCTCACATCCCGGTCGTTCCTGTTGGACATCGCTTCGCTGACGCCTTTGGATTTGCTGCAACTTAAAATTGGCACCAACCCTATCATACGCTTCCCTAGATTCTTTAAGGTAAGTTAAAGACAGTTCCTTTATGATCAAAAACTAATTTTAGTGAAAGCTTCTTGTTATAATAAAGAAAAAATACAAAGAATAAAGATCCCCGATATGGGGTACATTATGGGAACTTCCCAGTTGATCAGTAGAGCTTTTTTTTTAAGAAAGTAATCTCAAAAAGTGATAGACTTATAGAAAACGTTTATATCACAAATAATAGAGCTTTAATAGATAACTCATTTTATGAATACATTATTATTTTAACCTTAATACTTTCCAAAAAAAAAAAATTGCTGTGTAGTGTCGGCTTAGAAAAGCACTACCCCCCTCTCATCCTGTGGGTGTCGTAAAAGGCGACTAAGGGACTCAGCCTTCAGGAGACGGGCAGCAGCGTCTCCTACAAACTTGGCCATACTGCGATCGCCAACCCGCCTGCCAAGCGTGGCGATTATGGCAAACCCCCCCCTTTTTGGGGGAGGTGATCAACCCTGATCAACCGGGAAGTTCCCCGACTGTACCTACCTCGATTTCAATGCTCATGCATTATTGGATTTCACTGCTGTAAATTTTAGACGAATTGCCCATGGTCCACCCAGGTAAACAACGGAAACTGAAATAGGTAGTGTTTACAATTAACAGATAGATAAGCCTTTGACCTATCAATCTCAATAAGTAGGTAATCATTACAGAGTTGCTTTATCCCATTTCCGGAAATCACAAGGTGGAATAGTTGTGGTGTTGGTGGAATAGTTGTAACTTCTAAGTCCTTGGTAATTTATTGCCAAATTTTTGTAATAGGTTATTTTAATCAAACTTTGAAATCAAAATGTTTAACTATATTTTTATTGTCTAATTATTACAGCTCTCAATTTTTACGCCACAGACTAGCAATCATTTCATCACGACATTAAAATTCCTTTCTCTTCACTCTATTAGTCAGATAAAAGAAACTAATACTACATCTACACATACTCACGTAAACTCACACTTAAACACTCTACAAAGCTTTTAGCATACTAACTAGATCAGTAAACCTTTCAGACTACAAAACAGTCTTTCCACAAACAGGATAAGCCAGAACACTTATCTCTGTATATCTCCGGTGCTACGGTACCATTGATGTATGGGGAATCTCGAGATCTGAATAGATAAATAGGGAAAGTAGAAACTCAGGAACCCAATCTCAGTCGGTTCCCTACAAAAGAAGCATTTGGCCGAAATCAAAGAACAATCTCAACAATGTAAATCACGACTGTTGTCATTTATTACAAAATCTGGATTAAAGGCTGAGAGCTGTTTTGATTCGGAAATTATACTTAAAACTTAGTTATTTTCCATTAACATTCATGCTTTGTTTTATTGTAATAGAATACTTTGTTACATTTGTATCACACATTTTGCCTTTCCATTTTTCAACTTGGCGTCTTTGCACTAAACAGACAGGGAGAAAAATACAGCCTTTTTTGCCGGTTCTTCTCATTACCTACATGATTTCCCGTAGACTTCTTTGACGTTCTTATTATGCTAAGAAAGGGTTACACAAAGTAAATTATTTTGCTATCTACATTTTAGTAAATCAAAGTTACAGTATGAGTTTTAACTTTTAACGGGGTTAGGAATTCACAATAGAAAATGTTTACAGAAAGCACAGGTACAGGTACCAAAAAAAAAAATTTTATCACAACTGACATGTCGTGCATTTACTTAGGAAATTAATTACTATGGAATTCGATTAATAAATTCTTGTAGATTTTAAGCAAAGTTATAATTGAAAATTCCAACATTACGAAATATGGTTTACAAATTACTATGCACAATATTGGTATCAGATAACTTTTTTAAATTAAAACTTTGCAATTTGCAGTTAAAAATAATACTAATACGAGTAGTAACATTACTATAAAATGGATTCAGATACACTACAAACATTACCCGCCTCTGTGTTCTTATGCTAACACCACCGACCGGTATCAGATCCAGAGGTAAAGTCGCGTTGCACGACAAAGAAACATTAAGCAACCTTGTCACATTACAATATTAAATGACATTTGTGGACAGAGAGAGCTTTGTTTCCGAGTGCGTTAATGCGATAAGGTTGTAAAGTGTACACATGTCATTGCTCGCGACTGTACTTGGTTGGTTGGGTTTCTTCAATACCTATAATAGTTATTTATTAGTTGCCTGCTGATTTGCTTTTGCTTTCTTTACATAGTTACCATAGTACTACCACAGTGTATATAACTTCTCTTCCCGTACTACCATAGGCTACCCAAATATTGGGAATGACAAAATTGCAAGATTGACGTGAATTTATTTATTTTATTTTATTTTTATGTTACAGTAACGGAATACAAATCGTAACTTACGTCTAACGTCTCATAGAACAATTAATAATCTTGTTAAATTTTCATTCTGATAATAGCTGAACACGACATTTGCTTATTCTAAAGTACATGCTAGAAAATTTAAAGAAAAATAATTTAAATTACAGCAATTTTGAGTAAAAACAAAATCTAAAACAAAAGTATTCAGTAATGATAACAGTTACAACTTGCTTTTACAAATCTTAATATAGGATAAATAACAAAAGAAAAGATATCTACTACTACTAAATCATTACTAATATTATTGTAAGCTCTGCACATTCGATAGACGGGGTTGTTGTATGTTACATTGTTAGTACATGTTGGCAACGGGAAAAGTTTGTGTGCTCTGGAACTACCGCCTATTTTAAATGAAAAATGGCCCAACAGTTCCTCCGCGTCCCACACAGAATTAACAATTTTGTAAAGCGTTGACATATTAGCAACATCTCGGTTCGACTGAAGAGTGCTCACATTAAAATGTTCAAGTCTAGCCTCATACGTTGCCAGTTTACGCCTCAGACCGAATTTTGTATTCAGGTATCGAAGAAAGCACCTTTGAATGGCTTTTATTCTTTCAATGTGGATGTTGTAAAAAGGTGACCATACCACCGAACAATATTCCAGTATGCTTCTAACTAGAGCAAAAAAGAGAGAGAGCTAATAATTGCTTGAAGGCTTACAAAAAGGTTTTATTGTTCTGAGTACAAATCCCATTACTTTATTGGCTTTCGAGACTATGTAGTAGTGTTTTGTAAATGATAGTTGGCTGTCGAACAAGACCCCAAGACCCCTAACCACATCCTGACGTGTCAATGCTGTGTTAATCTAATTTATTTATTTATTTATTTATTAACTCTTTATTGCACATATACAGCAAATGGCGGACTTAATGCCCTTAGGCATTCTCTACCAGTCAACCGGAAAGGATGTTAAAGGAGAGATCATGGCGGAAATGGAAAAAAAAACAATAAAAAGACAGTGATTAACAAGCTAACAACATTATAGATAAATATACACATACCTACATAAACGAATAATACATAAATATTAATAAATATATATATACATACAACTATACATACATATAATTCATAAAAATACGATACATAGCGTACATTAGTCAGAAACGACGAGGTTAGGGTAAAGAACTCAAGTAATGTTCTCGGACCAGTTTCTCGTGTAATGTTAATCGTGTAAGTATTTTGTATTATGCGTTTGTTCTTCGTGAATGCTATCAAACGACATTTTGAGATATTTATTGACATGCTATTATTAAGGCACCATTGATACAATTTATTGATCTCATTCTGTAACACTGTGCAGTCGTCTGTAGATTTAATTTTGCAGTATATTTTAATGTCGTAAGCGTACGCAAGACAGGAAATGGACTCAATTAAGTAATTAATGAAAATATACTTGTCAGATTATCACGTTTTAAATTACTTTCACCAAAGTCATTTAAGACTAATTTGGGTCATTTTTCTCCTATAGACAGAATGCAAAGTCAGTTCGGAACACTTTTTAAAAACTCTGATTTAGATATCAACTCCAGATTTTCCGAGTTCAAGAGAATGTTATTGGAAATTCTGTCCACTAAGTAACTTACACATATAATAAGTGTTTTTTTTTGTTTATATAACTTTTTTTTGTTTGTATAACTTGTTTATATAACTTTTTTTTGTTTGTATAACTTGTTTATATAACTTGTTTAAATTACTTTTTTTTTGTTTGTATAACTTGTTTATATAACTTTTTGATTTTCATGAACTGTTTCATATACTGCTTTTTGTGAACCTAACATGCCGTGGCAGTTTGTAACTAAGGCCACACTACGTGTCTTGTACCCGATCATGTTTTTCACTTATGTATAAGTGTGAGTCTTGTAAACTGTCCTTTTCTTAAAAAAATAAAATAATAAATAGCAGTTGACCCAAGTTCGATCCCTGTGGTCCACCCGTTTGAGGTACGAATGGCGCAGACTCGTAGCAGACACCTTTACGATCTGACTTTTGTTAGACAAATAAGAGGTTAACTAACGTAGAAGCGAGCCATGAATGCCAAGGTGATATGCTTACGAATTAATATGTTATGATCTACCTTGTCAAATGCCTTAGCGAAATCTGTGTACAAGGAGTCAACTTGTATTCGCTTATCAAGAGCAGTATTTATGTAATAAACGTAACATAACAGGTTAGAGGTAGTGGAACGACCCTTGACGAAGCCGTGTATGACTTATGATGTATTTCAGGTAAAAATGTAAGTGCTTATAAATAAGCTTTCGAAAACTTTAGAAAAACAACATAAGATACTAATGAACCTGTAGTTTGTTACCTCTGTATTGTTGCCTGATTTGTGTATGGTAGATTTACCCCATAATATTGGAAAATAACCCTGGCTGAAGCATTTATATAATAGAGTGTGCAGAGGTTCGACCAAGAACATGCTCTTACAAAGGCTGGTGGAATACCATCTGGAATGGGACCTTTTGTCACATCAAGTGATTTTAGAGCTGATTCTTGAGAGCTGATATTTCTTCCATTGTGATTGCAATAGATGATATAGAAGAGCTTGACTCAGGAAAGTCTGGTGTGGCTTACTGTATACTGTAGCAAAATTCTTAGCAAATAGATTGGCAATATCAATTCCGTTGTCAGCATGATCGGTGCCGTAAGACATTTGGTTTGGCAAGTCATTTGTGTTTCGCTTGGACTTAGTGTAACTCCAGAGCATCTTTATGTTATCCTTGTCTTAATTAGTTTATGGTAAACTTATTATTTCTACATAAGCAATCGTGCGTATATAAATAAAAAGACACAAATTACTAGAATTTAATCTTTGAAAGGATAACAAGAGAACAAAAAATGTAATCTCCCTAAAAACAAGTAAAACAGCATTTGCTGGACGGCAATTTTATAAATTATTATCTACTTACCTGTATAATAAAAAATTAAACATATATTCCAAAACTTATAAAATCGCTAAAACTATACTGAAAATTGAAGAACTTTTATAATATGTAAGTTTAATGTTCTTTGAAACTAAACTCATAAACATAAATAATGCAGAACGCAATAATTAAGGTTAAAAGATAAAAAAAAATGTAAATATACAGGGTGGTAAAAAAGACGATCATTGGAGGGAAAATACCCTAAATATTGATGTAAGCAAATTTTACCTAAAGTAAACATTCCTTCATTTTCATAAATAAGTTAAAATGCATTCAAAGATCTTTATGAAAATTACATATTTACACCGAAATCGAACCGGCATAAATTACAAAAAAAAAACATCGTGGTCTTTTATGGTACCAGTCGATATTGTTAACTTAGTGCCTTAAGTTAAAGCCAAAGCCAGGAAAGATAAAAGATAATATTGTACCTACTCTTACTTACAGTAACTTAAATAAAAATGAAGTTCACTTTAGTTGCTCGAAATGAGAACCATTCGCAGCAATACACTGATATTAATTATTAGTTTATTGACTTTGTTTTTGGCAAATATTCACCATAATTCAAAACAAACGGTAACAGGACGCGAGTTTAATTGATGAATCTGTTTTTGAACAGGTTTTTAAGAGTTGTTTTTA
This sequence comes from Chrysoteuchia culmella, assembly GCA_910589605.1. Lineage (NCBI taxonomy): Eukaryota > Metazoa > Arthropoda > Insecta > Lepidoptera > Crambidae > Chrysoteuchia > Chrysoteuchia culmella. The sequence goes on from OU342659.1 coordinate 14,012,383, forward strand.
GTTTTAGATACTACTCACACTAAATTGATCTTTATGATTAACACTATTGATTGGTAAGAATCGGGGAACTAAGGTTAAAGAAATAATTTATATATTCAAATGAAATCTGGAAGGAGTATTCCTTGGTAGCAAAGTAGCGCACTTAGAATCAAAGAATTATCAAGAGCTTATATGTAAAAACTTTTATTAAAATAGAAACTGAATATTATCATTTACAAAACAGACATTAGGCACATTCCCATATTAGGAATACATGACATAAATCCCTTTTTAAATATACGTCAACATCATAGACAAATAAATAATACCAGCCAACTCAATTGATATCAAACCTCACCATGAAATACCTGTTAATATAAACGTTTTCATCAATATTTAGGATACTTTCCCTCCAATGACAGTATTTTTTCAACCTTGTATAATGTTGGTACTTAGATAATGTGTTAAATATAAATTTAAATACACCAACACATGTACGCACACTCATTCACACACACACACACACACACACAGACACACACACAAAACCGGAAATAATGTAATTTTATAGCTATGGAAGTCCGGGGCTTACTAGCACAGATATTATTATATCTAAAAGAAAGCCCCAAAACTATGTGTTTTATATGTATTCTGGTTATGAAATAAATATTGTTGTATTTTGTATATAATAATATACTTAAAATAGCAGTATACTTCGGTTGGGTTATTGATTCTTATGCTAAACATTTCCCAAAACATTACGAACACTTCTTTCCTGTTGTTTGCCAATCGGTCGGTATAATCGGCCCATCTACACCGCAGTTTGGAGATACAGCAAGGAAAATAAATATTTTTCCCTCTTTCATACTTACATATCAGCTATAATATTCGGATCCTAAAGATTATTTTCCTTTCATATTTATTTGTCGTTCTCTATTTACAAATAAATTATATTTGGCCAATTCTTTCAGCTTACCTGATACAAATTTTGATTGGTTAAATTTTCTCTTTGCATTTCTAAGAAATGTTGATGTTGGCAATAAAGAATTTCTAAGACTGATGTAAGAAATGTTTGCAAACATAACGACGCTCCTACCTTTTATTTTAATATATATAGTATTAGTATATCTTGTGGTTCGAAATTAATAATTGCAAAAACGTAGAAACCTACCTATAAAATTCCTTTTTAAGCCGTTTTAGAGATATAGGTATGTGTAATCTGTATGTGTAATGTGTAAATCCTAAAATAATATCCTAAAGTAATACTATAAGTAAGCATACCCTAAAGAAAGAAGAGTATTCTTTAGAATATATTAATACTAAACAATACTCTTCTTGAAATTATCGCACATTTTTCAGACTTTATAACTATATGAAGAAAAACAAATGCAAACGGAGAGAGCGTTCAGAGGGTTAAAATTGAAACAAATTGTTCTCCTTAACCAGAAGACGTTGAGAAAACGGCGGATAGGAAACTTTACAGTTTTTTAATAAAAATATACGAGTTGTATGCTTTTAAGTAAGAATACAAAATCTTACTAAGAAATTGTTTTAAAATACATCCACCTGAGTTCATGTTTTAATAAACTTCCACAAATGTGGAGGTTCTCAATTCGGTTAGTATGTTTTTTTTTGTTTATTTATGAACACCGATTACGCCGAGATTTCTGATCCGATTTACGTGATTCTTTTTTTATCGATGCGAAATAGTTAGCATTTAGTCCCATAAAAATTTGGTTCAGTTTGCCCAGTAGTTTTTAATTTATGAGCATATTTGTTAACTTGGACGATGTAATTTTCAAGTTACTTATGTTTATAATGTACATAAACCTAATCTTATCCTGAAAAAACCTTCTGTAGTTTACAAAACAACCAATTACAGACGCTAAAGGTAAAAAATAAAAAAACTGCGTTAAAAAACTGACTTCAAAATTAAAAAGCAAAAAATAAGCCTTTTGGAATCGGTGTCAGCTAAGGCATTCTACTTTGAGCTCTTATTATTTTATTAATACTGGGCAAACTGATTGGCTGGCACCGACTCCAAAATGCTTGTTTTTAGTTTTATAATAGAAATGATTGCAATGATTTTTTCTAAAACTAAGCAGCGCAATTCCGGCTAACACTCTGACTAACTGACTTTCAGTTAGATTTCATTTAATGGCATCTATAAAACCTAAATGGCTAATTTTCTGCTACAGGCTGTAAAACGAAGTTACTGTCTAGTCGAAATGTAGATTTATAACTTGTCTTTTGTTAATTAGACGACACGCATAATGACGCCTTTGTCCTGTAAAGTTTCGACTCTCTACAATCCTTATTTACCCTCCATGCTTCCTCTACTCTCATCAGATTCTTACCTATCATCAGATTCGTCAGGCTTACCTCGATTCCTCTTAAAATTCAACGCACCAGCAAAGTGTCCCTCAGACAGTGAAACAGTTTCTGCCCTCTTGAGAGCTACCAATGACTGATTGGCCCAACCCACTGTCACTTCAGGAGCGAGGACATAGTATTGACAAACTATCTCCTCGCTCCAGATTTAATCCCTTAACGAGATTTCCAGCATCGAACTTTAAATACCTTATAGAGCGACGTGGGCCAGTTTCACCATCGTATGACGACTTTGTGTGTCATATCTGGTAGGACGCATTGATCAAAGATCTGCTCTTCAGGTGATTTGTAGAGGCGAGGAAAAAACATGACACAGCTTTCAGCAGGGTTAAGGCTGTACAACATTATTTGCAAATCACATCCTCATCATTAAAATTTAATTTTGTTCCAGGTGTACAGAGCTGTGTGCTGCTACTACATTGTGGAGTCTAGGACGGTGTACCCCAACTTCTGGAGGGTGATCAACCTGATCCACATCCTGCTGATCCTGGCGCACTGGTTCGGCTGCTTCTACTTCTTGCTGTCAGAGGCTGAAGGATTCCAGGTATGAACTAGGAGTACGACCTAATTTTCACTATCAATTTAATTCAATCATTTTATTGCTTTCCATAAGTAGGTACAGGTTCCATAACTAGGAAAGTTAGGGAGTATAAAATGGTTTGTATTTAACTGATCAACAAGATTTACCTACTAATACAAATACAAACCCTTTTGACTATATCTACAAATGTGTTTGTACACTCTGTTTATATTTTTTTTTATCCAATAAATACCATAGGTATTTAGTATAAATCCTATTAGCTGCATTTCCGAACGCAGATCTAATGAACCGTGTCGCTACCGGATATTCCTATCTCTGATAAGGGCTGCGAAAGGATGTGTATTGATTGTGAATCTTAATACAACTAAAATATTTTATAATATACTAGCGGCCGCTCGCGGTTTCACCCCGTTTCCCGTGGGAATATCGGGATAAAAAGTATCCTATGTTCATAACCGGGCTATCTACTATCTGTGAGCCAAATTTCATCCAAATCCTTTCAGTAGTTTTTGAGTTTATTCGTTACAAACAAACAATTAAATTTTTCCTCTTTATAATCTTAGTATAGATAGGTAGTTTATAAAATCGTATTTCTACTAATGCAATTTGTTTAAGAAACATTGACAGATGAACATAATATTGTGAACTCAGTGCACAATCATAAATAAATATAATAAGATAAGTTGAAGGGTATCTTGGTTTTTGTTTCGTATAGATAAAAGGAGAGAGATCGGTAAGGACATAAGTTATCTTCTGCACGTAAATAAACGAAAGCCGGAAGGGATGAGAGTTTATTATGGTCGAGCAAAACATTCTGGACCTCGATTATAATGTCTACATCATTATTACAGTTATTGGAGGCTCGAGTTTGAAGGAACAGTAACAGCAGATACAATACTTAGGTAATTGTATCTGATATGTTTATAATAATTAAATTTATAAGATAATTATTATCTTGATAATAAATCTTCCAAGGCAGTAAATTTGATAATGCTGTAAAAAATATTATTTTAGGAAAAGCCTACTATACCGTCCAAGACTACCTATATAGAAGACAGACTATAGTTATTCTATCATTTCTTCCTGTTTTTGTTGTTTCATTTATTGTTAAAGTTTTATAAAAATCGTTACGTATGTTCAAAAATATATAAGTTGAAAAGTACTTGCAAATAATTAAAGGATTATGTAGGAACACATATTTAATAACTTATGATAAATTTTGATTAATGATGCAAATCAAAGAGCATTGGACCGGAATTCCAAATGTCGTGGGTTCGAGTCCCATCTGAGAATTCACTTGTGGCCGAGTTGTTTTTTTCCAATATTTTTCTATTTAAAATTTATCATAAGTATAAAAATAGCATTGAAAAATGCAAACATTCAAAAATCATAAAACATATTTAATTATTAACAAAAAATATTTGAATAAATAGGTCAAATTTGACTAGTTTTTAATAAATTTGCAGTGTCCCCATGAGCTCTGGTTTGGAACTATTTTTAATTTAAGACCAATTTATACCTACAACAAGAAAGCAATAAAATATATTAATATTATTAAACAAGATCATTATTATTTTGATAATAAACATAATTAGTTTTTTACATGTATATTTTTCACCGATTTTGATCTTAAAACATAAATAATATACGAGAGAAGTAATACTATATTGCACTATATATCTGTTATCTTCTCCAAAGAATATTCTGACCATCTTTCCCATTTTTTTGTTTCTATTTTCCCTCTCGCCGCCGCCGTAGGTCATTGATTGGAGTTGATATCAATATAAATTTTGCGATACATAGATAGTTCAAGAGATCCATATATTATGACAAACTGCATATTTGTATGCGGGCGTTGCTTATGGGGGTTCAATGGTTTTAGGGTCAAATCAAGCGGTGGGATATCATTGAATATGAGACGTATCGTTTAATCAAGGCGCCATGTTTAGAAATAAATCTGTTGATGTTATGTCCATCTACAAAATTCGTCATAATACGATTTTTATTTTTCGTAGTTTAAACTTCAAGAAGCAACATTTATATGTTGCTGATTATTTATTATTGCTACGTAATATTTGTAGAGGTCTATGAAATAAATTGCAGCTTTTTCCCACTAGTTAAATTCGTTCTATCATCTTTCAAAAAATATTCTAACAATCTTTCTCTATCGGAGTTGACATCAATATCAATGTCGCGATACAGATATAGTATGGACGTTCAAGTGCTCCATATAATATGACAAACTGAACATTTGTATGCGGGCGTTGCTTATGGGGTTCAATGGGTTTAGGGTTAAATCAAGCGGTAAGATAACATTGAATATGAGACGTATCGTTTGATCAAAGCCCTATGTTTATAAATAAATCTGTTGACATAATTAAATCCATGTCCATCTATAAAACTCATCGTTGTTTAAACTTGTTTAAGTTTTCACGACTGAAGAAGAGGAATGAGATGATTTGATGAAATTTATATTTATTTAAAAAATAAACGATTGCAAAATTTAAAAAAATGGGACTAACAAGGCGGAAAACCTGCTAGGCGATTGCGTAAAGTCAATCATATTCATTTGACAGTTCATATTGAATCATATTACATGTCATTCCATACAAATTGCAGCCAATTGAATATGATATGAACTGCCGAATGAATACGATTACTTTACGCAATCGCACCCCTGTAGGCCTAGCATGAATAACTTTCGAATAAGTATCGAGAAAGTGAAGTAAAAAAATGTATGAGATATTGAGCAGCGTTCCTACCGGACGTAAACGGAACTACATTTTCCTATACATTTTTTGACATTACGTGCTCGATACTTACTCGATTCTATTATAGTTTTTCGTGCTTACCCTACTGATGATATAGCGTTTGAATCATTTCAATCGGGTCAGCCGTCATCTAGTAATCGGTAAAAAGAGTATAAGTATAAGCGTGACGAATTGATAACCTTCTCTTTTGGAGTCGGTTAAAAACGTCTCTACGTTTCCATTGAAGCACTCAAATAAATAATCATGTCACTATCACACTGAGATGCTACGCACGATGACTTCTTCTCCACGTATAAATACCTAATGTATGTAATGAAAACCATTGCTTTAACTACGAATATACTACGTGGTTCACTATTAGGTAGTGGTCGTGGTCTCAGCCACATAACTCCCACTGCTGGGTATAGGCCTCCCCCAAAAGGGGGGGTTTACCATAATCGCCACGCTTAGCAGGCGGGTTGGCGATCGCAGTATAGCCAAGTTTGTAGGAGACGCTGCTACCCGTCTCATGAAGGCCGACTCCCTTAGTCGCCTTTTACGACACCCACGGGATGAGAGGGGATAGTGCTATTCTAAGCCGACACTACACAGCTGTATTAGGTAGTATTAGTCCATTGTTCGAAGCTTACAATCCAAATATACATATTTCAAAATAATCGTACTAACTTAGCAATAGACTTGCTACTCTTAAATAAATGCGTAGTCCAAACAAGGCTTATGGGAATTCGGTTACAAAGTACTGTAATAAAATCAGAGGTACACTTAAAAGGACAGCAGTTTTACCGTTCGCATCTTCTGCGTTCATTTCCTTAACGTAATGATCCCATAATCACGAATGAACGAAGTCTTTTAGGAGTTCAGAGTAATTACAATTACTGTGAAATAACCATTACGCACAGGGACCTAATTTTATTACCTAACACAATGTATTTTCACTAATCGGCTTTTGCTGAAAGCAACTCGCAGACTTGTAGACATTATTTTACTGCCTAATTTACTATTTCTTGTTAAAACAATGTTTTTTTATTTATTGATACACAAGACAGTAACATTATTACTAAAATAAAGATACACAGCAAAACCAAATAAAATTAACCGTCAACTAGATAATATTTATATTACCTACCTACTAGTAAAAGTTGAATTAACTTCGTCTAACAATCTGCATAGTTAACAAAGCTCATACTATATTAGATTATTTATTGGCAAATTATGCAATGCAATTTTCCTATGATAAATTGTATATTAAGGAATCAGCTAAATGCTACTCATATCCAACCACTTAAAAAAAAAATAGAACGATTGAGACAGCTCGCTTACATAAAGTATGACTGCGACCACGACACCGTTCGAAATATAAAACAAAAGACATTTAGCGAAAAAAGAACACATAACCAAACCACACAGACTAGACACATAGCACATGTCTTGAACAAGAATGAGTTTAATTTCCTGTCGGTAATGTGTCTGTGATTGCCATCCAAATGAACTCCTATTGCCGTCAGGCTCTTAATTACAATAGTTATAAAGGAAGACGCCTCCAGACACTTTTATTTGCAACAAATGAAAGACATTTCAAGTTTTTTTTTTTATAGCCATGGCTTCTTCCGTTTTTCGCATTTGAAGTTAACGAGTTGAGTTAAAAAAGACATTTGACACTTATCTTTGCACTTTCAATTCAACTTTTTTCTTTTGAAAATTAATCTTTAGAAGCCCGTTTTACTGCTATTCTACCTTGTTTTTAACGAGTTTTGGAAGTTCTGTTGTTTGGCTAACCGATTCAGGGCTTAAGTGCACATGACATTTTTAGCTCCGTTTTTTTTTATTAACAACGGGGAGACTAGCCTTCATCATACCAGAAGTATTGATAAGACTCAAGATGGATTAACTAATTATAAATAATTGCATCCTCAGGGTGACTGGGCATACCCTCACAGACCTGGTGACTACGCGACCCTCACGAGGAAGTACCTGGGCTCCCTCTACTGGTCCACTCTGACACTAACCACCATAGGTGACCTGCCGACGCCAGAGACCAACGCCGAGTAAGTACAATACTAGTTTTCTTTTTTTTTTACTCGCGGAATCTAAGGAGGTCGAAACTTAAAAAATCTTTTGTCAATAGAAATGTTATTTAAGTCCGGTTTCACCACTTACTGATAAGTTCTTTATAGCTTATCTGGCAAATAATTTGACCTATTTTTCATATTACAACTGTCAAATAATCTGTCTTAAACTAATATCATTACTTCTTAATTATTCTCACCAGTAGGATTGGCACAAGAAACTATCGAAATAGTATCGAGCACGTAATGTCAAAAAATGTATAGGAAAATGTAGTTCCGTTTACGTCCGGCAGGAACGCTGCTCAAAATCTCATACATTTTTTTACTTTACTTTCTCGATACTTACTCGAAAGTAATTCGTGCTAGGCCTACAGTTGGAGTTATGTAAATGAGATCATAATACTCATATCAATAAATTTTCATATTACAGAACTTATTATAAACAATACTCAATACTGAATACTAAATTTTTTCTCTTTATCATTAAAGAGGATGTATTTAATGTTGTGGCCAAAACGGATTAAATATTCTATTACAACGATATGACATTCAAATTATTATTTTTCAGAACTATCATAAAAAAATCAAATAGGTTCGTAAGCCACATAGGAGGCTATAAAATGCATAGCATAAAAATATAGAATACGTAGAGTAGCTTGAAACGACAACGTTATAATGTTATGTAAAAATATATAAAACCAGGTTTGTTTTTTACCTACTGAAAATAATTTTCTATTGAATCATTTTCATTATTTTTTATCTCGTCCACATGTAAATTGATTATGTGATTGAAATAAAACAACTTTTACGGATATCAAACGCGCTATATTTCCACGAACTAAGTTGTAATTGTCCGTATTTTTAGGCCGTGGTTACGGCAGCTGTAAAGGTGCCGAAACGTCGGGAAAATCAAAAAACCCCTAAAAAACCTAAAAATACGGACAATTACAACTTAGTTCGTGGAAATATAGCGCGTTTGATATCCGTAAAAGTTGTTTTATTTCAATGAACAGTGCGCGCCAAAACATAAGATGTACGTATGATTATGTGATGCTGAACTCATTTCACAATTTGTAGGAAGTTTACCCCGGCTTATTTAAAAATCTTTTAATTAATTTATTCCGGCGGATACAGATTGGATACGGGATCAATTTTCCCGATAACTTCTAGTTACAATGACAAAAATGTTAAATGTACCTAGTGCAAATATTTTCTTACATGTGATGATAGTCTTATTTTTTTTAAATAATATTAGCTAAGCCATCACTAAAATAGCCCTATTTTACGCCGTTATATTCACATATTTTTTATTGTAATATGTTAGATACTATTAGGACCGACAATAGTTTTTAATTTCTTAAAGACATGCCTAGAAATTACAAATAGGTACACGCTACGTTCCTGTCACCCATAATAGACGTAGTATGATATTTTATTAATGATATTAGATACTGATTAATCTCACCGAAAACTTATGAAGTAAACTTGCAAAGTTTTATTCTTATCTTTTCCAGACAAAGTTAAGTACCAATTTACCTAATGCTCCTTGCTAAACTTGATTTTACTAAACAACTTTATGTCCTAAAGTAAATTAAAAATAAAGTTTATTTAGTTGAAAACACTTTAGTACTACGGATAATAAGACATAAATTAGTATTGATTATATTACATAATCAACAGAGTAAGTTATTGAGACAACTTGCCAAAGCAATTATTTAAATGAAATGTGGCAGCATAAAGGAACTTACCCCTTGGCTAGACTAAAATATAGGTAAATATAGGTATTGTAAAAAGGGGAGACCCGTCGTACGTAGATGTAGACGGTAGCCTATTTTTTTAATTTTATTACAAACAAAACCAGCCAGCAACGGCGCGATGCACCGGCCTGCTTGCAGTCCGGAAACATATACGATCTCCACATTACTATAATTTTTTTAAATAGAGAAAGACATGTTTGGTCGATTTCTGACTTGAGAATTTCAAGTCGATAACGTCTCAAACTTCACTCAGGCATGACAATTTTCCTTTGAGTTGAGTTTAACATGTTCTCAACTTGAAATTCACAATTCAGAAATCGCCCGATATAAACGAAAAGTTGGTCTGAAAATATTTTAATGAGAGTCGCCCTCGTTAAGAGGAATTCCCACTGCCATTCCCTAATGATTTAATAAGTCTCAGGTCAGGGACATTAACGGTTCGAATGCACAAGTTTAACGATTTCAATTAATAACAGCTCATAAATTGGTGTTCGAAAAATATAATTCTAAGGAAAAACAGCTGAAAACATCACAAAAATGAAATAAACTGAAAACAACACTTAAGTATCGGTAGCTCAATGGTATAGGTCAGATTCCCAAAAGTCGTGGGTTCGAGTCCCATCTGAGAATTCACTTGTGGCTGACTTGACTTTTTCCAATATTTTCCATTTAAAATTTACATAAAATAAATAAAAGTTTTATTTAGAGCCTATGCGGCAGGCGCCTTGCTTAGCGCCTAGTGCCTAGTGACTTCGTTGCTAGGATGCTCGGTGTTATTCACGCTAGGCGCCTAACGCGCAGTACGGCCTATCTCATAAATATAGAACGTTTGTTTTACCTAAGCTACTCGCTAGGTGACTCGCGAGGCTCTAGGTCTAAGCAACCTGCCGGTGTGGTTGTGCTCTTAGGTAAGTCAGGGTTATGTTCATAGAGCCTGCTTATTGTATACCTATTTCAAATTTAAAAAAAAGTTTAACGCTTTCGGTAGGTACAGTTTGCTGTTTGAATCATTTTCTCATCAGTATAAAATCAACATTTGACGAAATTGTTATTGTTAATACTTTGTTACATTTTAAATAAGTTAAAACTAAAAATTTACGACTATTTTTCTACCTAGTATTTTTTTATATGTTCTAATGTTCCACTAACTCATCGAGAAGTTTCTTGATCTTTATTCTAGAAAAAAGTAATACAGATCATTAAAACCAATTAGAAAACAAATAATGACTCGGAAATCTTAACTGAAGTTATTCAGTTATATTAAACAATTTCAGAAAAGGATACCACAGCAATGTTATTGTTTTATTTAGAAACATTTTAATTAACAAGTTATTAAACAAGAACAATTTACAAAACAAAAGATAATGTTTGTCAGTGCTCACACCTGAAATAAAAAGTTGTTAATTAAATCTCATAAAATTTTCCTGAACTTTATTCCAAGAATGATAATTCTAGTTGATTGCTTTGAAAACTTTTCACGTCTCGAAATACTCGAACGGAAAGAACACAATCTAAAAACTTTTTATTGGGATAATTAGTTCACTTCTGAGTTTTATCAATAAAGAAACCTTTTCTTATAAAAAAAAACATTTAATGATTTGTTGACTGGTAGGCACTTGTAACTGATAATGATCTTGTTAAGTATCACAAACGATATTTAACTTTCTTTTATTTTCCTTATGATAAATTTTAAATAAAAAGACATTGGAAAAAACCATCTCGGCCTCAAGTGAATTCTCCGATGGAACTCAAACCCACGACCTTTGGAAATCCGGTCCAATGCTTTTATTTTATTTTATAAGGTTTATCCACGATTTTAGGGTTTCTTCCATCCAAAAAGTTTTTCGTATAATGAAGGCTACAAATGATTTTGAGGTTATTAGCAAAGACATTTATTTACCTTGTTTATTGAACTTACAAGCCAATAAAATAAATGAAATTGTAATAAAATGATCAATCAGGTTCTTTTCTCCTATTTTGCACCGAAGCCACGGGTAAATAAATAATCTGGACTTGTAAATTATGTTCCACAAAATGTTAACACAAAAGTAAATTTGCAAATTCTGTAAGTTCCTGGAGCAAACTTATTATCTCGTTTAATAGGCGATAAAATTGCCTAAATGTACACTACAATCTTAAATTGCTTAAACCTCAGACTTTAAGTTAAATGATATTTCACTTTATCTTGAAGACACTTTTGTTACGATGAAAAGTTGTATCATTTGTTTGTTTGCACGTCGATTGTTAGAAAAATTTCCGTTAATGTGTGATATAAGACCGATTCCTTGAACAATCGATACAAGATTGATTCGCTCGATTGATCGTTGATTGAACCTTAATCTTGCACCACATTAATAACTCAATAAATAATTGTATGATGATGAAAGACTACTGTGATCGAATAGGTACTTATACGTCTATAGATTTGTGACATTTGTGTAGAAAGCTTTTATATTATTGACGACCTGTTTATCGCAGGGGTACTAAACCCGCCTTCTGCGCTAGAGGTCCCGGGTTCGATCCCCGGACAATACAAATATTTGTGTGCATGAACATGTAATTTTTTTGGTCTGGGTGTTTAATATGTATATTGTGTATGTATTTACAAAAAAAGTACATAAGTATGTTTATCCATTATCTAGTATCCATAACACAATTTCTAATTGAAACTTAACGTGGGCTAGATAATTGGTGTGATTGTATACAATTATTTATTTATTACAATTATTTATCTGTACTGAACTACGCAATCTGACTTTGCATAACGAAAATCAGTATCTAAAGATAGTGCAAGGTCTTCACAAAACTAGGTACCTATGTGTAGTCTGTTAAAGTCTGCACGGACTTGTTCAATCTATTATAACTCCAATTAATATGGACATCTTAAAGTCCAGATAGCTTTGTGCAATATTTGATAGTACCCATTCTTATAACTGCGAAAACACCTCCATGAAGCCGTGCAATCTTTCACAGCCCGTACAGAAATGTAGACTGAATCTGTTATTGTTTACAGATAAAAATGCTATCAAAGGTTTAGTTATAGTCACTTTTACGATCTAGAGATAAATATGCTATGAAAGGTTTAGAACTAACGCTGAGGTTGTTGTTAGCACCCACGGAGGCCCCAAATTTCTGCCGCGCCGCGGGCTCAAGTCTCGCCTGCTGCAGTTCAGATCAAATCGAGGGTATGTCTCAGAAGGGTTACAGGCAGAACGAACGAAGCTATCCTTTCTATTGTTTCATACTGTTTCTGAAAGGAAATAAGGCAAATATTTTTCACTTGATCGGATCGTTCCTTCGGTCTGCACCCGAAGCGGTTGGTCAGATCAGTTAACGGTTTTTCTTTTATAGATTGGGTCTTTATTATACTGACATATTGAAAATCTAATTATTTTGTTGTTTACTTCTATCACGTTATATTATAATGCTAAAGGGCTTTTTATAACATTTCTAAGCAAATACGATTTTGTTTGACTTTTTGCCGTGACTAAGGTTCGTTTCGATATATTAAGCGGGTACATACTCGCACGCACCGTGTAAGATACGCCCATCCAACGGCTATAAACGTCACATGCGTGTGCGACGTTCCCGAACGCTTTGCGAGGAAGGAGGAACGTGTTACCAAACACAAATGCTTTATTTAACGTGTTCGGGAACGCCTGTTTTAACAATCTCTTGCCTTGCACGCTAATCATTTTCTAAAGATATGATTCGGATCTTGGGTCGCGCGACAGGGTTCGTATGAATTTATATGACGCACTAAAACAATGCAGGCGGACTGCGTCATGCGACCTGGATTGTTTAGTGCTTCATATAAAATCATACAAAGCAAGATCGAATCATACCTTAACAGCTTGCAATCAATAACAATGGTCCGTTATTGTCGTTAGATGAACACGAACACGAATAACGTGGACTTATCACTCTCGAATACCCTATATCGCAAGAGTGTCCTCGTTGTACATTAAAGAAAGAAAGAAAGAAAGAAAGATCTCCATATAATTCCCTTAAAATGCTCATAAGCGACGTATGCACATACGCATGTGTGGCTCCGCCATTATGAATAACTAAACTCTACAATAAAAATAAACTCTTTTGTAAAATAGAAATATGTCTACTTATTCCACAAAAGAGAACCTGCTTCAAACAAAGTCTTTGATGCCATCGTCTTGAAATGCCATTACACATAAAATTTGCTGAACCTAGCTGATAGCATAAATATTGATTTACATCAAATTGCGTCTTGACAGGCAGGTTTCAACTAGGTATCGTCGATCGGCCATCAAGATGAGAGATAAAATTTATAATCATGCTTGAATTTGTTTGGGAAATTTAATTAAATGGAAACGATCAAGAAAATTTGTAGCGTTATAAATTAGCAAGGCTTTACTTTCGGTGAATTTAAATTATTGGTACTTGTACTTGGGTATTGTTAAGTATTCTCTTTGTCGACTTGTAAAGCATAATAAATTAACATGAAGTACCATCGATTGGTTGAATCGATTCCTTGAATAGAAATTCAGATTTCCACTGTAAACGCCTTTTACAAATGTTATTCAAAGCGAACTTTATTTCAATGAAAAGTTATGAACAATAAAAACCTAAATTAATAATTGTGAGTTATCATACTTGTATAACATATGAACAGTGATAAGCATTTTTCAGTGCTAAAAAAATTAAGTCGTCTAAACAAAACTTTTAATTATAACTGTCTAACATAACAAAGCAGACGAATATATAAATAAGTATGAGAACAAACATTAAACATTTTAGCCCTCGCCTTTTCGCGGACCATCTGACTCGACAGAAGGAAAATCACTATCATTTTAAGCGTAAACACATGACTACAACCCTCCGATTCTTCTCACTGATTTTCCGCCTGTCTAATCCATTCTATCTTTCTTTTTAGGATTCCGTACCTTAAACGGAAAATCTCAATATATTTTATACGATACGAATAAGTGAAAATCCTTACTAATATTATAAATTTATACTCTACACTAATATTATAAAGAGGAAAAAAAATTTTGTTTGTTTGTTGAAAGCAAATAAACTCAAAAAATACTGAACGGATTTGGATGAAATTTAGTAGACAGATTGTAGATAGCCTGGTGATGAACATAGGAACGGGAGCCACGCGGGTGAAACCGTGAGCGGCTGCTAGTTAGCTATAATACAAGAAAGTTTACTGTAAAGGTTATCCTTAAAATGTACCTAGGTATCCAAATACTTTTGTCGCAGGCAAAGCCCTAATAAGGGCACTTTTCGTTGTCCAGGCTTCGTTCAACGTTTTGCTATCTTTTGAACAGTTTGATTACTACGGGAACAAAATATCTAAAATAATAATGTTTCATATTTTATATCCGTCGTTAAACACCACGGTAAGTTTCTCATTCTGTCTGTAGGCTTAGTTCGAATGAATATCGAGGAAGTAAAGTAAAAAAATATATGAGGTATTGAGCAGCCTATCGGATGTTAACTAAACTTCATTTTCCTATACATTTTTTGACATTACGTGCTCGATACTATTTCGATAGTTTTTCGTGCTAATCCTACTGCTATCTATATGTACTCGTACTAACGGTTTAGTTGCTACGGGATCTTAATATGGAAAATAATAATGTTTCATATTTCATTTCCGTCGTTCAACACCGTGGTGTTTCTCGTTCTGGACAGGGCCTTATCATAACATTAGGCAGGAAGCAAAAACTTCTAGCAATACCTAAAAGAGAAACTTCATAAATCGTCTTTTTGTATACTTCTCGCACTTGTCCGATATTTTTTTGTTTTTTTGTTCAGCCATCTTTCTCCTTCGATAGTGATAGGTGATATATAGGTACTTATAAATAGTTTATGCTACCCCGCGTCTTCTGAACATTTTCAGCGTAGCGTATTACTTTATTTCATATCTTGAAACATATTTTTGTTGTGTGCACTCGATCTATCGAATCGAAGCAAGCAATATGCCAAGAAATATTTATACATTTTAGTTTCTTAGCAATTATTGGGTGTGATTTTTTAAAGACTACTTTGAGATAAGATTTTTTCTTTTATTAATTATTAATAATTAATAAAGTCTTATTACTCATGCTTTCACTTCTTCAAAAATACCTACATCCATTTGAAATTAGACATCAAAATGGAAGCCGACATACTATCACCTTAGCTATGAATATTAAGAAGTCATTAACAATCCTCAACATATCCCGAATCGCTTTGTTTCAATAAGATTAATTTGATTACAAACTAACCTTTTAATGCAAAACTTCAGCTGGAGAAGTGTCGATATTGTAGGTACTAGCTATGTATCTGATCTACTAGACTTAAGCGCGTGCTACGCACGTGTGCAATCCGTCGCTAGGTGCTTATGTTTGACCTATGATGCCAGTAAAATCGGACCATGTAAAATTTAGTTTTCCTGACCATTGACCTTGATAAGGTCAATTTAAAAACATAATTATATTTTTCCGGCCGTCTACATTTTTTTAATGATTTTTGAAGCTATTAGTGAAGGCCACCTACAGTATTATACTCATGGTGGCGCTGGAATGGATAACACGGGCCTTATATATAGAGAAGATATATTTTTTTTACTTTCTCGAATGAATTTAATAACATATTTATCGATTCTATAAGTAAATCTTTTTCTAGAGGTTCTGTAGAGGTATTTTTGATTGAACGCTGATAATACCTATAAGAATACAAAAAATGTTTATGAAATTATATAGCGCAATTCTTGACATTAATTTACGACATTTATTTTTATTTTATTTTATTTATTTTATTTTTATTTTTACAGGCGAATCAACAGTTAACAAAATATGGATAACATTTAAACTAGCAACATTAAACCAATTACAGATTCACACAACTAAAAGACTCTATTGACTTATATGATCGGCTTCTGAATTGAGAATTTCAAGTTACGAAAAACTTAAACCTTACTCATGAAGATATTTTGAATTTGAGACGTTCTCAACTTGAAACTCTCAAATAAAACAACTTTTGCGGAGTATTTAGTGCGATTTATTTGCCCTAAATATATTTGGCATTCTAATTTTTCAGTTTATTTGCGGTTTTTGTTTACCCGACGTTTCGGCACCTTTTCAGTTGCCGTGGTCACGGGTTGACATAAACACACACGGCGGACACGGGTTGACACTTAAGATGTGCTGAAACTCAATTCAAAAGTCGACCAACAGTCTTATTTTCTTCCGACACTAGTCTACTATTAGGCAGTGATATAATTTTTTTTTTTTTGAGATCGTACCCGTGTTTCACCTTGGTTCTCCACCTGGGTGAAGCACGGGGGCCTATAAAGGTGTCCCGTGCTCCAACTGATGATCAGTACAATCAAGATATAAAGAAAAACACAAAATTTAGTATATAATAAATATAATTTATTTTAATATACAGTGGGTCTACGGGTAATTGCAAAGACAATACTGCATTTACCCGTGCTTCCACTTCTCCACTCCACTTCTTTTTCTTAGCCTTATTTTTTATTGATTTCAATAACAAATCGCCTATCTAAATACGTAGGTAAATAGTGCGAACCCTGTGATGCCAGTAAGTAATAAATAACCTTGCCAACTGCCCCATACGGTCGTTCTTGTGAGTTACGATCTGCAGACCCTCGGTATCATCATAAAATATCTCCCAAAGGTCACACATGAGGTCAATAGATTAATCAGGTGGCTACCCAAGTGAAATGTCGATAAAAATATTCGATTCCAAATGAAAATAGGAAAAAAATCGCACATTTTCTACTTATTGATTTCCATTATTTTGTTTTATCCGAAGAATTTGAAACAGATAATATCAAAATGTAGGTAAGTACAGTCGGGGAACTTAAACTTAAAGTAGGCCAGTAAAGGTTTTTAGGAAGATTTATTAAAAAAAAGTAATACCTAGGTTCATAGAAAACTTTTATATCACAAAAAATATAATAATATTAGATATTTCATTTGAATACCTAATTAATAATTTATTTCACCTTGTAACTTTTCGAAAAACGTTTCCTAAAAAAATCTCTACTGGCCTACCGGGAAATTCCCCAACTGTAGGTAACATACGTCACAGAAGCTGATTTTTATTCGGAGAAAACAGGAAGGGGAACTCTGAATTGAAATTATTTTTTTTCAGTAGCTTGGCACCTAGCAACTACGAGTATAAAAACTGTTTTACTTAATTATTTCTGTGATTTCTATTAATGTTCTCTTTTGCTACAAATAAAAGTAGTTTAACTTATATGTTGTTAAATCCCTTATCTGTGAAGAAGACACGTTTTAACACTACAATAAAGCGTCTGTTAAAGTACATGGTATCCGTAAATACTATCACGTGATTTATCACGTTTGCTTTCCGTCTTTGCTTAACACTTTCGTTCAACTAAAAACTTTGACGGAAGTACGCTGCATTGCCTTCACTTTTGACCCTTGAAATCACATGAACTTGTAAAAATTAAAAGATACTCAACGATATTTATAGGCTGAACCGCAGTATTTTAGATTGGCTTGGTTGCTATACGCGCCATCTTTATCAAAACTTTGAAATAAAATATCTGTTGTGGCTGAAGCAAACAGTAACTTGTACGTGCAGTTGTATCTACTTAAGAAAATATGTTTTGCATCGTAATACGCTAAATATTATATCAGAATAAAGCAGTCTCTAAAAAAACACACGATTCAAATAAAAAGAAAACCTTTTTGACGACACTAAACTCGATCAGAATTATGTACTCATTATAGTTAAAAACATAATTCTTATCAATTTACATCACAGGAAACTACATTTCAGTCAGACATTAAATATTCAGTTGGATTGGACTAATAAAAATCATAAAAAAGTACGGTTGCTATATTTGCCTACATATAGCTAGATTGGAGATTCAAAACTTTGTCGTTACAAAGTTTACATAATAAACTATTTCATTTCAACGACTGATGTATATTTCCATCGGTACGAAAGCAATTTTCCAGTATACTAGTTAGCAAAAGGGAGTCATTTGAAGTTCATCTACATGACACAGATGTTCAGTTTAAGCTGTTAGCTTAACTTCAGTTCACTCTCCAGTTTAGTAATTAATGTTGGGGACAACAAACTACTTTTGTATGACAGCCAAAAAGTTTCGATCATACACTAACATGATTGCAAAGTGCCATGAAGTTCGTGGAGTAGATGACTGATCTAAGGCATTATGATAAACCCGTGACTTCTTTCCCGTAGACATTGCTTCAGTGAGCTAAAACAAACAGAGGTCAATATATTTTTTCTAATCCAAATAAGTAATTGATTTGTGAGAAATGATGAAAACTGGAATACACCCATTCTGACAAAATCGCATCTACCTTCACTAAGACCGGTACCCTGCCATGTGGGCACGCGCAGCCTATTCTGAGATTTTAGAAACACAATCACATACCATCAGCATCTTACTGTTACGTGTCAGAGAAAAATTGTATTGTTAAGTGAGAGGCTGATCGTACTTGTCAGTATCAGTGACGTTCGTTCAGTGTCTCTAATAAAACACTTCGTTCATGTCAGCTATTGTTACACAGAGTGTTTTTATTCTATGTGCCCAAACTTAAGGTTATGTGTTTAGAACAAAATGAAGCGAAAAAATTTGTGGAAATTTGCTGCATTAACAGCTGTATCTTTTGATTGCTTTGGCTTAGAAGTTTGATTTTTTCATAGCTCCAAGGGACAGTAGACCTGAGTATTAGATATAAATTTCAGTTTGATACCTCCACGCGTTCCTGAGAAAAACGGTCTTGACAGATAGACGGACGGACGGACAACGAAGTGATCCTATAAGGGTTCCGTTTTATCCTTTTGAGGTACGGAACCCTAAAAACACGGTATACTAGTCACCATCTCTCACTTCAGACAGACAAAAATCTCCATTAGAATCAGTCGTGCGCTGTCGTATATACGCTGCTGTGTATAAACATTTTTATAAATTTCAAGTCATACTTTTCCAAATTTGATTCCAATATTTTCTTGCAAAGGCAAAAGACGTATCTAAACTAAAAGTGCGACAATTATTATGTTTATATATCTGATTGCACTTCTTTCCAATATACGTCACGTAATATTTTCTAAGTGTTGAAAATATATCAATGTCATAACCTACCATCTAATACGTAATACATAATATCCTATTTTCCTACGAGGATCACAAATGGGTGTTTATATAATAACGATGCTTCAAATAGCGCTTATACCCGCCTCAATTTATGTCCTATCGATATTTCTGCTACAAATTGGCGTCAGGTTTTTACAACACCACATCCATCACACTCGACGTTATATTACGTGATATATACCGTCAAAATTATTTCTCTATGTATAAATCAAAGATCAGTTAACCGCTTTGCTTTTGTTAAACTTATAAAAGACGAATTCTCCTGTTTTGAATTTTGTATGCTTCATTTATTTGTTTTACATAAACCAACTGTTGCAAAATTTATTTCTTTATTTTTTTATGAACAACGGGGAGACTTATCGCCGGTTGCACCAAAAATTATTATATACGAATTTGTAAAAAATAACTGTAATTTGCTTGTCAAATCTGTCAAATCCCTGTCAAACCCTGTAAAAGTAAAAGTATAACGTAAAAAACTTGGTGCAACCGGCGGTTAGCCTTAATCATACCTAATGTTAAGTATTGATAAGGCTGAAGATGGAAGCGAGCCTCTCCCGGAATCCTCAATCACTGAGGAACTAGCTAACTTATCTAAGTTACTAATTACGGCACTTTATACTATGTGCTTATATTGAAAATTAATTACAGCACTTTTCGATATTTAACACCACGAGATTTTAAAGATAGGTAGCCACTGGGTGACTTACAACATATAAGTCTACCTCACTAACTAAACTATTGAAACTAAGCATCCGTAGGTATTCTATAATTCAAATTACTTACCTATATCACTTATTCTGAAATCATCATAGTTAAATCACAGCGTAACAGGGAAGCGAAGATATAGACTGTGCTTAAATAATGATTGCTGCCATCGATAACAAACCTCAACGGAAAACGGATTTTAGAATAATAAAGATATATTTTTGAATGCCTAAACATGTTTCCAACTTTGAAACCAATTTGAATTTAAAATTGCGCTCTCTACAAACAAACCAACAAATTCGGACAATTTAGAAACAAAACACCGTCCTTTATTGTTCGGTTGCCGGAATGTCATTTCGACCAATTCATTATCTGGTAAAGGTTTCGTAGTACTTGAGTACAAGTGAACTTTACAATTTATTAGACTTTTAAATTTTCTGTTAAATCTTTATCCTAGCTAGATGATGGGTATGGAATACTTAAGGAGTTTTATTGAAATACTGGAAAATATATTTTCCATTACTTACATTGTACAGTCACGGGCAATGATATTTAAACACTAAAATGTTACCACATAAAAACAAACGGAAGCAAAACACTCTCTGTCCACAAATGTCATTCAATATTGTAATGTGACAAGGTTGCTTAGTGTTTCTATATTATTGCAAGTGACTTTACAACTACTTTCACTTAACATTTTATTCATCTGAAAATATTATTCATCTGAAGGAAGAATTAATAACTTGGTTCTTAATAATTAGTTATTGAGAAATAACGGCGTTTCCAAAGGAATATTCTTAATTTAATTTAATAATATACACTCACCGGCTTCTAACGCCCATCCCGTTATTTTCATGCGACTTTATACATAAAAACCACAATACAACATAATGTTGACTTTTATCTAAATAATCTTTCTCAAAGACAACGCAAAATTCAGTTAGATACTTGAACCGCTCAAACTGATATCAATTGATCTGACCAACCGTAACATTTAACCGATACTAACTTTAACAATCATAATAGGTACTGTTTTCTTTCTACAAGTATTTTAATATCAATTCAAAATTAATGTCGAGTAACGACAATCAAACTTTTTTGGATTTCAAATCTTCTTTGATACATCTATCTTTTTTAAATCTGATAAAAGTTCCAAATCCAAATACGAGTCGAAGGAAAACAGCCGTTAGTTTAAAATTGGCGGCAGAAATTTGGAGGCTGTTCGCACCGCAGCGACAAACTTCGGGTAAAAACGATGATTATGCCAAGTTCTTGAACCATAAAAACTGTTTTTATTTAATTTGTTCATTTTATTTGTTACTCATAGACAACGGCGACTGAAGTTTACTGAAAGTTTTCGAACAGCCTTCATTGAATTTAACCGCCATTTTGTGATGTCGCTCACCGTTCATTTAATTAGTGTTTTGGGTGTTTTGTCTTATCGCAACTGTTCGAAAACTTTGCACATTTTATTTTTCTATTTTTAATTTTATCTTGATCATTTCCAAAATTCATCGCTTTTTTCGAATATATGATTGTCTTCTTATTATTATTATTTGCATACCATTAAAAGTTTCATTTTCTTCCCTTTGGTTTCGATTTTTTGAAGATTTTACATGTAATTAAAAGACTAAGATAAGCCAAACACCTATTCAACAATGTACAGTCGCGAGCAATGACATGTGTACACTTTACATCCTTATCGCATTGACGCACACGGAAAGAAAGCTCTCTCTGTCCACAAAAGTCATTCAATAATGTAATGTGACAAGGTTGCTTAGTGTTTCTATGACATTGCATGTGACTGTACCTACGTCTAAATACTTATTTTGTATACTATATGTTAACAGAACAAAACATGCTATTTAGATTATTTAAGTTTAAAATACAATGCCACCATTGTAATTATGCATCAATTCTCGAATGCCTATAAAATCATTATTAATATTCGACACGTTTATTGCCTGACAAAAATGTATACCTAGGTAAGTATTATTTACTAAATCTGCTCTATTACCTACACCTACCTAACTCTCTCTGTTATGTTTTCATCAAATTATAGAAACATAAACCTTACGTATTAACAAATCCAGACTACAATTAGTTATTTATTCACGTATTCAAAAATTCTAAAAATATTAATAAAATATCATTGAAACCAAAATTTACATATTTAGACCTAATTCAAATGCTACTTAGGTACATGGATGTTCCTTCATTGGAAACCGGTGGCATTGTACTTTTACAATAAAGGTAAAAGCTAGTAAGGTATTCGAGTATTACTTAGGTTAAATCGAGAACCCTAGAACTTTTTCGGGATAGCAATTTAGATATTATTATAGTTGTTTTTCTTCCTGTAAAAAAATTAGATCATAGAATCGCATTATGAGTGCAAAAAATAAAATTATAACATTTCGGATCTAGGTGTTTGTGGCAACTCCGATTCGATTAATCCAAGCTGCTCTAGGATCAGAGCAACTTGTTTCTTGCGTAATCCTTTCTTTTGTTTATTTTTTATAGACTTACATGAAATGTATATTATCTTTTGCCTATTTATCTAATGTGCATAATTATGTTCTCTCAACAGGTACGTGTTCACTATAGTGAGCTATTTGATTGGCGTGTTCATTTTCGCCACTATAGTGGGACAGGTCGGCAACGTCATCACAAACAGGAATGCCAATCGCTTAGAGTTCGAGAGGCTTCTAGATGGTGCCAAGACTTATATGAGACACCATAAGGTAAGTACTGAACTTTACAGTTAGAAAAGGTTAAAACTTTCTTCGACAAAATTTTCAAAAGTATGTACGTAGGCAAGTACTAATATTACTCATATTATGTTATTAGAAGTCCAGTTAACAGTATATAAGTCTTTACAATAGCATAAAAAAATCACTCAACTATGTAAAAGTAGAGGGTCTCTCGACTGTAGAATTCTTTAATCTTTCAAAACTGGTTTTTGATGGAATTTAGGCATCTCCAATCCCACCACCAAACGATGATTTTAGAAATTGTAGCAAGTAACTATTATGAGCTGGGAGATAATAATATTATCATATTATGAAGTCAACTAAAAACTGCTTGGTTTGAATTTCAGAGTTAGTCGTTCCATAGTTAAAGTTCCATATATCAATAAGTGATTTAGCTTACTTTGTGCTGCTTATTGCTTTCCGTTTAAATTATTTGAAAGCCATAACTTGTGTTAACTGCACTTGTAAATAAACCTATAAGTATTTATAACTCCAGAGTTCAATGACTGAAAAGATGAATGAGGCAGGAAAGGCAAAGGATGAAAAGGATGAAAATACTAATGAAGTATAGATCTCGAGCACTCAATACGGTATAGAATAAACAAATCACGTAATAGGAATGGACCCTGCGTCCCTTAGTACGCTTCACAAACCGATATTAAAAATTAAGCCCTTTGGCCCATCGAGTGCGAAGTTGACCAAAGACCTTTTAAGTTCAGAATGTCCAGTTTCCAACAGTTTCAAAAAGTCTGGATCTCGAAATGATTTCAGTTTGATTCAGCGCTACAATGAAGCGGAAAGAGCCTCTTCACTTAAATCTTTCGCATCTTTTGCTCGACGCTGAAGAACCACAACGCAGACTATTATCATAAACTAACTGTTACATTCATGTGCTATATCCGCAGGTCCCTGGTGGAATGAAAAGAAGGGTTTTACGATGGTACGACTATTCTTGGTCTCGCGGTAGAATACAGGGTGGTGGGGACATCAACACTGCCCTGGGGCTTCTTCCTGACAAGTTGAAGACGGAACTTGCTTTGCATGTGAATTTGAGCGTGCTGAAGAAGGTTATTAAATTTAATTTAATTTATTTATTTAAGGACAACCAACATAACCAACGATATTCACATTTACAATAATGCACATTCTATAAGCATTTCAAATCGTTGTCATACTTAAAGGCTGCCAAAACATGCGCCAATTTTTACTATTAGAAAGCAAACAAAAAACAACTTATTTTAAACACTTTCCTGTTTAAAATTATCAAAAAGAAAAAATATATATAGGTATATATAAGAGATGCGTTCATACCTACGGTTCCTACGATTCCATTAATATATCTTTTGAGGCATTTATAGTTGTCAGGATCTAAAGTTAAAATAGCTTCAATCTTAACTCCAGTCAGCTTATGGCAAGAATAATAAAATTGTAAACAAAACTTTGTTAATTTTCATAATCATTCCACAAATCCGTTAGTCATTAAATTACATTACATATTATATATTACATAAATTACATTGTTCGATAAGTTCATAGTCTTTAGGAGTATGATGATAATACTATCACAAAAACCTAAATGATACACGAAATACCGTAGTATTTTACCTTTTAACTTATAATTACTTTTTTACTCTACTCGAAGTAATTATCTCAACATTATTAAATATTAGACGACATAAAAGTATCCACAATCAAAAGACATCTATTACACTATTACAGGTAACAATATTCCAAGAGTGCCAACCAGAATTCCTTCACGACCTAGTTCTAAAAATGAAGGCGTATATATTCACCCCCGGTGATTCTATTTGTAGAAAAGGTAAGCCTTATTAAATAAAAAAAAATACAATAAGCGTCAATTCACACCGAGACGCGACGCGACGACACTCGAAGAGGCCAATGATTTCGCGATGCGCCGCGCGACGCCGCGAGACGCATCGCAACGTCGCGAGGCGCATCGTAAAATCGTAGCAGAACGACGACGCGACGCCTCGCTGCGCAACGAACGCCGCGAGGCGCAGCGCGACGTGTCTACTCGTAAACAAGTAGTACAACCAATACAACAAATAGTAGACAAGTCGCCACAGCGGCGTCAGGCTGCGCCTCGCGGCGTCGCGCTGCGTCGCGATACGTCGCGCTACGCCGCCGGGAGGCATCTCGAGGCGCAGTGCTGCGTGTTACAACGTATTCTGAATTTTCACAATGAAATGTGTATCTTTTCGTGAAGTAAATAAGGTATATTTTGTGTCGCTCTATTAAAATGTGCGCGCAGCGTCGCGTCTCGGTGTGAGCTGACCCTAAGATACATTATTCTACAAAAGTTAAATACAGATTTTACAGTTCTTCTAAGTCGCAGACTTTATTTTTCATTTTTTCACAGGTGAAGTGGCAAGAGAAATGTTTATCATAGCTGATGGTATTCTCGAAGTCATATCAGAAACGGGTCGTGTTCTCACAACCATGAAGGCTGGTGATTTCTTCGGGGAAATAGGGATACTTAACTTAGATGGATTGAACAAGTAAGCTCAAGACCCATACACTCCTTTTAATTAAGGACCAGCAAAACATCGGGTTTTATTAATTTTTGATTAAAATGCAGCTGTTTAACCCTTGTTATTTTGCCGCCCATACTAAAACTGATTTATTTTTGCAAATAAAAGTAAATTTTATTTACAAATATTTTGAAAGGAAAAAATAAAACTATCAGAAAAAGTAACATATTAGTAAAATATATATAAATTTTTCTGCTTAGATTAAAAAAAAAATCTTAGGGTAATTAACATGTTTATCATAACCTACACAGAAAAAATAAAAATTAAACCTTATAACAAATTCGAACGTTTTCATCATCATGTATATAAGGAATCATACGACATGTATTTAAGGAATCCTGAGACGTGTACATGCAATACAATGTGGATTTCACAGTCACTTTGCGAATCTATTGCACCCTTTTTTAACCGTTTTTTTTATGTATGTACCTACACCGATTACGCCGAATTTTTGAACCGATTTCCGTGATTCTTTTTATGTTCGGTGCAGAATAGTTGCCAATTGGTCCCATAAAAATTTGGTTTAGTTTGACCCAGTACTTTTTATGTTTTGAGCATGTTTATATATTTCATTTCATATTTGTTACTTGGATGACATGATATTATCTTCCTTTAAAAAATGTGAAATAAAAACTTTTTATAAAAAAAATGAAAACCGACTTCAAAACACTAAAAAGCAAAAAATAAACCTTTTGGAGTCGGTGCCAGCCAAAGCATTCTACTTTGCGGTCCTACTATTTTATTTTTCTTGCCTTGGCTTGCACCGACTCCAAAAGGTTTATTTTTTGCTTTTTAGTGTTTTGAAGTCGGTTTTAATTTTTTTTGTTGGACCTTATATTTTCCTTGGAAGGACTTACTGCGCATATAACTTCTCTATCTGGGGGTATATTTATATGGTGGAGGTGCGGTGGTTCGCGGGCTCAGCCTGCGATTATATAGTTTAAGCAACTTTCACAATGGTCGGTCACGGGATGGGTGACCAAAAATTTACCATCTCGAGCTCCTCCGTGCTTCGGAAGGCACGTTAAGCCGTTGTTATCGGCTGCATTTGCAGTCGTTAAAACCCAGCAATGCACATTGGGCCCGCGTGGTGGATCATGGTTCATTCTTCTTATCCGTCCATAAGGAAGGCCAGTGCCCCAACAGAGGGGACATTATAGGAGGCTGATGACAAACCATAAATGATCAAAATAAACAATAGTATAAATCAATCATCATAATTAGCATTATATCACCTGCACGACAAAAAGTGCTGGGTATAGTATATATATATATATATATATATATATATATATATATATATATATATATATATTTACATTATATATATATATATATATATATTTACATTATATATATATATATATATATATATATAATAATGTTCCTTCCCAAACAATCATAATATATAAACTACAATAAAAAACCATACTCACAAATTTTACTTACGGGAGTAGTCGCGCTGGGTGGTCACTGCGCGACTACTCTGACAATACTCGTTGCCTACTTATGAAGCGAGTAGGTGATGAATAGGACAGCAGCAGACGCTTGACCTTGACAAATGCATCGTGAGCAAAATAACACGAATTCTTTGTCGCGGGCGGCAAAATGCTCATAGCGCAAGCACTCTAGGGTTAAGCAAAGAACTTTATAGGTACAAGCAAACTTATTTAAAAATTTTTTTTGGTCCCCAGGCGAACGGCAGACGTAAGATCTGTAGGCTACTCAGAACTTTTCTCGTTATCTCGAGAAGATGTACTGGCAGCCATGAAAGACTACCCCGAAGCTCAAGATATACTCCAGACTCTTGGAAGAAAACGTCTACAGGAAGCCAAAAATATGTCTAGGAAGCACGCTAAAGGTACTTGTTACTCTCGTAGGTAGGTTGAAGACAAACATAACTCTATTTTCAATGTAGCTTCTCGACATGCCGCAGGTGACGTAAGTCCAGATAAACTACCTGGAGATGACAGTGGACCAAAAAGGATTGTTCATAAGATAAGAAGCGATGTGAAGGTAGGGTAATTGTTTTTGCTAAGAATCAGCTGACATATTCACATATAGATTGACTGGTTCACTTTGAATGAAATTGTAATTTCCAGGGCATTCGAAACGCAATAAGAAGTCGATCTCGAGCAACTCGGCGTTCCGGGGAGTCTCTAGAATTGCAGGCATTAGCTGGGGCTGAAAGAGCAGCGACCGACGGAAAAGTTTTAAGAAGAATGCCTAGGGTTGAAAGCGACGACTCTCAGCCACATAATCAAGATGTTCGTATTCACAAATTCATTCAAACTATGTAATTGCACGTGACTGTACATAAGCAGGCAAGTTTAATGTGTTTCTCTAATTTCATAATTTGTTACTCACATTGTAGGAATTCAATGGTGAAACTACATCTGGAAGTAAAGATGGAGAAAAGTGCATATCACCGATTGGAGCTGGCCTTCCTTTACTATCAAGATTAAAATTACTGAAAGAAAAACAGGTAAAGAAAATTTAAAAGTTGTTTTGAAACTCTTACTTTTGACTGAGTTGCATGTAACTGAACTCTTTCTTTTCTTACAGGACCGGGAAGAGAAAGTAGCAAAGCAAAGACACTCAGTAGTGTCTATGCCTCCAACACAGCCTACACCATCGACAAGCTCTGCGCCTGATGGTGAACCTGAAGTAATAGGAGCTGGCCTTCCTCTCCTACAAAGATTACTACTACTTAAAGCTAAAGAAGAAAGGGAAAAGAACCAACTTACTCCAGCAACTAGTAACCAACCTTCTAGTTCAGATACAATTAGTCCTAGTTCAATAAAGAGCCCCTTGAGTCCAACTATCAAAACGTTAAGTCCTATAAGAAAAGGTTCAGAATCAAGTAGTCCCGGAAAACTTCAAAGTCCTACGACGAAAACATCAAGAAAAAACTCATCCGGCTCCAGTGACGGAGCATCTCGACCCAAAGTTAGTTTTAAGGATAGAATACTGCAAGTACAGAGTGACGGTACAGCGGTGTGTCAACCACTAAATAAAGATATTAGTGAAAAACCAGCTGCAGTAGTAGAACCAACACCTAAAACAGAAAGCAATTTGATTTCGATACCACACTCTGTCGTTAGTAAAATAAAATCACCAGCTAAAGTGGTTGGATCCACATTTCGCGATAAACTAAAGTTACTGCAAAGTGGGAATACACATAAAGAACCAGAAAGTTCCACATTCGAACGAATTAAGCCTCCATCGATAGAGAAAGCTTCGCTAGAAGTGACACCATTGCAAGCAACTGAAAGCAGTAGCAAGGAAGATACAAAGAGTAAAAAGCCTTGGACGAAACTCAAAAAAGCATCTATTTTAGGAGAATCAAAAAGCCAAAGTAAATCTAGTTTAGACGAGAAAAATGAAACTGATAGTTTAACGAAAGAATGTAAAGATGAAAGTAAAACTGAATCAAATGTAAATATTAGTGTGCCTATAGTTACTACGGGCGAGCTTGTTAAAATAGACAATAATAATCTCGAAGTTGATAGTGATAATGTTAAGCGCGATAAGCCTAAGATTTGCTTAACAGGCCCTTTGGAACCCGTCCAAGAAAAGTCATTAGATTTATTAACATTATCGCCAAGGAAAAGTGCAACAAAGTCGACCGAACCAAGGTCAGGTGCAAGTGGAATGTTGTTGCCAAAGGTAAAAAAATATAGATCTATAGATGATTTGTCACCTGAATACGGTGGTCTACCATTCGTGAAAAAATTGAAAATATTAAATGAAAGACAAAAACTGGCTGAACTTGAAAAAGTTGTAAAATTTCGAAGTTCTAGTTTAGATTGCACAAGTTCATCCGAGGATCTCTTGTGTGACACGTTGACAAGAAGTCATTCTGAGGGTAGTACTATGGATAAAAGAAAGTTTAAACGGAAATCAACTGATTCAACCGGCAGTCACGAATCAAATGAAACCCTAGAAAGGCGCACTCTCAAATCAATTTTGAAAAAATTGTCATTGTCCGAAGATGTAACACCATCTGAAAGCCCTGAACGTAGCAGTGAGCTCCGCAGATTGATAAGAGCTCCTACTCTAGAAGGATATGCTGCAAGACATTCTAAGTTTTCCAAAAGTGTTACATTTCATCGTCATACATTACCATCACCCCCAGGCAGTGCACCAGCAGATGCTAAATGTGATATGTTCAAAATGCCTGAATGTCATACTGATCCCTTGCCTCAAGTTGCTCCTACAGCAACGATTGACACAGATCAAGATTCCGTATTCGCTCCGAATGAACCAGTTGTAACAAGCGATGAAACTCTAGTTAGTACTCAAGACTATGGTATAGATATAAGATCTGATTATAATTTGCAGCCACCAATAGACCCATTATATGATTTCAAATCGTTGAGGCCCGAAGAAATTAAAGTGCCTTCAGAGAAGCCTAAGTTAACAATTATATCAGCTGTTGCAAATCAGAGGAAACTCTTACGAGGTAGTATTTAATTTGATAGTATTTTAACGTTTGTGTCAACGCATAACAAAAATAATGAATACTAATTTACAGGTTCCCTTGAAGAACAAGAATACTTTGGTGAAGTTTTATTAGGAATAAAACAAGTTATACAAGGACATTTGCATGATGTTCAAGGAAAATTTCAAGAGAGGTAATAAATATGATTATTATGTTTCCAATTAAGTACAAACATCAGTTATAAAAGAAAAAATGTGTATTTTACATTTGATTGAAAAATTGCTTGTAAACTCACCTTACAGGTTTAACAGTTTAGAAAACGAGGTTCGGAAGCGTGACGAAATCATTAGTCAGTTACAAAAGCGAATTCAGGAATTAGAAAGGTTAGGTTTAACTGGCGTCACTATTCCTGTGCAACCGAGTGACACGGAAACACCTATTGTGACAGAAGTGGACAATATTGAAACCCATGCTCTAACAAAGAACGGTAGCTCTGGTAGCGAAGAAGCTTCTGGTACAGAAGAAGGGTTTATGGTAACTGATTTTATTATTTATTGACATCCAATGGCTAATTATTTGTAAAGGCTTTTTTAAAAATAACTATCTCATTTATCATTCTTAGAGAGGAGACTCACTAGACACCGTTTTTGCTAAATCTCCACCTACAGCAAGTGCTGATGAAGAAGAAAAAGAAAAAGTTGAAGACAAGCCTCAACTGCAAACAATAGCATCAGAAGAACTGACTGATGATAAGCTCTCAGAATTAACTGGAGGAATAGAACTAGGAAGATTATCTTATTCAGAACTACAAAGCTTAGCAGAGTCATTGTCAAACAGATCTGAAAAGACTTCCTGCAGCAAAGACGATTGGACGGTCAGCAAATCAAAGAGATTAGATTTGAATCTCGATGGGAAAGCCGGAACGTATTCGAGGAAAAGAGCGGCAAAATTAAGGCAGAGAAAGTCATGGGAAGATCAAAGTGATCAAGAGAGCATGGAGATGCAAGATTTAACAAGGTTAGTTAGTTTTTTTTGCTGTATTAAGTATTACAAATCCAAAAAAAAAACCGAGTAAATTGCAGTAGACAGTACTAAGTAGGCTCTTCGCTATCTTACTGTGTTTTAGTAAATTTTGAACTTCAGCTAAAATTCATGAACTAACAATAAGTCAAGATATTGTAGAATATATAGACAATGGTTGCATAGAATTCAAAAAAACTTTCTGTAGTCATCCGTAAGTTGCGTTTGCTTTTGGTGTACAAGTAAAGTAAAGTTTAGAGGTCTTAAAACCAAAAGCAACGATTCTGTGCAGGCCATTGTCCCCACAAATGACATCCGAAGATCGGTCTCTCCTCAGTCCCGAACAGTCCAGCCTCCGCAGCAGCAGGCGTGGAATCCATCCGTTCCACTTCTTCGGCACTCATCTGGATACTACCAAGTCCAAAATCAAGAAGACCCTCTCTGTGGACACTGGAATGCATCATACCGGCAGAAATGAGAAAAGTAAGTTTGTCTCAATTTTCAAATTTTTCGTCAAGTTATTATGGTCATACTTAGGCATCTAGGACCCAAAAAGGTCTTAAAACTATGTCTGTGACGATATGATGATATAATTTCCAAAAAAAAACTACTTCTGAAACTCTATTCGCACTGTAAAATATCATTTGGTTAAGCAGAACCAACGAGGCAAAGGCATCAGCGCAAGTTCAGCCTGGGTTCGTTCTTCGGTTACCACCGCGGGGCGAACAAGCCCGCCGCCAATTGCAACGAAGTGGTGCTCGACATGGGCAGCGACTACAGCTGGAGTGACACGTCAGTATACAACATTCTACTAAAATTAGTTCCACCAGCCGTAGCAGGCGCACCACGACAAAACTCTCTTGACATTTTTCACACGTAAGCGCAATGGCTGTCCCACTCACACCGTACTGACACTGTCTATAAAACTTCTCTAGCGGGACAGTTATTGCGAGATAAGTGTGGATAAAATAATCGTGGTGCGCATGCTACCGGCTGAATTACCTACATAAATAAAACACTCTGACGATATTCCTTTCTTGTTTGATAACATAATAATTTACAAATAAATTCTTTTGTAGTTTTATTCATTTAATTCATATCCAACGACTACGACCAACGATCGTTGAAAAATTAAGGAATACCAAGAAATTTCAATGTGTCTTCTACATCTCAGTAGCTTACAACGAAACGAGAATGCCAGATTTACTTAAGGATATCGCCTAAGATGCGCAGAGCTGGCGCTTTAAGCAAATATACATTAAAATATATCTTTTTAATTATGGTTTCAAATTTCCTAATTAATCAAAAAATCAGTTTGGGGTTTAAAAGTTAAATAATATAAAGAGCGACACTGTCTTACTGCAACACCGTTGTAGTTTACTCAACGTTATACGCACAGCACAAATCTCACTTTGATCAGAAATGTAGGTCCAACGGATAATTACTCAACTCAACGTTATAGAACTTCACTTTCCGCAAAAGAGATTCAAGAAATCGAAGAAAATAACACGGAAAATACGTTTAAAACAGCACTGACAGCTAGCTCAAACGCAACCACAGACTAACTCTTCTTCTTCTAGAATCTTGTTAGCATCAAATTAAAAGAGTAGAGAGCGTTGCATCGTATATTTATTTTGCCGCCTTGTTGTTAGACCTGTCAAAAGATTAAGCTTATTTATTAATTATCTGCAGTTTTTTAATGTTTTGGATTTTCTATTATTAACCATTCATTAGAAACCATACCCAAACATTAGAATGTGTAAAATGTGTCAATAATACGATAAATCTTTTGTGTCTAATGTTACGATATCTACCTACAGCCTTTGCCTGTCATGGGAAGCGTAAAACTAAATAAAAATAATGGTAATGCAGGAAATCAGTGTACTTTTTTTTTGTATTTAACTTTTAAACCTAAAATGATTTTTTTTATTTATTACACTATACGAAACCGTAATAACGAATGTTTATTTTCCTACATGTTTGCTTCTGACGCTGGCTTTGCGCATGGTCAGGCAGGATTTGGCATTCTCCTTTAAGAAAGCAGCATTCTATATAATTAAAACAATCCCAACGTTGGCATCAGCCAGGCTACCGCGTAAAAATTATGGGTATGGATAAGGCTTGGTTGGGCAGTTGAAGCCCATAACATGACCATAATATTATGTCCTGTCCTGTTTGACGTTAGAAGACATTAAGTACCTTCTTTCAGAACGTCAACCTCATCGAGCAGCGACTCGGAGTCACTCCCGCGCACGCCCATGTTCGAAGAGTTCGTGGAGAACAGCTGCCGCAGGGGCCGCGCCAGCAGCTCCAGCCATAGCAGCGTATCGCCGATCAGAGGTATGGCCAGTCACTATACCAGTCTCGCTAGTGTAAGCGAGAGAGAGCCCTTACGCGAGAAAAGTGTCGAGAAAATTTTGTCCAACCAAAAGTTGTCTACTACTAAACTAAATCCTTTATTGCCTGTCAACTGACGGCAGAAACTTTGATTAGGGCAAATATTATGGTTCACTCTCCGGTTTTTATCCTCTATAAATGCCGTTCGTCGGAAAGGCAACTTGCACAATAATATTGATAAGCTAAAATATTTCAAGATTCCTTCCCTTCCCTCATGTAATTCTTTATGTGGACCTTTCATTAGGATCAAATGTAAGTAATCAGAAACGTACTTAAAAACTTTCGTCTTTATTCAGGGAGTGGAGGAGATTGGGAAGTAATGATGTTAGCTGATGAGCTGGAGAAGAGGGAAAAGGAGAGAGAACGTGAGGAGGCCAGAAGACTACACTACCCTACGACGCTTAGAGACTTGGAAGAAGTAAGATTATAAAATCACATAACTAAAAGAATCTCTGTGTAACGAAGTGTACCATTTGAACCATTTTAATTGTGTAAATTAATTCTTCTTCTTTTTCTTATTGTATGACGATTTGTGGCTACCTCTGGTGTCAAAGTTTATCAAGCCGCCCATTAAGGCCTCTGACTTGGCTTCTCATTTTCAAGCTGAAACAGCTGTTATCGGAGAGTCAATATAAGCACAAAAATTCATAGCCGTTGAGAGCAGGAATGTTTAATCTTGAATTTTTTAAACTTATTATGCCGTAGTAAAGTAGTGCGCATCATTTGACGTAATCTCATCTTGTCTACACAGATCTTACTTCCGTATGATTTACTTACAGGAATCAGACACTCCTCAACGCGAAGACAGTCCCGACGAGTTCTCCAACAATGAAGACTCGAATTCTTCCTCCACAACCCATTTGCTGTCTCAATCCGTCAGCGATCCCTCGCAGCGCTCGCTTGAGACTTCATTCACGGAAGCCAGCAGCCGGTCTGGAAGGGAAGTCAGGCAGCAACGAATAGGATCACTTGTTGAGGAGGTAAATTGTGTTGTGTTAATTGTGCTAAGGGTCTCCCCGTCGTGCATAAAAAACAGAATATCTTTCTTAATGAAATATTTTTTATTTTAATTTCTAATAGAGTTTTCTCATTTTATAATTCCATTATTTAAATAATTCGTACTGCCGAAGTATTGCATGAATAATGTAAGTTAGATAAACTGAAGGCGATTACGATGCTGGAACCACAGAATTAAAAAGCATTATTTTATTGTTATAATCTGTATCAATGTTATATTATTATTCCGAACTAATTTAATTCACCTTCTTAATTTTTTCATATTTCTAGTCAAGACTAGATCCATCGCTCCGCCAGTCCAGAGGGCTGATCCTACGCGCGGCGAGCCTCGACCGCGAGACCACGTCTGCAGCCCCCCAGCGACGCTTTGGATCCCTAAAGAGCTCCAGCACGGACTCGCACAAGAGACTCTGATCCGTTACTTCACACGGACCACGAATCACAGAAAGGTCCGATGGTTTAAGCCCAATTCTTACAAGAAAACTTACATTCGATTCCAATGAAAGAACAAAAGTAAGAAAAACAGAGATATTGAGTAACTTCCCCAAAAGAAAATTGAGTGACTCCAAAGAATGGGCAAGTTTTTGCAAAAACAATCGAGATACTCATAAAGCTCAAACTAGAAATATAAGTATTATAACTAAGGATAACGTTGAAAATGACGAACCTAAATTCAAACATTCAGATGACATAAAAAATCGTAGCAAATTAAAAAAAAGCGGTACAGGTCATATCAACAAAGAGAAAGAAGTCGTATTAGTAAGACCAGAAAAATCTAATGCAATCAAACATAAATCTGGTAATGTATCTCATTTTAAAAATTCCTATAAATATGACAAAGGTGCTCTCGAGAATACAAATGCGAATGAAATTGAATCTCGTGTTAATGAATCCGGTATAATTGATCAGAACGTTCGAGAAAATGTAATAGAAAATATAAGAGTAAATGAAAATGAAAGAGAGATAAGGGTTGTGGGTAACGAACAAGAGAATGATTTTAGCGACCAACACATAGTTGGTGGTCAATTATTGATGGTAGTCATCTTAATGTATGAGGACATTGAGTACTTAATATTTTTAGTTTTAGAGTAGACTTTAAGGTTGTAAATACAGGAGATAAGTTTTTTAATAACGCTCTCTCTATTTGCATTTGGTTCTTAATCTAACGGTAATCAGCATGAGATTGACTTGACAATCAGCTGACGACGAAAATGATACTCTCTACGAGTATCATTTTCGTCGTCAGCTGATTTCATTTGACTCCGTTTGATTTCTCATTCAAGTTCACGGGTCGTGTGATCACTGAAACTGTTGATCAACAATGACTATGATCTCATAAGTACCTACCTAAGTATACCTTCAACACATT
This sequence comes from Chrysoteuchia culmella, assembly GCA_910589605.1. Lineage (NCBI taxonomy): Eukaryota > Metazoa > Arthropoda > Insecta > Lepidoptera > Crambidae > Chrysoteuchia > Chrysoteuchia culmella. Next base: position 14,048,289 of record OU342659.1, read on the forward strand.
GTCCGTTTCATCGTAAACACTTTGAAGTAGGTACCAATTTTAAATCGATCGCAAAAGTTTAAATATTCCTAGTACTTTTTTTTTACTTAGTTTACAAATAAACACTCGAGCGATTAGTCTTATTATAGAATATGAAGACATACTGTATTACTCTTAGTTAAAATTCTGATAACTTCTTAGGAAAATTATAGTTCTTTACTTACTAGAATGTGTATTAAAATTATTTGTTATGACACTCAACCATAAAAAGTTCCTTATGTGATATTTTACTTTAACTGTTCGTTTTAAGAATTTAATAAAATTAAATAAATTTACTAGATGTCAGATTTAACTATAGTAACAATATCACAATGTAAAAATATTTAGGTATTAGAAAATAATGTAAAGAATCGAAAATCTAGATTATTTCGTAATAGCATTACGAGCACAATATGAAAATTATTAAATGTTGTTTTTATTATATCAAATATTTAAAAAAATAATTAATTGTAGTTAGGCATTTATATGAAAAAAGAGAACATTTAATGTCCATTATTGAAATAATAGTGCCAAATTAAAATTCTGTAGATAAATTACAAATATAAGTTATATTATACTTAGACTGTCTTGGACTAAAGGGACGCTGACTTAAAAAGTGTAAATAATAGACTATTGTTTAAATTAATAACTCTTTTTAAATCCTGTAGAGATATATATTATTAGTGAGATTTATCGTAAGTTATTATTATAGAATTTAGGAACCTAACAACTAATAAATCCGATCTATAAGTAACAGTTTTTTTTTTTATAATGGATACAATATTATATAAGATATTAATTATGAAGGATTCTGAATAAAACAGCGTTATTTTATAACTGCTTTAAATTTCAAAATTTTTGGTACTTAAAATTAATTGAAATGTTTGTTTAGACTGAAATCGCGAATAAAACAGCTGTTTTATAATTTCTAGCAGAGGTAGGTAAATATTTTCTGTATGAAAAAGCACAAACAGTCATTCATAACGCCGAATTAAGTTTTTACTGTGTAAAGCCTTGTGTGTCATGCCGAATAAATGATTTTAACGATTTTACAGTGCGACAAGGATTATAAGGAACGTGAACGTGGCAAAAAAATAAAAGCATGAAACGTCATTTTTGACAGCTCTGCACTGCGCCTCTACCCGCGTTAATTATGAACCTTGTCCATTCACAATATTTTCAACGTGTTTTTAGAAACCTGCCAAATGTCACAGGGTGAAGAAAGGAGCCATCATTTGGGGTAGATTGAATTCTCTGAACATGGATTACAAAGGGCGCAATAGCTGTTTCATTGTAGAGTAAATGACCTATAGGTGAGGACGCAGGCGGCGTGGAGGTTAAAGATAAAGATGAAGAGGCAGGAGTGGAAACTGATGTATTGGGTACCATAACAGATTTTTCCTTAACATTATCAATCCTTGGAGATAAGTATATTACATTGACAACTATTATGGTCTACTCTAACATCGGAACCATGAAGATGGCGCCGTTTTTAGGGTTCCGTAGCCTAATGGCAAAAAACGGAACCCTTATAGATTCGTCATGTCTGTCTGTCCGATGTATGTCACAGACACTTTATTCCAAAACTATGAGGACTACACACTTGAAACTTAGTAGGTATGTATTCTGTAAACCGCTTTACGGCTTTTATACAAAAATAAAAAAATATATAAGTATATTAAGGGGGGTCCCCATACATGGGACTGAAACTGAATAAATATTTTTTCATCAAACCTATACTTGTGGGGTAGGTCTTTAAAAATTACATAGAGGTTTCTTAAAGATTTTTTCTCAAAGTCAACCGTTTGAAAGATGTAGGTACACTTCCAAAGTGGTAAAATGTGTGCCCCCCTGTAACTTTTGAAATAAGAGTGAAAATTTTAAAAAAATATATGCTGTAGATCTTAATAAAAACTTTCAACGAAAATTGGTTTGAAAGAAATATAGTTGGCAGTTTTAGAAATATAGCACATTTCCCAAAGGGAACTGAAACAATTTTTTTTTCAGCAAACCAAACCTACAGTTTTTTTTTAACGAACGATGCTGAGACTCTTAGCCTTCATCATACCTGATGTTAAGTATTGATAAGGCTGAAGATGGAAGCGAGCCTCTCCCGGACTCCTCACTCACTGAGGAACTGGCTATTTTATCTTTAACTCCCGGAATGACAACAATGCTGAAAACATTATTATTATGGCGTCAGACTTAGATAAGATGGTAGTTACTAACTAGGCGGACTTACAACAAGTCCTACCACTAACCAAACCGAAAACAATATGTACCCCCGCTGGGAATCGAACCCGGGACCCCTGGGTCTGATACCGGTGGTTGTACCGGTCTTTAAAACGTACATTGAGGTTTCTAAAACAGTTTTTTCTCAAAGTCAACCATTTGAATGAACACCTCCAAAGTGGTAAAATGTCACAGCCACTTTATTCCAAAACTATGAGGATTACACAGTTGCAACTTGGTAGGTAGATGCATTCTGTAAACCACTTTGAGGCTATAACACTGAAGTTTATAGGTACACTTTGAACTCTCAAGCTGCACCTTTTGATGCTCCGCCAAACCCACAAGAGCATATCTGGCGTCAGGCCCACTAGCATGAACACTGATATATCACGTGACAATATGATCTGATTTGTCTTGCTTACCCTGCTAAGCTGAGCGTGCCATTGACACGTTACCGAGCCACGAGCTTCGATAAAAGTCACTCGTGCTAGGGCTACAGGGAGAAGTATGTACAAAAAAGATTTTTGATATACCTCATTAATTACAGAAACAGAACATTAATTGACTGTAATCTGCTATGCAATCCTGGAAATTGCATATTTATGTAAAAGATTTGTGGAAAGTCAAACTATCTTCTGAATCTCAAAATACTGCATTACTCCATTTAGAAGCTATTTTTGTCACTTATTGTGTAAGTAAACAATCCCTTTTATTTGAGGGTGAAAAAGTATTGTGTTATAATTTATTCATTTACAGTTTTTATCTTAGAAAATAACCTTTATCTCATTTTACTGGAATGAGAGATTTGGTTTAATTCTCGATACAATTTATCACTTAATAATCATATCGAATGTAGGTATATGAGCCACAAGAGCTTACCTACCTGCTAGGATTTATTATGAGAATCGATACAAACTTTTTAACCCTATTGAACTTACTTACCCCTTTTTTAATTATTTTGTCAGGTACATTTTGGAGTACCTACCTATACGTCAATTGTTGAGGATTGAGGCGACAGCCCTGCCATCCCGGCACGGGCTGTCTTATTGATAGGCGGTCGGCAGTGCCGTATTACATTGATCCATCTCATGATGGGAGCTCTAACAGATTATTTATAAATGCCTGCACACAAATTTATAATTGCATAATAACCATTTAACAACTTATTGTTAGTTAATGTTGAGTCATGCTGGGACTCACAAAAGGTCTTTCTCATGTTTAGATCAATGGGCTATTTTATTACCCTCCCCCCCCCCCCCCCCCCCTAACTTTTTATGGAAAAAGTTCTATTACAGGTGGGTTAATGCCATTGTGACATTTATCAAGTTCGTCTGAAGATCCTGTATCACTATCAATCCGTTCTTTTAGGGTCAGAAATGATAAGAAGTAGTATCTGAATTGCTCAGTTGGTAAGAGCAAAAGCATAGTTATACGGAGGTCGTGTGTTCACATCCAACGTCAGGTGACGCTTTTGTACCGTTTCATTATATTTATAAATTGTAATTTGCTATCAGACAGTTCTACATTACCCAATAATTCATTTAATTTTTGACCATTTTTGTTAAAAACTGTACAGGAAAAACCAATTGAAAGGTAACTACTGTTTCAATCTGACAAATTTATTGGATATGAAATGTATCTTAGAATATAATACAGCGACAAATGCTAGGGGAACACTTTAAACGGGCCTTAATCGTATTAGTACCTACATCAGTTATCATGTTTATTATGTATTTGAAAAATAATAACAATCTATTGCAACTTGGTAATCTGTTTTTCCAATAACGCAGCTTCTTTTGCAGCCCGGGACCGCTAGAGATAGCGGCACCGTGAAAACCGATACCGTACACCACTCGGCCACGGAGGTCATCAATTTAAGTAGATATTATGTACTTATATGTATTATATGTGCATACAGAGACAATTTTTATACCCTGACCTCCTGGAAGCGTTCAAGCCAGACCATTATTATGTACTTATATGTACGAGGGGAGGTCAAAAAGTCCGCGGAATGGGAGGGATGGAAAAGGTAGGTTCATTTGTCCAGCTAGGTATTGATTGAGCACCTCATCACGAGCATATATTCCAAATTTGAACGTAATCGGGTCATTAATATTTTAGTAATTTAACGTGCAAGCCAGTCAGTAGGGAAGACAAAATCAAACCAAGATTTTTTTGTCGCCCTTTGGCGCTCTGTAGCGAGATAATGAATGAAGTTACAGTCCGAAATAATACTGAAAATGAAAGCTATGTGCACCACCGTAATCGTAGTCGAAGAAGTAGTCGATACAGTGGCATTCCACCGCCCAAGAGTGGTTGCAAAAATATTTGCGACTGATTTTTTTGTGTATTTAACTCATCGACTATGTAGAATACGGTGTTAATAGAACCGTACAATACTAAGCTTCATTTCAAGATTCATTTGAAAGGGTCCATAAAAGAAAAATAAGGAGAAAAGGTTTGGTCTTTTGGTATGAAAATGCAATGCACCTGCGCACATGAGTCACGTTGCAACGGCGTTTATACACCGATGAAGCTTTGAAAAACTTCATCAACCTTTTTATATTCCAGACCTGTAGGCTTATTACGAGTTTGGCAAACTTGACGTTACAGTAAACGTTAACGTAAAATGTAGCTCTGTCTCTTTCATATTTAGCGACTGTTTTACCGACATGAGCAGTGTATTCGATAGTCTACGCTCACGAGTCCTGTAAATGTAATGTTAAGCAAACTCGTAATAGGGGTACTGGTCCCAAACAACAAATTAAAATTTACTGCAATGAAAAAAAAGGTGCATGTAAAAAAATATACGGCGACTTAGAGGTGAAGTCTGTAATTTCTACTCAAATTACAAATATTTTTATTCGAACTAGTAATCAATTTATATGAGGAATTTCAGAAATGTTTTTGGGGTAGTAAAGAAATAAACTTGAAAAAAAATAAAATTTGGTGCTTCACTGCAACCAACTTCCCCCCCCCATTCCGCGGACTTTTTGACCTCCCCTCGTATTATGTACGTACAGAGACAATTTTTACTCCCTGACCTCCATTAAATTTCCCTGACTTTTCCATAACTAGCGAAATTCCCTGACTTTTCCCGGTTTTCCAGAAAGTGGCCACCCTGCGTTTCTCATACAATGACTTGGCAACCTCTGAAATAGCGCCATCTGTTGACACGAGGTGAACATTTTGTTTGTCATTCCTCTCCTCTCACTAAAGTAATGGTACCGAATACTTCCTTTTATAACCAAATAAAAGAACAAATAAATTATGAATGAGTTATTTTCTTTAATTTTCTATTTGTCTTAATTGTATTTTCTTTTGTGTCATTAATTTTATTTACATACGCCTTAATTAATACATTGAAATACTAATCTAAAAACAATTTAGTACAATCCTTACAAATTAAGATATCTTCTGTATTTACATTTGAACATAACCTAGCCTTAACATTATTTACAGACGCTTTTAAGTAATTATCTATATTATCTTTAAAAACTTTATTAATGATGTCTGACATTCTTTTAGCAACTTCATTGGGGAAAAAAAGTCTTGAAGAGTCATTATATTTTTTTAGCTCTATTTGTGTGTTTTCTATACTATAATCATTATATAGACTACACAGCAAATTTCTGCAATCATCATGTAACAATTGACTGCATACCCAACCTAATACATAACATTCAGAATTTTTTTAGACATGTCGAGAGGGTACCGTATGATTTCATTATCTGCATATAATTTGTTTACTTGTACGATCGGAAGTGCTACGTCTTTCTGCAAAATTAACTCTTTTTGCAGTAAGAACTCGCAAGCATCGATTTCACTGTTGCTATCAGACGAAGGCTGTAACAATTGATTTGCCATAACGGACCTCAAACTGCACCTAAACTTTGTACAGTCAGGAGTGACGTTATTGCCACCTTTATATTGAATTATTGAAAATAAATTTTCAATACAGTCTTGTGTAAGCCTACGTGTAAATAAAAATTTAAAATCATAATTGGATTTCAAATCCTCCCACAACATTTTTATTGCTTCAATATTTGAAATCCAACCATTTATACACAAGGGGTTAACTTTTTTTTTATTTAAAACAACTATATCTTTGCAAAGCCCCGCGATGCCCCCCACAGTGATGCGCTGACCCCTCAAGTGGACAATAGTCCTGCTGAGGTGAAAGCTGCTCCTCAAGGGGCACCATCTGTCGCCTCGAAGCCAGCTGCCGCTAACGCATCGGAGCAGTGCAAACCGGCCAGGCGGGGATACCGTGGGAAGGGGAAAAATGCCACGCCCACCAAGCCCGTAAAAAGGAATCGCCCTGACGATTCCTTTACTCCGCAAGGCGGGGGCAAGCGCAGTAAACCCCATTCCACCACCACCAGCTCCATCGCATACGCCGACGCTCTGAAATCGGACCTTAGCGTCGCGATTATGGTGGAGCCCTACCACGACCTTACCAAAGAGCAGGCTGAGGTCATCAAAGGGCAGGTGGATGGCTTGTTGGACGACGAGATCTTTGCTCCGAGACCGTCAAGCCATCCATATGTCGCGCCAGCATTTAAGGCGAACGCCTTCTATGGTGAGGGCGTCCTTAAATTCTGGTGCAAAGATGACTTCTCGCTCCAGTGGCTCCATCGCACCACTGCGAGAATAGGTTCGCCACGACCAGGCACCAAGCTCGTTGTCAAGCGACAACGGGAGATCCCCAAGCGCATTAAAACGGGGATCCTGGTGCCACAGTACGGACCGGACGACACGTTAGACAGGGTACGCCAACGTCTAACGTGTCAAAACACTCATCTCGGCGTGTCCAACTGGGCTGTCTACCACGCCGAGGAGCAGGAAGACAAAAAATGCCTGTTCCTCGTGCTTGGAGTCCCAGAGGAAGACGCCGAGAAACTCAGGGCAAGCGAGCGTAGAATTTATTACAAGCTGGGTAATATCTACGCCCGCTTCCTGGAAAATACCAGTACGCCCCCGCCGAACCCCAACGCACCTGGGGAGGTCACTAGTGACCTAGGCAGCGGCACAGTACACCACACCGCACAACAAAACGCCACACTACCACCACAAACCACCGACGACGCGAATCCGCCCAAAGAGGACCCTGGGGTAGTCCCCCAGGAGGAGGGGTTGAGGGATGCCCCTATGGACGCTAAGAGCGGAGATAGCGACGTGGACGAGGAGGCCATGCTAGACAGCGACGATGGCGCTGCCAGCACCCCTCAAAAATAACCTCCCCGTCCTCCAAACCAACCTCCAGCACAGCCAGACTGCAACGGCTAACCTACGCAGAAGGCTGGAGGTCAATCCCAAGACCGTAGCCCTAATCCAGGAGCCGTGGATTAGGAAGGGCAGAATATGCGGTCTAAGCAACATCGGAGGTAAGCTACTCCTAGACACCACAGCTGACAACCCGCGTACATGCATCTTCGCACCCAAACACGCAAACACAACCCTAATGACCGAGTTCTGTTCCAGCGACCTGACCACTATCAGGCTCCGCAATGACCCCTCCGCAGGCCTGCCTGACGTGGTGATGGCGTCCGCCTACCTGCCGGGCGACGCGGATATCCCCACGCCCGAATTGGCCGAGCTGGTTCAACACTGCGAGCGCGAGGGACTGGAGCTGATCATATCAGTTGACTCCAACGCACACCATGTGCTATGGGGCAGCAAGGAGAACAACACGCGAGGTGAGGAATTCGTTTCTTTTTTACTCGCGACTAATATGAACATAATCAACAGGGGCTCAGAACCGACTTTCGTGACATCACGAGCCCAGACAATCATTGACCTTACTTTAGCGAGCGAACACGCGACTCATCACATCTCCGATTGGCATGTATCTGATGAGGCGTCGTGTTCCGACCATCGATGGGTCAAGTACAACCTAAATATGACCCTCACACCGCCCAAGCCCCGACGTAATCCACGTAAGATGGACCGACGTAAGTATGAGCTTCTGACCGCAGAGAAGCTAAGGTGTCTAGACACACCTACAACTCACGCGGTAAAAGCGGATATTGATAACCACGTTGATCGCATAACAACAACTTTAATCACCAGCTTTGAAGAAACATGCCCACTTTCCACTCCCAGCTCCCAGCCAAACAACAAGTATCATTGGTGGGGACCTGATCTGGAGAAACTACGCCGCAAGGTAAGAAAGTTGTTCAACAAAGCAAAGAACTCACGAGAAGCGCACGATTGGGACGCCTACAAACAAACCCAATACAACTACAGGAAGCGTATCCGCCTCAGGAAAAGAGAATGCTGGAGACGCTACTGCACCAATATTGAAACCAACAGCGACGCTAACAGAGTGAAAAACATCCTGTGCAGCGAACCAACACACAACCTTGGTTTCCTGAAAAAGCCAGACGGAACTTACACCAAAACAGATCAAGACACTTCAGAACTGTTAATGACCACTCACTTCCCAGGATGCCGCATAACGGAAAGTAACACATGGGAAGAAAAAGATGAGAATCTACCTGCTGAAACCGATTGGACCACCGCCCACAAGGTTGTCAACCCTGAAAAAGTAAGATGGGCAATCAACAGCTTCCTCCCATTCAAATCAGCGGGCCTAGATGAAATTTTTCCAGGGCTGATGAGGTGGAGCGACGGAGGTCTTATTGACCACCTCGTGGCCATTTACAGAAGCTGCCTAGCACACCGCTACATTCCTATGAAATGGAGGGAAGTCAAAGTAGTCTTTATCCCTAAACCCGGCAAAGGAGACTACACTCAACCTAAATCATTCAGACCAATTAGCCTCACATCATTCCTTTTAAAGGCGCTGGAGAGACTAATAGACAGGGAAATAAGGACAACTGCATTAGTCAGGAACCCCTTAAATCCAAACCAACATGCCTATTCTGCAGGCAAATCAACAGAGTCTGCCTTACATAAGGTGGTTTCTTATATAGAAAGCAATCTCAAACACAAAATATCAACACTAGGCACCTTCATCGACATCGAAGGAGCCTTTGACAAAACCAATTTTACCAGCATAAGCCAGGCCCTCTCCAAACATGGTGTCGATCCCACTATTGCCGGGTGGATTGACAGCATGTTAAGAGACAGAGCTATACAAATCACTGTGAATGGTACCACTAGAGGGGTAGTAGCAAAAGGATGTCCCCAAGGGGGTGTCCTCTCACCTCTTTTATGGAATATTGTGGTCAATGAGCTGATTAGCTGGCTCAACGACCGCAACTTCCTCACAGTAGGCTATGCAGACGACCTGACCATACTCATCAGCGGACGAGTTGAGAGTGTGATATGTGACCGAATGAGGTCCGCAATGAAGGTCGTCGAACAGTGGTGCATCAAACACAATCTAACAGTGAACCCAACAAAGACGGAACTAATCCTGTTCACAAACAAACGGAGTCTAGGCAACCTTAAACTTCCTAAACTTTTCAATACCAGTCTGTCCCTTAGCAAGGAAGTCAAGTATCTAGGGGTGATACTAGACAACAAACTCCTCTGGAATAGACATCTCGAAGGAAAACTAAACAAAGCCACCATCATCTTTTGCCAATGTAAAAGACTGCTTGGCAAAAGCTGGGGGCTATCACCGAAAATAACGATGTGGCTGTATAAAACCGTTATACGTCCCATAATCACATACGGAGCCGTTGCCTGGTGGTCTAAAACAGAGCAACGCACCGTAATCAACAAGCTGCAGAAATTCCAAAGATTGGCATGCTCTGCGATAACCGGCTGCATGCGAACTACCCCCACAGCCGCCCTTGAAGTAGCCCTGGATCTAACACCCCTGGACCTGTTTATACAACAGGAAGCCTCCATGGCTGCTATAAGGCTTAAACACATGGGTCTATGGTACAACCAAGAGGGTCCTCACTCCACATTGTGGAATAATCTAGTGAAACATGAGTCACTAATCGCTGCCCCATGCGACAGGATCCCTAAACAATACATTTTCGAAAAGAATTACCAAATACAGTTATTTGAAAGTGACCAAGACTACTCTGGCATACATGAAGTCCGAATCTATACGGACGGTTCCAAGATGGATATTGGTACTGGAGCCGGAGTATTCTCACAAGACCTAAATATCAAAACATCACTAGCACTAGGCCAACACAGTTCGATATTTCAATGCGAATGTGTTGCAATAGTAAACGCAGCTACCACGGCCCTGTCTAGAGGAATGAAGGAACTGAACATCCGCATACTGACCGACAGTATGGCCGTCCTAACAGCACTGGAGGCCAACACGATCAACTCCAGTATTGTCTACGAATGCCACCGAGTATTGGATCGTTTAGCATCCAACAACAGAGTAATCCTACAATGGATTAAAGGGCATAGTGGATCACACGGGAACGATGCCGCCGATGAGCTGGCAAGAAGGGGATCCTCCACAACAGTGGCTGGACCCATACCCATTCTGCCACTCCCGTTCAGCCAACTGCGCTCATGGGTAAGACAGCGTACTCGTGCTGCACATAATAAGCGTTGGGTAGATCAAACAAGCTGTAGACAGTCCAAGTTGGCGATGACTGCAGTCTCGCCGCGGTTGACCTGTAGACTGCTCAGCCTTAATCGTCCAGACCTCCGAATAGTTGTAGGCACACTTACAGGTCACCTCACTTTAAACCGGCAACTATTCATCATGAATGCGACAGACAGCCCCCTATGTAGGGGATGCCTGGACGCAGAGGAAACAGCCACCCACGTGATCCTGGAGTGCGTGGGTTTGGCCGCACAACGGGCAGAAATCCTCAAAGACGTGAGGTCGCTCCTAGAAGCCTGTGAACGCCCCAGGAGGCTTCTGCGCTTCTGGAAGGAGCTGGGATGGCTTGACTAGCCATACCGATGCTATGTTCACGCATAAAGGACCAAATGCGAGTCTAAATGCGGAGAAAAGAGCCCATCACCAATACCAATACCAACTATATCTTTCAAAAAGGCACACAACTCATTTAATTTATTAATATGATCTGAATTAATTGAAATTGGACGTCTATATCTTTTACACTCTTTATATTTACATGAATTGAAAATATCAAAAAGGGTGTCTATTTTTTCTATAAAATCAGCTGTATGTGTTGCACTTGCTGGCAAATTATTTAACGTAACGTTACAGAGTATTCCAACATTTACTGAATGGCTAAATACTCTGGCTGCCAAGCATACTCTCATTGGACTAAATGGAGGAAGAGTAATGCACTTCTTATTTAATTTAGGCGCCATTCTTGGTATCTGTTGAGAATCAATCTTATAAAAATCTTCAACATGGGACCATGACGCTACAGTATCATGATATTGAAAATTGTAATTTTTTAAGTTGTTTCTAATACACTTGAGCAAATGTGGTGAATCGTAAAAAAAAAAAAATTTATGACCCCTGTATACAATATAGGGTTCAGTTATAGAAACTGAAAGAAGTTTTCTCAATTTCACATTGTTTGAACCCAGATCACAAACTATTGATTTGATAATGAAACCAGTGTCAAATATCTTCTCAATTATATCTAAAAATAACTTATGTAACACCAGGAGTGGCATCCTTACTTAAAAAATAACCTACAACTTGTTTAAAATCTACATATATACCTTTAATCATAAAAACCATTGCCTGATTACATAATTGTAAGTTTTCAACACCATGATTACCAAAATCTTGAAAACCTTCAAATATGTCCCTACGTGCATCATAATTTAAAATTTCCTTCAAGGACATTTCGTCAAAAACTAATGAAACTACTTTTTCTTTACTACTTAATTTCTCTGCCTTAATTTTTAATAACTGTAAAACTGTACTGTTTAAACCACAGCTCACATGCAAATTATTGAACCAACTGCGAAGTGAACTTAAACTTGGCAAACAGAAATACTTTTGTAATAATGTATACGATTTTGTCGAACAGTAATAAAGAGCTAATGCAAGCTCTTTATCAGATGTTTCATACCGTCTCCCTAATTTATGTGTACTACTTAATTTTCCTTGGGATCTTATAAATTGGTAACAACCAGATTGGGTAACAGGATTGGTACTTTTATGTTGCATCAACTTTTGCTTCAAAAACGAGCATTTTTTCTTATACTTCGACAAGAGACTACACTTATTATTAAGTTTATTTTTATAATCCTGAATGATTTGGTGCAATTTAGAATTTTCCTCCTGTAGGCTGCTAACACTGGGCAGAATGGGGGGCTTCATTTTCCTTCTCTATCTCAGGATTTAATTTCATGTTCTTTGAACTACAACAAATAAATATTATTATTGTTTTACAGTAAAATGTAGCTGAATGAAGATAGTAAATATTAGGTAGGTACCTTGTTGCACATTCCACAATACTATTTTCACACCGACTCTTTCTTTTAAGAGGTTGTGTAACATACAAATTCAAAGTTGGTATTGAATTTGGTAGTAGTCTGAAAAAGAAATTAGGTGTTAAAATTTGGGACGAAACATATTATAAGATAAGACAATCACATATTCTAGCATTACAAAACTCACCCCTGACTGTACAAATCCTTATTTCTGAAGCATTCTATAGCAAAATGATCTGAACAAATAACATAGTTCTTATTAAAATAGTCAGCATCTTTCACTTTTATTAACGAATCTAAATCGCTTCGTTTGCAGGCTACGATCCATTTTATCAATCTGAAAAATTACATATCGATTTATATACACAATAGGTCTTCAAACAAAATACACAAATAGGTCTTCAAAAACAAAATACAAACATAAACTAACCTCTCTATATCTTTAGGCATTCTGAAGAACGACTTCGAATCTTTTTGAAATTTATAATTCTTGCATCCATAAACAGCACAAATCGAACCACGAGCGTAGGTACAAGGTTTTTGCGACATTTTATCTGTTTATTTCACCGTAGTTACAATAATATTAAAACTTTAATAACTGGAACTGCAATGAATGGAACACAAACGTAAATACACAATATACCACCACAGATTAGGTATTAGTCACAGATTAGGTATTAGTTACTACGTCTAAACCACGACAAACATTCAAAACAAATCGTTCACCTCAAGTACACTATATAATTTGTGACCTCAAGCCGCTAGGTGCGCTAGTGTCGCTCCTTGCCCGAATTCTGCCGAAGCTGTACGTATTAACTCGGTAGAGCACAGAACACAATTACTCCTGCGGTAGAGTTTCTATAGTATTTGCTATCAATCCGTACGGATGAACTCTATCGTCTCTATCTATCTAATCTGTGAAGAAAATAAAATGGAGATTTTATTTCTGCTGTCGTCGTTGTAGCTAAACATTAAACGATTATTTTTTAGTGTATTTGTAAATGTAAGAAATATTTGCAAAAGATTTTAGTGTATTAATGAGTACTTTTTCAGATTCACCTATTCTTCAGTTTGTCGCATCAATCTCAAAAGAAATGTCGCCTCGTAAACAACCGTCTAGTTTGTTCCAAATGTGCATAAAGAATTGCATTGATATGATTAACTCAGCTTGTTATGTTATTGAAAAAAGTTGTCCTGAGAATATGTTTCATGACTGTGAGAGGCAGACGTTAGAACTAAAGCATTACTTGATGTCAATGCTTCCTGTCAGGTATGTACAAAATAATAAAATAAATGAAAATAAACTGTACTAGTAAACCTCACCTATATCTGGATGTACTAGTCATACTTGTTATATATCTAAATTGCTTTATTGTGTGGTATTCCACTTATCCAATATCTTTGTCCAATGTGCATTTGATTAATGAAATTGTATGACTTCATCCAATGTGCTTGTAACACTAGGTACTGTTGATCCAAGTTTAGTTGACTTTTAACTACGCGTCACTTCTTGGACCTTGTTATTGGACAAGTGGAAATGGGCATATGTCAAAGAAATTTGATAAAAATATTGGTTAATTGGAATACCACCATTACCTACATTCAACTACCAGAAATGGTTATTACGACAATCTCACGTATTTTACTGTATATTTTTATCAAAATACATTAAAATATTCTTTTTAACTTCCAGGTTATTTGATATCCTCTGTTCTGAAAGAACATGTTGCCAGTATCGAGGTGACCCTCGAGTTCAGCTCCACGTGTTAACTCACCCCAACATGACCGTCTTCCGCAAATGCGACCTTGACAGTAGTATACCACAAAGCTACTGGATCGAAACCCTGTCCAATTTTAAACGTTTAGTTGTCCTTGATCTCAAATTCATTTGTACTGATGAGATCCTACATGTCATTGGACTCAACTGCCCATTACTTGAAGAGATCAATATAGTTTCCAAAGTTGATATCTGCAAATCACTTTTTAATGCTTCCGTTTTAATTAGAAATGTCTCCGATAATGGTCTTTGCTCAATTGCAAATCTAAAAAATCTGCGGGTACTGGCTATGGATCCTCCACGGAACGAGAGGGCGAATCGTGTTGGACGTTGTGTGTCTCAAGCAGGGATAATAATGTTAGTCAGTGAGCTTCCATACTTAGAAGAATTGAAAATAGAGTCTTGTGATATTGGTTCCACTTTGATTAGCACTGTCATGGATATTGGTCCTTTGAGCCTCAAAAAAATAAATTGCCATTTTGGCTCAGCTGAAGGCATCAGAAAGTTGATTAAGATTTGTCCTTTTTTAAGGGAGTTATCTGTTACACATTTATCTGAACATAATAAAGATGCCATATTGGATCAAATTTCGCTTAGTGATTTAAGGTTGAATAGGTTGGATCTCTCATTTTTCTCTTTCACAGATTCTATGCAACAGCTTATGACCTGTAAGGGCGAGTACTTGACTCATTTTTCTTTGTGGGAGATTGACCATTCCTTGCGATTAGAGGGTGTATTGACTATTGGTAGTTGTTGTCCACATCTCAGTTCTTTATGTATAATGACGCAATCGAAATGGTTGACAATCCCTAGGTATTTCAGGAGGCCAAGCAATATTTTTCAAAAATTAAGAAGTTTGACAATTGGGAATGAAAATTTTGATATTGTTCAAATGTTAACATTTTTCCTAGAATGTACTCAAAGTTTAGAAAAGCTAGTGCTAAAGTACCAAACTAAGATTAATTTAGATGAAACCATGTTGCATTTACTAGAAAAGGGAAAATTGAGGAATTTGCACTACCTGTGGTTGGATTGTACCCTGGAAGTGTCCAAAGAGGTGGTAAAACAAGTTATTCATGCTTGTGAAAAGTTACAAATGTTCACTGTTGACTTTAATGAACAAATGACAGATGTTCTTAGATTTATTATTGAGAATAATTTGGATGTAAAGTTAGGTGGCTACTAACATTTATTCATTGTATTTATTGTAATATATTTAGGAATAGACTTTATTATTTAAATAAATGTTTCTTATTTTTTTCCTTTCCCCATAATTTGGCAGCGCAGGTAGTTAAAAAGAGCATAGTGCATCTGTTGTCTGGATATGTATACTTATATTATAAAGAGGAAATACTTGATTGTTTGCAACGAATAAGCTCAAAAACGAATTAACGGATTTGGATGAAATTTGGTTCACAGATAGTAGATAACCTGGCTATGAACAGAGGATACTTTTCATTCCGATATTCCCGAGGGAACGGGGAACCACGCGGGTAAAACCGCGAGCGGCCGCCAATATGCAATAAAACACTCCATAATAATTCCATTTATTCATTTGGCTCTATAAAGAGGCATTGAATTTGTCGAATATCTTTATTGGAAATAATTATCTTTTAACATAATTTATTAAATAGAAGTAGTCAAATGTTTATAATAGTTAACTTCAGCATTTCACGGAATGTTTGTAAACAAACCGCCCGAGTAACTTTTTATTTACACGCTTTAGAAATATGTGTGTAACTTACATTGTCAAAGTTTGATACATGGCATTAGTTAACTGAAATTTATTGTATTTGCGAATTTCATGAAGAACTTCTGTTATGGAAAGTAGATAACGGATAAACATACTTAAGTGATAAATATTAAAACAAGAAAATATACTAGGAAACAAGCAACTTGTCTCATGTCAACGAAAAATACACAAATGTTTGTTTACAAACATTCTTCAAAATGCCTGGAGTAAAGTCATAAAATTCTGCAGACGAAACTCGAACCCACAACCTTTGGATTTCTGGTCCACTGCTCTCCCAACTGAGCCAGAGTACAGAAACATATCCTAATCCTAACAAATATAAATGCGAAAGTGTGTTTGTTTGTTTGTCGTTCCTTACCGCCTTAGCTAAGCAACCAATCGACTTGATTTTCGGCTTAGAGTTAGTTGAAAGGATGGAGAGTAACATAGGCTACTTTTTATCCCGATATTCCCACGGGAACGGGAACCACGCGGGCGGAAACTAGTTTTATAGTAGTAGTATTTTTTTTTACTGCATTGCACAGAATACATGAACATGGTTACTAGAAGGAGCTCATTACGCTTTTATTCGAACCCTACTGAAAAAAGTGTTGCTCCTTCAAACGGGCACGTTGCCACGAAAATGTGGAGTATTGAATATGGATCGCATTCGGACAGATTTTGTTTCTGGCGCAAAAGGACACGCACGGCCTGCCAACTAGGTACCTACTATTTCTGTTGTATTTTATGTGAAAACAGCATAAAATATACAGGGTGGAAATTTGAAACGGGGCACGAAGGGCAGGCACCTTAACCCTTGTAGCTACATGAAAACGTTCTTAGTTAACCATCCTATTTTTTTTTGAGAAATAATGAACAGCATTTACGGATTTTGAAAAAAAAAATACAGTCAGCAGATTTTTTTTAAACTTTTTGATTCTAATCGATTTTGTTCCGTAAAAGGATCAAAACGGTCTTGGACACCGACTGAGGTATGAGTACTAGAAAAAGTATTTCCACACATTCGCTAAGAAAATAAGTCCGTCAACGAAGGTACTGGTCGGTGATGCGGATACGGCGGAAGTGTTTTTTGTTTTTCGCGATTTCCGACTTTTCTAGTACTCATACCTCAGTTGGTGTTTTAGAGTGTTTAGTTAGATCCTCACGAGAAAACAGGATCGATTGGCATAAAAAACATATTTTTTTTAAACTGATCATTTTCCTGTTGAGTGTACCTACATTATTGTTCAAATTCCGTGAATGCTGTTCAATATTTAAAAAAAATTAAGAATGGTTTCCTAAGAACGATTTCATGAAGCTACAACGGTTTAAGGTACCTGCCCTTACTGCCGCGTCATAAATTTCCACCCTGCTTATATGAATCATAGGTCTCATTGGGGCGTGGTGTTCTCCAAGTAGGTAAATGTAACACATCCTGTGTTGTCCGCTTTCACCACCGACACCGACTGATAATTCTGACTATTATAGAATAATTATTTAGCAAATTTTTCTTATTACATCCGGCGAATTATCTGCCCGATAAGCTATCCCGAACTTGTCTGTCGGTGGTGAACCCGGCCCTAAATATCTTACGTTTATGCTTAACATACCAATTTATTTACATTATTTACCTATTTTATAACCATCACATCTTGGGCCATATCTTACAACCAATTTAATTTTATAAACTCTACCTAATCCCAATAGAAAAAACAAAGAACATTCGGAATTATAAAAGAACCTCTTCCTTTTGATGGCCGAAAACATTCTTTGAGGTGCTATACGACTGATGCGAGATAATAGAGAGGAAAAACGCGCGCAGGAGCGATTTTGCAGATTAGACGAAAAAACCACGAAATCACTTCGTAGTAAATAACAATAGCGATTTTAAGAGAAATGAAACTACACGACGCTAAATATTATTGGTATCCACTAATTAAACCAAATTAATTTAATTTAACCCCATTTGAGAATAATCTTGAATTTAGTATTTTTCGTCATTTCGAAAAGAAAAAGTGTCGAGGCAAAATCATAAAATCGTGTTTCTGGTACAGTATTACAAATCTAGATAAAGGTATGAAGAAATGTATATCTTATTGCCAGATTTGTAACATCTAACCATCCTATGTTTTTTATCAGCAAGTACATTCTTCTTCCGTATAGCGTCTTAAGTATTTATGGGAATTGTTAGTGGGCACTCCAAAACATGTAAGTAGTTACCCAGTATCAGTTACTATTGTGAGTTAGGCCCTGCAGTTTTTTAAATGTTATTATTCAAATCATATTAAGTATAGCTTATTAAAAATAGTAAAATACATTTAATTCAGCCAGTGACTATTAAATAACATAGATAATTAAGTCCCATTAATTTCAGTCAAACTAAACATAAAGTTACACATAAGCCATGATTTACTACTTACACTACACTCCATAGTTAAAATTATACCAAAAATTATATACATAGTTCTGTGGACAACAAAATAATAGATATACAGGGTGTTAAAAGACCCAAAACGAAAACCATGTATTCTCTCCATCGTTACTATAATTTTCTTGTATGGGGCCAAATCCGGGAACCTGATAGTTTAGGAGTTTTTGAGGATCAAAGTCAATATTTATTTCTAAAGATTACCATTTAAAATTACAAAACCGCAATGAACATCAAAACCAATCAAAGAAACTTGATACTCGTACCCTCTAGACACACACAAGTTGTTGCACGCGTTTTTTGCGTGTATAAATAAATATTATACATTTTTGGAAAACGAAAAATAAATGTCGTTTCCCAGCAATTCTTTTCACATATTCTTATTTAGTTTGATGTACACTACGCATATATTACGGCTTTGGTATGGGTCTTTTAACATCCTGTATATTTTATAAGAAGTAGGTAAATATGAAACAATATATACATACGCCTATGTCAATGTTCAAATTCGATTACAGAAATTTCTGTTTTGAAAAGCAGCTGACCTGCAGCTATTGACCATACAAAATACTGTCTTACTGCATTAAGGTCCTTTTACTTTACCCAATTCCATGTCCATGGCATAGTAGAACACTGAGTTGACACCTTCACGAGCGAGTGTCTCGCTGTGCCATCAAATTTAATAGTAACCTTGCATCAATCTGCACATGGCGACGACATCATTTCAGACGAGTGACATTTAAAGAGCAAAACGTCAACGACTCGCCACGAGACTCGACGTACTCGCCGCGCGTGTCATTGAGTTGCCTGTTTGTCCGAATGTGGCCACTGAGCTCTTTAAAAAAAAACACACTTGCAACTAACGCCGACCCGTTACGACTCGTAACGAGTCGGTGCGGACGCGCGGCGACCCGTCGCGAGTCATTACGATACGCTGGCGGAATAATCGCCTTGCCGTGGAGATCACCCGACAATAGTTGGGCGGAATCGCTGCGGCACACTCACCCGTGGAGGTGACACCTGAGGTATAATGTACAGTCAGCGTGAAAATTATCAAATAGGCGATTGCGTAAAAGTGAACGATCGTATTCCTTTGCCAGTTCATATCATTGTATCATATCGTATGTCATATCATTCCATACAAATTGCAGCCGATCGGATACGATATGAACTGTCAAAACAATACGATTACCTTACGCAATGGCACCCCTGAACATTAAAACCTACCAAAATACCTAATCATGTGACAAAAATCAACCTTATCTCAAAAATGTTAGGGTGCTCTTTCATTTAGTGTCTGAGAACAAAAGAAAGTGTATCTTAATATCTTGAGATAAGATCGATTTTTGTTAAATGATTAAGAACTTTGGTAAGTTTGAATGCTACGATCATTTTGACACTGACTGTACATAATAATTTCAAATACATATTCAAATAAAGACATTACTTTTCTAATCTGTCCACAGAATGAAAGCACAAAATCATATTTACAATTTTTCTGTTTTGGTCCTAGATAAAAGTAGCTTTATACTGATTATAGAAATGCAATCAGAAGCATTAAATATAGCGGTTTACATAAAAATGTATATTATCTCCTCATCCATTCACAAGAGGCCTGCGTCCCAGCTGGAGGGACATGAATTGGTGTCCATCATGAACCTAAAGTAAGTACCATTAATATCCAAACTTACCATAGTTACATTCTGTCATCTACGTATCTCACGGTTTTTAGCTTGAAACTTGTGAGTACAGATTAGCACCTGATAAATATACTTCTTCTGATACTGTTAAATAAATCAATGTCCTTATATCACCACCTGTTCACAATTCACTTTATATATACACATTCACATAAACTTTTTCTTAAACTTCTTGTATATAGTGTCTTGTCAAATGGCCAGAGGGTCGGCCTCTGTGGTTGTATGCTATGGTTCCTTACTCTCCACTGGCTGCTCCCTATCATTATCTTTCTCGTCATCGTAAAACTCGTTTTTGGGCTCTACGAGTTTGTCAGCTTCTTCTTGAGTCATTTTGACATCAGGGTCAGGGTCATCCTTTATTCTGTACTCTTCGGGGAAGAAATCACCTGAAAGAAGCGAGGATTGAATAAGTCTAAGAATGATGTTGATGTTACGCCCCGTTTCCTCTGACGAAACATTTACAAGAAAACATGTTTCAAAATATATTGTGGCCGCTGAGAGAATGACCGATGGCTCTTGATAGGAGCTGTCACACAAATGAATTTTCTCAGTGGCCGCATTATACGTTTACAACATGTTTTCCATCCCTTCTATTCGAATAAAAGTAGCTCTTTTCTGTGTGAGAGTTTTTGAAGTTAAATCTTCTTTAGCGGCGTTGTGAACATCAGTTTTAAATTTTTGGGGTGGGTAAAAAAATTTAAAGTCGCCTCGGGACACGTGACCTGATCGATAATTCGTAAGACGGAGGGAGAGTAGACATTACTTATAGTTAAAATAGCAGCTAGTTACGTCATCTTATCTCTTATTTATTTTCTCATAGAAGGAGTTGAAAAGCAGAGTGAATTACGCGAGAGCAAAACAATTTTTCCCTTGAGCGATATACTTTGAACACGTCACTGCGCTGAGGATTCTACTCTAGAATCCTTCGCTTCATTCTGCATTCAAAATCGCGCTCTCGCCGTAAAAATATTATTTTGCTCTCTTGTGATACAATCTACTATTCTTATAAATGTTTCGCCAGTGGAAACGGGCGATTAGATGATAGTAAAGCAGAACTTCAGCTGAAGTAATATTTTATGGATTTTTTATGCAGTAGTGAACGTGAACGCGTTTAGCCTGTGATTGCAGCGTGAAGTAAAAGACCAAACATTTGTAATCCAGAGAGGGAGAAGCTTCAGTATAATATTCAAGTCATTAGCAGTCTGCCTGCATTTCCAGTCATTAATTAACAAACACCAAAATGAATATCAAAACTGCATGGTGGGTGGAGCCTATTCTCTTTTCCCCTTAACTCTTTGGAAGACAGTAAACGGCTATTATCGGCCCTTATCTTCTCTATATTTCAGAACGCACGCATCCGAGCATTTTGAGATGTGTTGCTGGCGTAAAATGTTGGGAGTTTCGTGGACAGAACGCCGCACTAACGCATCCATTCTTATATATATATATATATATATATATATATATATATATATATATATATATATGCATGCAGCGTCTGTCCAATACTTCGGACACGTGGTCAGACGTGAACCTGACAACCTCGAGAAGCTCATCGTCGTAGGTCACGTGAAGGGAAAGAGGAGCCAGGGAAAATCACCGACCGGTGGACCGATCCGATGCAGTAAAAGAAGTCTGCCAAACAGACATGCAAGCTACTATCTGGATGGCCGAAAACCGCACTGCATGGAGAGCTTCAGAGAGCATCAGAGATCGTGTGACTTCATGTTGTCGCGACCCTCAGTCACGAGGATACGAGGAAGAAGCAACAGCTATAGCCGTTATAACAATAAAAATTCTATTGTTTCTCGTTTACTGTCCGCCAAACTGTTAAGAACTTCTCAGCTCTCTTAATATAGACGTAATAATAGACGCTGATGATGAATAAACGAGGAGCCCGTGGTGCGCGCATGGTCAGCGATTGTTGAGGTTAAGGCACTTACGCAATGGTCGGTCACGGGATGGGTGATACAAAAATTACTATCTCGAGCTCCTTCATGCTTCGGAAGGCACGTTAAGCCGTTGGTCCTGGGTGCATTTGCAGTGGTTAAAAGCCACTAATCCGCATTGGGCTCGCGTAGTAGGACATGGCCCGTTCTCCTTACTTACCCATTCATAAGGAAGGCCAGTGCCCCAGCAGTGGGGACATTAAAAATGGCTGACGACGATGAGTGAATACTTACCTGGAACATGGGTCATCTGCACTGCGGGCGAATGCTGACACATTTTCAGGTTGTCATACACATGCTTTGTAATAGCTTCTAAGTACTGCTTGCTATTCGCGTTGTTTGTGCTGAAAGCAATTTTGGCATTAGAGATGAAGTGGACATTACAATATCACAAACATTGAATCGATGTCAAGTCTAGTGGCTTTAGACATATGTCAGAACCAACAAAGGCATTTTAGATAGACACGTGGTAAATAGATGTCGTAGTAGACCAGAATTTATGTTAGAGTTTGTAACTTCTTTATCCCGGCAGCATTTAGGATTCTAGATTGTTAGATATTCTTAACTCTAATTGCCTTAATTTTTGCTTGCTTGCTAACTCTTATTCTGGTTGGTTCACAGAAAGTTTACTGCACGTGAGAGAATAGATTGACATTTGAAACTTCTCGTCAATCAATCAGAGATGTTGTTTTGGACGGTCCGACCAGACAATCAATGTTCTTATTTCATAATAGCCAGCGATTCTTTTCGCAATTTTACTAAGGCAACTCGTTTTTTCGCAAAAAAAACCCTATCGTTGTTCAGTAGGATTGAGAAATGACACCGCCATTGTCTCATTATCCGCTTTTTCGCAATATCCCTAGGATTTGCGCAAAAAATCGCGTTATTATTATCCTGCGACATAGATATGGATAAGAAATAAACAAAATTGTTCTTCACATTCCTAGTGGCGCGCAAACTCAATTTAGTTAGTTACTCTTTGAAGCGTACAAGCTAAAGGAAGAGGATCTAAAGCAGTTAACGATAAGTCAACTGCAGCACAGATAGGTTCGAGGGTCCGACGCCGCGGTAGGATAAATTTCAGGGGATTTGGGGAACTGGGTGAAGTGGTACCGGCTCCAGCGAAGCCGGACGGGTGGCCGTCCTTCCCGTTCCAGTGGAAATATCGGGATAAAAAGAATCCTATGTTTTAATCCAGGCCATCTACTACCTCAGTGCGAAGTTTCATCCAAATCCGTTAATTAGTAGCGTGAATTTGTAACAAACAAACAAACTGACATACTTTTACATTTAAAATATTAGTAGGATTCACACTGGGTGAAAATTATAAGTAAGCAGTAGGTTTGCGAAACGGTGGCGTATTACTAGTAACAGCCATTTTCCGGCTAGGTAGACTGATCATGATCACCCGTCTGGATGGATATCCTCTAAATAACAGCATAGACTGAATAAGTACATCATTTTCATTAAAGGGTATATAGTTAATTCTTACTTGCTGACATCTGGATGCAGCTGGAAGTCGGGCGCGAAGAACTCGAGGTATTCGGTATAGGGCAGCTCGTTAGAGATGTTCTCGTCCACCAGGAGAGACGTCTCGTACGTCCAGCAGCGCGCTACATTGCGGAGGGTGTATCTGGAAGTTGTTTGAAGCATAAAATAAGTGCTTCGACCTCCACCTAGAGTGGTACGTACACCGGTTTCAAGGTGTCGCCTACTCTGAGCTCCTGGGTTCGAATCCCGGTAGGGGCAAATGTTTGTATGATGAATACGAGCATTTGTACCTGTGTCATGGACGTTTATATATAATTACACATAAATACTTATATATGTTAGGCGGTATCAGTTGCATCAACTGCTTGCCTGTTAAATAATAATAATAATAATGTATAATTATATTATGTATTTATATCCGTTACTCTAGTCTCCCATAACACAAGCTTTACAGTGCTTACTTTGGGGTTAGTTTAATTGGTGTGAGCGTAAGAAATATTTATTTATTTAGTTATACTATCAGACTACATCAGGCCATTGATCTGCCCCTTAATTGTCTAATTTCAAAATCTATCACAATACCTTTCAAAGGTATTGTGATTGTGATAGTGATATAAGGAATTGTGTAACTTATAGTCCTTCCTTTCGAAACAAATGATGTTTTAAATGACACTTCATTTGACACTTCTCCACACATTTGAAAGATATTTTCGTGTGCCACCTTTCTTAGGCCCGTATTACAGAAAGTTACTCGAGCAGTTTTCTGTACTTGATTTTCTAACTGCTGTCAAATCGAATGTAGCGACGTGCCTTTCTAACTTAGAAAGGGACGTCGCTACATGCGATGTATAAGCGCGTCCCTTGCTTACTGTACTCAAGTATAGATCACTGCTTGAGTCACGTTCTGTAATAGCCCTAGACAGTTCAATTTCGTTCATTCAACACCTTTCAAAACGCGTCCCGATCACAACCACTATCAAATGTCAAATAGTGACAGCCTGAAGTATGTAAATATCTTTCAAAAAACGAATTGAAAGGAATCGCGATTGATTTTAAAATTAGACAATTAGCCCCTGCTTTCGAAATGAGGAGCTGTAGATATAAGAAATCCAATGCTGGACTGGGAGCGAAAAACAAACATAGTATTCGCTACTGTTGTTAGCTTTTGAGTGCAGATAGAAAAAGCCCATGAACTGGCACTGTTGTTTTTGAACATCTCGGATCCAACCAGTGCCAAATCCAACCACAACATCTACTACATCAACCGATGGAGGAATTCATTATTCAATGTCGATCGATAGTTTCTGCCACACTGATAAATCAATTCTATCATCATTTGATGTTATGGATCAATTGTTTGGTGTGGTGACACCCTTAAAGTGTGGCTTTGAGAGAGGTTTCTTATTTTATTTATTGTTCAGCTTAAGCTGCAGGTTGCAATTCAGGACTTTACCAGTCGAACAGTAGATTTCTTAAGTTATTTCAAAAAGTAATCTATTTTAGAAAACGTTTATATCGCAAGTTATAGAACATTAAAATGTATTTCATTTTAATAATACTTTATTTCTGTAACCTTATTACGATTCGAAAAAATATTTCCCAAAAAAAACACTATTCATCAACTGGTTGAAGTTCTCTGATCAATCATACACAGTATGAATGTATGTATGTTAACTTACCCTCCCCCACCAACGACAAGTGTAGGCACGTTTAGGTTCTTGACAAACTTGACGCACTCCCCGTGGCCCCGAGTGGACAGCGAGAAGCAACCGAGCCGGTCGCCCGCTAGCGAGTCCGCGCCGCACTGCAGAACGATCGCTGTAGGCCGGTAGAACTCCATCACGTTAGATATTACCGGCTTGAAAACCTGCAAGTTAAATTAAACTGAATGCTGCACTTATTGAAATAACTTCACTAACATCAGTACTGTAAAATATCTTGTGAATAAATCTCTACAGACCAGTTTCTGAAAGAAGAGTGTACAGTTGAATGTAAAACTTGAATTGTACTGTTCACATATGCCTACTGTTTTAGATTTAAGGGTAGAAGACAGAAATTAAAGCTAGGTACAGATTTAATTTTAACGAAACGATCTCTATATAGTACTACCGAGCATTTGTATGTATTGTGAGTTTGTGATCTTTATACTGGTAAAAGTTAAAGAATAAATATAATATTGTACCTGAACATAGCTTTGATCATCAATACCCTCCTTCAATGGCACGTTGACAGAGTAGTACCTGCCACTTTCAGCACCAATCTCATACATGTCACCGGTTCCAGGAAAGAAGTAATTTCCATACTTGTGGAAACTGACAGTCATCACTCTGTCGGTGAGATAAAAAGCCTCTTGCACTCCATCTCCATGATGTACGTCAATGTCGATGTACAACACCCGAGGATGGTACTTCAAGAGCTCTAATATTGCAATCACTATATCATTGACGTAACAGAATCCTGAAATTTATAGACATTAGAATGATGAGATCAATATTTTTTTTTGACAAGTATTTTCTTCTTTATTCATTATGCAAATGGTTCGTTTCTGATTTTCATAAAGTGATTTCAGGTTTACAGTTATTTATATAAGGAATAATGAGAAATGAATGAAAAACTTCAAATGCATTTTTGCAATTGATGTGCAAGTGACACCACGTATGAGCGGTAAACGTTTTAGAGATTTTTCAAATTTTGTAAATGGAGATGCAACAGGTTACCATGGGACAACTCATACAATCTAATGACATTAGTGTTTGACATATTACTTAATTCTGTCACCCGAAAATGAGACACAATAGATATTCCCTTGTTCTCTGGACTCCGGTGTCTAGTTAGCAAATGATGAATTAAGCCCGTCAGGTCCCAGAAAATAGGACACAATAGATATTCCATTCAGATCGGATGATCAGATCGGTTTTATGAATTGATACCATTATGAAAATGAACTGTCATTCAATTAAATCAATATTTTTCAACAAAAACTTTATTATTTTTATACAAACCAGATGGCTCAAACTTTTTGGCATGGTGCAGTCCACCAGACCAGTTGATGGCAATATCACATGCATTGTTGTTCAACTTCATGGCTCCTTCTAAAGAAGCCCCCGTGTACATTGAACAGAAGTCAAAGAGACCTTCAAACACTGGACAGTCGTCGCCAACATTGTAATGCAAAAGATCTTTGGAGTAACCTAAAATAAATAAAAAATATTGACTCAGGTATTTGATACTATATTTAACGGATTCTATTCAGGACTTGATAAATTATAATTTTTTTGTCAGCAACGTAATGAAAATAGCAGGCTTAGAGGTCACAGTCTAAAATTATGTACCGGCGTCGCTAATAATAATCCCTGTAAAAACTTCATCTGCAACAGAGTCGTAAGACAGTGGAACAAGCTTCCAGAAGATGTTGTTTCAGCTGCCAACATCAACCAATTCAAGAACAGACTTGATAAATACCTACAATATATGGATTAAATAAACTATGCGACTATCAGGATACAGGCGGTATCAGTTGCATCAACTGCTTGCCTGTTAAATAATAATAATAATAATAATAATAATAATAATATAGAATATAAATATATTATATTTGTTTGTTTGTTAGAAATTAAAATAATATTTCCGAAACATCTCATTAACTTACTCTGTATGTTCTGTGGTGTTACATTCTGTAGAAACTCAATGTAGTCTTCGCTATGAAATCGGCACATATCATGAGCGCTAGCCCTGTAGGGCTTGTAGATTTGCATCTTCTTATGAAGCCCATAGTTCAGTACCAAGCTGTGGGTTACTGACAATCTGTGAGGTTTCATAGGATGTCCAGGACCATAGTGGAAGTTACCAACGTCAGCGTTGTAGAAATAAGCAACTCGATGTTGACTCATAATGGATAAACAAACACGTACTCTTTCAACACGTAAATAATGCCCAGAACTAAAGCAATAACAACTAAACGTTTGGTGAGTTGAATGTCTCCTAGCATGATTTGGTATGCATTTTTTTCAAACTAATTCTTCAAACTAAATCTAAATAGTAAATAATCACGGACTCCACGAACAAACTTAGTATGCAGCCCACAATCAACAAATCCAGCTGCCAGACAAAGAACGAAGACTAAAAAACATAGTGATTACATACTCTATGACTAAAAAAAAGCCACAAGAAAGCAAGCAAAAGCAAACTGACAGTGACAGCTAGCCTTTTTTTGTTGGTGTTTTTACCAGCCCTAGCTTCTTGAGTCCGCGCCACGAAAGAAGTCCCCGCCATAGAGTAACTTATATAAAGGGTATGTACCCGCGCTGTTAGATCCTGTAATATTCCGCGGGACTTCTTTCGTGGCGCGGACTCTATAATATAAATATTTTGCTTCCACATTTGACTGTATGTAAACAAGAAAGAACAAAGAAGATGACGAAAAACAAAGATCACAACAAAACTCTTAAAACAATGCTCTAAGACTAAGTAGAAACGAGAAACACGAAGATGTTCACGAGAAATCTTTTAAAACAATGTATAAATAAATGAAGAACAGGCTGTATGGTACACACCAAAGCCGTAAAACTTATAATATATTAAAAAAATGTCAAACTCAACTCGACGTCAACGTCACTGTCATCTCATCGTAATTTGTGATTGTATAAGTACGTAAAGCGCCGGTCTAACGAAAGAAAGAAACCGATTTTTAAGCTTTTTTATTTTATAGTGTTCGGTTCAGTAATTCTTCCGCACGTACTTACCATCTTCAAATATCTAAACAGGTGAGAGAATATTTTAAGGGAGAGATGATGTGTGTCAAACAAACAAGGTACCTACATAGTAACTACACTACGTCAATGTCGTCAATAGGTCCCGCGCTGTATCGGCTCTTTTTATTTATCTTTACCGATTTATTACGTAAGGCGCTCAGTATGGCCACAGAATACTTAATAGTACAAGTGTATGGCTGGTGTATTTTGACTAAGTACATACGCCAATGCAGTGCAGAATTGAGAATATTGTTTCTATTTGTCAAATTTGTCTGCCCTCCAAATTTTAAGATTGCCAACATAATTATTACATACTCTGCATTGACCATAGCAGTAGTTAAGACCTCCTTGCACACAGGCTAGGTTATGCATTATGGTTACTTAAGCCTGTAAGGTCAAAACGCCGAGCTTAGACTAGCTTCAGACTCTTTCTTGATATAAGTTAATTATCATTATTGCCGCCGCGCGGTACGCAATGCACGATAGAGCTACCCGGTAAACCTCAAAATATTATACTTCAACAGCAGCTACGGCATACACTTTGACCTTGAGAGCGCCCTTACGTCGCTCGTAATGGAGAAGATAACAGGGTTACAATATTACACTATTAAATGCGTAGACTAAAAGTCTAGACCATATACACTATTATAGTTTTTATTTCGCATCGATCGGTGCAGTATTACCAAAGTTATAAGTGTGGGAAGTTTACGTAGGTTTTGTAAATCTCGTCAGTGTTCGCGAGTACCGTGTGACGTCATCTCGTCCATAACGGCACGGCAGGCGACCCCGCCTCATACCTCCGTAGTACATTTCGCGGGTACGTTGTCTGCTCTCGTGCGCTCTGGTGTTATTTATTGATTTTAAATATTATTATTATTAACAGGCTAGCAGTTGTAACAACTGATAGCGCCTGTATCCTGCTATCTATGCGTTTTGTTCAATATTTAAATTCTAAATATCTGTCTAGTCGATTTTTGAATTGATTGACGTTAGAGGCGAGGACTACATCTTCCGGAAGCTTATTCAACTCTTTGAAGTACTGAGCTTGAAGCTGTGACCCCTAAGGTAACAGTTCTGATTACTGTCATGTTGCCCCCGGCTTGTCAAGTTGCAAGCGGGCGTTCAACAGGTTTTATCAAAATTAAATATTGAAGGAAAATTACCTTTTAAACAAAAAACTCGGGTGCCACGATAGAGGCTAAGCTCCATCGAATTAAAGAAAAATAAACTAAATTTACCTCGGAATGTCATCGGTGAGACTAGGCTTTTAATCTGCAGGGGGGTGGCTATGAAATAAAATTCTTACATTATAGAACAATGTTTTATTTCAAACTCCCTTGCTTTCCCTTTAGCCGACGCAGTTAAGACTAAATTAAACAAAAATTTATGGTTATCTAATTTTATAAATATAACTAGTAGACGTTGATGTAAAGTTACTATGAGTTAAACATTATTGTGGATTTAAATTATCCCAAACAAATTTTGTAAATATAGGATTCCAAGCCTAATTCAGTGAATATAAATTAATCTAATTTTATGAATATATGGTTATCAAATCTAACTTTGTGAATATATGGTTAACAAATCTAACTTTATGAATATAGCACCGTGTTTAACGTAGCACTTTAAAAAATAATAATTAAACTAACCTCCTGGTTCAATGTTACCTTTGGACCTCATCACATCTTTCTCTAAGCCAGTTCTATTCCAGCATGCAGCACAGGTATCGCCATCATGATCCCAACGTAGAGAAAATGTAGAACGCAGCAAAATTTAAGGATAACATTGAAGATCCAAATCAAAAGTAATATTAAAAAAAAATAAGGACGCGAACAACCGCGTCCCCGAAACAAATTTCAGACGTTGGCACTCATAATAGAATGCAACGCAAACTATTGAAGTTTATAAAACAAATTCACTCAATAGAACATATTTAAAGGCTTTTATTAGCCTTCTAAAAGGATCCAACACCCATTTTGAGTGTGATTAAAGAAGATTTATTCTCCAACAAAAAATCTAGTTCGCCATCTCAGAACCGGCAAATGAAAAGGTGAAGCCGACCGGATGTCAAAACAAACGTCAAAACCACGAATTGTTTTTCCTAAGACAAAGCAAAGGTTATCCGAGCGTACTGCCAACATAATTTCACTGATAAATGTTTAAATACAGCTGTCAAAGTGACAGTGCTAATAAAAAATGAGCATGTAATGGCGGACTAAAATACGACATTACATTACGCTTAAATATATTGACTTATATATTACTAGCGTAAGGACCCGGCCAACGGTGCTAAAAAGCGTGCCAAATCGTTGGCCCTAAAATATCAGTTTAGGGCCAACGGCGAGTCAGTTGTCTACGGGAGACTGAAGTTGAAAGACGTTAGCTGTCAATTCATAAAAATGCCGAATTTGTGTAGTAAAATGGTGCAAAATTATGACCCCATAGTTAACAAGTTCTATGGAATATCGTATCATCCGTAAATAGCTTTACATTATTTGTATTGCATGTCTAACAATTTTATTTAAACGATATTAACTTTTACAAGAATTTTTCGTAGACAGTCTTAACCCTAGAGTGGTCGCGTACTAAAATTACCTGATTGGTCGCGGGGAATATAGTTGTCTGCCAAATATAAATGATAATAGAAAAAAATATGTTATTCTACCGGACGATAATAATGTTATAATATTGACTGTCATACTAAAATACGAAGTTAAAAATATCGAAGTACTGATTTGAGAAAGTATAAAAGTTTGAGTAACGTGACCCGCCGTTTCCACTGCCGAAACATTTTCAAGAATCCTTTCAAGAATATGATTTAAACGTTTAGTGCGGCAACTAAGAGAATGCATTATTTGACAGCTCCTATCGAGAGCTATTGCTTGGTTATCCTATTAGCAGCCGCACTTTATTTTACAACATGTTCTAAATGTTCTCGCTACTGGGCTCGCGTAGACATTACATACATCCCAGTCCAGTCCAGCGGTGACTTGCTGTCCAGATGAGACTACTGCCCAATCTTGTCCACACGTACCCAGTTACTGGGTCCGAAATTCTGTAAAACTAAGTTCAGTCACTGCCATCGTGTAAATCACGCATTAACTTGAAAGAGTATTTAAGGAGTCGCGCGCTTTATATCCACAATTATAGGTTGATTTCGAGGAATAAACATCTTTAGAATATTATAAACATTTGAAGTTATTGTAGGTGAAACAATTTCAAGAACTTAATCCCTTTTCCCGTATGAACAATAATGCAAAAAAAAAAAAATTGTGATGTTATTTTACCGGGATCAGCAAATATGTAATCCATGCCACCACTGGCAGGGTTAATGGCAGAAGATCAAAGCACTAGAGATGGGACATTATTATGAACGATTCATAAAAACTGAATGAATGAATCATTAGCCTAGTATGAAATGAGACGGTTCAAAATTCCCTTGACAAGCAGCTGGCATAATAATAAGAGTAATCAAAGATGAAGATTCAAAATACGAATGTCCTCACGTAATTATTAAAACTCTAAAACTAGCCAACTTTTTATATTAATTTTTAAAATATTAATGTTTGACTATAAATAAATAAATATTAATTACACTCACACCAATTAACCCAGCCCCAAAGTAAGTACGGTAAGGCTTGTGTTATGGGATACTAAGGCAACGGATATAAATTCATATAATTATAAATATATTTATAAATATTTATGTGTCCTCCATGACTCAGGTACAAATGCTCGTATTCACCATACAAACATTTGCCCCTACCGGGATTCGAACTCAGGACCTCACAGGTAGGCGACACCTTAAAACCAGTGTATGTACCGGTCGTCATGAAACGAACGTATTCTTGACATAACGACAGCGCAAACACTTGTAGGCTGTCATTGTCAAAGGAACTAAAACCAAGGGAACTAAGACCAAAATGTAACGAAACTATGAAAACTCAGTCGTTCTCACCGATTACCAGGTGCCGCTAGTTTTTATAGGAATACTTGCATAGCGTCAAAGAGTAACTTTTTTTCAGTCGCTCCCACCGTTGTACAAATGGCGCTAGTTTCTATGGAAATATTTTCATATCCAAAGAGCCAATAGAGTAAAACTTAAAGTATGTTTTGTGATGCTACGATAAGCATATTGAGAAAAATCGGCTAGAGTTAGAGGATTTTTTCAACTCATACGAGTTAATTTTTTTTACATTCATTTTTTTCATTCACTTTGTACCAGCTGCATTTTAGTGAAGTATTTCTATGGAAAGCTGAACCGTCTACTTTAGTTCCATAGTTAATTAACTCAAAGAACGGCAGTAAAGCGAAAATAAAGGTAGGTTACGAACGCCGCGTATAGAAGCGAGACAATTGCACGGGTTACGGTGTTATTACCTACATCTAATATGCATCAAGGTTTGTTGATATTCGCTAAAATGCACTTATTTGGAAAATATTGAGAAGTTACTCAATAGTTCCTCTATGAGATCATAATATTCTTTATAAAATAAAAATATTTTTCGTTTATTTCTATATAAAAAATGCAGTGTTGTCAAATTGGGGAGAAAAGATAATTTTAAGTAGAAACAAGCGTGCTTCATTACTATTAGTTAAACAATATTAGAAAATTTTAAATTAGTACTAGCTCTCCAAATAAACTAGATAAATGATAGATAAGATAGCTCCAATTGAACGAAATCGTTCACTTCTGTAATCTTTTTGCCCACCTCTGAAACACCTATGCGATGCAACAAGTACGAGTGAGTTGCTCACAGATGGCTCTGACTTTACTGGTATGAAACAGTTTTATGTCAAATGTTCCGATGGGCGCATCCTTCCTTTTGAAATCATTGCTTAAATAATTTATGAAGATTGTAGAGGTCGTAGTGTCCATTAAGTATTTTAAAGGTCTCGATTAGGTCTCCACGGATCCTGCGGTCTCTCAGTGTTGTAAGTTTCAGCACTTCCAACCGCTCCTCATAAGGACGTCTTCTTAGCGCTCTGGGTATTTTAGTGAAACTTCTTTGCACTTTCTCTAATTGTTCAATGTCCTTGGCAAAATAGGGACTCCAGACTTGAAACGCGTACTCCAAAATCGGTCTGACATATGTTTTGTAGATCTTTAACATCATTTCAGGAGTCAAGTTTCCAAAAGCTTTTCTTATGAGGTATATTAGACTTTCTTTATATGATCTTCCCATTTCAAATCCTCGGATATCTTTACTCCTAAATCAGTCTGGACCTTTACCTCCGTCAGTTGAACATCTTCTAATTTATAAGCTCTACGAGGGTTTCGATTTCCTATGTGCAACACACAGCATTTGGAAGTATTAAGGTTCAGAAGCCAATTCTTAGAGGCAACAAATAATGCTGATTGATTAAGTGTATTGTGTTAATTATTGTTTTAGAACTAAAATGGAAAAAGGATTTGAAAAAGGCCAATCCGAAAACCTTCCCATAGCCCACAATATGATGGTGGCAGAATATTTTATAAAAAATAAATATTTGTAGATTTTGTTTTTGCTCGAAATATCGTAAAAACATAAAATATATTTACACATTCCTTTACAAATAATCAAACATCAACCCCTAAGATCATATTTATAAACATTTTACTGCAAAACATACACAAACTTTTGAACTCTACGACAATCTTGAAGAACGACTTGGGTCATTGACCTATCTACTTGTGTAACCCAAGTTTGGGTGTTTATTTACATTGAATACTGTAGTTTTAAACTCATAATCAATGTTTTTTCTTGAAATTATAATGATCATTAACCTTGGAAAAGAAAGGTTCAATACATCGTTAATTTCAATACACTGCGATCGAGTGCGTACAAGCTAGGTACCTACTAAAAAGCACTAGTTACTAGCAATAACCAAGTACCTACCTACTACTTAGTATTTCACATGACAAGGTATAGGTATAAATAGTATTTTAATACTTACATCGAAATGATCCTCACAACAAGATGCTGTCGTGTTTGGTCCTAATGGATGCGCTCTTCTTATCGCATTTGTCAATTTTTTTCTGATTTTCGGATCCCTAGGAATGTTGTTTTTATTGTTTCTTAATCAAAATAAACAAAGTAGTTCCGCGCGCGTCGGGCACATTCGGGTAAATGCTTCGATTCACCAAGTTGCTCGCGCGGAGATGGACGGCGTGACGTCATGAACGATATCGCGCTCGGTCCGCGGCTTAGACCGAAAATGTTAACTTTGCACTTTTATATCTCGGTCAGTTTTAAAGATATAAAAACAATAAAAACACAGTTATTCTTGTAGAATTTTTTGGCATATAACATAACATAACATTATGTAAAATCAATAAATAACACGCGAGCGCACGAGAGCTGACAACTTACCCGCGAAATGTAACGTATGAGACGGGGGTCACCTGCCGTGCCGTTATGGACGAGATGACGTCACACGGTACTCGCGAACACTGACAAGACAAAAACCTACAAAACCTACGTAAACTTCCCACGCTTATAACTTTGGTAATACTGCACCGATCGATGTGAAATAAAAACTAGAATAGTGTATACGGTCTAGACTTTTATTCTACGCATTTAAAAGTGTAATATTGTAACCCTGATATCTTCTCCATTCAGGAGTAGTATAAAAATCCTATAGCCCTTGCATGAGCATATTTTTGGTACTCAGAATATAATAATAATAATAAAATAAATAATAAATATTTTAGATAAATTTATTTTTTTTGGGGAATACAATTATTATAAGAAGCACAGACCTATATCGAGATAGACGGTAAAAGTATATCTACTTTGCGTGTCAAAAGTTTGATCCACGGTCAAAGTTTTAAGACCCAAGTCAGTCCACTTGAGACCATTGCCATGAAAACACGCTTCATTCAGAAACGAAAACGGTTAATTGTGCAATGCTTTCTTGGAGCTCGTCATTAACATTTACAATCACTAAATCTCTCTCGTGACGTCATGGTTATACGAAAAATTCGACACGCTAGGTTCTCAATACAGTTTGAAGCGCTCTTTTCGTCTATCTCGATATAGGTCTGTGATAAGAAGTAACTAGCACAATCTATTTCAGTTATAAGTAGGAAATGCTAAACAATCTTGATAGACCAATTTAATGTAAATAGGTATTTAAAGTTAGGTACTTACTGTTTATAAAATAAAAAATAAAATTATTTCTACATGTAACTAATACTAATTTAAAACATTAGCTGCTGAGTGATTTTTTTTGTAAAATATATTTGTGTTAAAATATCAACTATTTATTTTCAGACTTGAATAGATTAACTTAAAGTACTTATTTATTTGTTACACTCATAAAGATAATAGATGCATATCACAAATTTGTTGTCTACATTATTGTCCTAATTACTGCAAATAAGGTAGGAACATATAATTTTTATATGTAAACAATTTCAACTTCTTTGCTAAATCATTTTTCTAGTCTTGAGTTGACAAAAAGTTGGCTCTTCTGCATAGGCCCTAAAATGGGTTTAAAAATTCAAGTTCCTGATAAGTTGAACACCAGTAAACCAGGGGCGTGCATTGGTTTTACAGCGTAGTAAGCACTGTAGATCTAACTAGTAACTTTGCACTTATCCTATCCTGCTATCGAATATTATAAGTTTGAAAGTTTGTGAGGATATTTGGATGGAGGAATGTTTGTTACTATTTCACTCAAAAACTACTGAACTGATTAAGATGAAACTTTACAGCAATGTAGCTTATATATCAGAAAACCACATTCTATGCAAATATTTATAATTATCCTGATATACCCACGGTAACGGCAACCACGCGGCGAGTGAAACCGAGAGTGGCCGCTAGTCATAAATGATAAGGTTCGTAATATTTAGTAGGAATATTAAAATGCTGACGAGTTTGATTGTTTGAGCACGCTAATCTCCAGAACTACTAGTTCGAGTTGAAAAAATATTTTTGTGCTGGATAGTCCATTTATCTCGGAAGGTAATAATATATTTAATATCACGGTACGATTAATAAGAGCAGAGCATTAATGTAAAACGTTACAGAAACGGGAAAAAAATAGTAGTTTTGGGAGCTTCCGTTGCGGACGGTGTGTAAACGGTTAAAGTTATGTAAAAATCATGTATGACGAAATTATTCCCCATCAAAAGTTCTAAAAAAAGTCCGCGACAGCATATGTCTATGTTTTATGGTTAACTCACTATAACCATTTTTCAGATAATAAAATTTGTTCTAAACTAATGTATTATTTGAGAAGCTGTTTTCATAAACATGATATTAATCCTTATCTAAATAAATACGTTAATCATCACAAGTATTTAATTTTGAACAAAATTATCCTTTACATCATAAAATTTTAATGAATATCTTAGAAAATATGATAGTTTTAAAATAACTCCTCAACAAAATAATTCGCGACCAAATTCATTCGTCAGGTAGGCATGCTTACTTTATACTGATATATTCCGGAAGTTTAAGCTAGAACGTTACACGTACAAACAGCGCCCTTCTTGCCATGGGCGGTTTATACTTGAGCAATACTTTTTCTAAATATGTTGTATTCTTGTATGAAACGCTGCTTGTTTCGAGTAAGCAATTTCGAGACTGCCTATCGGTAGGTATTCAGTATTTAGCGTAAGGAATATCTTAGTGGGTGAGTGTTGAATAGAAGTTTAAACTAAAATAAAATAACTTTAACACTTATTGTATATTTATTTAGGTTTTGAATGAGGTAGGCACTGCCTAATTGCCTATATGGAATGCACGCCCCTGCAGTAAACTAACATGAATGGTCATCCAAGCAACTTTACTTCTAATTCTAGGACAAGAGAAATATTAGTTCCCTAATAATTGATTGCACATACTCTTAAGTACCTACATTATCCTATGCTTAACACCAAACCATATTTTGTTCCCTACATGAAAAAAGCATTTCCATAAGCATTGCTTTATAAAACAATCTGTGTTATTCCTACATTATTATGTCAGGAACAATGTAACCAGCGACCCACCCACAATATAGTAGGCACATGCTTATGATCAGATTACTGATGGATTGTACACTCAGCTTCAACAGTTCATTATATATTTGAGTTAGTTTCATACCTTCAATGTCACAAATGAGTGTGTATAAAGCATCTGTTATTTTTAAAAAGTCCTCTTTTAACAACATTTATTGAAAATAACTGAATGTAGGTAAAGAAATGTGGCCAAGATGACATTCTAGGAAAGTGCGGTTTTCATGTACGGTCAACAGCACGTACGGCTTTACATTTGCAGTACGAAAACCGCCGCTATTACGAGCGATGTAAAGGTGTAAAACGTAGCTTCTGTTGACTGTACATACTTAGAATAATATTTAAAAGTTGTAGATTTCCATCATATGTAACATAAAAATAGTATCGAGGGGGTCTTTAGCAGTTATATAATTTCTTATCTGTTTAAAGTAAATGACAGCTGCATAAACGAATGAAAAACGCAGTATTCTGTATTCTTTTGCTTCTTTTCCTTATTTATTGTCTTGATAAGTGGCTTTTTCGATTATTTCAAGTATTATTTTATATAAAGACAACACCGTGTGCATCTTCATATCTAATCTTAATCTTTTCAAATTGTCCAAAAACTTTACTTTCGTAACTCGTAAATAGTAACAAAAGAGTCACCATTAGCAGTTACGAAACAATTAGCTTATCGCTTTTCTCTCCGTCTATACAACCGGTCTGCGTGTTGTATAAATAACCGTAGAGAATAATTTCAATACCAGTTTACTGGCTGTCGTGTATAAGATACTAGCTTTGAGTAACTTAAAAAAGTTTAAATTTTTTGTTGTTTCTTTCGGAAAAAGTCGAAATGGGCACAATATTGAGATGTGCTATTGTTTTGTTAATAGCAGACAGCACTATGGTAAATTTTAGGGTGCTTGCGAGAGCGATGTCGACTGTGGCGAAGTCCTTCGAAGCGCACCAGGTGGTGCCTGATGTAGTGGCGAAGGCGCCAAATGCCCTGATTGCGGTAAGTGTCCTCTGTCTTGAAGTATTAGCGCTTTTTATACACACATAAAAAAATATTGTGATCATATACGGCCGAAATTAATAACCTATCTGTAGATATGGATAGGGCTATCTGAGATAGTTGCCTAGGATACTGGCTTCGTTGCCTAGCAACCGTCGTTATTTTGGTAACATTAACTAAAATATCTTAGGCAACTATCTCAGATAGCCCAATCCATATCTACAGATAGGTTATTAATTTCGGGCGTTTAATTTTCATACAAAATACCTGTTTTCGTAGAGGGATTATTGTAGTAAATCTTGACCGTTATTTGTACCTTTCAAAAGCTAGGATGTTCAACATTTTGATGTGTGTAGTCTAAATAGGGAATCTATTATTGTAAACCTTCGATAATTATTACGAAATACGGGATTTTTACTATATTTGTATTTGTTACTGAGACCCCAATATTTCACCGCAGTTCAATGTTCAGTTCAAGTTCAATTACAACGCAATCTTAAGCTAATATAATATAATAATCGCAGACCTATATCAAGATAGACGTTAAAGTGTACCTACCTTGCGTGTCAATAGTTTGATCCACAGTCAAAGTTTACCGACCTAAGTAAGTCCGCTTGAAACCATTGCCATGAAAACACGCTTCACTCAGAAACGAAAATGGTTAATTTTGCAGTGCTTTCTTGCAAGAGCTCGTCATACCTACGTGAGATTTAGTGATAACATTTCCACATCGGTTGGTGGTAGGACTTGTTGTAAGCCCGCCTGGCTAGCTACCACCATCTTATCTAAACCTGACGCCATTACAACAATGTTTTCAGCATTGTTGTGTTCCGGCAGTTCGAGATAAGATAGCCAGTTCCTCAGTGGTTGAGGATTCCGGGAGAGGCTTGCTTCCATCTTCAGCCTTATCCAGTGCCGGTTTTACTACAACCAGCGCCCTTGGGGGAGATTTTACCTCCTCCCCCCGTCCAGTAATATCCAGTAGAACTTCTTTCGTGAGATGGACACTACCAACTTTTAAAAGGTAGTGTAACGCGTGAGCGCTACTTTAATAATTGAAACGATCTTGATCCAGATACTGTTCTTAACAAAGTGTATCTTACAAGGTGACCGTCCATATAGGTATACGCACGACGGACCTCCTTTTTTAATTTTATATCATAAACAAAACCATCCAGCAACGGCGGTGTACACGCCTGCTTGTAGTGCGGAAAGATATACAATCTTCACAGTACCTATTTAGGGGCACCCTGAGCGCCCTTTTATATCCGGCGCCCTGGGGCCGTCGCCCATGCTCGCCCCCCCTAACGCCGCTACTGGCCTTATCAATACTTAATATCATGTATGATGAAGGCTAACAGTCTCCCCGTCATTGATAAAAAGAAAAAAAAAACAATCTCGCTCGTGTAGTCACCGTAGGTACGAAAAAATTCGACTCGCTAGGTTCTCACTGCTTATGCAGTTTGAAGCGCTGTTTTCGTCTATCTCGATATAGATCTGTGATAATAATTGTTTGGAAACCTTGTTCATACCTATGAGGTGTTAATTGGCAAAAAGTTTGAGTTGAATTGAGGAAAATCCCGCAATAATATCTCAAGTTTGTATTTTTGGATCCCTCTTAGACTTCCAAATAAACTTTTAAAATTATATGTGAATGCTTTAAGTGTACTTCAATCGAACTTGTGCCTTAATCTTCTAGATTAGAGTATACCTATCTATAAATAGATGGTCGAGGTTATTTTGCCAACAACTTTAATTTATGCTTAAGCACGCAAGTTCATGATATTTATACAAAGAAGTCTACAAAAACTTACCGCCTTAAAAAAGAACGAGGTGTGAATAGAAACTTTTGCTTCTGTTTAGGTTCGCGTAAGTGTACTTATATATTCTTTGGTTGAGATAAGTATAATTTTTTTTATTTTTTTTAGTTATCTCGGTACCTTAATTAAAGTAACGTATAAAACCAAAAAGATTGACAAGTGCGAGTCGACAAAGTTCGGGTGTTCTCTAATAACTAATCTCAAATTTATAATTTAAAAAGTCGAAGGACAATCATCGTCGGGTTTTATTCAGAAATGAAACGATGTGCAGGGATATGCGTAACTTATGTTGCGTAATATTTAAGAGTGTACTTACCTTTTTAACCGACTTCAAAAAAAGGAGGAGGTTCTCAAGTCGACTGTATTTTTTTTTATATTTTTTTTTATGTATGTTCTACCATAACTTCGCCAGTTGTTAACAGATTTTTATAATTCTTTTTTTATCTGAAAGAAAATGGTTTATGTGTGGTCCCATATAATTTTTACGAAGATCTGGCTAGTAGTATTTTCATAATCCTGAAAAATATGAATCACCTTTTGGCAAGTAGTCGTATACCTTGATGACATCATTGTTGTGTATGGGCTGATTTTTTGTGTAAGTAACGGCACATAACGTAACAAAAAAATCTGAAATAAAAACATTTTATAAACAATCAAACCGACTTCAAAAAGTAAAAAATAAAACTTTTGGAGTCGGTGCTAGTTAGCTAAGGCCAAAAAAAAAAGTTAATAGAAGTGCAATGTAGAATGCTTTGGCTGACACCGACTCCAAAAGTTTTATTTTTTACTTTTTGAAGTCGGTTTGATTTTTTTTTATAAAATGTTTTTTAGCGAAAAAGGACAGTTACGGTTAACATGATATTAATAAAAAAAGTTTATTTACACAGTTAAAGTTTACATAGTTATTACCACGGATAATGTGTCTTCAGTTTGCGAGGCCAAAGTCTTCAAAAACGTGTGTTTACAAGATTTCGTATAAGTATTTTTCCTTTCATATTCTTGTTAAAAACTAATTTCACTTAATGTCTAGTAAGTAATCTACAAGTTACTTCTATAATTACATTTTCAATTTAAGGTCTAAAAGATTAATATAATTTTATTAAAAATGCACTTATAATTCTCCATAACTATGGAAGCAATGGAATTTACATATGAAACGTTTTGACTTTGTCATCTCATTCAATAATTTCATTAGGGTCGGTGGAGTCTTAATTGGCCAGAGATTCCTCAGAGCGTTCTCGCTTGGAGACCAACAACCCCGCGAGCCTGTTAAAATTACGCGTGCCATTAATAAAAAAAGTGGCCAGCCCAGAATTAATGAGGACCTCCGTCGGAGAGGTGGTACGTACACCGGTTCCAAGGTGTGGCCTACTTTAAGGTCCTAGGTTCGAATCCCGGTAGGGGCAAATGTTAGTATGACGAATACGAGCATTTGTACCTGAGTCATGTACGTCTTATACATATTATAAAGAGGAGATTTGATTGTTTGTTTGCATTGAATAGGCTCCGAAACTACTAAACGGATTTGGATGAAATTTGGTACACAGATAGTAGATAAGTAGCCTGGTTATGAACATACTTTTTTTTCCTGACATTCCCACGGGAACGTTAGTCACGCGGGTGAAACCGCGAGCGGGCGCTAGTTTATATAATTATATTTCTACACATAAATACTCATATATGTATAACTAGCGGATCCTCGCGGTTTTACCCGCGTGGTGCCCGTTCCCGTGGGAATATCGGGATAAAATATACCCTATGTCACTCGGGAGAAATGTAGCTTTCTAATGGTCTAAGAATTTTCTAAATCAGTCCAGTAGATCCTGAAATTATTAGTATAGATTACATGTATTTATATCCGTTTCCCTAGTATCCCATAACGCAAGCCTTACAGTGCTTACTTTGGGGCTAGGTTAATTGCACACCAATTAACCTCGTGTAAAGTGTAAGAAATATTTATTTATTAATAAAAATATTGACTTAGAATTTCAAAATAAGCACTTAGTTAACATACTTAAACTTAGACATAGAGCTTTTTTTATGAACGATGTGAAAGGGACGCCTTCATCCTTCATCATACGTGATGTTAAGTATTGATAAGGCTGAAGTGGCGTCAGATTTAGATAAGATAGTGGTAGCTAGGTAGTCGGATGACAACAAGTCCTACCACCAACCCAACCGAATACAATATGTACCCCCACTGGGAATCAAACCCGGTACCTCTGGGTCTGATGCTGGTGGTTGTTACCACTAGACCACAGATGCGGTAAAGTATCGAAGGTATAGATAGCACTTGATACCAACACACTTGTAAGGGCTAT
This sequence comes from Chrysoteuchia culmella, assembly GCA_910589605.1. Lineage (NCBI taxonomy): Eukaryota > Metazoa > Arthropoda > Insecta > Lepidoptera > Crambidae > Chrysoteuchia > Chrysoteuchia culmella. The sequence goes on from OU342659.1 coordinate 14,090,808, forward strand.
GCCACACTGGCGGATTGCAAGCGTTTTCAAAGCGGAGCGGCCACGCAGCGAACACGCAGCGCGTGCGCGGCGAAGACGTCGCGGCTGCGCGGCGAACACGTTGCGGACGCGCAACGTATGCGTCGCGGATACGCAACGTTTCCGCCTCGAGTGAGCGGTGTACGATTCACTCAGTAGCAGAAGCCATAACGCTACACACATTCGTCACTTCGTAATAACTCAAGTAGCGCGGGAGCGGGGGCTTCAGTATAAGAATGTAAAAATGGCGCCCATGCTTCTCTCCGCGGCAAAATCGTTGCGCGTCCGCAACCTGTTCGCCGCGCACGCGCTGCGTGTTCGCTGCGTGGCCGCTCCGCTTTGAAAACGCTTGCAATCCGCCAGTGTGGCATAGCCCTTACAAGTGTGTTGGTATCAAGTGCTATCTATACCTTCGATACTTTACCGCATCTGTGGTCTAGTGGTAACAACCACCAGCATCAGACCCAGAGGTACCGGGTTTGATTCCCAGTGGGGGTACATATTGTATTCGGTTGGGTTGGTGGTAGGACTTGTTACCGCGACGCATACGTTGCGCGTCCGCAACGTGTTCGCCGCGCAGCCGCGACGTCTTCGCCGCGCACGCGCGGTGTGTTCGCTGTGTGGCCGCTCCGCTTTGGAAACGCTTGCAATCCGCCAGTGTGGCAGCTCACTAAAAGTTTTAAGACGGTCGAGGAGCATATATGTAGTTCGTGCGTTTTTCTTGCGGAGGTAAAGAATCCTAAAAAAGATTTGTAACTGTCTCATGCCGTGCACTATGTTGCTAGGTATAAAAAACGTTATTATTTTGTCACATAGAACTTTTCAAGTCAGCAGTTGTGCTACGTATATTGTATTCTGCTTTTTTATCTTTTTGTGTCGAAAGTTTGTAGACTCGAAACATCTCAAACATTTTTTTCGTTCTATTTAATTAACTTGAAACTAAGTATAGAAATAGAAACAAATCGAAAATCGAAGAGCTTAGTTAAGTCGTGAAAGAAGGACAAACAAACACACTTTCGGATTTATAATATGAGTCGGATTGGGTAGAGGTGAGGTAATATTGTAATGTGATTTAAGAAAGACTGACATTTTTTTACGAGTTGAAGGTTTTTTTTTATGATTTTGTATTTTTTTATTTTTCAAAGCTATTTTTATACTTATGGTAAATTTAAATAGAAAAATATTGGAAAAAATTAACTCGGCCACAAGTGAATTCTCAGACGGGAATCGAAGCCGCGACCTTTGGAAATCCGGTCCAATGCATTGGACCGATTCGATTCCCGTCTGAGAATTCACTTGTGGCCGAGTTAATTTTTTCCAATATTTTTCTATTTAAAATTTACCATGAGGTGAAGGTTGTTTTGTAATGAAATTATCAACTTACTAACATAACCTAGGTTTTTGAAAACACCTTAATAATTGAAAACTATTAAAAACCAAGCAAGTTTGTTTAAAGTCTTTGTTTAAAATCGATTTAGCGCAAAGTGTGACGTTTTAGACCGTCTCTTTTTCGAATTTCGTATTTAAAAACATTAATTAGTGTGACACTGTATTAAATATTAAGTCATGCAAATGTGTGACCTTGCGTCATTTCATCATTTTGACGACCTGTTTGGCGCAGGGGTACTAACCCCACCTACTGCGCCAGAGGTCCCGGGTTCGATCCCCGGACAAGACAAATATTTGTGTGCATGAACATGTCTATTTGTCTTGGTCTGGATGTTTAATATGTATATTATGTATGTATTTACAAAAAAAAACAAGTATATAAGTATGTTTATCCGTTATCTAGTATCCATATCACAAGTTCTTCATGATACTTAACGTGGGCCAGATAATTGGTGTGATTGTATGGAAATATTTATTTATGGAAATGGAAATATTTATCATTATGAGCATTAAAACATTCAGTCATTGTCGCGTTTCTTTTGTAAGTAGTTGTTTTTACTTCTAGTTCTTTAGGTGTTCTGCATTTTGTGCTTTTAGTCCTCCATAAACAGAATTTACGGACTTTTAGCAATATAGAGTATACCCATCTGTTTTAGAAATAGGTACGAAATAGTAGTAAATTAAAAAAATATTTACATAAATAGCCTTTACCTAATACGTGTGTTATAAATGATTTATGTCCTGTTATATGTAATTAGTTATGACAATTGACAATTTGTCCCTAGTTTATGCGCTTACCACGTAATAACCCGCACTGCACTCGGAAACATCAGATGAGCATGACTTTGCAGAACATTGTTGATGTCATCATGTAGTAATGAAAGCCTTGATTGCCATACGTTGTGTTAGGGCTTCAACTTTCTTCAAAGTCTCCAGAACGCTTCTCTTAGAAACACTTTGTTGCTACCGCGTAAATCACAAGAAAATTTTAAAAAGGTGCAATTTTTTTGAGTTTAAATGTAGTTTAAATAAGATTGATAAGTAAGGTAGAGTCTGTCTCACGAAAGAAGTTACGCGGAATATTTAGGAACTACAATTATCTCCATCGTAATAGGGCTTATTTATTTTCAAATGTTGTGTTATTGCAGTGCCATTATTTTGTAAGACAGACTCTACCTTACTTATCAATCTTATTTAAACTACACTTAACGTCAAAAAAATCGCACCTTTTTTAAATTTTCTTAAGCGTTATTAACACTTTACAAATGCGTTTACCGGCTTGTACTCCCACCAATATTAGCCTTGTTTGAATGCCAAATAAATTAACTTAATAAACAAGATTTCATTGCATTATAAAAGCATAATAAATAACAAAAATGTGACATTAAAAAATGCAATTTTGTTCCTCTATAAGGGCCGGTCAATGCAGGTTCGAAAGGCAATGATCCGTGAACTAATCCTTAAAAAAAATGTATTTTCTAAGTGGTTTTTGTAAAGCAAAAAGCATTATTAAGGAGCGGTATTGTTTTGTAAACTTTATCTTTTTTATTGTTCTATTATAATAAAAAATAAAAAATTTAATTATTTTGGGTACACCTTTTCGTTACCTTTCAAATGATATCCAACATTTCCCTCATAAATTGATTGCAAATAAGGTTAAACTAAGTTTAAAAGTCAGATTTTTTAAAGGTCCGATTTTTTTGCCGGTGAGATAATACCCAAACCTCTCTGATTTAACCCATTCACTGCCTCCCTTAAAAGTAGCGACATTACCCCTATGCCGCCATACACTGATGCCAGCCCGCACATGCGCGGGCCCGGCATCACGTTAAACTATTCTTGCCCGCACAGGGGCGTTTTCGGCATAAGGCTTTAGATTTCGACATGAAATGTTTTTAATGTTGATTTTACATTGACTACGTGTGGTATATAGTATATATGCATAATTTTATATCATTCTTGTGGCGAAACTCTGTTAATTTTATTGATTTTATAACAAAAAATAGTAATTAAAATTAAAATAGTTTAAATTTTTAGTTTATTGATTTACGACAATCAAAATCACGGAAATTGCCGTATTGGGTAGATTTCTGCTCATATTTATGTAAAGAAATAAAAAAATCAATTGAAAACGTCTTTATTTTAGGTGCTTTTTAAAAAGTAAGGAACCGTAAACCTTTTTTCTTATTTTTAAAATTCATGCTTATTTTAAGAGTAGGTGTTGTTATTTAGCTATTTCTTCTGTACTAATATAATAATTATTTTCCTTTTTATACTAATATAGTAAAGCTGAAGAGAATAGATTATATTGTGTTTGTTTGAATGCGCTATCACTGGAACTACTGAACCGATTTTAAAACTTCAATTTAAGTAATGTAAAACTATAGTAATAAATACTGTTACTTACGTGTACTTTTAATGAAATAAACAAATTAAAATTATTTATTTATTATGTTATACTTCGTAAGTAAGCTTATATTTTATTTAATATTTAAACGACAATGATAAAAACATTCGAATGCAAGGATATTCCTAGCATTGATGCGACAACGCTACAGCGTATTAAAAATATAAAAGCATTGGAAAATTTCGACGGTGTGGTTCGCAAGTCTCGGTAGCTCAGCGGTTAGAGCATTGGACCGGATTTCCAAAGGTCGTGGGTTCGATTCCCATCTGAGAATTCACTTGTGGTCGAGTTAATTTTTTCCAATATTTTTATATTTAAAATTTATCATAATTATAAAAATAGCATTGAAAAATGCAAAAATTAAAAAATCCAAATTTTATAATCCAGCAGATTAAGGACTGGGCTAGAGAATGGGCTATCTTCGTGCCGGGCGAAGTCGATTGATGGCCGGCCAGTTTTTTTTTTTTGTGATCAGGCGCTGGATCCTTCTGAAAGACCCAGTGCTGACTTTTTCCCATGGTCCGAAATAGTGCTTCTACGTAGTTTATCGAGACCGTATTTTGGTACACATTGGTACTTGTTTTCATACCCTTTTCACAGAAAAACTGTTTATTGGGCCAAAATAGTGTCGTATTTTGGCTAAGCCAAACCATCGCTGATGAGAGCTGATCTAAGAGTTATTTTTTTTTAAAGCAGAATTTGACTTGGCGGTTCACTCCACTCCATTGTACCAAATGAAGAAATATCTAAAAATTATTGGTTTTTCTATTCGACAAATAATCGAAATTCAAATGCAAATAATAATTATAAGTACATAGTCTTACTAAATAAAAATAAAATCTGACTGAACTATGGGAAGACTAATATAAATACTTATAACAAATGTTCGAACAGCCGATAGTGTTTGTATGAAAAGTTGTTTGTTGTTTCGTCTTTTTGAGAAAATTAGAACTACGTTGCTTATGATATAAGTAGAAAGTTATCTACTCCTGCGAGGTTGGTGGTGTTTTACAAATAATACGTCCTTCCCTCAAGGCCAAACAAATGGCCTTGAGGGAAAGACGGTACTCCTTCCCCGCTAGTTGTACCTAACTCAACTCTCACGCATGTGGTATTTTTTTTAATGAATGAATTGAATGAATTATTATTTATTTTGCATTCCTTTGCCATTGAGACAGGTATCTGATATACTTAACATGTTATTACCTAAATGATTGGTACTCCTATGTAGGTAATCTTTGATTTCATATAAAATATATAGGTACCTAATCCAAACATTTAGGTGAAATATTTATACGTTACCTAACTAGATACCTATTAGCCAAAAACGTACCTACTTGGTTTTACAGTTTGTATAAAATTGTGAATTAATAATGTTTTCACCTCACACGCTCTGAAAAGGAGGTTTTGTCAATCAGTTTAAGCGTAGAAACCGCTTTTTGCGGCCTAGCGCGGCAAAGTACTTTTTTCATTTAATACCTAAAAATATGTAATAATGCGTTCCGAATCGGACTATTGACTTTTTTGTTTAACAACCTATAATTGGATTTCGGACTGTGACATAAATCTTTATTTTAAAATTGTCTTTGTCTTGTACCTCATGTCAGTGTCAACATTTACGGAATCGTTTTTATTCTTATTAATAAGTAACAATATATTCCTACTTTAAATATCTTTGAATTAACTATAATACTCCCTTTTTTATTATTTAAGTTTTTTATATCATTAAAACAACGAGAATAAGGTATATTTTGATTAAACTTTATGTTTAAAGATTTTTTTACCGGAAGTTGACCGCGGAAACAACCATAAAATGTTCCTCGCTGTTGTGAGGTGAAAAATTGTATTTTGCGCTCGGCAGAAAAGTTTTAAGCGTCTTGTACCTTTGAAATCCTCCTTCAATAGAGGTAACTCACCGCTAAATAACCAACTTTCCAGCCTTGCATAACAAATAACTATTTATGTATAGTGTTACAGGAAAAGAAGATTTTTTATCAAAGTGTCACGCTCGGACTCGTTGAGAACAACTTTCATTAAAATTTGGACAAAATTTAATTTCTGTACTTTTCTTAAATAAATAATGTTTGTTGTTTTAGGGTTAAATAAAAACTAAATTAAATAAAACTTTTCACGAACTAAGTTGTAATTTTCCGTATTTTTTTGGTTTTTTAAGGGTTTTCTTGGCAGCTTCTTTCTTCGAAGGTCCTCTCAATTTGTGAACTGCCAGTAGAGCTTTTCTTTCTTTAGTTTTCTCTTTTTCTTAATAATAAAGAATTAAAATAATCATTAAATCAAAATATCAAATCAATAATAATTTGTGCTAAAGTAAATGTCTAACCGTATCCGAACGAAAATAAATTAACTTTTCGAGGGTAGACTTATAAGTAGCCAGTCATCCCGTGACCACGGCAGCTGTAAAGGTGCCGAAACGTCGGGAAAATCAAAAAACCCTTAAATAACCTAAAAAATACAGACAATTACAACTTAGTTCGCGAAAATATAGCGCGTTTGATATCCGTAAAAGTTGTTTTATTTCGATAAACAGTAAATTACCACGACTGATCAGAGGGCAAATTTTCTTATTTTAAAATCTATGGCAATCCCTTTTAATTCTTCATTAGAAAGATATTTACATACTTCAGGCCGTCACTATTTGACATTTGATAGGAATTGTGATCGGGACGCATTTTGAAATGTAAATTGACACCCGAAAATATCTTTCAAATGTATGATTCTTCATACATTGTCACAACAGTGTCACTTCATAGAGTGTCCAATTAATTGTCATTTGAAACATCATTCGTTCCTAAAGCGATTGCGTCTATAAGTTACACAATTTTATAAATCACTATCACAATCACAATACCTTTGAAAAAGATTATGATTGACTTTGTAATTAGACAATTAGGGGGCTGGTTTAGAAGAAATAACATATAAATAATTATTATTAAATAATCAAGTAGCAGCGCAACAAGGTTATATTCGGCGCAGGCACTTTTAAAAATTGATTCAATTGAATTTCAATAGTTATTTGTTATGCAAGGCTGAAAGCTGAGCATGCGAAGGATTCTAGGATTGTAAAGATTGTTCAAAGATTGAATCCTGAGCGAAGCGAGGATTAATAAACATAAATAAGGGAAATTTAAGCAAATTTGAAACTTAAATATTTGGGAAAATTAGTAACTATCAAGGGTTGAAGTAGTATTTCAGGCATTATAGTAGTAGTATTTGGACTTCAGGCCTTTTGGGACAAGATGTTACTGAAAATATATCGTTTTGATATTCATGTGTCTGCTTTGGGAAAATTGCGAAAACCAATAACCCCGGAAACAAGTTTTGCGCGCGCGACCTTTCAGAGGCCAGAGGTTATAAAATTGAATTGAATATGAATTAAATGAGTTACCGTAGCAACAAAAAATAATCTTATTTTAAAATATTCACTTGCATTTGCACTAAAATAAACTTAATAGTATTTGAAAAATACCGGGAAACATTTCTTTTTTTTCTCTCATAGGAACAGGCTAAGGTCAGAGACCATACTGCCTAGAGCATACTTGTTATTTTTTTCATAAATAGATTTTTAACGTTTATTCATTATAATCATTTTAATAGTTACATTATTTTTCCATCAAATAATTTTATTTTATTAAATAATATATAACTTATGATTTTCTCTATAGTATGGCTATTGCTCACTAACTTATTATTGTTATCAACGTTTATTATAAATGTTATTCTATAATGCTAAACTAAATTTTGGTAATTAAAAAATTTTAAAAGTAACATGTCAATGACCTTCATAATTTTAGGTTTTCTTGTGAAACAAGAATGAAACAAAAATTTAGTTCAGCTTACTGGTACGCAACACAAATAAAAAATGGAACATATATCTTACCAGATGATTCCGAGTTCTGCTTGTACTGCAAATGTACCAAGTAACGTGATAACACACTGCACATTTAAAGCGTCTATACAAAAGATTGGTATGCGCGAAAAAATAAAACTTGACGGCCAGGACTTACGCAGAGGAGATAATCTCAACTCAATGCACTAAATCAAACAGCAAACGAACTTCCAAGGCACTCAACAAAAATTGATGTTAATACCACGAACTTCAAGTAGCGAGTATACAATAAAGGGCAATGCTTAGTTTTGGCGCCTTTTCGAAAATCCCTGTATAACATCCAAAACATGTTCAATTGATAGAGTATAATTTTAAGTACAAACAATAGTTATTGAGACAGCACATTTCTAAACTGTATCCATTCCGAGATAGATGCACCTATTCATCATTATTATTTTCTAGATTAAGGTAAAAAATTACTAAATTTTTGTAATTTAAGATATTTTAAATAATAATATTTAAGATATTTTGGTTTAACATAGATATTTTTTATTAAACTTTACCTACTCATAACACACATAAGCCTTCTAGTTTTTAAGTTCGCCATGTTTATTACTTGTATATAAAGTATTTCGAGATTTTCAGGTTTCTGACAAACTTAGAGTCGTCAAAATAGGCTACTTACTCACGATAATATCGAGCCTGATCATAAATAGTACCTAATTAATACAGCGACAGCGTATTATAAGGATTTTGAAAAACTACTGACCAATTACTGTAAATTTGTCTTATTTGGTACCACGTTGGAAAGTTTGATCTTTCAGATAAAAATAATAGAGAAGATATATCAGATAAGAAGATGAGAAAGAAACAATCGGCAGAGTACATTAAAAAAACAGTGGAGTTGAGAACCGGTAAAAAGGTGAAATTCACAAATTTTTTTAAAGATAAAACAGTTTTTCATCTTCAAGTAAAATAATCAAGTAGAAAACATCAGAGATCGTTTTTGTAAAAAAAAGGTGAAATGGAAGACGCGAGTTTATTTGTCCACAAAGTCCACGCGTATGAAGTCCCGGGCATTTATAAATTTTATGATATTTGTTAATTTTACTCAAACTTACAAAAAGGTTTATTACTTCTGAATACGAGTCTTGCCCGCACATAAGCGGTCTCGGCATGAGAGGTCAGAATTGGCTTTTTTCAAATGTTCAAATATCCACAGGCCGTTTAAGTAGCCAATAAATTTAAAACAAATCATTAGACAAAATCTTATAACTTTCTGATGTTATTTCGAAAACTTATTGAACTTTAAAATCCAACCGCACGCGGTCTCGGCATGGGAGTTCGAAACTTTTGCCCGCCAATGTGCGGGCTCGGCAGTGAATGGGTTAACAAGGCTATTGCTAGACTAATGGGCGTTTTTCATTTAAACTAAACTGGCGACACAACAAAAAAGATACTTTAAATAAATTAATGAGATGACCTGTAGGTATTTAAAATGTGACTTTGAGAACTGAGTTTATATACAAACTTTCAATTAAGTAATCGTGGTTTAAAATATCGGCGTGTTCTATTTGAAACAATTATGTACTACAAATGCAATGAATAAAAATGACGTTTAGCCTTAATCGGTCGGTTAATCAATAATTAGTTGTTGAATGGGTCTAAGTAGTTTTCGACGGACAATTATTTTTATTACAATAATCAATTTAAACAACGTGTTATACCTAATTGTGCAAAACCTTAAAACCCTGAAATCTCGTAAAAAAATTTAGGAGAGCCTCTTTCGCCTATTTCATACATTTTAGGAGAGGTTAAATAATTGTAACAATAGTTTTTTCGCGATTTTATTAGGGTTGGTTTCATACATTTAATAAAAGTTGTTTTTAATGGTGAGTTCTTGAGAGTTTGAGATTTTGCGCAATGAAGGAACATTTTTCATTCCTGAGTCCTGACAGTAGTCTCCAGTGCGTGACCATAAGCATAGTGAACTGACCGACTGACCTAATGGCTCTTTATTATTTCCGTCATCATCGTCACATCATTAGAGGTGTAATGTAACCATACTGTGAGTGATGTGATTACGAGTTGTTACTCTATTTAATAATAGGAATCTAGATAATAGTTCATAATCGAGAACAGCTAATGAGCCAGGATACGAAATCATAAAAGTTCGTAAAATCATTTGCTCTATAAAAATGTGCACCGCGGTCTAGATTCCAGTTTCGTGTTTGACCCGATAAAAATCGATAAGCTCGCTATATGTTATTGCATTGTCATGTTATAGGGATCATGATAAGCGCGAATATTTGCTTGGAAATGTGTTTCATTAGGTTCACACAAACTTTTGTTTCTAATACTTTGTCAAAAATGTCTTGCTACTTGCCACATTCCATACAAAAGACATCAACGCGTAAAAAAGTGGGGATAAATAGTGTTTTGTATCATGTATTCAAGTACTACTACTTGAATCCAATGATACGATTAATATATACAACACACTATCTAGTACCTACACTACATACCTATGATGTTGTCAAAAAACAATAAAGACAAATTGCTAGTCCATTGCCTACAAAAGTTTTCGAATATACGTTGTCCGTTTTTTTTTTCATTAAATTACATTGAGGTTCCTAAAACAGTCTCAAAGTCAACCATTTGAATGATATACACTTTCAAAGTGGTAAAATATGTGTCCACTTTTAAAATAAGAAAGTGAAAAATCAAAAAAATATACATATATGCTGTAAGGCTGTAGACCTTTATTAAAACTTTCAACGAAAATTTGTTTGAACGAAATATATAATGCAGTTCCAGAGCTATAGCACATTTGCCAAAACCGTAAATATAATGATATAATAATATGTCATTCATACACAGACACTATGAAAAACAAAATGGCATTTTGGGTAGGTGTATTTAATATAATAATAGAAACTTTATTGCACACGATACAAAAACAAACCCATGCAGAGAAAATGACAAAAAAGAGGACCGCACCATAGGCGGTCTTATTGCTACATAGCAATCTCTTCCAGGCAACCTTGGGTGAGAGACGAAACCCTTTATGTGCGAGTTCAACTCGCACTTGGCCGATTTTTTTTTTACGGTGCTACGGGTTAAATCGATTAAAATGGCCTAAAGATCAATCGTACCGAATCCCATGCTTTTAACACCATTTGTAAGATTTTTGGTGTACCGCTAGGACTATTTGCACGCGAGGGAGGCGATTCTCGCGCTGAAATATGTCGAAATCGACATTTATCATTCGACATTATCTTTGATAATCATAATGTCGAAGATTGCTTTCAGAGAGCTTTTAATACAGATTTTTGACTCCAAAAATTTTGAATTCGAGATGTCGAAGGCGTGCCCGAGCCCGAAGCCCAAGCGAAGGGACAGGTGATCGGTCTCCCTAGTCGGTACCATTTCACCAAGTTCCCCAAATCCCCTGAAAGCAAGGGGAGGCGGGTTATCGTTTACCCCACCGGGGTCGGAGCCTCGATCGAACCAGACTGTTACATTTACATAATAAACAGTGTCTAAAATCCAATGTCATCCATCCAGGTGTCGTACCCCAGCGGCGTCCAGGTGCAAGAAGGCAACGAGCTGACCCCCACCCAGGTGAAGGATGTACCGTCTGTCAATTGGAACGCCAGCCCCGACCAGTACTACACCCTGGCTATGACTGGTATGAACCAAGTGCTTTTGTAATCTACAAGAAATATTTTTTTGGTATTAAGTATTGCTCTTGCGCACATTATTGTCCGCGTTGTATAAGTAAGTAGTTTAGTTACATTATGTTCAAAATAATTGAGTGATGACAACTAAAACCAGGCTACTAAGAGAATACGTCCGTAATAGGCTGCGTCTGTTCTCTATATCAAGTGACTAAAGCTTGATACAGGAGACGTATTTTTGAATCATTTGAATTGCTATTCGCATACGGAATCGCAAGATTCGCATGCGAATCCTAATAACCATATTTTTGAAATTCCAATTCGCATTCGAATCTGCACCGATTGGTCCCGACCACTGTTTTGATTCGAGCGCGCGGTAGAAAGTTTGACGTTTAGCCCTTAATTTCATTTTCAAATTGACATTGACATGACGGATAGTTTGACAACTTAAAAACGTTTCGTTTCACGTGATACAAGTTCGAATCAGTATCGGTTTTTGAAAATCTATGGATAGTTCGACTCCGGTTCTTAAATATTCTGCGTTAAATGAAATAATGTCAAGAGAGTTTAAGAAAACAGCAACACCGTATTCGAGTGATTAAAAAATGCGACAAAATGGAAGTCGGTGAATTTCAAGTCGAATGCGAATTGAATTCGCATAACAATTTCGGATGATTAATAAATACGTCTCCAGAAAATCTTTCTTTTCCAGGTCAGTTAATCGAAAATGAACTTTATTCTGTAGAATTAAGGCTGGTTTTAAAATCGCAGTGACCTTCGGCGCTGACAGACGAAATGTATTAACTTCTCGGAAGCATTCTTAAATATCGCGTAGCCATCAGAGCGGATGGTGCTGTAGTCAGCGATCACAGCGAGTTCTTAAATATCCGCTGTCAGCGCCGACTGTCAGCGATTTTAAAACCAGCCTAACGACCACACATACAGGCACCTGTCAGAACAATATCTCAGTTTAATTTCTACATTCTTGCGTTTCAGACCCCGACGCGCCATCCCGCCAAGACCCAAAGTTCCGCGAGTGGCACCACTGGCTCGTCGGCAACATCCCCCGCAACAACGTGGCGGCCGGCGAGACGCTGTCGGCCTACGTCGGCTCCGGCCCGCCGCCCAACACCGGCCTGCATCGCTACGTGTTTCTGGTCTACAAGCAACCCTCGATACTGAGCTTTGATGAGCAGCGTCTTACTAACACGTGAGTAGTACTTAGGTATTGGGCAGTCAGTGTTTTTCGGCAACAACGAGACGCTGTCGGCCTACGACGGCTCCGGCCCGCCGCCCAACACCGGCCTGCATCGCTACGTGTTCCTGGTCTACAAGCAACCCTCGATACTGAGCTTTGATGAGCAGCGTCTTACTAACACGTGAGTAGTACTTAGGTATTGGGCAGTCAGTGTTTTTCGGCAACAACGAGACGCTGTCGGCCTACGACGGCTCCGGCCAACACCGGCTGGAGTACGATTCTCGTGCTGAAATATGTCGATTTCGACTATTTCTATCCTTTTTTTTATGATCGACGGGGAGAATCCTAGTTCATCATAATACCTGATTTTAAGTATTGAAAAGGCTGAAGATGGAAGCGAATCTCTCCCAGAATCCTCAGCCACTTATCTCTATCTCTCTCTATCTTATCTCTAACTGCCGGAATATACATATTAAACACCCAGCCCAAGACAAATAGACGTGTTCATGCACAGAAATATTTGTCTTGTCCCGGACAAGTCAAATATTTCTGATCGAACCCGCGACCTCCGGCGCAGAAGGCGTGCTTAATACCCTTGCGCCAAGCAGCACCCCGACCGTCTAACGGTATTGCTTGCGCTATCGCTATAGCTATTGATTTTTAAATTCTCTACAAGGGCTCTCGCTGACGCTATCAGTTTCATACTAAAAATGCAATAGTGAATCCAATAGATGAATAGAAATATGTAGGAATTAGTCAAACACCTTATCGTTAATAGGTTTTATGAGAGTTTGAAGTTTAATAGCTATAGCAACAGCGCAAGCTATCCGTAAGGCGGTCGGGCCGCAGGTCGTCTAAATGAGAAGTAATAATCAATTACTCTATACTTACACGATTCTTCTTTCCCAGGTCCGGCGATAACCGCGGCAAGTTCTCCATTGCCAATTTCGCCAAGAAGTACAATCTCGGCGACCCGCTCGCTGGCAACTTCTACCAAGCCCAATACGACGACTACGTACCTCTGTTGTACAAGCAACTCGGCGCTTAAGCAGCTAAAAGTGTGTTTGGCGACTAAAGACTGTATTGTGAAACAATCAAAGACTATTTTCACTGTTTTCGATAGAGCTTAAATGCATTTTGACTTTAAAGGCATTTTGCAGTGGAAATGTCAGTCTTTATAGTTTTGTATTATCGATTAAATTTTAACAAATGGCATTTGTTATGTGTCTGATTAGAAATGCTGTTAAGATGTGCAATTTAAAACTGTTATGATGATTTAAGGTGTACATTTTGTAAGAAAAACAATAAAATATTTCGTTACGTTGTAAAATAAGACTCATATCAAATTAATACAAAGCATTTCTAGTTTATTTTAAAGAGAATACCTAATATTTGATTTAACAGTCTTGTCTACTGGTCACATGTTATTGATATGTAGTGCCTACAAAGTGTTTATACTTAAATAAATCAAGAGAAGTTAGCTTCCAAAAAAAGACTGTTTTAAGTGTTTGTCTTGTCTCCAAACACACAGCATTTTATAATGAGTAGTGTTTTATTATAATTAAGATATTTTTATCTGGCTTGCTCAGAAAAACAAACAATAAGTAATTTAGATATGTAAGAGAAAATTATTTTTTACGTCAAATACACTGACTGAAAAGTGAACAGATTTTTTATTTTGAGAACTGGGACTAAGTTAAGTTCTTATAACTTAGGAAAAATCACACCGATATCGAGTCCAAGGTAGGCCAAGGCCTGGCAGGCTGCAGTCTCTTTTTGTGATTCTCCGTAGGATTTCTCCGGATTTCTCTGATTCTCCGGAAGGAGACAGCGGAGAGAGCGCGCGAGCGTTCCGAATCGATACATTTATTATTATTTTAAATAACTTTGAATTAATTAAAATATGTTCTCCGTTTTGGTTTTATTATGATATTTTAGTTCCTTGAATCATAAAAACAATAATAAGACTAAACTATTTTTTATAATATAAGGCTCATGGCCGCGCTTGACAGACTGATCGTTTTCGATCACGTCAAAGTTCGGCCCGGTCAGGTGTCGGATGGGTGACCATAAAGTGGCATTATAACTGAGCGCTTCCGTGCTTCGGAGGGCACGTTAAACCGTCGGTCCCGGCTGTTGTAATTTGATAACAGTCATTAAGCTAAGTCAGAGGCCTTATAGGCTTGATAAACTCTCGACACCAGAGGTGGCCACTAATCCTCACTCGATAAGAAGAAGAAGAAGATTTGTTATAAGAATTTTATATTTAGGCTGGGTGAGATTATACAACCTATGATTGGATTTCGGAATGAGACATAAACCTTTATTCTTTAATTGTCTTTGTCTTGTACCTCATGTCTAATGTCAACATTTACCGAATCGATTTTATTGTTACTATAAGTAACAATTTATTTCTATTTTAAATAACTTTGAATTTATTAAAGAAAACTCCCTTTTTAGTTTTTTTTTTTTTATATCATTTAAACAACAAGAACAAGATACATTTAGATTAAACTTTTCGTTAAAAGAATTTCTTACCGGAAGCTGACCGCGGAAATAACCTAAAAAAAATCTCGCTGATGTGAGGTGAAAAATTGTGTGTTGCGCTCGGCAGAAAAGTTTTTAGTGTCTTGTACCTTACAAACCTTTCGCTACTCTCGTCAGGATTCAATCTTTTAACCACTAGCTACGCTCGTGGTTCAATCCTAGTCCTTCAATAGGGGTAACTCGCCGCGAAATACAACTTTCCAGGCTTGCATAACAAATTAACTTACTACTATTATAAGTAAATTGCGTAACGGAAAATGGGTAACGTTTTGTCAGTATTACATGAATTCGAAACTGGAGAAAGACTCGATAAGCTGTACGAACTTAGTCAAAGTAATTAGGAAATTCTGAAAAAATTTGGTAGGTACCTACCATATCAGGTAATACGGGAATCATTGGCAAAGAAAAAGCCAATAAACTTGCAGGTGCTTGAGAAACAGGCCCAGATCCTCTCTATGGTGTCCCGAAGGTCAAAAAACCAGGGGGTTTAAAAAGGACGCAAACGCAATATTGCTAGTGAATTCATTGACGATTCGTTTTTTGTTTATTTCCTATGGAATTTGCTTTAAGTATTTTTTTTGCCTTCAAAAAATTAAAAGCAAATTCTTCTACACTGGTACTGACACGGTTCTAAACTCCATAGAAAATAAACAAACAATTAAATGAATTATGCTGAACCATCATGCATGCGTAGCATGCGCACCTCGACAAAGCTTTCTCGACACTTCTCGCGCGTGGGCAGTCTGTCTCGCTCACACCGTACTGATATGAGCGGGACAGATATCGCGAGATAAGGGTCGACAGCGTGTTGCGGTTCGCATGCTAAAATGCATGTTCAAAAACTTGCTGAACCATCCGGCTTAGTACTAGCGATGGGCGATTGTTCCAAAAAATTACAATCGAATAATTCGAATGATTTACGAACTCCCAATCGAATGATCATTCATCATTCGAACGAAAAAATCATTCGAATGATCAATCACCATTCGAGTTTTTTTTATAATGATACATTAATCAGTAATCGAATAATTATTTCATTCGAGTGATTTTGCGTTTATGTTTACTTACTGTTTGTTTTATTTTTTACGTAACTAAACCAACACTAAATCTATACATATATATAAGCAAAATAAAGCAGTGTAACGGTTTGTACCAGCACTAGTAAAAAAAAAAAAAAAAAAATCCATACCATCACACCTATTATCTAGCCCACGCTAAGTTCCAGGAACTTGTGTTATGGATACTAGATAACGGATAAACATACTTATATACTTTTTTTTTGTAAATGCATACATAATATACATATTAAACACTAGTAAGTGACGATTAGACGCGTCACTGTCGCTGATCATGGCCAGCCACCAGCGAACTCGCGTCCGAGCTAAAAGGGCTCCTGCGAATTCGAGTAAAAATAAATCATTCGAATGAAACTTGGAAATCGCGAATGATTGAGTAGTCTTGAGTAGTCCTAACTAGGACTATTTACTCGCCAAAGTAGATGGTTTCTTACAAAAAGATAAGCAGAGAGCATAGGTAATCGTAAATGGTAGCTAGGTTTCTTTGCTACAATCTACTGATGGGCGAATACGAATGATTAATTCTAATGATCTAGGATTAATTACTCGTCAAAGTAGATGGTTTCTTACAAAAAGATAAGCAGAGATCAGTCTCGTAAATGGTAGCTAGGTTTCTTTGCTACAATCTTTACGTACCTAAGTAGGTACTTCTTTTGACATTTAATGAATAATATTTTTAAGGTTAAATGAATAATAATTGTTAGACTTTAACAACCATCAAAAAAGGTTAGGAGGAAATTGAGCTATTGTTTTGTTTTGTTGCCCGTTGCTTTTATTATTTATTTACGCACCTGAGATAGTGACTACAAGCAACTTTGCTAAGAAGATTTGCTTGGCGTCACAAATGTTCGTTCAGTTTCAGTTACATCTAGTATTATTATTGATTTCTGATCCCGAGGGAATATCAGGATGAAATGTACCTAACCTATGTTTTAATCCAATTTGCAAATATTGCAAAAATATGTACAAAAAAAAAACAATTTACATATTACAAGATATACAGGGTTACAGGGAAAGTCGTACTGAATATTAAAGGACGTTATTATTTAGGTCATTTCTGATGAATTTGATCCTATAATATAGTGTCCGAAACTTAACCGTTATGGAGATATTGATATCTTTAACTTTTTTTTTAAATATCCCAATTTTTTTGCTTTTTTGCCAATCTTTTTATGATTAAGACTTCTAGGGTTCGTTTTTTTATGTATTTAGTTAGAAGACATGCCAATGAATAAAAATTATCAACAAAAACTCAACCCTCCATTAACAGCTTAAAATAACTGCATGACAACGGTATAAATTAAGTAATTTTTGCTATGTATTCCTAACTTTGAAGCGCTATGGTAAAAAAAAATTGTATGGAACTTATTCTGCAGATGATTTTAAAAACTTCTACGTCTTCTTAGCTATTCAAAAAGGTATAACACTAGCTATTAAATAGGCAAAACATTGAGCAAATAACAGTTCAGTTAGCAAAAGCTAAATTTTCAGTTTGATGTAAAAATAGCTTCAATACGTAAATAAAAAAATAAAAACTGTGATATTTTTATAATTCATGTTCAACATCTACTAGTAATGTACAATACATCGTACAGTAGGAATTTACAATAAGTGGATGGGCATAATTTCTAATTATTTGATAGGGCCATACTTTTTGCCCGATAATTTGAATGGCGAGATGTACGAGAACTTTTTAAGGGAGGAGTTATACTCTTTAATGCTCGATTTACCTCTGGCAATAAGACAAAATATGTTCTTTCAACACGATGGCTGCCCAGCGCACTACAGAAGAAGTGTTCGAGCATGGTTGGATGAAAATTACCCAAACCGGTGGATTGGAAGAGGTGGACCCATACCGTGGCCGGCAAGAAGTCCCGATTTAACGCCGATGGATTTTTATGTGTGGGGTCATATGAAAACCCTAGTGTACGACGAAATGACACCAATCGCAAATATCGAGGTTTTACGACAAAAAATTATTGATGCGGCTGAGGAAATGTGGCGGAGCCTGCAAACATCTGTTGTAAAAAGTAATTTAAGAAAACGAATGAGAATTTGTATAAGAAATAGTGGCGGCCATGTTGAACATGAATTATAAAAATATTACTGATTTTTTTGTTTTATTTTCGTGATTTAGCTATTTATACCTCAAACCAAAAATGTAGCCTTTGCTAACTGAACTGTTATTTGGTCAATGTTTTGCCTATTTAATAGCTAGTGTTATACCTTTTTGAATAGCTAAGAAGACGTAGAAGTTTTTAAAATCATCTGCAGAATAAGTTCCATACAATTTTTTTTTATCATATCGCTTCAAAGTTAGGAATACTTAGCAAAAATTATTTAATTTATACCGTTGTCGTGCAGTTATTTTAAGCTGTTAATGGAGGGTTGAGTTTTTGTTGATCATTTTTATTCATTGGCATGTCTTCTAACTAAATACATAAAAAAACGAACCCTAGGAGTCTTAATCATAAAAAGATTGGCAAAAAAGCAAAAAAATTGGGATATTTAAAAAAAACTTAAAGATATCAATATCTCCATAACGGTTAAGTTTCGGACACTATATTATAGGATCAAATTCATCAGAAATGACCTAAATAATAACGTCCTTTAATATTCAGTACGACTTTCCCTGTAACCCTGTATATTACAAGTTAAAATATTATGTTTAGAGAAAATTATTTATTGAAAAGGCGCCTTTTTTATTCGAAGTTTCTCGCGCGAAAGGTTTGCTTTTAAATTTTAATTTGTCGTCGTCCTGGACACAGT
This sequence comes from Chrysoteuchia culmella, assembly GCA_910589605.1. Lineage (NCBI taxonomy): Eukaryota > Metazoa > Arthropoda > Insecta > Lepidoptera > Crambidae > Chrysoteuchia > Chrysoteuchia culmella. The sequence continues at coordinate 14,109,736 of OU342659.1, forward strand.
TGTTTCTGTTTATACCTATCTGGGAATTGTTCAATATTTATTCCAATGTTTCTTGTCATATAAGTCTTAAAATGGAAGGTAGTACAGGTAGGGCAAAACTGACGATTCAAAAATACTTGTAATGAGTTCAATTGTCAGGCGAGACCGCGGGAGTTAGCACGCACGCTTTGGATGCAACCCGCCCACTGCTCTTTCTAGCACCCGTTGATATTTTCTGCCAGCATTGCTTCATCATTGAGAGAAACATTTTTCCAATTGTTTGATGAAAACTTTTAGTTCATTCAGGGAACTTCCCCGTCGACCTGGGCCCGTATTCACTATGACCACTTAGCGATTCCTTGGTCAAACCACGCCAACTTCGTGTTCGTGGTCAATTTATACGTTAAATTTTTAAGTTATTTTACTTGTATGTATGTACAAGAACCATATAGTTTGTGAGTGTCATGTACAGTCACGAGCAATGACATATACCTATAAGTCACCGTCTTTTTGCAGGTACCGATTATTTGTAAATAATCGAGGGTATTTATAAACCGTTGAATTATTGTAAACGGACAATTAAATTTAAAATAAAACGGATGATTTTCGATAATTTATAAATAATCAGTATCTCTCCGTTATAATGTAGGTACCTACGTATGCGTGTGACGAAAAGCATGCTTTACACCGATTGATTGAAATACGTAACAACGTAAACAACGGTTCTATCGGTTTGTGAAAATTCATTGAAAATGAATGAAACGGAGCCTGCGGGAGAAGAAATAAATTACCAACCAGTGCTCAATTACTCTGGATTTGTTGATGAACAACTGTTTAAAACTCGTGCTACCAATCCATGGGCCAATCAGATGACCGCGTACAATAACACGTATACGGTAACTACGGGTCGTGTCGTGCCGCGATTGGTGCATTGGTGGTTCGTTCACAATTATACACTGCTGATCTTGTTTATTTATAAACTGGTCGCTGGACTATGATTATTTATAAATAAATGATAAATTATCTGCTTCATTGCAAATCATACGGCCTGTTTACAATAATTCGGCAGTTTATAAATACCCTAGAATATTTACAAACAATCGATTCTTGCAAAAGGACGGTGACATATACATTTTACAACCTAATCCCATTGACGCACACGAAAACAAAGCTCTCTATGTCCATAAATGTCATTCAATATTGTAATGTGACAAAGTTGCCTAGATTTTCTATGTCATTGATTGCACGTGACTGTACTAGTAGGTACAATGACTAAGTATATAATTTTTGAGTGGCATGGAGAAGACGAATTTAAAAAAATGTCCTAATGTACCTGCCTACTCAATATTAAAGCCTTCTTTCTTACGTTATACGCAAGTGTTGCAGCCGATGTTATAGAGTTTTTTCTAAGACGTACCTAAACTAACCTCTTTTAAGACGTAAACGTACTGTCAAAGGTCAAGTGTTGTTTCTATTTCGTGAATGTTTTAAGTTTTAAGGTTCGATTCCACGAACAATGTGCTAAACTCTCAAACTCAAAACATTTGTTTGACACAGACAGTGGACACAACATAAATGACAATAATACAATAAAAACCCTTACAACGAAATGTTCCACGGCTGCATTAAATGTCAGTGTTGAAGCTGACGCTGGTTTTTAATTAGACCCCCATTTTAATTCACACGTGGATACCAAAACGGACGCATTTAAAGAAAATAAAACTAAGACTAAAACTTACAATTTTATAATAAATAAATAAAAAGTGATTCCACTATTCCACCATGGTAGATTATTAAACCAAACTTACTTTACTAAGGCCTAAGATGAGCACCGCGACAAAAGCTTCTCGACGGTTATGTCGCGTAAGCGCACTTTCTGTCCCGCTCACACTGTACTGACATGAGTGCGCCAGACATCGCGAGATAAATTTCGACAAATACTCCCACAAATCCCTCTGAGAAATCCCCCTTAAGGAGTTAGCACGCACGCTTTGGATGCAACCCGCCCACTGCTCTTTCTAGCACTCGTTGATATTTTCTGCCAGCATTGTTTCATCATTGAGAGAAACATTTTTCCAATTGTTTGATGAAAACTTTTAGTTCATTCACGGAACTTCCCGGTCGACCTGGGCCCGTATTCACTATGACCACTTAGCGATTCCTTGGTCAAACCACGCCAACTTCGTGGTCGTGGTCAATTTATACGTTAAATTTTTAAGTTATTTTACTTGTATGTATGTACAAGAACCATATAGTTTGTGAGTGTCATGTACAGTCACGAGCAATGACATATACCTATAAGTCACCGTCTTTTTGCAGGTACCGATTATTTGTAAATAATCGAGGGTATTTATAAACCGTCGAATTATTGTAAACGGACAATTAAATTTAAAATAAAACGGATGATTTTCGATAATTTATAAATAATCAGTATCTCTCCGTTATAATGTAGGTACCTACGTATGCGTGTGACGAAAAGCATGCTTTACACCGATTGATTGAAATACGTAACAACGTAAACAACGGTTCTATCGGTTTGTGAAAATTCATTGAAAATGAATGAAACGGAGCCTGCGGGAGAAGAAATAAATTACCAACCAGTGCTCAATTACTCTGGATTTGTTGATGAACAACTGTTTAAAACTCGTGCTACCAATCTATGGGCCAATCAGATGACCGCGTACAATAACACGTATACGGTAACTACGGGTCGTGTCGTGCCGCGATTGGTGCATTGGTGGTTCGTTCACAATTATACACTGCTGATCTTGTTTATTTATAAACTGGTCGCTGGACTATGATTATTTATAAATAAATGATAAATTATCTGCTTCATTGCAAATCATACGGCCTGTTTACAATAATTCGGCAGTTTATAAATACCCTAGAATATTTACAAACAATCGATTCTTGCAAAAGGACGGTGACATATACATTTTACAACCTAATCCCATTGACGCACACGAAAACAAAGCTCTCTATGTCCATAAATGTCATTCAATATTGTAATGTGACAAAGTTGCCTAGATTTTCTATGTCATTGATTGCACGTGACTGTACTAGTAGGTACAATGACTAAGTATATAATTTTTGAGTGGCATGGAGAAGACGAATTTAAAAAAATGTCCTAATGTACCTGCCTACTCAATATTAAAGCCTTCTTTCTTACGTTATACGCAAGTGTTGCAGCCGATGTTATAGAGTTTTTTCTAAGACGTACCTAAACTAACCTCTTTTAAGACGTAAACGTACTGTCAAAGGTCAAGTGTTGTTTCTATTTCGTGAATGTTTTAAGTTTTAAGGTTCGATTCCACGAACAATGTGCTAAACTCTCAAACTCAAAACATTTGTTTGACACAGACAGTGGACACAACATAAATGACAATAATACAATAAAAACCCTTACAACGAAATGTTCCACGGCTGCATTAAATGTCAGTGTTGAAGCTGACGCTGGTTTTTAATTAGACCCCCATTTTAATTCACACGTGGATACCAAAACGGACGCATTTAAAGAAAATAAAACTAAGACTAAAACTTACAATTTTATAATAAATAAATAAAAAGTGATTCCACTATTCCACCATGGTAGATTATTAAACCAAACTTACTTTACTAAGGCCTAAGATGAGCACCGCGACAAAAGCTTCTCGACGGTTATGTCGCGTAAGCGCACTTTCTGTCCCGCTCACACCGTACTGACATGAGTGCGCCAGACATCGCGAGATAAATTTCGACAAATACTCCCACAAATCCCTCTGAGAAATCCCCCTTAAGGAGTTAACTGGACTTGTGGGTCAATAAGGCAGGCAATAATAAAGGTATAAATAAACAGAATAGGTACTTATGTACCTATTCTGTTTTTTATGCCTTTTGAAAGAACGAAACTCGACTCGACTTTAACGATATGGTAAGTCTTTAGAGTCTTAAGAGGCGAAGTACCTCGGCTCACCAGGCAGTCTCCGGGAAGCCGTCTCTGACGTGAAGGCACTGGGAGCATTCCTGGTTGAGCTGGGATGGCTGGAGTGATCCGGCCCGAAACCCTCCGGACACAAAATAGGCGCAAAAAGTCGTCGAGTTGCGGAAACCGCCCGTATTGGATGAAGAAGAAGATGGATGAAGTCTTTAGAGGTAGTCTTATTAAAATTATGAATTCTTTGGTCATTTGTGCTTTCGAGACCTTTGTTAACAGGGCAATGTGCTGTTAACATAATTCTCGAAAGCACATATAACATAATGCTAACTAGCACCTACATAAAGATTTTGAAGATAGACACACGAATCGGATCAATGTGTTTTTTTTTAAATTTTGAAAATGCTTTATGAAAAGTCTATTATCATAAAATCACAATTCTAGTGGTAACGCACCATTACTATAATTCATAAGACAGTTTAAAACTTGCCCTTCTACTGACAACGAGTTGGTTTTGTAAATTCGACACTAGTTTGTGGTATTTTTTTTTTATATTTACTATAATTAGGTACTTACATGTGGTTAGCCAGTAACAAATTCGTATAATTTTTCAAATACATAGTTACCTATCCTAAAATACCTTTATAGGTACTTACCTATTTTTTAGTTTGAATAATGTATTCTACGTTCAGTGGCATATCTTGGAAAGTTACATAGTGCATAATATTGTTAATTGAGTTCTTGTGTTGTTTAGAAGAATATTTTCAAGGTGCCGCCTTTGTATTTTTGTGCTCAGTGCAGTGACTATTTCGAGACAAGTGTTTTAAATTTTCTTTAATGAGGTTAAAAAAATGGATCGTGTCATATTCTAGGAAGTCACCAATAACCACTAGGCATAATACAATACTCAGCTCCATTTAATCAAAGTACTTAACGTATAATTCTGTAGGTACCTACTCAAATACTCAAAATAAATAGATGCCGAGAGGCTGGACATAAATACTATGCAGGTCTGCGTCTCAACTCAAAATCCATTTGCCAAAAAAAGCCGCCGCGCTGGACTAAACTAGATAAACAACAGAATCTCAGATTTTATCAAGTTACAGGCAGCCTCGGAACATTCGGTAAATGATTTTCACTATATTCCTTTGCCGAAAGCTCTGAGGTGATCTGTGCAAGGACCCTGCAAAGAAGATGTTGCTCCTCACAAACATAAAAAAAAAATCAAGAAGATGGATCAACAGTCTGTCTATTGGGTATTAAAAATACAAAACAGATACAGAAATAGCGTTGTAGGTAACTAACCCCCATATTCTAAGTCGTTCCTCCAAAACTTTTTACACTCCACTCAACCTCGTCGTGGGTAAAAATGGTAGTGTGCGCTAGGCCTAACACGAAGTGGCTACGTACTCTTTGGCTCCTCCAGGTCCTTACGGAGTTATGACTTAAAATACCGATTTCGAGGAGTATTTCGAAGACGTTTTCAATGAGGTTTCGTTAAGTCGAGGACGAGTAAGTTTTGGAGGAACGACTAAGAATATGGGTGTAAGAACCCCTTATAACTATTATTTTGTACAATACGAAATAATTTCGTTGTACAATACGAAATTATCGAGTAAGAGCGCTTACGCACTACGCCCCTTTCAAATCCGATCCGATTCCGTGAAAATACCGTCCGTCATAGACGTAGAATTATTTGTATGGTAGCTTACGCACTAAGTACATCCGTTTTCCATCTTCCGATTTCTCTTATTTTTAGATTATTGACGGACCGTCGATTGTCCCGGCAAAAGAGACATAGTAATAATTGTATGAACTAACCTATTGATAAGTTAGCATCCTGGATTCCACTTACTTCCACCACTACGGAGAACATATTAAAGTACCATGTTTATTGATTGCACAACACATTAAAAAAAAAACAGAATCAAAATTGCGATGTGCTTGTTAAAATATGTTTTGTGTCTCGGCTCGTGATTTTGTTTGTGTTTGATTTCAAGAAATTTGTGTTGTGAAATCTATAAAAATTGTGCATTTTGTTCTACGTGGTGGTGGAAGTAGAGGCCAAGATCCTAACTTATCCTTTCACTGATAGTGTTAATTCGGATCGGAATTCGAATTACGTCCGAGTTTTCTAGATCCATTTTTTTTAAGGATACGGATCGGATGTAGGTAGCAGTGTAGCCAGCACATTAATTAAAAAGAGTCGAAAATTTTGTTGAAAATGGCCGATTTTAGAAAAAAATAAATGGTTTAAAGAAGTTTATGTAAAGTTTAGGGAAGCCCGTGGCGCAGTGGTTCGCGCACTCGGCCTGGAATTGTTGAGATTAAGCAACTTTCGCATTGGTTGGTCACGGGTGACTACTGACCAGAAATTTTATATCTTGAGCTCCTCCGTGCTTTGGAAGGCACGATAAACCATTGGTGCTGCTGCATTTGCAGTCGTTAAATAAAACCCACCAATCCACATTGGGCTCGCGTGGTGGGTCATGGCCCATTCTCCTTATACATTAATAAGGAAGGCCAGTGCCCCAGCAGTGGGACCATTCAATAGACTTGGGAAGTTTGTGCATAGTTGCATTCATTTGAAACTACAAAATGTATCATGTAGCGACTACATTTACGCATGCTATACTTGGCAGTTTCTCCATTAATTTGGAGAACACAAAATTTAGTGTTCTCCCATCGAAAGGCCGAAAATATGCCGATGGCTGCCAAAGGCTGACATAGGTACTTAGTTTCTGAAGGGCCTCGGGGGCCGAGCTGACAACACTGGTAGGTAGTGCGTAAGCGCTCTAAATAATGGGAACACACGTACGTACATGCTCGATAAACTTGCTTGATCTCGAGCAAGTACGATCGTGTGTACCATGCAAGTCTTAAGACAAATGCTCGAAGCCAACCAAAATGTTCGATTCGATCAAGATCGAAACGTCCATAATTCTTGTTCGATGTTCGAAGCAAACATAAAGCTTCAATACTTTGTCGATAATGTGTTGACAATAATAATACCTAGTATTTTGCAGTTCGGGCTTGGTAAGTTTTCAGTGCAAAAAAATTAAGCTGTGGAAATCTGACTCTAGTCATAAAACCTACATTAGAAAATGTCCGTAGAGTAATTTTCATAGGTACGCGTGTATTTCTTTACCTTATGCTTTTTCTTTACTTTCCGCATCACCAGCAAACTTTGAAGGTACCTAATCTAAAGAGATTGCATACCAAGGAGGAAGGTTTGCAAGCAACCAAACACGCTGAAAAACATTAATTTTTAAGGCTGCACCTGCATACTTAACTTACTTACCTCTTTGGAGTCATTGGTATGCAACTCCTTTATTAAGTGTTATTCTAAAAAAGGTGCCGATCTTCATTTGTTTGGAGACGCGTTCGTTTTGCGTTTTTGTTACACAACAATAACATGTATTTCGGAATTAATTCGGGTAACATAATTATTACCTATTCTAACGTTTTTAAATGGAATTCCCTTATGCATTTTTAAAACGAATACTTACCAATTTATTAAATAGTGATTTTGATCGATTACCCGATAAGCCAAATAATTTCATCGGTGTCGGTGGTAAGTACTCAGTAATTAACACTTCAATCAATCCGAGTTGACTATTATTTACCTATTGATTACCAGATATATAAAATATGTATGTTACCTACTAACTTAATGTTAGTTAGTACGGGTACCTGCGGGGGCAGAGAGTCAGTACCAAGTCAGTACCTACAAAATAGAAAAATATTGGAAAAAAACAACTCGGCCACAAGAGAATTCTCTCAGGCCCACTGATTTAACCACTGAGCTACCGAGACTCAGTGATTAGATCACTGGGTCGGATTCCCAAAGGTCGTGGGTTCGAGTCACATCTGAGAAATTACTTGTGGCCGAGTTGATTTTTTCCATTATTTTGATATTTAAAATTTATCATAAGTAAAAAAATAGCATTGAAAAAATGCAAAAAAATTAAAATCATAAATCAGTACGGTTTGGTGGTAACTTTGTTTTATTTTTGCATCAGTATGGACCTTTTTTTACTGAGGCACTGACAGTGCCCCAGCAGTGGGGACGTCAAAATGCTGGCCTTCCTTATGGATGGAGAATGGGCCATGACCCGATTGGTAGGCTTTAGCGATAGCAAATACAGCAGGGATCAACAGCTTATCGTGCCTTCCGAAGCACGGAGGAGCTCGACATATTAAATTTTTGACCTCCCATCCTGTGACCAACCATTGCGAAAGCAAGTGCGAACCACAACGTCACAAGCTCTCTGTTTATTTTTACCACGAGTATTTTTACATGGAACGTCCGGATAGTAATTTTATCTCTTAACAAACTTTTGTTTAGTGTAAAGACATGGAAAGGTTCGAGGTGCAAAGCAGAAAAACAAAAATATAGTAACAACAGACAGCAGCTGAACTTTTTTAACAACATTTTGATGTTTAGCTATTTGACGACTGTGTTTTACTTAGTAATGAGATAGGAGGAGAAAAATGGAATCAAAATAGTTTATGCTTATGTATTACGCTTTTTAATTTTAATGTATTTCTGTATTTCAGCGTTGAAAATAAAGTTGGATTTGTTGGAGCTGATTTGTGGTATCTCCTAGTCAAGAATTCAAGAATTCAACTGTCATCGCAATATTGAAGTAATCGCCGCCAAACTATAAATGCCAATACCACCAAAAAATAAGTTTAAGTATGGAAATGTGTATCTAAAAAGTGGTTTGACAAATGTGTATCGTAAATGATACACATGGCGCGGAACGGTTTAAATGCGGAGCTGTAGTCGGATTTTAATTCAGTAGGGTAATTTGACAAGTGCCAATCGCACTTTGTAAAAATTATCCTGTTTTAAACTGTTTTCGTATTGATTTGCTCAGATCCAGTTCAAGTTCAGTAAGTATTATTTCCTTGATTTTGACTTTGACTTTGATTCACGTCCTCAAATTCAATAATATGTTCATTATAGCTAACACTAAACAGCTTTATTTTTAAAATGACATGACACAATGACACACCTTCCCATTTAGATTCCATTTTACAACCTAAATAAACTTCCAAATAATAACTATAACAGCATTATTTTTTAAATGACATTGATTGGCACTTGTTAAATTACTCTACTAAATTAAAACTCCGACTTAATATATTAGATACTGCATACAGCGCCATCTCGTTTACAATATTACTTTAATATTGCTGATTAGTCCGTCGCAAGGCCCGACAGAACTCGAGCAGCAAACTGTACGTGATTTGGAAGTTTATTTAGGTTGTAAGATGGAATCTCAATGGGAAGGTATGACACCGATGTGTCTCGTGAGTGAATATTCAAAATTAGATACATTTGCATTTTACATGGCTTTTCGTCATTGCTAGAACGAGTTGAGGTCCGAACATCATGAGTCATAAATATTAAACAAGAAAATATACTAGAAAAAAGCAATTAGTCTCATGTCGCCCTGACTGACGGGATACGAACCCACATCCTCGGGAATCCGACCCAATGCACTAACAAATTATGCTACAGAGACCTATGAGGACATGTCGATTTTTATACTATATTCACCTTTCTACGGTGGTGTGTTCACCGACGTTTCATCAATGAGAGAAATATTCTCGCATTCGAAATAGATGAAACAGTTAGCTAGAAAAAATCAACTAGTCTCATGTCATATAATCCCGTCAGGGCGACATGAGTGAGACTATAGTTGCTTCTTTTTTCCAGTATATTTTCTTGTTTATTATTTATAACATAAAAATAGCATTGTAAAATGCAAAATTAAAAAGTTATAATCACGAGTCATGATGTCAACTAGCAGCGATTCATAGTCATCTTTTAACTGGTAAGACGTTAATTTTACAATGATATCTACCAATTTTATTGCCAGGAAAGGCAAGAAAAATTTAAGTAGGTATAGGTAAGTAGGTAATAGAAGTGCAATGTAGAATACCTTGGCTGGCACCGACCCAAAAGTGTTATTTTTTACTATTTGAAGCCAGTTTAAATTTTTTTCAATGATCAGTGCGCGTATAAACGGTGTGCTTACAGCAAAGCTAAGTTTTATTAGTTTTTTTGATAACCCATTCGCACGGCATCAGATAGTTTTATTTTTGTTTATTTATTTAAAATATTAAACATACTATCGCAATGCACAATTTAAAAAAAAAGTTCAAAACTCATTCAATAATAAAACATGTTATTTTAGGTACTTAATTACTTCATAAGAATTGACGGAATTGACACATAGCAGATAAACTGTAATACCTAATAACTAAATACAATTTTGGTTAAAAGAAAGTTCAATAACTGTGTAAAGTTGTTTCTTCTTTATAGTTAGCAGAAATATTTCGTAAATGAAGTAAGTAACACAAAAGACACGAAACATCACGGAAAGAAAAGAGCTGCATATTGAATCGGACCCAATATAGGGTCTTCCCAATGTTTCACAATGCGAGCTCGTATGACATTATCTGCTTCAAGCTGACCCTTATAACATCATTGCCCTTACCTCAATTAAAAAAAAAGATTTTACATAATAATGACATTGAGACTGAGGAAAGAGAGTTATAAAGGAAGTTTCACCCTAGTTCTTTTCGTAATATCACGTGTTGTGAGGCTTAACTCAATCTACCGCACAATTTCTATATGTTACAAAATATATTTACTGGACATTGGCAAAATTCGCGTATTTAACGCGAGCACGCCATTAAATAAATAGGAAAGAAAAGAAAAGAAAGTTATAAAGCCTACATAACCTAAGTAAATATAATATACACAAATCAACACTGTCTAGGGATATTATATTAAATTTTTCATAACTCAAAAACTATCTACAGTACAGAAAAAGTTTGTCTAAGTTTGTCTACAAAAAAAAAAATAAGTAAATAAAAAAAATGTCATATTTTTTTTTAGTTTTTCTTATAAACAAACCGGACAATTTTTGACAATTAAAGGCGTTTAATTTTTTTTTATTATTTTAATTAAAAGTTTTTGTTTTTTGTCATGCCACGTAGACATTTAATCAGTTAATAACAAATAAGAGCTGCAGGCATGTTGATAACTGGCGCTATCCAACGCATGGTTGTTGACTGACTTGAGTTGACCCTTTGAACCCACCAAAACGTGATCTCCTGATTATGGTTACGTTATCGTGTCGCGAGAGGTGTTGCGGAACGGCATTCTGGCAGAAAAGCGTTACCACTCTTGGACACAACCGTTTTCTACGAAATATCGCCAGGAGACAACCCAATATAATGGCTATGGAAATGGTTCAAAGACTCATCTGACCACCAATTATTGTTAGCGAGTGACCAACCTGGGAGGAGAAGTTAACAAGAAGTCGGTCTTCACTTTTGGCATGGAGTGACCAGTATTAGGTACCAGTTTTATTTTGAAGAATATGCTTATGTAGGTATACACATATTTTTTTGTTAATAAAACGAATCTTACAAACTGAAAACAAAAAAAATATCTCTCGAATCGGCTTTGGCAACCGGAATTATTACCTATCACCGCCTTATTTTTACAATTTGATCAGTCACTTTTCACTGTTCGATCTACGTTTTATCATGACGTGGTACCCGTTGATTGAGAAAACTGATATTTTGATAACTACGCGAAGATCCTTGTACGAGTCCAAAGACGATAGAACGAACTCACGGATGACTCTTGCACCTATCGTCTTCACGAGTTTTGATCCATAATATCGCCCTGAAAGCAATATAAAATTATGTATTGTAGTCTAAATATGTGTTTAATAACATATTTTAGACTACAATACCTACATACAACCTAAAATAATTGTTGTAACTACTTAATACAATACATTTTCGATGCCGCCGTCGGTTTCATCATCCACAAGTCTCTTGTCAGTAATGTGATTTCCATCGGAAGTGTGTTGACCAGGGTAGCGTATCTGATACTTAAAATATCCAAACGGTATTCGCTGAATGTTAAACAGGTTTACGCTCCGACCTTGACGCACCAAGAAACCAAGATGACGAAGTGGACGCTATGTTTGAGGACATTTGTAGTGCCATGCATAACCACAAGACCCACTACACCGTCGGTCGTGATTCGGGACTTTAATGCTAAGTTAGGGATACGTATAAATATCTATGGCAAATAATATAAGTAAGTAGTACTTTGTTGTCTGAAAAAAAAATCATTAAGTAATTTAAAAACTAAGATTTTTATTTACCCAAACAATCCATAGGGCCCAAGCTGAAGGGGATGTAAGCGTTAGGATGTCGTGACTCCATATTCTCGGGGTTGAACCTCTCGGGGTCGAAGGCTTCCGGATTCTCCCAGTACCGAGGGTCGCGGTGGATGTGGTATATAGGTATCGATAACGAGCAGCCGGCCGGGAGGTAACACGATTCTATGTTATAAAAGCGAAAATTTAGTGACATAGACAAGAGAATGAGTACGTTTTATTAAATGTATTAAAAAAAAAACCGGCCAAGTGCGAGTCACGACTCGCGCACCGAGGGTTCCGTAAAATATTTTTTATGATATGATGTAACTAAAAATGTACGGTTTTTGCAATTTTTCCTTTATCTGTACTATAAGACGTTACTTCGTACCACATTTCAAGATTCTAAGTTCACGGGAAGTACAATGTAGGTTTTGATTCCCGTGCGAGTTTCGAAAATTTGCCGAAATTTGCGGCATAAACAGCTGTATCTTTTGATTGCTTTGGCTTAAAAGTTTGATTTTTTCACAGCTCTAAGGGACAGTAGACCTGAGTATTAGATATAAATTTCAGTTTAATACCTCCACGCGTTCCTGAGAAAAACGGTCTTGACAGACGGACGGACGGACAACGAAGTGATCCTATAAGGGTTCCGTTTTTTCCTTTTGAGGTACGGAACCCTAAAAACTAAGTAAGTACCTCCGTCTGAGTAAGTATAGTTGAAATAACATTCACGAAGTCACTTAGGTATGATCAGTAGCTTGAGACAAGTACAAGCCGAAGCACCCCATGTAACCTCTTCTTGAGCTGGCACAGTCAAGTTTAGCGATGACTTAACTAAAAAAACATTGGACAAAACAATGCACATTTTTCAATGTTGATACAATAAAATAGGTAAGTATTCGCTATTGTATTGTAGGTTTCATGAATTGTTTTTGATGGAGCATTTTAGCGTTTTCGACATTGTGCAACTGATCCTTTGATTGTGAAGCAACTTATGATCGTCATTGTCACGCAAAATCGTGGGGATCGTGCCTATAGCTTTCAGCTTGACTGCCCATAATTGGTGCACAACAATAGGTTTACATTGAGGCTTGCTTAGACATCTGTTGTATACTACCTAAGATACGCCACAATTTCAAGTTATCTCTATGTGAAAACATGAAATGGCTCATTAATTAGTCTCTCATTAACATTTAACTACATTATATTTATCTTAGACCTCTAAGTAGTACTAATGAAATAAATAAATTACCTAAAGCGATGTCTTCTGTGACCGTCCTCTGCAGGATGGCACCGATGGGGAAAAGCCGTAGCACCTCCTTGAACACCATCTCCATGTACGGCATCTGCTTCAGGTCCTCATCGGTGACGTCACGGTCCGAGTCTCCTAGCACGCTCCTCACTTCATTGTAAAGTTTCTCCTTTGGAAAAAAATTAAAGTGATAACTAACCTAACAAAAACCTTTATCTTATCTATCTTATCTTTACAAACTTAATTACCTCTTCTTTCTTCGGTCTGAAAATTTACAATGTAATTAATTTCCACGACATATTATAACCTACTTACTATTAAGTAAGTATGAAGAGACTGCACATATACTAATTTGTGTTACATAAACGTTCATAACAAATTTTACAGAAGTTTTCATTGTGTCTGGATGGTTTATTTTTTTATGAACGACGGGTAGACTTTTAGCGTTCATCATACCTAGGTTGATGGTTTGCAAATATTGAGTAGATACCTGAAATTCTGGGTGATAAGCCATCATTAGCAGAAGGTATGAAGAAATTTTGGCTGATGCTTCTTGACTCTGAAAGAATAAAATACCTAGTTAAGTTACTGAAATGTAACTAGTTTCTTTAGTGTAAATTGTGTAAAGTCCCATGCTTTGCATACCATTGATACATTAATTTTATGTGATCTAAAAACAGCAATAAAATATTCGAGATTACGATTGTATAAAAATGTTCCTATTCAAACAAATTAAAATAAAGTTTACTGTATTTAAATATAATACAATTTATGCCTAAACTATAAATAGTTAAAAACATTAATGTTTTTATTAAATTAGTGTTTGATGAAAATAATATTTTGATTTTCGATCTCCATAACACAATGCTTATGATTATTATCATCTTGGTGTCTAATAAACCCATTTCTAAGAACCGCATCCAAACAGGACTAGTTTTGGTTTTGCGCAAACAAATGTTTACTGCAGCGCACCCTGGTGAGTTGTCACCGGACCACCTATTTAAAAACATGCACCAATCAAACCCGAACCCATCACTGAAAGCCGCATCAAAATAGGACTAGTAGTTTTGGAGACAAATAGCAACATTGGTATGCACAAACAAACAAACAAACATTCTCCCATCCCAAACGCATATACCGTCTCCGTACCGTTGCGGGTAAAAATATAATAGAGGAATATCATGTTTGCTTACAGATGTGAATATAGTAAATGTTTCTCTCTCCAACTCTTCTTTATTCAGTTCCTCTGACAACAAAAACTTATCTATAACGCTAAGCTTGGTATCTTCTTTCATATCCATATGGGCCATCTTGAAGTCCTCGCCTACTCTCTTAAGATGTTCTTTCCTGTGCTTCAATATTTCCTTGCTAAATTTAGAAATTCTGGCACTAAACATTCGCTGTATTTTGTAAAGGCCAGATATCCAAAATACTGGATCTATCTGAAGATACCATTTCGTCATTCGGCTGAAGATGACATCGTAGATACTTAAAAGCAATAAAATAGTTATAAATGTGTGTTCTTAGGCAAAGGCAAGTATAGTATTTAATAGATAGGAATCATGGTAATGTGAAATCATAATTATTACTAGTCTGATTTATATTGTCTCTTGTTACCACACGACTAAACTGGGGAAGTTTGGTTCTATAGAAAAAAGTTCTTTGCTTAGAAAACATTCGGAAAGCTTAAATAAACTTACTTTGGAGTTGTTTCAATAATTTCTTGTAGATACGGTAGTTTCATCGTTTGTTCTTTCGTCAGCCCAATCAATGTCTCTAAAAAAAATGAAGATACTTGATATAATTCATATACATGTAAATTTAAATTATGTATCTTAAAATACATGAAAATAAAAGTATTCTTTATTCAATTGAGCATATTAGGGCATTTTTGAATTATCAGTTTTGCCCTACCAACCGTTTCAGACTCTCATTTATTCAACTTCTTCAGAAAAACTGAAGAAGTTGAATAAATGGTCGCTAAAAATGTTTAATTATTAAATTTCTATTAACTAAAATGCATTAGGACCAACTAGAATTCCTTCCACTTTTATAGAGTTATGATTATTATTATCAAGACGGTCTTTCGATTAAACCAACTTCACTACTCACTACTGTAGTAGGCCACCAACAAATTATATGATAGTTAATTTACAAGTAAGGCCACCCCCATGTCTGATTTGTCTTATCATAGGTAACTCATTACGAAAAATGTTGCTGCTTGCTACAATATCTTTGGTTTGTCGCATTATGGCTGTGCGTGTTATTTTAAATAGACACTTATTTAAATGATGGTGTATGGAAAAATCTGCTGATGTGGATTATAATTAAAATACTCGTACTCACGGCACACTGAGTAGCTGGTAGTTTTGACGATGTTCTTGTTTATGTTAAACTGTTTGTCAGAAGGCATTTTCCGTAACTCCTCCATCAGAAGATCTACCTCCTTGTTGAAGATCGGGCCGTATGATTCTATGGCACGTTTTCCGTAGTTAGGGTTTGCGATTTTACGATGTCTTCTCCATGTTGGACCTAATATTATACCAATAACATTCTTAATGCAGTTGAATAATTACACCATAAAAAATATTTGACTAGATTTCCGTCCGCGACTTTGTCTGCATTGAATTTAAAAACTTTCCTGTTAGTATTTTTACGGTTCCGGTTTCACGACCGACTAGATAGCTTATCTGGTGGATAATTAGGCATTTGTAATATGAAAATACTTATGTCAAATTATCTGCCAGATAAGCTATCCAGAATTTATCAGTAGGTGGTGAAACCGGCCCATAAGCTTTTTTATACAAGCAAGGTTTATAACACTACAAATAACTAACAGAACATAATATCTAATTTTTTGCAGACTGCAGACGACACGTTCAGAAATTATGCGTCTGAAGCGCGTATTACACCACGCGGCATTCAGGGCCCGGTGGCAAGGGTGCCCGGTCGCACTAATTAGAGCGCTGCTTATTACACAAGCCCGGTAGACCGTACACTTGCCCGGTCGACCTTACCCGAAATATTGTTGCCGAACCGATAGTTGACCTCGAATCGATATCGATAATGTAATTGAGGTAACGGATAGAAATACATTAGATAGATAAGTTTACCTTACCTATGATATTATTTTTTTAAATATTAGAAAAAATCGACTCGGTGGATTCAAGTCCCATCTGAGAATAACTTGAGAGTCGAGTAGATTCGTCGAGTCGAGTAGAGTCGACTAGATATCGAAAAAAAAAATCATAAGTAAGTATAAAAATCTTAATATTGAAAATGCAAAAGCTAAAAAATTATAAACTTAGATACTACCTATTTTATTTGTAGAAATATATATTAATAGCCATGTCTCAGGTATCGAGTAAAATATCGATACTTTTGAAATTTTGCGCATCCCTAACTGTGCGCTCTAACGCACTGAAAGCTATCGATATGCACTGCACGGTGGCACAGGCCGATCGACCGGGCCACGGCGCGGTCACCCTAATTAGAGACACTAACACCCATATTCTAAGTCGTTCCTCCAAAACTTACTCGTCCTCGACTTAACGAAACCTCATTAAAAACCTCTTCAAAATACCTCGAAATCGGTATTCTAAGTCATAACCCCGTAAGGACCTGGAGGAGCCAAAGAGTACGTCGCCACTTCGTTTAAGGCCTAGTGCACACTACCATTTTTACCCACGACGAGGTTGAGTGGAGTGTAAAAAGTTTTGGAGGAACGACTTAGAATATGGGGGTTACTCTCTTTCTGTTATTACACCACCCTGATTCAGGGAAAGGGACCCGGTATACCGTGTGGTGTAACGCGCTTTACATACACGTTTATTTCTAAACATAGAAAATATGTCGTACCTGAGCCACTTAATATCCCACCGCCTAAGAGGTCACTCATGTACTTGTATGCTGGCCCTTTGAAGCTCAGTTTGGGGTTAGTTAGAAGATTCTGAGAATTTAAATAGGTACTTAAATTGATAAGAGGAAGAAGAAATTGCAATTCATTTTAAAAATATTTTTGGTACTGTTTATTAATTTACCTTTACTTCATCGGGCTTGCAGACGGCAATGTTGAGATCGGGACCCAGCCAAAACTTTACGATGTCTCCATGTTCAGTAAGCGCGTTTTTGATGACAACTATCATTTCTGTGGAAATAATAAACTGTAGTAAGCGTTGAAAGAAAGAAAAGAAAGAAAGAAAAAACATTTATTCGTTGTGTTGTCTTTGTCTTTCTCTACTCTCCATTCCGTGAAAATTCGTGAAAATTCAGTAGCTCATTTGGCTAGATTCAGCCAATTGAGTAAATTAAATCCGTACATCAAAAAAGCCTTGCACTAAAGTGCTTTTTTATTATTTTATTGTAAGAACCACCAACATAACAAACACTAATAGCATTAAAGAAAATGTGCAAATCCTAAAGCTAAGTGCTGTCTTAATTAAAGGCAGTTACGACATGCGCTAACGCAACTAATTAAAAATAAACTTGAGAGGTGTCAAGGGACACCCGGATGGAACGAAGTTCTCGCTTCCCTCTGTCTGTCTCCGTCCATCCGTCCGTCCGTCCGTCCATCCGTCCGTCCGTCCATCCGTCCATCCGTCCATCCGTCCATCCGTCCATCCGTCCATCCGTCCATCCGTCCATCCGTCCATCCGTCCGTCCGTCCGTCCGTCCGTCCGTCCGTCCGTCCGTCCGTCCATCCGTCCATCCGTCCATCCGTCCATCCGTCCATCCGTCCATCCGTCCATCCGTCCATCCGTCCATCCGTCCATCCGTCCATCCGTCCATCCGTCCATCCGTCCATCCGTCCATCCGTCCATCCGTCCATCCGTCCATCCGTCCATCCGTCCATCCGTCCATCCGTCCATCCGTCCATCCGTCCGTCCGTCCGTCCGTCCGTCCGTCCGTCCGTCCGTCCATCCGTCCATCCGTCCATCCGTCCATCCGTCCATCCGTCCGTCCGTCCGTCCGTCCGTCCGTCCGTCCGTCCGTCCATCCGTCCATCCGTCCATCCGTCCATCCGTCCATCCGTCCATCCGTCCATCCGTCCATCCGTCCATCCGTCCATCCGTCCATCCGTCCATCCGTCCATCCGTCCATCCGTCCATCCGTCCATCCGTCCATCCGTCCATCAGTCCATCCGTCTATCCGTCCATCCGTCCATCCGTCCATCCGTCCATCCGTCCATCCGTCCATCCGTCCGTCCGTCCGTCCGTCCGTCCGTCCGTCCGTCCGGCCGTCCATCCGTCCATCCGTCCATCCGTCCATCCGTCCATCCGTCCGTCCGTCCGTCCGTCCGTCCGTCCGTCCGTCCGTCCGTCCATCCGTCCATCCGTCCATCCGTCCATCCGTCCATCCGTCCATCCGTCCATCCGTCCATCCGTCCATCCGTCCATCCGTCCATCCGTCCATCCGTCCATCCGTCCATCCGTCCATCCGTCCATCCGTCCATCCGTCCATCCGTCCATCCGTCCATCCGTCCATCCGTCCATCCGTCCGTCCGTCCGTCCGTCCGTCCGTCCGTCCGTCCGTCCGGCCGTCCATCCGTCCATCCGTCCATCCGTCCATCCGTCCATCCGTCCGTCCGTCCGTCCGTCCGTCCGTCCGTCCGTCCGTCCATCCGTCCATCCGTCCATCCGTCCATCCGTCCATCCGTCCATCCGTCCATCCGTCCATCCGTCCATCCGTCCATCCGTCCATCCGTCCATCCGTCCATCCGTCCATCCGTCCATCCGTCCATCCGTCCATCCGTCCATCCGTCCATCCGTCCATCCGTCCATCCGTCCATCCGTCCATCCGTCCATCCGTCCATCCGTCCGTCCGTCCGTCCGTCCGTCCGTCCGTCCGTCCGTCCGTCCGTCCGTCCGTCCGTCCGTCCGTCCGTCCATCCGTCCATCCGTCCATCCGTCCATCCGTCCATCCGTCCATCCGTCCATCCGTCCATCCGTCCATCCGTCCATCCGTCCATCCGTCCATCCGTCCATCCGTCCATCCGTCCATCCGTCCATCCGTCCATCCGTCCATCCGTCCATCCGTCCATCCGTCCATCCGTCCATCCGTCCATCCGTCCATCCGTCCATCCGTCCATCCGTCCATCCGTCCATCCGTCCATCCGTCCATCCGTCCATC
This sequence comes from Chrysoteuchia culmella, assembly GCA_910589605.1. Lineage (NCBI taxonomy): Eukaryota > Metazoa > Arthropoda > Insecta > Lepidoptera > Crambidae > Chrysoteuchia > Chrysoteuchia culmella. The sequence goes on from OU342659.1 coordinate 14,129,210, forward strand.
CATCCAGAATCCATGGACAAACACGAAACACGCGCACAGCAAAAAGAGTCGTTATAACTTTTGGTCTTAATTTTTTCCGTCTAGCCCCCATTCGCAACGCGCGTTAAGGAACTTCGTTCCAATAATTCTAATAAAGTTGTCATCACATACATAGAAAAGAATAATAATCTATAAATTAAACTACTTACAACATTTTGAGAAAGAAAAACGCAAAAAGCAAAAAATAATAATTAATCAATAACATTATTAAGTTGTTTTAAGTTATGTGCTTTGTCTGTCACATTGAGTTTATAAGTTGAGATTTCATGTTTTTCCTTTAATTTAATTGATTGACCTTTTGATTGACCCTACCGATTGATGCCATAAAAATACAAGTTGTTATTTTTTACAGATTTTAGCTGGTTTCTTCGCCGATTCCTGGGCGTGGGAAGCTTAGTTTTAAAAAACTTTCATTGCAGTTTTTCTTTCAGAGGATTTTTATTCAATCGGATGAGTAAAAAGCGATGAAAACTGCAGAGTCAAATTTGCGATCTCGAGCCAAGATTGCATTCCATGATTGTGCATTAAAACAAGAAAACTTTTTTTTATAGAGATAAGATAGGATTATTTATTTATTATTATTGCACACTATGTTAAATTACATTGGAACAATCAAAGAAGAACAATTGGCGGCCTTATCCTTTATAAGCAATTCCTTCCAGGAAACCAAAGTTGAGCTGGGATTAAATATGAAAAAAAAATCACACCCATCTTTTTGATTTATAAAAACAAAATCTAATTAATGTTGTAACAAAACCAGCAGGCCTACCGCCATCTCTTAAAAACCATCATGTCATAACAACGTTTTGTTTGCGTTTTGTTTTTATTGAAGTTGTCACATTTTGACACACTTCACACTTTGATGGCGATGATTGAGCGAAGACGTCACAAAACTTTCGTCAAAAAACAAGCTTACTTTAAGAGATTCGTAGTATGAAATAGCATGGTAAGATTCAAACAATACTGCGTTAAGAGATGGCGGTAGGCCCCCAGAAGTCGACTTACCAGGCACAACAATAAAGGCAGGTACTTATGCAAAATAGATGTCCTTGCTATTTATTCTTATTGCACTTATACTGAGCTCAAGTTCAAATTCAAAACTGCTTATTTCGTAGTAACGTATATTTAGTTTTCTTTGGTAGTACTCTAGTTTACTAATGTATGCCCGAATTTTAAATGCAAAAGTAATTTTGTTTGCCATAATTTCATTAGAAATAAGGTTTCATTTGCCATAACTATCAAATTACATAAAATTGTTAGCTATTATTTCATTATTCATAATCAATCTTTTTTAATCTGCCATTCATTTCATTTTCAATAAATTTAATATCCATAACAACAAGTTACCATAAAACTCATTGCCTATACTCGAAACAAACAAACAACCTCTCACCCCAAACGCATATACCGTCTCCGTACCGTGATTTTGCATTTTTGCTTTTTTCCGTGTTGTCACAGAGAATTTATTAACCTAATAACCTCATCAAAGTCATGGTCACCAAACTTCATTTTTAGACTGTTAAAATAATGTAAACATGTACATTACGAAAAATAGAATAACACGATTATCATATAACCTTATGACAGTGCACCACATTATACGATTTTTTTTATTGAGAACTAGCTGCGAGAACTAGTAAGTAAGTGGCCACCCGCGGTTTTACCCGCGTGGTATCCGTCTCAATGGGAGTATCGGGGTAAAAAGTATTCTTTATTTTAATTAACCGACTTCAAAAAAGGAGGAGGTTCTCAATTCGGTTGGTATATTTTTTTTTTTTTTTTTTTTTTATGTATGTACACCGATTACGCCGAGATTTCTGAACCGATTTCCATGATTCTTTTTTTGTTCGATGCAGAACAGTTGCCAATTGGTCCCATAAAAATTTGGTTTCGTTTGACCCAGTACTTTTTATGTTATGAGCATTTTTAACCGACTTCAAAAAAGGAGGAGGTTCTCAATTCGGTTGGTATAATTTTTTTTTATTTTTTTTTTTATGTATGTACACCGATTACGCCGAGATTTCTGAACCGATTTCCATGATTCTTTTTTTGTTCGATGCAGAACAGTTGCCAATTGGTCCCATAAAAATTTGGTTTCGTTTGACCCAGTACTTTTTATGTTATGAGCATTTTTATGAATTTCATTTCATTGTTGACTTGGACGATGTAGTATTTACGATAATTTAGTTTATAATGTACATGAAACCTTATCTAATCTAGAAAAAACCCTGCTGTAGTTTACAAAACAGCCTATTACAGACACTAAAAAGTAAAAAAAAAACTGCGTTAAAAAAACCGACTTCAAAAACTAAAAAGCAAAAAATAAGCCTTTTGGAGTCGGGGCCAGCTAAGGCAAGAAAAATAAAAGAATAGGAGCTTAAAGTAGAATGTCTGGGCTGCCACAGACTCCAAAAGGCTTATTTTTTGCTTTTTAGTTTTTGAAGTCGGTTTTTTTTAACGCAGTTTTTTTTTTATTAAGATATAAACTAGCTGTGCCAAACTTTGATAATTTTTTTTTATCTCCTTGTAGCACTCGTTTGCGAGTGTGAAACTCGCGAGTGTGCGCGAGTTGGCACCTTCCTGATCTTAAGTTTTTTTTGTCGTTAACTTGCGCGCTCTTAAGATGTACGGTCAACTGAAACAAAGCGAGGACGACGAGGAATAACTTGTGGCCGAGTCGTTTTTTCCAATATTATTCTATTGCAAAAATTATCATAAGTATGAAAAAAATTATAAACCAACTCAGGCGCACTAGTGAGTTTCACACTCGCACGTTGACGTATAACTCGTTGCTACAGCATTTTGCGAGTCGTAGCTCGCCCGTAGTAGAATCTAGAATCAATCGCTTTACATCGATTGTAGCGTTTATTGATGGCCGCGATCCCATTTCAGGAGACAGGAGAACTAACAAATTACATTAGTAATAGATTTTTTTTAAATGCAAACGTTATATTTAGGCGTTCTTTGTTTTTTGCTTCTGCTAAAGCTGACAAGTTTCTTGCGGCCGTTCTTCTTACCAGTTTTAAGATGTACTGATGGCTGGTAGGATAAAAATGTACCCACTATCCGAAAGCACATTAACTTTAGTCTACTTGAATAACAATATTTAACTTTGTCTTTGCACTTTTGAATTTTCAAAACTATTTTGAATATAGTGTTGGATTATTTTATTTTGTGAAAAGTCAATCAACATCAACACAACAAAAACACAATCCACATTAATAAACGTGTGTGTTAATTATTCAAACATTCAAACTTTAGGGTACGAAAGTAGATTAAAATACTTATGTACATAAAAAATAAATCAAATAGTATGCAAATACATGTTTCATTGTTATGTGGCAAATAAATAGTACAAAAATCTAAAATACCTTCTAGCGAACAAATGAACATCATAGCATTTCCAAGGAAAGGCAGAGCCTTAGGTCCGGGGAACTGCTCCGCTGCCTTCAGCAGCTCCCTGTGCTGGCGCCTCCAAAACAGCCATATCGAGACGGCCACGCAAGCCACCAGCAGGACGTTCACCAACATTTTGCAAGTTCAGCGTAAATGTGGTTCATCTAAATAAAAAAAAAACATAAAGTACATCTTGGATTTCGGCGTGCACAATTCATAGTTTACTTTCACACGACATTTGCTTTCACTCGCGAAGAATGTGCTCTATAGAACACGGGAATACTTGTTGTTGACTTGGGGTTCGTTTATTTATTTATTTTTCAAGTATCACGAACAGTTTATTTTTCGGCACGCCTTACGTATGTGTGAAGGTAACTATTGAGATTGAGATTAAATGAAGAAACTTTTACTAATTAAAAGGCGCATTAGTGACACGCGTTTATATTTTTTGTTAATATGTGTAATTTTATAGTATATATTTCCCAACGTTTCAACACTTTAGCAGGGACTGTGGTCACGGGATAGCTGGGAAATGTAAACATCGACTGCATCAGTTGATAGCAGGGGCTGTGGTCACGGGATAGCTAGGAAATCTAAATATCGACTGCATCAGTTGATAGTAGAATTTATAATCGACGTCGATCGATAATTTCTATCACAACACTGATAATCAATTCTATTATCGATCAATGCTATCGATCGACAATATTTTGTTGATTTACTAATAGGACTCATTCAGAATTTTTTGATTTAAGAAGAGGTAGAAGATGGATCGAACTTGCATAGAAAAAGCCTATTTACTCGAGCTTTAAATTTATCATGATTGATCCAATTGAGCCTCAAAGACACAATGGAAGTAGTTAGCAATAAAAGAAGGTATTAGAATAGGTTCAGTTTTCTTGTCACTGGTTTTCGCTATGCTATGTACGCTAAATCTGCGTAGGTACGGTCAATTTTAGCTCGGCAGATTCAGTTGTGCCGAAAAAACTGCGTTAAAAGAAACGATTTCAAAAACTATAGAGCAAAAATAAGCCTATGGTAAATTTTAAATAGAAAAATTAATTAAATTTTAGAGTAAATTTTTTCCAATATTTTTCTATTAAAAATTTACCATAAGTATAAATAGCATTAAAAATGCAAAAAATACAAAATCACAAAAATAATCCCTTTGGAGTCGGTGCCAGCCAAGGCAAGAAAATTAAAAGTAGAATAAGTAGTTCACGGAATTTTCACGAAATTCAGTTTCCAAAGCTTAAGCCTATTTCAAAATTGAATTAAAATTGTTTTCAGTTTTTTTCCTGAACTTGTAAAGTAGTAAAATAAGATATCACTTGCCAAATTAGGTACATAGTTCTAGGTCAACAGGAAGTGTCAATATAAATCTAAGGTCCACTTGCGCCAAGATAGGTTAACATTAAACTCAGAGTTGGATGCATGGAAAATTAGCATTCATTCTTAGTTTAATGTAACCTATACCTTGGCGCAAATGGGCCTAATCGAGTGAAATTTACAGAGCCACTTACCAATTTATACGATGCGACAACGATTGACTACAAATTGCACTGTTGTCTCATTATTGATAATAATATGTTAAGATGCGTTTAAATTCGGTGCCTGCTGATCACAAGAATCGACAATTTTAGGCAAGCACGGTGAACTAGCTCTCAAAAGTAATGCCAGAAAATAAAATGCTTTTCAGTAATCTGTGTGTCGTCCAAAACCACGACCTTTTACGACACGAACGTGGTAACTAACTGAGCATGTTCTTCCTTAGCTTTGTAGAAGGTTTGCCTTGTTTATTAGGTTGCTACGTTATTCTAGTTCCGGATATAGTTTAAACTGTATTGTTATGAAGTTGTGTTCTGACTGAGGTACGTGACTAGGACTTCACGAAGCTGAATAGGCTGATTGAAAAAAATATCTACTGATGCACCTATTTATTTTTATACTCAATTTAAATTTTAGATTATACCTGCGAACATTTTGGTCGTAAAAAGTAGCGGCACGATTGATAGTAAGTAGATTGTTAGAGCGGCGAGAGTGGTCCTTATGTGTATATTCGCTTGGATTCTACTCTAGAATCTAGAGCGAAGTAAAGGATTTCATAGGTAGAGGGTAATAAAAACCTGTGAAGAGTGGCCACCTCGGGGCCAAATATAATATATATGTTAATAAAAATTAAAATTTTGCCAAGGCATTCTACATGTAATGAATTGGAAATCCGGTCCAATGCTCTTACCACTGAGTTACCGAGACTTGCGGACCACCGTCGAAATTCTCCAATACTTTTATATTACGCTGTAGGCCAGCGTTGTCACATCAATGCTAGGAATATCCTTGCATTCGAAAGAAACATCTTTTCAGATGTTTAACGATCGATTAAGATGCAACAGCCAATAATTTATGGTAAGTATTTGAGTTTTTGCATTTCAATGCTATTTTTTGTACTTATGATAAATTTTTAAATAGAAAAATATTGGAAAAAAGTCAACTTGCCCAGCGAATTCTCAGATGGGACTCGAACCCACGACCTTTCGAAATCCGTTCCATATTCTATTTCCTTAACAAACAAAACTGAATAATGACCATGACACAAATTCGTAGCTGAAGTAAATCTGGGGAATATTAATAAAATGCGTTTAATAAAAATTATACTTAGGTATATCAGTCTTATACAAGTTGGAACGTCTACAAAATCTGTCAATTAGATTTATATTTGGTCTAAGAAGGTACGACCATGTGTCGTCGTATCGTCGCCAACTTGAATGGCTTCCCATCCGTCTTCGCCGTGATATGCACATCCTTTCCACCTTGTTCAAAATCCTTAAAAACCCTAACTCGCCCAAATACCTTGTTCCCGTTTCCAGATGCTTCCTCCTCCCTCGCCCCAGGCGGCCTTGTGTTACTAAGATGCTTGAGCTGCCTAGAAGTAACACCAACTTCCTCCTTAACTCGTTCTCCGTTAGAGCCGCACAGCTCTGGAACAGACTTCCATCAGACATTTAGGGCAGTCCAAGTATTCGTTCCTTTAAGTCTAAACTTAAAGCGCACTTTCTCGCACAATTGTCAAATTCCCAAGTCATCTGATATTTTATATTTATCTATCTCTTAATATGCTATTTATAATGTATATATGTATGTATATAATATGTACTGTATGTAGGTTTATTTGATAAAAAGAGTTATGTATTAGGTATATGTATAGTATACACATGTATTATTTATTTGCATTTTACTTTTGCACTTTACATCGCCTGCTTATTTATCATTCTCTTACACGTCCTAGGTTGACTGGAAGAGATCTCTTTTAGAGATAAGTCCACCTTTGCGAACATGTCTCCTAAACATTATTTAGTATGTATCTTATGTGCAATAAAGAGCATAATATAATATAAGATTCTGTGTCGGAAAAAACATGAAATATGATTTTGTCATCATTTGAATACAGGGTGGAAAAAAAACGGTAGCTGGAGGGAAAGTACTCTAAATATTGATGTACGCTAATTATACTCAAACTATAAAAGTACAAGATGTATTTTTTCTCATTTAAGCCGGTTCGATTCCCAGTGCAGGTAAATGACTTATCAAAAATCTTTGAATGCAGTTACTTATTTTTGAAAATAAAGGAATGTTTTCTTTGAGTAAAATTTGCTTACATAAACATTTAGGGTGCTTTCCCTCTGGCTACCGTCTTTTTCCACCCTGTATATGAAATATCTTCGTCGGTTCTGATAATCGAAATACAAGTCTATTAAGTAGCTACTTATCTCAGGAACATCAATGGTACGTGATCTCGTGCCTGATATTTTGCTAGATTCTTTGAGGTTTCGCAATTTCTGTACTTACACCTTAGAAATGTTAAATCGTCAAAATAATTTGTATAGTTTTTAAAGAAAATTTGTAATACACTCATCGGCTCATCTAACCGCCCACCCCGTTATTATCATACAAACATGCTCACTTTGCGACTCTATACTAAAAAAATTCAACATATTTTAATGTATAGAGTCCCCCGTCCACGTTCATTATTGTTATAATAAGCCTTGTCGCAATGTAATTTATTTAGCCGCTGAACCACGACATATATGGATTTTTATTCAACTTTTGCCAGGCGCTTCTTGCATGTATTTAGCCAGTACAGCAAAACGATTTATCTCGAAGAAGGTTGTCAAAATAATACTCTTTCCAAGCATGTTTGAGAAAAATTAATTAACCTTAAATTACTTATATTGAAATATTTTGCCCTTAGCTTACATACGAGTGCATGGACAAGTGAATTTATAAACCTATTTATAGTTAATATTTATTTGATGTTTATATTAAGGTAAACATCAAATAAATATTTAAATAATATTTTTATTTTCAATAGTTTGGACTAGTAATAACGCACAAAAATATTAAATACTAGCTTCCGCCCGTGACTTCGTCCGCGTGGTCTTAGAACTTGGTCCAGGAATAGTAGGATTTTAATTGAAAAATTACTAGAGAAAATCGACATGGCTCACAATCACAAGACATCTGTTGTCTGAAAAAATAATTCTAACCTATTACGTGACCTACAGGAAAAAGTCAAACTTGCTTTTATCTTCCTTGTGCCGATTGACAATATACCGTGATATTATAATTTCACAAGTAATAGTACATTACGATATTAGTGCGTTAAGATGGTTATAAAAAAAAAAGAAAAAAAAAAAAAAACGTGCGAGTCGGTATTTCAGCCCGAGCCGAAAGCGAGGGCGTAATTGAGCCGAGTTGTAACCAATATGTGTATATGTTATAACCAAATGTTATAACCAATACGCACGTATATCGTACGACGTTTTTTAACACATTTGCGAGGAAACAGAAAAAAAAATATTTTGTTCATTTTTAATTATTGAAACAGTTAGTGAAATTACAATTATATGATACGTAGTTGTAGTTGGTTTTTTAATTATGTTATTGTTTCATACAAACAGAAATGTATGTAGTTTTAAGATTTATTTTAGTTTTAAGATTTATTTGTTGGCCACACTGAACGGGTGTTTTTTACGTGTGTGATGGCAACCCTTTTTTTTTCTCTCTCTTCTATTGAGAATCGGAAATGGACGGCGGCGTGTCTCAAGAAATAAAAATAAAATTGTATCTCTTGTTGAAATAAAGGCAAGTTATTAATTCAAACGCATTTTTCATTAACATGCGTTTTGTGGTCCTTCAGACAGCCAGTGAGTTTTTTCGAAGTTTAAAAAAGTGACTGATACGCCATCGCCATCTTGTGAGCACGCCGCCAGCAATCTATTTTTTGAAGGTTCTTTCTATAAAGAACGCGATTTGTCGCTATCGGCAATATTTTTTCACAGTTTTCAGCAACAATAATTGAATATTTTTTGTGGATTTTTCGGATTTTGTTGGATTTGCCCCCGCTGCCATTTTGTCGCACGTCCGTGTGACAGAAGAATTATACAGGAAAAATGGCTACAACTTCAACACCTGCAGCAATATCTGCTGTACTCAGCAGGCTCAAGATCCAAAGAGGACAATTTAAAGCCACGGTAACAAGGATTGAAAAATCCCTTGCGGATCCTGCCTCGTGCCTTGATATACACTTACTGGAGGCCAAAAAGGAGAAGTTAGTCACAACAATGAAGGAATACGAGTCTGTCCACCTGGATATCCTCAATCTCGACGAGAAGGATTCGGAGCTGGTGGGGTCAATGGAAGAAAAATATTTTTCTGTTTTAGCAAAATTAAATGCAGCTATATAAATGTCTAGCTCAACAGGCTGTAAAGTCCGAAAAACCTGAATCGGGGAACGCTCAGAACTGCAAGTTGCCCAGCATGGAAATTCCTGTGTTTGACGGTAAAGATTTTTCAAAATTTAAACCATTTTTTGACCTTTTTACTGCCATCATAGATGGAAATAAGCAATTGTCTGATGTCCAAAAATTATATTATCTTAGGAAATATTTGCTAGATGAGGCTTTAGCCGTCATAGTGAACTTACCACTTGAAAACAAGTCTTACTCCGAGGCACTTCATTTGTTAAAAAAGCGTTTTGATAATAAGACAAGATTAATTAACAATCATATAGGCGTTCTCTTGGATTTACCCATTATACAAAGGGGCACAGCAACCTCTATAAGGTCTTTTGTTTCCCAAATTGAACAGCAATTTGGGAAACAAAATGCTTTAAAAAATTTAAATGAACCTGTTGACAAATGGGACATGATTTTAATATCTATTTTAACTCGTAAACTTGATCAGATAACTAATAGAGCCTATCGATTAGACAGGGATTCCAATGAATTTCCAACCATGGCTCAATTTTTAGAGTTTCTTGAAAAACGTGCTATAGCGTTAGAGGATAGTTCTCCCTATGAGAGTAACAAGTCCAAATTTTATCAGAAAGTAGTCAATATTGCAACCAACAATAACCCAATGTTGTGTAGGTATTGTAGTAAGACTAACCACATGATTTTCAGCTGTCCCGAGTTCAAGTCTTGTGCCATAGCAAGCCGCCTAGCATTTGTAAAGGAAAATAAATTATGTAATATTTGCCTAAAGCCACACATTGGTAAGTGTATATTTTCATTTAAATGTAAAACATGCAAACAAAATCATAATACTCTTTTGCATACAGATGCTTCATTGGAGCCTCCTGTGACCTTATTGGCTAAGCCAACATGTAACAACATTATTCTTACCACCGTTAAGGTTGGTGTCAAAGACAGTAGTGGAAAATTATATTATATACGAGCCATTCTAGACTCTGGCAGCCAAGCATCCTTTGCCAATAGTAAACTTGTAGAAAAGCTTGGATTAAAACCTTGTGTAGAACAAAACAATATAATTGGGTTTGCCAATAAGAGCACAAAGGTCACTGAGTATGTTGATTTAACTTTGTTTTCATGTCACTATGACATCAAAATTGAAATAAAATGTTTAAAGGTAGATTTCATTACTACTAATTTACCACAACAATATATAAATAAATCTGAATGGAATATTCCTGATTATGTGAAACTTTCTGATGAATATTTTAATGTTCCCACTGAAATTTCATTGTTGTTGGGAGCAGATATTTATTTTAAAGTTTTACTAAATGGTTGTATTAAATTAACTAATGGTCCTGTGTTGCAAAATACCATGTTTGGTTATGTTGTTGGTGGCAGTGTCCCACAACCAATTAATAGTGTATCATTTAATATTGTTAACAACCTTGCTATTTCTCACAGTAATAATCTTGAAAATATATGAAAAACTTTTGGCTTTCTGAAAAGGTACCTGAGATTGTGCAACCCTTTTCAAAGGAATTTTTAAGAGCTGAGAAATGTTTCAGTCAATCTGTCATTTTAAAGGATAATAGATTTCAAGTTGATATGCCTCTTGTAGCTCCAATGAACGAATTGCGACTCGGGGACTCATTTTCAGTAGCTTACCAAAGATTTGTGTATTTGGAGAAAAAATTTCAGTGCAATCCAAAATTGTTTGAACGTTATAAGTTGTTCCTAGATGAATATATCAAATTAGGACATGCCAAGGAAGTTGACCTAAGTATGTATGATGTTAATAATGATCCTGTTTATTTTTTAGCACATCACTCTGTTTTAAATGAAGCCAGTAAAACTACGGGGCTCAGAGTAGTATTCGATGGCAGTATGAAGTCCAAGAGCAAGGTATCCCTCAATGACGTCATGCTGAATGGTCCTGTAGTCCAGAGTGAACTCTTTGGTATTCTCATTTTGTTCAGAACCTTCTTGTATACTTTGTCTTGTGACATACAAAAAATGTTTCGACAAGTTTTAGTAAATAATGAACAAACTGACTTACTTAATATACTGTGGCGTGATGATCCAACTAAACCCATCAGGTGCATACAATTACAAACTGTGACATATGGATTAAAAGCATCTACCTTCTTGGCTACTCGATGTCTAATAGAATTAGCTGATCGCTATGGTCAGGATTATCCTTTAGCAGCACAGGCCTTGAGACAAAGCACATTTGTAGACGATATTTTGTCGGGTGCTGATAGTTTTAAACAATTGCAAGAGTTAAAATGTCAATTAATTCAATTGCTTTCATTAGGAAGCTTTACTTTGCACAAGTGGTGTTCAAATTATCCTGATATTTTAAAGGATATACCTAAAGAGCATAAGCAGTTTGATGAAAAAGAAATTACAAGGGACAGATCAGTAAAAACCTTAGGCTTAATAGATTCTGATAGCTTTGTATTTTTATGTCCACATATTGATGACAACATTAACACTAAAAGAAAGATTTTAAGCTTCATAGGAAAAATGTTTGATCCACTAGGGTTGATCAGTCCTATAATTGTTGTAGCAAAGATTCTAATGCAAGAGTTATGGTCAATGAAAGTTAATTGGGACACCATATTGCCACTTGAATATTTAAATAAATGGGATTTATTTTTGAATAGCTTGAAAAATATTGACAAACTCACTGTTCCTCGTTGCATAAACCAAAATAATATCACTAAGTTTGAATTAGTAGGTTATGCTGATGCCTCTCTGAAAGCATTTGGTTGTTGTTTATATTTAAGAATTTTCAGAGAGGATGGTTCGGTAGCTGCAAATTTGTTTTGTTCTAAGTCTCGTATAGCACCTTTAGATAAAAATGTTACAATACCAAAACTTGAGTTGAACAGTGCATTGTTGTTGGCCCAGTTATCACATAAGGTAAGTAAGATTTTAGAAAATAGATTTCCGCATACTGTATTCTTATACTCAGATTCTCAAGTCGTTTTAGCATGGTTAAAGGCTGGTACTATAAAGTCCAATGTTTATGTTAACAATAGAATAAAGAAAATTATTCAGTTGACAGATCAATCTAGCTGGTTTTATGTGAGATCAAATGAAAATCCTGCCGATTTGTTGTCTAGGGGAGTTTCAGCCCACAAGCTTAAAGAATGTAATTTATGGTGGAATGGCCCTACAGGATTATTAGATTCTAATTATAATCATACACTTAAAAATTCAGAAATTAGATTAATTGTTGATAATAAATAATTCAGAGGTACAAGAGCAAGAGTGGCCTTGTAACCTAATACAGTTTGATTTTGATTTTTCAAGCGAATTGTTTAAAAGATATTCTAATTTATATAAATTACAAAAAATAGTTGGTTACATTTTTAGATTTTATAATAATTGTTTAAATAAAGAAAAAGCTAAAGGTAAATTCTTAACTCCGGAAGAAATGAAATCTGCATTGTTAATAATTATAAGTTGTGATCAAAAACAGCATTTTCAAAAAGAAATAAATATCATTTCTTCTGGCAAAATTTGTAAAAGTGGTATTGCAAGTCTTAATCCTTTTTTAGATAAAGATGGTATGCTCAGAGTGGGTGGTAGATTGCAAAACTCTAATCTTGCTTATAACAAAATTCATCCTATAATTTTGCCAAAGAAGTCGCACATTACCACCTTAATTATTGAAAGAGAGCATCTCAGATTGTTGCACGCAGGGCCACGTTTAGGGTTAAATTCTCTGTCACAAATGTACTGGTTAGTTAGTGGCATTCGAGAAGTCAAGAAGGTGCTGCATAAATGTGTTAAGTGTCGACAACACATAGAGGCTGCAGCGGCTAAGCAGCTGATGGGCTCCCTACCTAAAGAAAGGGTCACTCCTAGTAGACCATTTCAGCATGTCGGTGTTGACTTTTGTGGACCTTTCAATTTAAAGATGTCGAGAATAAGAAAGCCAATAATATCTAAAGCTTATATAGCAATATATGTTTGCTTTGCAACAAAAGCCATTCATGTGGAGCTTTTGTCAAACTTAACTAATGAGACTTTCTTGGCATGTCTTAAGCGTTTTATATCTAGGCGTGGGATGCCCACAAAAATATTTTGTGACAATGCTAAAACTTTCAAAGGTGCATCAAATAATTTAAATGAATTGTATAACTTGCAATCTTCACAGAACCATAGAGATTCTGTTAAAAATTGTTGTTCTAAAAATTATATAAAATTTTTGTTTATACCTAGCTACTCTCCCGAGTTTGGAGGCCTCTGGGAGGCAGGTGTAAAGAGTTTTAAGTATCATTTTAAAAGAGTTGTTGGTGATATTTGTTTAACGTATGAAGAGCTTTACACAGTTATTGTACAAATAGAAGCTATATTAAATTCTAGACCTCTTCTTCAAGATAATTCAAATGATTGTCAATACTTAACGCCTGGCCATTTTCTAATTGGTACTGCTCCAGCTAGTTATCCTGAAATAAACTTGGAAAATGTGCAAATTAATCGTTTAAAATTTTGGAATATGTGTACAAAACTAAAACAGGATTTTTGGAAGTCATGGCATAGAGATTATTTAACTCAGCTGCAGAGCAGACCCAAGTGGAAGAGCCAGCAAAGTAATTTAAAAGATGGTGACATGGTTTTAGTGAAAGATGTGAAAATACCGCCTTTATCTTGGCCTATGGCACGTATTGTAAAAACTTACCCAGGGGCTGATGGTATGGTTAGGGTTGTAGATTTAAAGATGAATAATAAAGTGTATCGTAGGTCTATTAAGAAATTGTGCCCATTGCCCTTTTTGTAATTTAGTTGTTTCTTTGCCCGCCCGGAGCTATGTTTGATACAAACAGAAATGTATGTAGTTTTAAGATTTATTTTAGTTTTAAGATTTATTTGTTGGCCACACTGAACGGGTGTTTTTTACGTGTGTGATGGCAACCCTTTTTTTTCTCTCTCTTCTATTGAGAATCGGAAATGGACGGCGGCGTGTCTCAAGAAATAAAAATAAAATTGTATTGTAAGTTATTAATTCAAACGCATTTTTCATTAACAGTTATTATTATTATTACTATTCATAATGTCATTGTTTTGTGTTAGGGTAAATGTTGGAGACGACGAAACTTCTTGAAAGGCGGCAGAAGAGCATTGTAATTCGTCATTAGTTGTAAATAAAAAAGTATCATCAGTAGAAGTAGAGGGGCGCGGCTCAGGGCAAAACTTCTTCGTTTGTGGCTCCAAATTTATTGTCTGAGTTATTTTGGCACTTATATTTGCTTTGTTTTGGATGGAATCTTCTACATAAGATTCTGCTACTGCGTTAGAACGCCACCCGCCATGCCGCTTTAAAGTCAATATATCAGCTCCCGAATCAGCAAGTAATTTAGCTGACGTTCTTCTGAAACTGTGCCCTGTATAACAATCAGCATCCGGCAATCCTAAAAACTTGGCGACTTCCTTTGGCATGACACCGAATTTATTTATGCCAATAGGTTGCGCAATACATTTACCTTTTTGGTAATTCTGAAAGAAATGATTATTTTTTGTCTTAGTCGTACGCAGAGCTTCATATTTTTTGACCACGTCATAAAATGGGCCGTCGATAATAAAAGATCGGAGTATTTGTTTTTAGTGTTTGGGATTTTAACTAAAAGCATTTTGCCTTGATTTTCAATGTCTTTTGTGGTAATATTGTGAAGCTCTTGCCGTCTACATGCACCATGAATACCAAATATTAACGCAACCTGAAAATAAATAAAAATGTGTTAGATAAGGTAAAGGTACTTAGCTTACAGACGGTCGTTAAAAAATATGTAAAAGAGTATGTACAGTAGGTAGATCAATACATAAAATAAGGAGGCAAACTGACCTTTGTTGCCAGGTACTGGCTATCTGGAGCATATTTTAGAAACTTTTCGACGTCATTTGATGACAGTACCTTAGATTTTTTCTTTATAAAACCATCAGAGCGTCTCTTTAAAAATGCAATGAGATTTGAATATAAATTAATATCGACACCATTTTTCATCTTGAGGGTACTTTTCAGCATAGAATATGTTGTCCACAACGAGCTAGGCTTATATTTACTAGCTAGTTCATTAAAATACGCCAAAACTACATTTTCGGAAAATGACTTGGCATTTTTCATGTTTTTCCACTTCAAGAAATTTTCATACGTGGTTATGTATCTGTCCTTGGATATTGACGGCAGCAAGCTGTCGCATGCGGTTCGCGCTTCTGTTAGTATATCCGGTGGAGTTGAAGTAATATATTGCTCATCTTCATTATTGAAAGTTGTCATTTTTAGATATTCACAATACAAGTACAAAGAAAAGAAAATTTGAGAAAAATGGCGAGAGGATTATTTTCTGCCGTGGCTGCGTGAAAATGTTGGCAAAGACGCTAGAGCATGCAGCCAAGTTTTTAAATTACCGAATAAACTGTTTTTTTAAATTTTAAATAAACTCAATCTGTGAATGCACACTGTCTACTGACTGGGGCGCCGCGCGGCGATTAGTTCGAAATTTGAATAGCAACAACGCGCTGCTCACTAGCTGGAGTCGTGCGGCGGCGATCAGTTCCATATTTGAAATGGCAAATAATACTGTTAAGGAATTTGTATGGACTATAACTTAACTATTTGCTTTGGTAACACACGCGTTTTTTATGACCCGCTTTACATATTTAAAACCGGTGGAATTACATCAGCTTTACGAGCAAGGGTGTTAAAAAAATATTATAATATTACGGCTTTGACAATATTATACTTTCAACATATAGACCTACTGTAGCCATTTAAAACATTAGACATTTAAATTTTCGACATGTTGATTTTAGCTTTCAATTTAGGTAGTTTTAATCTGAGACATTCTTACGTACCCTTTGAGAAGTTAATTAGGATGCGAAAATATCTATTATCGTGTTGTTAAAAAAATTTCTAACATCAAAGGCCAAGGTGGCTTCGCTTCTTTTATTTTATGACAATAAAAGATATAGTTCTTTATGTTACGCATATTTCAATCATGCGCATTCATTATTATGCGCAATAAGTGTTATGCTTTTTTATTATTATGCCTGTTCGATGTTATGCATAATTATGTTATGCGAAATCATATTAGGGCAATTAATGTTAGGCGTAATAAGGGGCACTCTGTAAAGGTAAAGGCAATGCCTAAATTGTCGTTACTTGAGCGGCCACTTATATATACTTACAGGATGGAAATTTAAAACGGCGCACGAAGGGCAGGTACGTTAACCGATGTAGATGCATGAAAACGATCTTTGGAAACCGTCCTTAATATTAAAAAATAATTAAACTGCATTCACCGATTTTGAAAAAAAAACACAGCAGAAACATGATGAGTTTTCATACATTTTTTTATGGCGTTCGATTCTGTTTCTCATGAGAATCAAAACACTCTATGACACCAACTGAGGTATGAGCACTAGGTAAGTCAGAAATCGCGTAAAACTATTTCGATACGAAGTTATACTGTACTTGTACAAAAACAAAGACGAATGGCACAGGTGGCACGCCGGCAGGCGGGCAAGGCGGGTAATATTTTTTAATTCCTTTTTTAATATCTTTCTATCAATTATCAACTAGGACTTCATATCAATAAAATTATCGTCTTAATATCAGAGTGATTTAAGGCTCTTTTCAAACGAAAAAATTGTTCTCAAGCACTTGTTTCATTCCTTGTTTTCTGGTTGTCGTCCCGAGCGTCCCGCGGTCCCGCCACGCACTTGCGCCATACGCAGCCGCATCCGCTTCACCTACCTACCTTTTCTTAGAGAATGTATGGAAATAGTTTTAGCGATTTCTGACTTTTCTAGTGCTCAAACCTCAATTAGTGTCATAGAGTGTTTTGATCCGCACAAGGAACAGGATCGATTGCCATAAAAAAAAATATTTTTGAAACGCATCATCGTTCGGTTGACTGTAATTTTTTTTTTCAAATTGGTGAATGTAATAATTATTAAACAAGAAAATATACTAGCAAAAAGCAACTAGTCTCATGTCGCCCTGACGGGATTCGAACCCGCATCCCGTATCATGAAATCCCTGGTATCATGAAAAATAAAATGATCATTTTCCTCCGACATCTAGATAAACAACAACCTTAGAAAATGTTTGTGACCGTCCTGCTGGTGGCTGGCGTCCAATACAAGGGTAATAAGTAGATCGCGCGTTTTTATTTTTTTTATTTTTTCTTTTGCGGCGCTACACGCGCCGCTCACCTAATAATCGGCCAGTGACTTTTTCATACAATATTTTCGTGCGATCTCTTTGGTCACGGAGCGCTAAGGGACGATGTTAATGTTCGAAATTCAAATCTCATTACTGCCCCGTGAAAAAGTCTCTTGGAGAAAAGATTTACTTTACTCGCACTTATAGGCGAATCAACCAGCGTTTTTCGAATAGATGGTATGAAAAATACTTTACCAAACAGAACATAGGTTATTATAAAAAAAACAAGTACCCACATTTGATGAAAAAAAATTTAAACCCCTACTGTTTCTTCAAAAATAATATAAAAGCTTTCTATATCTTTTGGAATAGAAGTTTATTTGTTAACCGACTTCAAAAAAGGAGGTGGTTCTCAATTCGTCGGAATATTTAAAATAATCCAAGATTTTTGTTTTTTTTAAAGGCGGCCAACTTTTTTGTTTGTGGGCTGATGAGACTCGGTTTTTGGTACTATTTTGACAAGAAAACAGCAACGCAATGTTAAAATAAATAAAAAAACTAAGATGGCATCTTGGATTTTTAACACCCCACTATCACGTGCAGCAAAAATATATCATCATTCATTTCTTAATGACCTACTAAAATATAACGATGGCAGTATGCTCTTCGTTTGGGTTGGAGTAGTATTAGTGTGTTAATTAAATAAATAAATAAATAAATATTTCCATACAATCACACCAATTATCTAGCCCACGTTAAGTATCATGAAGAACTTGGGTTATGGATACTAGATAACGGATAAACATACTTATATACTTTTTTTTGTAAATACATACATAATATACATATTAAACACCCAGACCAAGACAAATAGACATGTTCATGCACACAAATATTTGTCTTGTCCGGGGATCGAACCCGGGACCTCTGGCGCAGAAGGTGGGGTTAGTACCCCTGCGCCAAACAGGCGAGAATCTAGTAACACCTTCTTAAAGTTCTATAGAAAAGAAGTAAGGTCAAGTAACGTAAAGTATGCATCAAAGGATAGTTTAAGAAATCAGTTTCAACCAGTGTAACGTTTAATATGATAATATGATTTAATTAAGATATTTAATTTCAGATGGTTATCAAGAATTGATGTTTTATTTTTGTTTGTTTGAGCTTCGTTATATTTCATGTTTCTTGGCTATATTGCATAAGCATAATAATAGTAAATATAAAAAAATAATAATTGGGAAATAGATAATTTTAAAGATACATACATACTTTCAGTAAATAAACCTTTTTTAATCACATTGGCGTCCTGTTCACCAGGCGATAACAAACAAGGTCTCAAAATATGTTTATCTAGGCTTCGAATAACGGCGATAGGACACAATAGGAGCGTTTTACCTACCATTAAAACGCATATTGTGTCCGGAGCCTTATTCGAAGCCTAGCTTTAAGGTCTGCCTGGTGCAGATTTTAACCGTAAGGGTTTTTGAGTATGTTCCAGATTTTGAGACTACAATGAGCGCGGGAAAGCAGCAATGGCGGCCTGGTAAACTCGGTGGGGTGGGGTATGACGTCGCTCGGATGTGACGTCACGTGGTAAGACTAGCCAATAAGAAAATTGAAGCTGAACGAAAACGGAAGGACTATATCAAATTTTTAGGAAATTTTCCTTGAAAATATTAGTACAATTTTCTTTAAAATCAGTCATTACTAAACTTTCACACGAATTCATATTATATTTCAAAACTTTACTAACACCACCATTATTTTTTATTTCTCTTTTACGAAATTACTAACTACATATTCTCGCCTCTGTTTTATAATATCAGCCCTTCGACCGCAAACTAATTGTAAGCAATCATTGGAATTTTTTTTTTTTTTTTTTTTTTTTTTTATTTTTTTATTTTTTTTTTTTTTTTTTTTTTTTTATTTTTTTTTTTTAAGCTTATTATAATCTGGTAGCCAACCGAAAACCCCAAAACAACATCTCCGTCCTTCCGTTTCCGTAGGAATATCAAAATTAGATATCAATTATTCAGTCTAGGTTTTTACAAGCACTTATGAACGTCAAAGAAGCTATTCCATCGGTTCAGAAACCCTACGGTGAGAGACCTTGCTACCAGAAAAACCGGCAAGAAACTCGGCAAGTGCTATTTTTTTCTCCCTGTTTTATTTCATACAGAGTCGTCAAATTGAAAAGTGACCTTAAACCCAACGGTAAGCAGTTTTCATCACAAAAAACAAAAAAAAAGTACATTTTATGGTTATCTTAACCGTGAACAATTTTCAACTTGCAAGGAAGTACTTATCATACATTACAACACGCATTACAAAACAAGCTGTGACGTACATTAGGTACATAGATAAAAATATTTAAGCTCTAAGCACAATGTTAAGGCAAGCAGACTGAAGTTAGACCCATTTTCGCTGGCGACACCCGTTCACGACCATGTCGCATGAACCAGCCATCGCTTCGCTCAACCATATTTTAGAGAACGTAACCGCCTCACACGACACCGCCGAAGAAACGTTTGAGTGTGCATTAAGTAGTTCAGGTACTTGTTAATGTGTATATAAATATAAAAATACAATGGCAACAACAAAATAAATAGGATAAATTTTATACTGATATTCCAACGGGAACGGAAACCACAGGGGTGACACCGGACGGCCGCTAGTATTGACTATCTCGAGTTGCCCAAAGATGGCAGAATGTTATCATCCATTTTCTTGAAGCTTGTCCTTGTAAATATTCAGAAGAAGAAAAAAACATAAGAGAACGGTAGTGGTCGCTAAGTTTTGAGAATTCTTGGTACAGGAGAGGTGAATGACATTTTATACACGTTTATTTGACACGGAATATAGTAAAATGTTAGTTTTTTCTTGTAATTTCTCATCTTTATACTATAGCACAATGCATACCTAAGCTAGTTTTCATTGTAATAATATGATACCTGATATTGTACAGTATAGTTGAATAACATTTTTGCTTACAGTTGCAAATATGGTTAATGTCTCTTTCTCCAACTCTTCGTTATTCAATTCGTCTGACAATATAAACCTATCTATAACGCTAAGCATGGTATCTTCTTCCATATCCACATGCGTCTTTTTGAATTCCTCTTCTACGCTCTTTAGATGTTCTTTCCGGTGGTTCAAGATTGCTTTGGCGAATGTAGACATTTTGGCATTAATTGTTCGTTGTATTTGGTAAAGGCCGGATATTCAAAATACTGGATTTATCTGAAGATACCACTTTGTCATTCGGCTAAAGATTATATCGTAGATACTGAAAAGCAGTAACATTTTGCTATAATAGAAGTGTACATAGTTTTTGAGATAGGATCTATATGTAAATATTTTTAATATATGCAGTGGAGTTATAATTTAGAAACACTTCATATGAATTATGAAAGTTTCAAAGTCCACGTACAATATTCGTGAAAAAATTATACATTCAATATTTAATAATCACGCAACAAAATAGCCATTCAATTAGAATACTCATAAAATACATTAAAAAAACCAAACCTTTGTTAATCATAAAAAGAGATTAAAGCATACAGTAAAGCTTATTTTCTGCTACTGTCCGCTTGGACGCCTAATTAGAAACACTTTAGAAAAGCATCCAGGGCACATTCCATTTTTGGAATTGAAAAAATAAAACTTCTGTCTTAGCTTTCTATCTTTTAGGCGGCAACTGAACATCAAATTGGAATTTCGTTTACGATTTTTTGTTCAAAATGGGCAAAACAATATAGGTTGTGACGTGTTAACTAGGCAAATAATTGTTAATTTTTATATCGACCAAAAATGAACGTACAGGAGAATAGCTGATCATTTAAAATGTTCCGTAAAAAATGTTTTTAATGCTATTGACCATTATAAAATACACTGAACTTTTGAAAATCTTCTTAGAAAGGCTCGACCGAGGAAAACTTCGCCCAGAGAAGGTACGCTAATCGTACGTATTGCTAAACAAGACACATTTAAAGGCTCCAATCAGATTAAAAATGAAGTTTTTTCGCCGGATGACCCTGGAAATGTCTCGTCAAGACTGGTACGCCGTAGATTAGTGGAAGCAAAATTGTTTGGGTGGGTTTCTCGAAAGGTACCGCTTCTAACCAAGAGACATCGAGAGAAGCGATTATTATTCGCTAAAAAGTATGTCAAAAAGGTCTTATTCTCAGATGAAACTAAAATAAACGTGGTAAATTCAGACGGCATTCAGATTTCAGATTCATTTGGACGTTAGACGTCCAATAAACCATGCTTTTAATTATTAATACATTAGAATCATAGTCAAGCACGGGGGCGGCACTATAAGGGTATGGGGATGTTTTTCCCAATGTAGGGTTGGATCCGTTCGAAAGATTGAAGGTACAATGGATCAACTGCAGTTCAAAAACATCTTAGAAGAGACAATTACTCCCTACTTTGACATCAATTTGCCTGTAACCTGGATCTTTCAGCATGAGAATAACCCTAAACACACCGCCAACAGTGTAAAAATCTGCGATCGATTCCATTTTGAGGTTCGTAACCTAAATAATATAAGTACCGCCGGAAATGAGACCATTTTGAACATGATGGACATTTTGGTGTAACAAACAAGATATAAATAACATGACTGGCATGCCCAGAATAAATAATTAGTGTTTACTTTGTAAATAATCGTGTTTATAACTTTGTCACATATGAAAAAGCCAGATTTTGGTTCTTTTATTAACGTGTGACGTAATTCAAGAGCCAAACACCAAATACTCATCTTTGGTGTTTGGCTCTTGAATTGCTTTTCTAGAAAAATAAAACAAAGGCATACCTGATAAATATCTTAGCCTGTTAACATATTATGATAATGGTACGAGTAGATGTCATAATATAGAGTCAACGTAGCCGTCCCTATACCAATCGTTGAAGCAAGAAACTACATAAATAAAAAACAGGTCAAGAGCGAGTCGGGCTCGCGTATCAGTGGTGGTCACATAATTAACGACACTAGCCAAATTTCATACAATTGAGGTAACTTTGGAGCCTTGGTTCGCTTCCAAGGATTGACCGAGGTGTGATCTGATAATGGCCATGCAGGGATTGAATGGATTTAACTATTTTTGGAAGAGATATTGCATATAATTGTTCTCATACATCGACAGTGGCCAAGGTCAGTTTACCAAAAAAAAAATGTATAAAATCACTATTTTTAAGATTTCTGAAAAAGTATGCCATTTGGAGACATTGTTTTATTTTCCATGTAATTTTTACATAAACTTCTGTCACATAGAATAATTTCAGATAGATATAGATATTTTACTGTCATATAAAACAACATTGTGAATGTAAAAATTTTAAATAATTAATTAGGTAATATTGTCAAACAACCCGACAAAGATCACTGAAAAATTTAAGCTGACAAAATGTTTTGTAAAGAAAATCATAACTTTAATGTATTATTTTGTCACAACATCACAAAAAGCGTATTTATAAATTTTTATGTACCTAGTAATGTCAAAAATGTAACTGACCTTTCCTTTTTAGGATAAATTTTAAATAGAAAAATATTGGTAAAAATCAACTCGGCCATAAGTGTCACTCGGCAACAAATTTTTTCCAATAGTTTTCTATTTAAAATTTAGCAATAGTATAATTAGAGATAAGAGCTAATAAAGAATATTACATATAAACAAACAAACATACATACAAGATACGCGCTAAAACATAACCTTTGCATTCGGTAAAAAATAATATTGAAGAATGCTTAATTTAAAAATCATAAAAAAGTACTTTCGTTCTTCTTTTTATGAGCACGAGGAAACGCTTAGCGCACTGTTAAGATATGATAAGGCTGAAAACGAAGCCTTCACGGAAACCTCAACCACTGCATCAATGTGAATGAATCCTCATTCACTACGGTAAAATTGGAAAACCAAAATTGTTGTAGAATAAGAGACGAGACGCTTTTCTAGTTTAAAAATCTAAAATAAGAATATGTTGCGATTTAAAAAACCAACTTTATCGAAAAATTATCTTGTTTGTATGGTAGGTCGATGGGGTTCCGAACCTCCACCGAGCTCACACGCTGGGTGGGGGTACCGGAGGGGCGTGGGATGGAGTGCGTGGCCTATATGTTTGTATAGGCCGTGTAAATAAATATGTATACATATTTGGATACATAAATATGTAGACCATGGCCATTAATAAGTAAGCAATCGAAAACACAAATTTATGTATGCACTTAAGGGTACATAAATATGTATACAATCAACATATTTATGTGTATACAGTATTAACTCAATCGACTACAATCAAAACAGGTTCGAAATTTGAATTTTGACAATAACCGAAAGGAGTGCCTACCTGTCAATGATGTTTTGTCTATTTCATTTGACGTCATCAATAAAGCCTATGATCTCCTTTCAAAATCGTCCTACCTACTATTACTAAACACCACCTACTATTAAACTATAGATCACTAGACAATATAAAAACTGGTGCAAGGGATTTTCGACCTTATTGACATTTACCAAATGTTTTTTTTATAAAACACCCATGTTAGTGAAAGAGAATATGAAAAAAGCCACCAAATTTCAAAAACGTCAATAAGGTCGGAAATTGCTTGCATCTGTTTTTATTAACTATAGATCACTAGACAATGTTTTTTTACCTTCACTTGTTTTCCCGACATTATTTTTATTTCCGGAAATCGTATACGGATCGGACGTAGTAATAGCGCTCTAAAGCAAGCCACACAACACGCTAGGCTATGCATGATATGCTTGCATGCTCATGCAAGCATGTCATGCAAAACCGTGCGTGTGTACGATAAATCTGAACATTTTCCTTGCATGTACATGCAACCAAAAAATATTGTAATTGATATCTTTTGCATGTCGGTTATGCCTGACTGTATGATTGCGCATGCATAACCGAGCGTGTGTGATGGGACGTCATGTAAAGCAAAGCTCTCAGTTCTCAGTTTTTGGTAGAAGGGAAATTGCTATTATAATCTTTTTCTTCTTCTTCTTATCGTATGAGGATTAGTGGCCACCTCTAGTGTCAGAGTTTATTAGGCCGCGTTTAAGGCCTCTGACTTGGCTTAACGACTGTTATCAGATGACAACAGCCGGAAGCGACGGTTTAACGTGCCTTCCGAAGCACGGAAGCGCTCAGTTGTAATGCCACTTTAGAGTCACCCATCCTGACCGGACCGAACATTGCTTAACAAACGTGATCGAATACGATAGTCTGTCAAGCGGGGCCATGAGCGCTGTTATAATAATATGCCCTTTTTAAGGTTTAGCAGCTGGTCCGTGGCCACAATTAGTGCGGTCAGTCAGTGGACCTAATTGAGTCAGTAGCAAAAAAAAAGTCTGGCTCGCAGGCAATTAGGACAACTATTGGTCTGTGGTCACATTTAGGTCCGTGGCCACAATTGGGTCTATGACAACTATTAGTACAGTGACCAGAATTGAGCTAGTCGCTACATTTGTGTCTGTGGCCACTTTTGGGTTAGTCGCCAAGACTGGGTCTGTGACAACTTGACTATTGGAAAGGTTGTTTCCGGAATTCCAGTGGCCACATTTGAGTCAGTGGCCGTATTTGGGTCTGTGGCCACAATTTTGTCAGTAGCCACAATTGTGTCGGTGGCCTCCATTAGGACCGTTCCCACATTTGGGTCAGTGGCTGCATTTGGATCAGCAGACGCATTTGGGTCAGCGCCCACATTCGGGAGAGTATTCACTTTTGGGTCAGTGGCAACAATGGTGTCTAGGACAACTATTGATTCCATGGCCACATTTGGGTTTGTGTCCAAATTTGGTACAGGTTGTTGGGTCTGCAACAACAATTGGGTCAGTAGCCCATTTGAGTCAGTGGCAGCAATAACCCGCCGTGGCCACAATGGAAGGGAGAGGTCTCAAATTGGATCAGTGGGTTTAATTGAGTCAGTTACAAGATAGAAACATTGATGTTACTGGCCACCAGCAGGTCATCGTCATGTCCTCGTGTGTTGCCGGTGACTCCATACTTGCAAATGAACCAACCGACAGTCTTGCAGCTACGTCTGTCGTCTAATGAACTCGGTTTTGTATGAAGATTTTGCCTGCACAGGCATGCCTGTCATGCATAACCTCTACGTGTGTGTCCTCTATTGAACTCGGTTTTGCATTACAGGCATGCTTGTCATGCATAACCTAGCGTGTCTATGGCCTGCTTTAGGTAGGTTTAATATCTAAATAAACGACTAACACTTGATGAAATAAAAATAAGGAAAAAAACAGAAAAAAAAATCCACGTCATCATCGTTTCTAAAAACGTAACACAACCTCCCTCCCCCCTTAAGTTTGAGACAAAGAAAAAATACCAAGGTATATAATAATAACATTATAAATGTGAGAGTGTTTGGATGGATGAATGGATGTTTGATACTTAGCGGTCAATGTCAGGTTGTCGTAGACCCAGTCGTAGCCACTGACGCAAATGTGGCAACTGACTCAACTGTGGCTACGGACCCAACTGTGGCCACTGACCCAACTGTTCCCACAGGCCCAAATGTGGCTAAAGACCCAAATGTGGCCACTGACCAAAATGTGGCAACGGACCTAATTGTGGCAACTGACCTAATTGTGGCCGCTGAACCTAAAGTGTATACTGTCCCGAATGTGGCCGCTAACCCAAATGCGGCCTCTGACCCAAATGTGGCCACTGACCCAATTGTGGCCACTGACCCAATTGTGGCCAATTACCCAGATGTAGCCTCTGTCCCAAAAAATGCCTATTGACCCCTGGCCCAAATGTGGCCACTGACCCAAACGTGGCTAAAGTCCCAAATGTGGCCACTGAGCCAAATGTGACCACTAACCCAAAAGTGTAAACTGCCCCGAATGTGGCCGCTGAACCAATCATATGATTATTCACTTTCACAGGCGAACAATTATTATTCGCAACAATAAATTAAAATTCGTAGTGCGCTCTTAGCCTTAGTACTTGATATTTAAATTGAAAAAATCTATACTTATTATCATGTGGGTATATATTTATGATTACGTTGTTGTATCTAAGTTAATGACGTACCTGTGGATACATATTATTGCACTTGTGTGTTTACCAAGTAATGTTCAAGTTGTTGTATACTTATTTTTGTCATTTTGGCTGTTTCCATATCTATGGGAATTTAGATGGTTACATTTTGTGGCAACTTGTGGTGTATACATATCTTTGACCTTGACTGTACCTTTGAAATCGTATTGACGTATCTAATGTTCAAATTGTTGTATACTTATTTTTATAGTTTTGGCTGTTTCCATATCTATGGTAATTTAGATGGTTACATTTTGTGGCAACTTGTGGTGTATACATATCTTTGATCTTGACTGTACCTTTGAAATCAATAGGATTGAACCTCGAGCGTAGCGTAGCGATGATGGAGACTGTGGAGCTTGTTGTTCACCAGATTATCATCCCCAATGAGTTTTCTGGCTCTGCGTTCCACCGAGTCGAGTGCGGCCAGCTGGTATTTTGCTGAACCATCCCAAAGGTGGGAGCAGTATTCCATGCACGGACGAATTTGTGCTTTATACAACATAAGAAGCTGTTCAGGCGTGAAATACCGCTTAACCCTATTTAAGATGCCCAGCTTTTTTGCCGCAGTCTGAGCTTTCAACTCGATGTTATCGCCGAAGTTGAGACCTGATGACAACTTCATGCCAAGAAGTTCAAGATTCTCAGTGATTGGTATAGTTGTACCGCAGAAAGTAAGAGTCATGTCGAAAGGACTCTTTTTTGCGGAGAATAAACACGCCTGTGTTTTGGCAGCGTTAAAACTGACCAGATTGTTGTCACCCCAATGGGAGACAAGACTTAAGGTTAGTCCGCTCAGCCATGGCCTCTCTTAAAGAACGAGATTCCTCCCCGCTGACTTTTGTGTTGGATAAATCTCTCCGTAACCGTGCTGTCATCTGCATACCCAACAATACCGGGCACAAGCAGGTCATTAATATGCAGCAGGAATAAAGTCGCGGAGAGAACAGATCCCTGAGGAACTCCGGCATCAATAGCCTTGAGGTCAGAGGAGCAGCCGTCAATGACTACACGTATTGACCGTTCTCTCAGAAAAACAGAGACCTAGTCGCAAAAGTCAGCAGAGATACCGTATGGTGGAAGTTTGCTTAACAAGCTAGCGTGCCAGACCCGGTCGAAGGCTTTCGAGATGTCGAGTGACACGGCGAGAGCTTCGCCATGTTTCTCGATAGCCTCGCCCCAGCAATGCGTAACGTACACTAGAAGATCCCCAGTTGAGCGACCCTGGCGAAAGCCGTACTGACGGTCACTGAGTAGGTCGTAATTTTCTAGGTACGAAAGCAGTTTGCTATTCAGAATCCATTCCATAACCTTGCATAGTATGGAGGTAATTGCAACTGGACGGTAGTTGGCGGGGTCGGCACGGTCACCCTTTTTCGGCACTGGCTGTACATTAGCAACTTTCCACGACTTGGGAACCGTTTTTTGTTGGAGAGAAAGGCGGTACAGCCGTGATAATACAGGAGATAGTTCAGGCGCGCAAAACCTTAGCACTCTTGCTGGGATTCCATCAGGACCGCTGGCCTTATTCACATCCAAACTAAGCAATGCTCTTTTTACCTCTTTACAGTGAATTGAGATATGTGGCATGGAGCTGCCACAGTGAGGTAGAGATGGTGGAACTGCAGTGCTTGTGTCAAGATGTGAATTGCTCGCGAACAAAGACGCAAAAAAATTGCTTTGTCTGATGCGGAGTGAGCCAGCGACCCGTCTGGTCGCAACATCGGAGGCAAAGTGGGACGGCAGTATAGTTTGATAGCTATAGCAATACCACCGCGATACCGTTAGGCGGTCAGGCCGCTGGTGGTCGTGAACTCGTGATCCTATACGAGCTAGATCGTACACATTTTTATTGTTTATCTGACCCTCAGTAACCCAAAATTCCAGAGGATCAAATCAATGCAGCGTGGCCCGACGACGATGCAGCGCCGCCGCCCCGTCGCAGGCGCGCCGCGGAGGCCACATCCCGCGGCCACGTGCAGATACCGTCGTCAGAAAGCGCGCTCATGACCATATCCTTCCTGACATTGTTCCTCATCAAACTAGTACTGGTATGGTCCTCAATGCTACCGCAAATGAAGTGAAAAATGAATGATTAAATCATCAATTCATCATGACATGACATAATAATGAGCCATTTAAAAAAACGTTCCCATTGTTAGGGTGGGTGAGGCACTTGCCTTCTGTTGGCCGCACCTCTGTAGTATAAAATTTTTTATTTGTCGAAATAACATCATAATGTACTACCCACTCTAACGAGTTGCAAGTGAAAATAATATTACAAAAAGCGATAGGTAAGTAAGTCCTAAAAATCCTTCACTTGCTCAGCTTTCAATAGAGGTAACTCGCCGTTAAATAACCAACTTTCCAGCCTTGCATAACAAACAACTATTTATATTTGTCTTTTGTATTTGATCTTGTTTCCGTCTTTTTAGTTGACTTGTGTTTTGACGAAGACGGGTTCTTTTGTTTTTTTAAACTACGTGCTCATTTATGTAGAACCCCATATGACAATACGTTATGTGTTTGCCCACAAATTGTATTAGCCGATAGGGTAAAATACCTCGGAGTAATTTTACATGAGACTCTTTCGTTTAAAGAAGAACCATATACCTAGAAGCATTTAGTAAAATCCGTAAAAAGATATTTATTTAAAATGAAAAAATATTGGAAAAAGTCAACTCGGCCACAAGTGAATTCTCAGATGGGACTCGAACCTACGACCTTTGGAAACCCAACCAAATTTTATATTTTATACCTGGGGCCTACAAACAGAATACTTTACAACAGAGTAAATGCAAAAGCAAATACTAAACGTATTAATTGCAAAAAAGTAGTTAAAGACATTCTTCAAAAGACGACGTATGACGATACAGAGGAGTTACTAGATGTATTAAAGTATTTTTTTTTGTGAATTGAATGCAGGTCATTCAATAGTTTATTTTGTAAGCTGATGTTTATATTGAGATATTTTTTGATATCTTATAAAAAAAAAAAAAAATTAGATAGAACGGTTTATAAGATAGTTGATAATGAAAAAAAATTCTTATGATTAAATAAATTT
This sequence comes from Chrysoteuchia culmella, assembly GCA_910589605.1. NCBI lineage: Eukaryota > Metazoa > Arthropoda > Insecta > Lepidoptera > Crambidae > Chrysoteuchia > Chrysoteuchia culmella. The sequence goes on from OU342659.1 coordinate 14,158,707, forward strand.
AATAAAATGTCATTGTTATGTTCTCATAGAATATCATTTTATGTATGTATATTTTAATAGCCTGAAACACAGGATCATATAGTTTAGGCATAAGAATAAATTTATTTAACTCAGATATTTTTCTTAACATATTAATTAAATTTGTAGAAACTTTGTGGAATTAATATGTGAACTATTTGTTATGTGTACTGACATTGTGTGTAAGTTAAGATGTCAAAATTAACACCTTATGTAACTATAGTTAATGAATAAATGATTTTATTATTATTATTCTATTATTATTGAAACTGTTCAAAGATTTCATCCTGAGAGTAGCTAGTGTTTCAATTGACTGTTTCCGCGGTCAACTCTTTTAATAAAAAAATAATATTTTATCAAAAAGATTAATTTAAATATACCTTATTATTGTTGTTTCATGATATAAAAAAAGTAAAATAATAAAAAAGGGAGTTTTATAGTTAATTCAAAGTTATTTAAAATAGGCATAAATTGTAAAATAACAATAAAATCGGTAAATGTTGAAATTGACATGAGGTACAAGACAAAGACATGTAGGCACATGAGGGCCTTTATCAGAATCCGCCATAGTTGGTCAGGCGTGGATACTTGTGCAAGGAATCGAAATTTAATTCACACTCGGTTTTTGATCAAAGTCACTATAATTTTCGTTAACAAAACTTGATTTACAAAATAATTGTTCTATACTCTAGCCAAAGTCCTAAAGTAATCAAATTAACAGAGATAATCTCATTTTACACGAGGATGACGCAGAATATCCTCTATATATTATCTAGCGCGTGGTGCAGGGTTTTCGGTAGCTGTGTAGTGTCGGCTTAGAATAGCACTACCCCTCTCATCCCGTGGGTGTCGTAAAAGGCGACTAAGGGACTCAGCCTTCAGGAGACGGGCAGCAGCGTCTCCTACAAACATGGCCATACTGCAATCGCCAACCCGCCTAGCGTGGCGATTATGGCAAACCCCCTCTTTTGGGGGCCTATACCCAGCAGTGGGTGTTATGTGGCTGAGAAGAAGAAAAAGTGGTGCACGGTCTGCTCTCGTTCGAAAAAAAGTGTTCTTCAACATGGCCGCCGTGCTCCTGACAGCTGTCACTCTTATTCTGAGGTCTGACATTGACGTTTGACATTAGCTGGCACCGACTAGTAGCAGCTGTCATCGGTAACAACTGACAGCAGCCGTTTAAATGACGTTTTTAGCGATGCGCCGTCAGCCAATTTAAAAATAAAGGTTTATGTAAGGTTTTTTTTTTTTTTTTTTTATGTACGACGGTGATTCTTAACCTTCATCATACCTGATGTTAAGTATTGATAAGGCTCAAGATGGAAGCGAGCCTCTCCCGGAATCCTCAATCACTGAGGAGCTGGCTATCTTATCTCTAACTGCCGGAACACAACAATGCTGAAAACATTGTTGTTATGGCGTCAGACTTAGATAAGATGGTGGTAGCTAGCCAGATGGACTTACAACAAGTCCTACCACCAACCAAACCGAATACAATATTATGTACCCCCGCTGGGAATCGAACCCGGGACCCCTGGGTCTGATACCGGTGGTTGTACCACTAGACCACAGAGGCGGTTTAAATTCACGTTCCGAAATCCAATCATAGATTGTGAAATATCACCCAGCCATAAGTATGTTACACACCGATCGGACGGAGTCGACGCGCAGCGCAGCGCATTCTATATTTGCTGAAGAAAATCGTTCATAGAAATCGGACGATGTATGTGGCTTTAAAAGACAATATTACTTGCCAAATTTCATAGTTCTAGGTCAACCAGATACAACATAGGGTACTATGAATTTTGATTCCCTTAAGAGTGTCGAACTATACGTTTTTGGGGCATTAATGGCCCCACCTTTTTTATGTTAATTTAGAAGTTTGTTTTTTCACAGCTTATAGATATTGTTGACCTGAATATATGATATTAATTTCAACTCGATACCTTACATAGTTTTTAGACTTGTTCCTGTATTTGTAGTAAAAAACAATATCACTAGATAAATTTCATAGTTCTAGGTCAACGGGAAGTACCCCATGAATTTTGATTCCATTGAGAGTGTCGAGTGTCACGCGTTCTCGAGATAAACAAAGACAGACGGACAACAAAGTGATCCTATAAGGGTTCCGTTTTTTTCTTTTGAGGTTCGGAACCCTAAAAACGAGAGAACTGTGTTCGTAATCGGAAGATTTAATTTATTGTATAAAAATAATGTTCTATTCTAGGTCAAGTTAATATGATATATATTAACGATGATAACGTCATACAATTACTTTAAGGTGTCTCTTATTTATTTTCTCATAGAAGGAGATGAAAAGTAGAGTGAACCACACGAGAGAAAAACTATTTTAGAAGCCTCAATGTAATTTTTAAAGATCTATCTAACGATATCCCACACGTATAGGTTTGATGAAAAAAAAATTTTTCAGTAACAGTTCCATGTATTCCCTTAATTAATATATTTTTTATTTTTGTTTAAAAACCGTAAAGCGGTTTACAGAATACATCTACCGACCAAGTTTCAACTGTGTGATCCTTATAGTTTTGGAATAAAGTGGCTGTGACATACATCGGATTGGCCGAATCTATAAGGGTTTCGTTTTTTGCCTTTAGGCTACGAAACCCTAAAAAGCACCCTCGCCTTAAAAATATTATTTTGCTCCTTGTAATACAATCTACTATTTTCTATTTGAAACCTTTGATTAAACTTTTATTAATTGAACGGAACCATAAAAATTTCAACAAATTGACTTGGCTCTATAATCATTCACACGAGCGAAATGAACCGACTATGATTTAATTAGTGCATACGTGTGATTAATTAATTTATAAGCGTGCGTCTACATATATTAGTTACCTACGTACAGTTCAGATCATTTGGACAATAATAATAATAATAACTAAACAGTTTATTACACATTAAGAACACAGTGAAAATCAAAAAGACGGCCTTATTGCCAGGTAGCAATTTCTTTCAGACAATGGATAAATAATTCGTTCTTAGCTAGCGGTTTTTAATTTTGATGTTAATAGATTTCTTTCGATAGAATCAGTTATCTCGGGCGCAGTAAACGACTCTACCACAGACCTATATCGAGATAGACGAAGAAAGCGCTTCAAACTGTATAAGAACCTAGCGTGTCGAATTTTTCGTACAGTCGGAAAACTTCGTGGTTGACCAGTTGAGTTTTTTCAAGGAGCTTTATTTAAAAATGTAAAAGATATATTGAAAATATATCACAAATAATAGACCATAAAAAAGTATTTGAATAATAAATGATTTCTTTTACCTTGGTACTTACCGAGTTTTTTTTTCAAAAAAACTGATCAGCCTAGTAGTTCCCCGAATGTACCTACGATGACTACGATGACGTCACGAGCGAGATTTAGTGGTGTGTAAATGTTATTGACGAGCTCTTGCAAGAAAGCACTGTGCTTTCTTCACTAACTCTCTCTAAATCTCGCTCACAATTCACCATTTTCGTTTCTGAGTCACGCGTGTTTCCATGGCAATGTGGTCTCAAGCGGACTGACTTAGGTCGTAAAACTTTGATCGTGGATCAAACTTTTGGCACGCAAGCAGGGGCGTGCATTGGTTTTCCAGCGCGGTAGGCACTGTAGATCTTACTGGTAGCTTTGCACTTATCCTTTCCTACTACCTAATATTATAAGTGCGAATGAGGGTGTTTGGATGGATGATATTTTTTTTATTCTTTCTTGCAAAAAATACTGAATGGATTCAGTATTTTTTGCATGAATAACACATAGGCTACAAATATCCTGATATTACCCCGGTACTTGACTGGAACCACGTGGCGGGTGAATCCAGGAGCGACCGCTGGTCATTCGTAATATTTAGCAGGAATATTATAAAGCTGATAAGTTTGTTTGTTTAAGCACAACTAATCTCAGAATCTAGTTCAAATTGAAAAAATATTTTTCTGTTGGATAGTCCATTTATCGAGGAAAGTTATAAGCTGTATAATATCTCGCTACAAGAGCGGAACTTTGATGAAGTATGTTGCAGAAACGGGGAAAAATATTATTTTTGGGGCTTCCGTTGTGTACGCTGTGTAAAGGGTTAAAGTTACGTAAAATTATGTATGATTGTTCCCCATTAAGTTTAAAAAAAGTCCGCGACAGCATAATATGTCTATGTTTAAGGTGGTTTCACTATAACCACTTTTATAAAAATAAGAAATAATCAAAACTAATGCATAATTTACAAAGCTGTTTTCATGAACATGATATTAATCCTTACCTAAATAAATACATAATTCGTCACAAGTATTTAGTTTTGAACAAAATTGCCCTTTTTGTGATAAATATTAAACAAGAAAATATACTAGAAAAAAGCAACTAGTCTCATGTCGCCCTGACGGGACTATTTGAGACTAGTTGCTTTTTTCTAGTATATTTTCTTGTTTAATATTTATCACATAAAAATAGCATTGTAAAATGCAAAATTAAAAAGCTATAAATTGTCCTTTTTATTTTTTATCATTTAATTCGAATCAATATCTTAGGAAATATCATAGTTTTAAAATAACTAAGCAACAAAATAATTCGCGACAAATTTCCTTAGGCAGGTAGGCTTGCTTACCTTATACTGATATATTCCGGACGTTTAAGCTAGAACGTTTCACGTACAAATAGCGCGCTTCTTGCCGTGGCCGGATTATATTTGAGCAATTTTTTTCAAATTATGTTGCATTCTTGTATGAAACGCTGCTTGCTTCGAGTGGGCAATTTGGAGACTGCCTACTTGAGTATTAACCGTAAGGAAAAACTTAGTGGGTGAATGTTGAATAGAAGTTTGGTTATAGATAAAACAACATTAACACTAGTGGTTTCCATGTATGTTTCTGTTCTGTGTGTGCAAATAAAGTGTTATCTAATCTAATCTATATTTATTTAGGTTTTTAATGAGGTAGGCACTGCCTAATTGCCTATGAGGAATGCACGCCCCTGCACGCAAGGTAGGTACAATCGGGGAAGTTCCCAGTTGACCAGTAGAGTTTTTTTGGGAAACGTTTATTCGAAAAACAATAAGGTTAAAGAAATCATTTAAAAATTAAATGAAATGCCTAATAATGTTCTATGATTTCTGATATAAACGTGTCCTATAAGTCTACAACTTTTTTTAATAACACTTCATAAAAAAAACTACTGGTCAAACGGGAAGTTCCCCGACTGTACACTTTTACCGTCTATCTCGAAATAAGTCTGTGGACTCTACAGACTCAATCTACTGAGCCTTAAGTCGTGGATTCGATTCCTACCTAAACATTTGTGTTGTTCTGTATCTGTATTCCTTATTATCCTGCGTTGGTTTAAACGTAACACAATTGTATTAGCTACTTACCTCAAAACCAGATTGATGTAACATCATCATTCAGCCATTTTTTTTCGGTTTTTCCTTCCTTAAGCTGCCCATACTAACGTAATACCAAAATCATTTGAAATTAGAGCATTATTTTCCATGCATCTATTCGGATTAAGACAGTAATTATCTAGTTGTCCATAAAAAAACCCAATAAAAACAAATGCGAATTGCAGTTTTGTGTGAAAACAAAATTGTCATTATTTTTTTATTGGGCAGATATTTCATATTATTTTTATTAATAGCAACCTACATAAATACTGTCTTAATCTAAATAAAATCACAAGTACAGTTAATCATGCGCAAATTTTCAATTATTTTGGTATTAGTTTTGTATGGGAGACTAACATCTCGGCCACGTGTCTTTTAATTCGTCTGGTTTATGAAAATGAGAAACAATAAATATTTTGTTGTTGTCAGACTAGTGATACTTGACGGGTTATAGATGGACAAGAGAGAGTTTATGACCCACCACGCGGGCCCAATGCGGATTGGTGGGTTTTAAGCTTCAAGGATTGCAAATACCGCCGGGACCAACGGCTTAACATATGATTTCCAAGCACGTAAGAGCTCGAGATATTAAATTGACGCATTATGCGAAAACGCGGACCATTGGTTACATTTTGACGTATATACTTCTTCTTCTTCTTTTTATGTAGTGGCGGTGCCCTTTTGGATTTCGCCAATGTCCAGTTTTTGGCTCAGTGGGTTGTTTTCACAGACTCTGCGCTTCCGCTAGGTGACGGACGTATATACTGTCTAATCAAAACAAAATTTGACCGATTATACGTCAAAATGTAACTAATGGCTAGTTAACTAATGATCAAACAACGGGCCCTAAGGCAAGAGTAAAGCCAGTTATTACAAACCTACTCATATGCATGATCTCTGTGTATAAACTGACTTATTTTCCGAGAAACATGTGACAACAACGTTATTATCTTGAAAAAAATCAACGGGTTGTACACTTGAACAGTCAAATACAATAGTCAATACTTAAGTTGCTTGATCGGATGAACACTCCAAATAAATGTAAATAGTCTAAGAAATAGGTAGTCGGTTAAAAATGACTAAACCACATCGAGTTTTGGCCCGTTTCATTCATAGTTACAAGTTCAAAGCATGTTATAAAAAAGTACGCGTATTATTTACCTACATATGCGTACTTTTTTATAACGCTTTGTCGTTCCAAAGTCCCAAGTTGGTCCCATCTTTTGAAATTTTGAAATCGGTTCAGTATTTTTCAGGAAATCTTAAAAATACTGTTGTTACACGACGCAATGTAGCTCCTGATATTAAACTAGATGGCGCTGTTCTCGATTTTTTGCGTAAGTGAGTACAAAAACTTGTTGTACAAAATTACACGACTTCAAAAAGTAAAAAATAAGCTTTTTGGAGTATGTACCAGCCAAGGTAAGAAAAATAAAGAAATAGAAGTGCAAAAGCTGGTTGTTCTTTAAATTTAACTATGTACTTAATTAATAAATTACGTGGTCCCTTTCTGTATTGTAGTTATCAATAATTTTGTACTAGCATAAAGTAATTTTGTCTATGGTTTTAAGTTTAAATTAAAACTTATTGTTTTATTTGACTTTGTTTATTGAAGTAAAAGACGAATTAAGAGAGAAACAATACTTATTGTGTAAATGTAGTATATACTTATTGTGTAAATACAGATGACACTATTAATTTATCATTTGCTAGCAGGAGACCGACGCCGACGTCCAGAGAACAATGGAAAATCTATTGTGTTTCTGAATAATCCGGGGCTTAGAGCTTAAATAAAAAAAAATAAAAAAATCTTTTTACTAGAATATTATGTGTTAAAATAAAACTGTTAAAATAATTAACTATGGTTGAATTTGACGAAACTAACTGCGTTCAACATATGATTGTGTTTCTTTTATTTTAATTTTAATACTTTTGTAACTGGCTGTACTTTCCGATTGTGAAATACCTCCAGCTTAGTGACAACCACTTGTAGGCTACGACTTCACCGGTGTCATTTTATTTTCTTTTGTCTAATTAAAAACGTTTTTTTTTCGCTTGATGTGTAAATGTTATTGCTATGATAACTCTTGATTTAACTAATAATTTATTTAATATGGCACCTTAATAATCTGTGTCTGTGTTATCGATGGGATCCGTCTATAAACATGTTAATGTTCATACTCGGGATCACATAGTCGCGATTCTAGTTCCCCGTAATTATAATAATGTAGAGCGAAATTAATGTCTTTCGGCTTCGCTTTTCTTTCAGTAGGTCTTGCACTTATAGCAAGCATCTACATCGAATCCTTAAACGTCAATTTTCATAGGGTTTTATTTATAAATAAGCATTACTATATTAATTTACTCAATCAAAGCATACAAACAAACCACTGAGATTTATACATAAACTACTTAGAGTTTAATTTAAAGCTATCTATTAAAATTTTGTCACCAGTGTGTACACGGCTCAAAAGGTCGTAGTTACTCCAAGTACATTTTATTATATTTGTAACACAGTTGTTATAATGCAGTATACCCTTGGATTCCAGTCGTGCAACTCTTATTGGCATACATAAGGTAAGCTATTAAAAAAAAAAATTTTTTTTTTGTTATTTTACTGGAAAGTTTATGTAGGTATGCACGGTACTTTGGTCGTCTTATATAATATAAAGCATAATAAATTTAAAAATAAAAAGTTCCTGGGTTTTTATTTTTGGGATATCACAAAATTTCAAGGCAAGGGAAAAACTTAATAAGTACAAAAAATACAATGGAGGATACAACTTCCCGGTCGACCGGTTTATTAGAGAGCGTTTTGCTTCAAAAAGTTAAAGATTTAAAGAAAAATGTTATGTCACAAATGAAAGAACTTTTCTAGGTATTCATTTAAAAAAAACGCTGCTATAACGTATTAGGCGTATCGTTTATACGAGGCCCCCGGGCTAGCCAAAACCCAAAAGCCAAAAGAGCAAAAAGCGACGCGCGCAGCTTAATTCGTAGTACTTATACTTATATTTGAATTATTTATTTATTAATAATTAAATTAAATATTCCATTATTATTATTCATTTATATAGCATGAAAGTAATATTCGCATTTTTATTTTGTTTTAATTGTTTGTATGGTGCAGTTTGCAGTGTGTAATGTGTATGTTAGCTCTTTCGTAATATACTTTAATATTAAATGGTTGCCTAGTTGTTCTAATGGTAAGTATAAGAATTCATAAGTTATTGAAACTAGAAAAATCGACTCGGCTAACAAGTGATTCTCAGACGGGACTCGAACCCGCGACCTTAGGATATCCGGCCCACTGCTAAAACCGGGTTAGGGGGTGCGGGTTCGAGTCCCGTCTGAGAATAACTTGTGAGTCGCGTGATTTTGTTTAACATATTTCTAATATAGGGGTTTGAAATATTAAACAACATGTGTCAGGTTAGTGAGATAATTGGAGTTAAAGATACAAAGGTAATACTTTGGGTCGGCATTATTCATTTTTAACTCTAATTATCTGGCTAACATGACACTTTAGGGCATTATATATCATTATATTTTTTGTTCATAGTTGTGTTCCCAGTTCATTTATATAGGTATTATCACCATACTACGGATTTGGACGAGGCAAGTCTCAATACATTAAACTTCAAACCCCTTTATTTTGTCTTTATCTGTGTCTGTATGATGGAAAGTGACTTCAATTATACTATGGTGTATAACAAACACAGACAGACATTCAGCCGTTTTTACGTGATTGAGTAAGAAACGTGCAAAGCGGCCGCCCGCCGTTTCACTCGCGTGGTTCCGTTCTTGTGAGAATATCGGGATGCAATTTTGCATATATATAGTTTATAGCCTGGATTAAAACAAAGAATACTTACATTATTATCTCGATGTTCCCCGGGAATGGAATCTACGCGGGTGAAACCGCGTTCAGCCACTATGTATATTTGTTACTCAATCGCATGAAAACAGCTCAATGTATTTAGATGAAATTTGACACACAGATATTTTATAGTCTGGATTAAAACTTAGGACTACACATTATATCCCGGTATACACTCGGGAACGGGAACCGGGAACCAGGCGGTCGCTAGTATTGAACATCTCGAGTTGCCCAAAGATGACAAAATGTCATTCATTTTCTTGAAGCTTAGGTAACTTGTCCTTGTATCAGAAGTAAAAAAACTCAATCATATTTTTTTTGTTTTTCCGTTGGCGACTGTGCTATAAGCACTATGTTTGAGCCGTGCCTTGGTTGAATCAGCAGGCCTATTGTGCCAAATTTAGAAGTTGGAGCGTAGCTGGCAGGGGTCCTATTGTGCTAGAAGTCGGGAGTCCGTTGACGGTTGTTACCCAAAGCATTGTCATAACAAATGAACTTCAACTTCAACTTCGAATACCTACACTGCAAGCGTACGCTCCGACTTCTAAATTTGGCACATTAAACCCCTAGTAGCTACGCTGCGATTTCTAAATTTGGCACATTAAACTCCTAGTAGCTACGCTGCGACTTCTAAATTTGGCACATTAAACCCCTAGTAGCTACGCTGCGACTTCTAAACTTGGCACATTAAACCTCTAGTAGCTACGCTGCGACTTCTAAATTTGGCACAATAAACCCCTAGTAGCTACGCTGCGACTTCTAGATTAGGCACATTAAACCCCTAGTAGCTACGCTGCGACTTCTAAATTTGGCACACTAAACCCCTAGTAGCTACGCTGCGACTTCTAAATTTGGCACAATAAACCCCTAGTAGCTACGCTGCGACTTCTAAATTTGGCACATTAAACCCATAGTAGCTACGCTGCGACTTCTAAATTTGGCACATTAAACCCCTAGTAGCTACGCTGCGACTTCTAAATTTGGCACATTAAACCCCTAGTAGCTACGCTGCGACTTCTAAATTCGGCACATTAAACCCCTAGTAGCTACGCTGCGACTTCTAAATTTGGCACATTAAACCCCTAGTAGCTACGCTGCGACTTCTAAATTTGGCACATTAAACCCCTAGTAGCTACGCTGCGACTTCTAAATTTGGCACATTAAACCCCTATTAGCTACGCTGCGACTTCTAAATTTGGCACATTAAACTCCTAGTAGCTACGCTGCAACTTCTAAATTTGGTACATTAAACCCCTAGTAGCTACGCTGCGACTTCTAAATTTGGCATAATAGGCCCCCTTATGTCTGTCATTATGTTGTCTGCTATTTAATTATGTAATATTCCACTTCCAAAGTCATGATGGTTACAAAGGTGGAGGTCATTTCCCAGTTCAGAAAGTCAGTTGCACCAACAAGGTCTCTAGGCCCTATTGTACTGAGTCTAAACTACTTATTTAACTTAAACCAGAATTCACGGTGATTGTTTTAATTATATATTTTTTGCATTTGACTATTGTCTATGCTATTTTCTATGTGATAAATAAACAAGAAAATACTAAAATGCAAAAATAAACCTTTCATTATTATTATTATATATTATTTAATTTTACGCAGAATATTTAAAAACCGGAAACTAACTCCCCATAGATTGTCAAAAACCGATACTGAATCAAACTAGAATCACGTGAAACGAAACGTTTTTAAGTTGTCAGACTATCAATGTCAATTTAAAAATGACATTAAGTGCTACGTCAAACTTTCTATATATCTATCGCTCGAATCAAAAAGAGTGGTCGGAACTAAAATCTGCAACGAGCGAGATTCGAATGTAAATTGAAATTTTAAAAATAAGGATTTAGCATTCGCACGCGAATCTTGTGATTCCGTAGGCGAATAGTAATTCAAATGATTCAAAAATACGTCTCCTGCTCTTCTATTTTTTTGCCATGGCATGGCACCGACTCCAAAAGGTGTATTTTTGCTGTTCAGTTTTTTTTGTCGGATTTCAATTTTGAAGGTAAAAGAAGTCCGTGCCAACATTATTAACCGTATGTCAAACTGCTCATCACGTTTTACAAAATGCTGCTTTTCCCGGATTCCCCTGAATCTATTTTTGTTCCAAAATTTGCAATTCCTTATAATATGTTTACTTATGGGTACATTTTAACTTAGAAAAAATATTAAAAAAAAAACAGAAAATCCGGTTCAACTGGAAATTGATGGCCGCTATAACGCCCAGTAGGGTAATCCAGCACTATTTCAAAACAATAAAACCAGATTTATATAATAACCAGCAACATAAAAATACACACATTTTGGCAAAATAAATTGTTTTTTTTTTTTCAAAACGGCATCTCTTGGCTGATTTTCCTTATATGCAACCTAACCTTAGCTCACCACGCTTTGGAGTGTTTCCAGGATCTTTATGAGTCATACAGCCATCCCATTTCTTACATTGGACATCTTGGATTTCGGGCTTCGTTGAGATGAAGAATGTTCAAAATAGATGAAAATATATCTAATATACCTCTTCTAGGTGATTTACGATAGCTTTTCTGCCGAGGCGAAATCTTTACTTGCTAGATTTTTTTTTTATTTACAATAAACAAACCTCTTGCTACTGCTCTCTTGAATGGCTGGAAACCACCATCCACCCACAACCACCACCACCACCATCGTTTTGGTATTATTCCTATGGTATTATTGCAATTCTTGATGATTTTTGATACTTATGATAAATTTTAAATAGAAAATATTGGAAAAATCAACTCGTCAGAAGTGAATTCTCAGATGGGACTCGAACCCATGACCTTTGGAAATCCGGTCCAATGCTCTTACCACTGAACTACCGAGACTTGCGGACCACCGTCGAAATTCTCCAATACTTTTGTATTTTTGATACGCTGTAGGCCACGTTGTCACATCAATGCTATTTTTTCTATTTAAAATTTATCTTATGTTGCAATTCTATTTTCCTTTGTACAAAACAAAGGAAAATACCGTTTCAAGCTCCTTATTGAAACTATGTTCAGGCCTATATTTTAGTCAGCTCTGATCAACGCTCGCCATATTTACAGTGGTCCAAGGTCTCATCAATGTCAGGATAAATAATCAGATCAGCTTGACTTCTCAGTTGGGATCTCAGATAGATTGTGCAATGTTAGGATTTCCTGGTCGCCAGAGTACTGGTCAGTGACATCAGCGTTGCGTTATCCGGTGATAAAATCACAATAGGGTTGGCAATGGTTCATCATCATCCAAAAAAAAATATTCTTCTATAATTTAATTGAGATACAAAGGTAAATTATTATGCTTCGAGGAACAGTTTGGGAGCGTTTCATTGGGTGCGCTTCAAGGAGGTCTCGTAATATGTCATCCCGATTTAATACGCAACCTACCTACATAAACATATAAATATTGAATTTCATAAACATAGTACACACTAATGTATGCCGTATCGCTGTCATTTTTGGTTAAAGAAGTAGGTAGGTCTGTTTTTTTTTTCTACTTTTGATAGGTATTAACCTTTAATATACCTTTTGATTATACTATGTACATGCCTACACAAAGTCTACCTATAAATAAATAAATCACAAAGAGGCAACCCTAGCTGCGCCAGAAGGAATACGAGTTACGCGATAGAAAGAGACGCAAATTGTAAGTGAATAAAATACTAGGCATTTAGAGCAGTGCGACGTGAATTGGACTTTATTTCGTCGTGAGCTAGACTAGCTATTTGTTTGATTGGAGTTGCGAAGTGAACATTCTGTACTTGTACTATTAAGTATTCTGCGCGATTAGCCACCTCAACATCATGGTTTTGGGTTCGATTCCCAAGCATATTGTATTCGTTTGGTTAGTGTGAAACCTTTAGTAACAAAACAAACCATCCTATCTATGTCTGTCCCCAGTTACATTAAGATAGCCAGTTCCTCAGTGATTGAGGATTCCGAGAGAAGCGCGATTAGATCAGCCTTATCATTACCTAACATCAAGTATGATGAAGGCTAAAAGTTACCCGTTGAAGATAAAAAAAATCTTCGAACCAAAATCTGAATATAGTTTTCTGGTCTTTGTGTCATCTAGTAAAAAGGTGGTATATATCTGTGCTTATTGACGAACAGCTTATCTTATCCTTCCAGATGTTGTTAACCCTCCTGCTGGTGGCGGGCGCTGGGGCCTCCATGTGGCTGTTCTGGAGACGCCAGCACAGGAGGCTGCTCAAAGCGGCAGATCAGTTTCCGGGACCGAAGGCCCTGCCTTTCCTTGGAAATGCCATGCAGTTCATCTGCACGCCGGAAGGTATGTGTATGTGTAAACCAGTGGAACTCCCACAGCTGCGTCTGTAATTCCGAGTACCTTCTGGGTTAGCTCTCCATCGTATATCCTATCTTAGCTCTTGGGTTCGATTGGGATTAAGAACAAACCCATTATAAGAAAAAAACTAAACGAAAATCGGTTCATCACACACACAAACAGACACGTTAAGCCCCTCTCTTTGTGTGTCAGGGGTTAAAAAACATGCTCTTAATTTTAAAAAAGGCTAGTGTTTAGTTGACCACCTGTCTAACCTAAATTTACCTGATAACAATAGTTTTGGCTAACATAGTGCTGTGGCAAATAAAACGGTGAAAATACTTGAAATAAGAAATTATATTTTCCCTTTACGCGGGTATACAAGTTGTAGGTTACAAGGTAAAAATGGTCGGAAGCGAATCTATACATAGACAAATAGTGTTGCCTGATGAATGTCAGTGTTGTCACATATCGCGACACATTATCACACGCACTACTCACGACACGCACACAGATTAACACGCGCCCGAATAGCCATGCTGATTCCACATACAAAAAATACTGGAACACATATCAAAACAGCAATTTAGTGTGCAATGATTTTTTTAGCTAGTTTTTTTTAAAGAGATACACAAGTAGCAATGAAAGTATTTTTATATTATTAGGTAGTATTTAACATATAATATATTTTTGCATCATTTACATCTTCATCTAGTCTTGTTATGTTAATAATTTTCGTCGCTTTCTTCACCATGGAATATAATTATTCAGACGAAAAAAGGTAATATCATGTAACAAACTGACAGAATGACTATCAATGTAACGATTTTTCTTTAAAACTTAACCCTTTACTAAGATCGTGGGGTAAGTTTTTTACCCCAGCAGCAATAAAACTCAAATATTTTCTTTTCCGGAAATGATAGTCGCTTCTTCTTGTGAGAATTCTCAATGTAGTGTAAGTGCTTGAACCTCAAAATGTCGTGGCGCTTAAAAGTTCTTAATTTGCGTTGTACAGGTACTAAGTTTATACCCCATGGTGTTAACAACGTATGAAGTTGTTCTTTACAAATTTACAATTATATGTATGTATACATATTTAGTGTTTAAGCAATGTGGTCTGATTTCCTGTCTGATTCCTGCATTGTTGGCTTTATATATATTTTTATAAGACTGTTTGTGAGGATAGGAATCCATATAGAAAAACATGTTATTTCTATTTCTCAAATTAAATAATTATAACTTAAGAAAATGTATGTAACTTTTTATCGTAAATTCAACTAGATAGACCATTATACCATTAGCATAATAAATATTTGGTGTTCAATATAATTGCGTTTTTTTTAATGGATTAAATTTTTACCCCACGATGTCAGTTGTGTAACAAAAAATAACGATGTTAGTTCATGGTCAAAATGAATTCAACACCGTAGATGAGAATACGGAAAATATGGCATATCTCTTAATAACCATAAGCCCTAGAAGACATTAGATGCGCTTAAACGAGTACATTTCTATTGAAATAATAACATGATTGCTTAATGACGTACTTTTAAAGTCGTCACCTCGCAATATAATTTGATGAAACTAAATTAATCAATAATTACACAAAATAACACGGTTGTCTTTGTACCGAGCAACCTACGCGCAATTAAGTGCAGCATAATTAACAGGTATAACAACTATTCGAGACGTAAATAAATGTAGGGTAGGGTATAAGAATGCATTTACAAGAGTTCCGTATTCCGTATCATGTTATTTTTAAAAATTACAAATTATCGACGCAATCATAATTATTATTATTCTGACAAAATATTTGCATGTCGAATACTAAAATTAGTTCAAAAACTTCCTATGCCGTGTATCGACATAGCAAAGCCGCTTGCGAGTCGACGTTTTATAGTTAGAGTACACGTTCGAAATCTCAAGTTCTACTTTGTCTTTCATGTCACGAGCGCGAGGCAATACTCAAACTCAATATCATTTAATAAATATTAAACAAGTACATATACTAGAAAAAAGCAACTTGTCTCATGTCGCCCTGACGGGACTCGAACCCGCATCCTTAGGAATCCGGCCCAATGCATTAACCAATTATGCTACAGAGAACACGTTGAAATGGACACGTTGGCCAACACCGCAGTAAAGGTGAATATACTAGAGAATTTCAAGCAAGAAACTCGTCAAGGGCTGTTTTTTTCAAATACACATGCGTCTCCTGAGCGCTCTTTCAGCACCGCCATCCGACAGCGAGCCAAGCGATGTTCGCCAGCGGCAACTTTTGGCTCGCGAGCCAGTCTCGCAATGTTTCGCATGAACACAAAACATGACTTTTGTAATTGTATAAAAGGAAAATATTCTAATAACTGAGTATAAGAAAATTTTCCTCTTATATTAAATATGTTTCAAGATTGTAGATTTGTGTATGTTCCTTTGTAAATGTTGTTGCTTCTGTTAAAGCTGATAAGTTTCTTGCGGCCGTTCTTCTTATCAGTTAAAAGATGTCCTGAATGGCTGGTAGGAAAAAAAAAAAAAAAAAAAAGCACTTATCTATAAGTCTATTTGAATAAAAATCTTTGACTTTGACTTTGACTTTGACTTTCACCGACGTGGTTCCCGTTCCCATGGGAATATCGGGATAAAAAGTATCCTATGTTCGTAACCAAGTTATATACTACCTGGTTACCAAATTTCATCCATTAGTTCAGTAGTTTCAGAGCCTATTCAGTGCAAACAAATAATCAAATCTTTCCTGTTTATAAGTATATAAGTATTAGTAAAGATATATATATATATATATATATATATATATATATATATATATATCTATATATTTAAGTATACGTATAGATATATTAGTATAGATTTAAATAATGAAATATCTATTGAAGAGTAAACAAGTCTGGTGAACAAATTATAGACGCCATGCCACCAGTTAAGAAAAGTTGAAAATTTAGAAGGTTTTTCATCACAGTAACTTAACACTTTTGCTGACACTGAACGAGACACAATAGAATATGTTTTATTGTTATAACGTCTAAAGTCATTCACTGACAGTGAATGTGTTTTTTAACCGTGAAAGAAACAACTGTAACTTAAGTTAATTAAGGTGGAGCATGCCAATAAGAGATGTATCAAATAATTCATATTTACTCATATTAAATTGCGTTCGCGGTCTCGTTCTCGTACGTTCGGTATGTGATTATCCACAGAATATAGATTTTCAAGATCTCAATGCTAACAAACTATTAACTAATGCTATTAACATTTAATTATAGTGTCAACTCACGTTTTTCCAGATAAGGGAGCTGACAATTATATCGGTTTCCGCTAGACTCTCGGGTCATCGGTTCAATTTAATGATCGTAATTACTGACAACCGTGCAACATGTTAAGCGACTATGAAATGCCCGTGATTCACTTTTGGTGCAGTTTTATAATAACTAGTGGCTGCCCGCGGTTTCACCTGCGTGGTTCCCGTTTCCATGTGATTTTCCAAATTTGTGGTCAGAAAAACATCGTCGAACTTATTATATATAGAAACGATAGATTTACTTATACAGAAAAAGTATATAACTTAAGGTAAAAGTAATTTAATACCTACTAAACTATTCCACCGAGTAGGCTTGACTCTATCGAAAAGGATAACCTACCTAAGCCATTAGATACTAATTCAATAAGTTTTTTTCTGTTCTTTCATTCACAATGCTATTTTTATATAAGTAATTCATTTTAGAAAATGCTATATAAAATATCAATTATCCTACATAAGACCTCATTTGTGATATGAAAACTAGTTGATTTTAGTAGTATAACTAATATTTAACAGCACATACTTATTTGTAAAAGCCTAATTGGTTACGATCAGAAATTTACCGACTATTCGGGGAAGACGACTATCCGGCCACATTTCGGCGACTAGTCGCCGACTATAGTTTCACGACGAAGTTTCACAGAGATAGAAAATAAGTTAAGATACAACTTAAACTTAACATTAAGCACAGTAGAATATAGAATATAGATTCATAACACTGAAAAGCTACACATAATTGACATAAATCCTTTGTTAAATAATTTTAACTTGACAAAAGATAATTACTATCTGCCTCACTATTATAAGAGACAAATAGCGCTTACGCTATCTTTTTATTTTAAACATTTAGCCAATAATCTGGTTATTAAAACCTCTGCTTTTATTGAGCAGTTAAATTCTGACATTTGTAATAAAACTTTGGAATCTGTTCCAAGTAATTTGATTCTATTGAATCCCAACACTGATTTGGTTAATTTAAATTACCATTAGAGACAACAGAGGTGTCCTCTAGCCCAGTGTTGACAAGAGGAAAGCCAAAATGTTTAAAAATTGTTCATCAAAATATACAAGGCTTTTCTGACAAAGACCTAGAAGTATGTTTGTTTTTAAACTGTGAAAATGTTGATGTGTTGTGTATCACTGAGCATTGGTTAAAATGTCATGAAGTAATTTTAAATCTGGATAATTATAGAATTGTGAGTTCATTTAGTAGGCAATCTGCTATTAGAGGAGGGTCTCTTATAATTTTACATAATAATTTTCAGTACAAAGAGCGCAAAGATATAATATCCCTCTCAATTGAACGAATAATTGAATTGTCTTGTGTGGGACTATACCAAATAATTGTAATATGTGTTTATAGACCCCCTCAGAGTAATTACCCAGAGTTTGAGTCCACTGTGGAGGAAGTTTTAAGAATAACTAGTAAAAGTAATAAAAAGGTTGGACATATGTGGGGATTTTAATATTGACATTTTAGACTCAAAGTTGTCGAAGCTAGCAAGTAGATTTTTAAATTTATTTAAATCGTTTAATACTATCACATACCTTTAATGAGCCTACCCGAATAACACCCACATCTGCCACCTGTTTAGACAAAATTTTTTCAAACTGTGTAGTCACTGAGAAATCTATAATAAATGTTATTAAATCGGACCATAGTGGACAACAAGACCATCATGTCTGTCCTAAGCGGAAAATTGTATGCAGGCCAATAACTAAAAAGTCCATAGATGAATTTAGAAACAATGTAATTAATAAAATTGAGTCTTTACCAGTTCCTATTATGGAATCTAATTATCTTTATAATGATCTATTGCATGTGGTTGAAGACGAATTTAGTAAAACGTTTAAGCAAAAAGTGATCAATTGTAATTCGGATAAAGTAAAGTTTAGTGATTGGGCCACGCCGGAAATTTACACAAGCAGAAGGAAACTATATGACCTCTATGCGTCAAAGCATACTTCCTGTGACCCAAATTTTATTGGATATGTCAGGAAGTATTCTCAAATGTTTAGAAATGTATGTGTAGCTGCTAAGGCGATGTTCTTTTCAAATAAAATCAAATTAGCGGATAATAAAATAAAGGCTACTTGGAATATTATTAACCAATCAACTAGGAAAACTAAAAATAATGTAAAATCCTTCTGTCTTAAAGTTGGTGATAAATTAATTGAATCTGACGTTGAGGTTGCCCGTGTTTTTGAAGATTTCTTCTCTCGGGTACCCTTAGAAACTACCAGTAAGTTGAATTCCTGTCCAAACGTTGCTGCTGCCCTCTTAGAGTCTTGTGTTGATAAGTGTAATAAAGTATTCAATTTTAAGCATATTAATAGTGAAGTCATTTTAAAAGCTTTCAAGTTTATAAATATTAAAAAGACTGAATATTAAAAAGATTTAATGAAATGTAGTAAGCTTATTCCTCTTTTTAAATCGGGTGACAAAAGTGACCCTACAAATTTTAGGCCGATTTCAGTACTACCGGCACTTAGTAAAATATTTGAAAAAATTATATACTCTCAATTATTAGACTATTTAACAATAAATCAAATCCTTCATAACAATCAGTTCGGCTTTTCTAAAGGTAAAAATATTACTGATGCTGGCATTGCACTCCTCAAACATATTTTTGAGGCTTGGGAGGGCAAGCAAGACGTAATTGGTATATTCTGTGACCTGTCTAAAGCTTTCGATTGCGTTGATCACGTTACACTTTTAAAGAAGCTAGAACATTATGGTGTCACTAAAAATCTGTTAGCCTTTTGCAGTCATACTTGCACAATAGAAATCAAAAAGTAATTGTCAATAATACTGTTTCTACTGGAGCCCCCATTATTATGAGCGTGCCACAAGGTTCAATATTGAAATAATATAAATATATTAACGATCTCCCTCATTACAGGAGTAATTTATGTGAGACAGTACTATTTGCAGATGATACATCTTTAATTTTTAAAATTGATAGAGGAAACAATTGTTCTGACGAAGTTAATAGTGCTCTCTCTCAAGTCGCACACTGGTTCAACAGTAATAATATATCTCTTAACCCTACTAAAACAAAGTTTGTTAGATTCTCATTACCTAATGTAGTGCAGGTCGATATGCATATCAATTTGAATGGGAATGTAGTAGAGTTAGTTGAGAGTACAAAATTTCTTGGCATTACATTGGATTCAACGCTGCAATGGGATCCACATATTGAAGCCTTGTCGAGTAGACTTAGTTCTGACAATTTCTCATACGATCTGGGAATAAGAACTATCTCTATCGCTACATTTGATTAACTGGTGGTGGTGGCGGTTGAAAACAGTAGTCCGAGCTTGCTTTATTATAATGAAAATACAAGGCCAAAAATTAATTTGCGGAACAAAGAAAGTAAAATTTTAGTTAAGTAGGTACTTGAATTTACCAATAGGCTTACCGCCGTAGACTAGTTATAGCAAAATAAGGGTATAAGTTTTAGCGATTAGTCGCGTTCTGGTCTTAGGAGTTCAAAACTGCTATCAACGAGTTCGTCTCGCAAAAGCGGGGAAGACTGTTTGATTGGTAATATTGGTATAAATTTACAGAAAAATAATATTACAACAAACTTTTCCCCTTTTTATTCCTTTCGCTGCCCCCTTTTGGATTTTTTTACTCCACATCTTGTGCAGATTGAAGTCTTTAGTCTGCCTCTCAAATTGGATTGAAATCCATCGATAAATAACGCTACAGCAAACTTCCACCTTTCCCCCCTATTCTACCTTCAATCAAAAATCGCGATCAATAAACTTGTGTGCCAATTTTCGTCAAAATCGGTTGATAAATGCGACCTGTAGACGAGAACAGACGGACAAAAGCATTTTTGGCCAATCTCAAAACTGAGACGCTTTTCTCGCTCGGTCAATAATTGGACATAAATCAAGAAGTCAAATTACAATAATTTTTTATTTGAATTTAGAACATACCTATCCGTATCCTAGTGTTTGCTATTATGAATTATTTGTTTTAGAATCATAGTTTAGGATTTATATTACTTTACTTTTCGAAAAAAAATAAGTAGGTTACGAAATCAGTACGTGGGTCTTGTAGGTAATCATCTAAAAAGTGGTTAACATAAATGATTAGTTTGATGAGACCAAGTGAGTTCAGTTAATTTTCAGTTAAATCGCGTCAGGACACGTGACCTGATCAAAAATTCGTAAGACTGAGGGAGAGTAGAGCGCCGTAGTAGAGGAAGTAATATCCCCCTCTCTTTCTACCGCGCGGCGAAAATGTATGCCTGCTCCTGCTGTTTCGTTTAAGCGCTTTTCACTTCTGCCGGTACTCCCAGAGTGCAGCCCGTTGAGGCATGTTGTGGTGTAAGAAGACTAAAGTCTCTGCCCTGTCTGCCAGCAGTCGGCTAAGCTGACTAGTCGGTTTTGCAACCGACTAATCGGCCAGTCGGGTTGTCGGCCAAAGCCATAGACGGCCCATCTCTAGTTTCGACATTAGTGTCAACTGCTAGGCTTGGCTATTATCTCGGAATTAATTAATTATGTCAATGTAGTCTAGTCTTTTCTTGACAGCCTATATGTAGGTATAATCAGGGAACTTCCCGATAGTCCAGTAGATTTTTCTCAGGAAACTTTTTTTTAAGTAATAGATTTATAGAAAACTTTTATATCACACAAATAATAGACCGTTAACATTTTAATATTAAATTATTTAATATCTTTTTACTCCTCGGATAAACGTTTCTAAAAATCTCTACTGGTTAACCGGGAAGTTCCCCGATTGTACCTATGTTTATTAAAATATGAGTAAGTAAATAAATGTACCTACCTGGTCTTGTCAGATATTTGATTTAACTTATATAATAATAACTGGTATTTTTTCAGAAATGATAGTAGTCATCAAAAACATGATGACTGACTATGGAGACATCGTCAAGTTTTGGTTGGGTCCCGATCTCAACATTGTTATCAGTAACCCGGAGGAGCTCAAGGTAATTTCATTTGAATAAATAAGTTAAATGATATATCAAGAACTATAAGAAAAAATCGGCCAAGTAGGTACGAGTCGAACTCGCACATGAAGGGTTTCGTCTCTCACCCAAGGTTGCCTGGAAGAGACTGCTTCGTAGCTATAAGGCCGCCTATTGTGTGTTTCTCTTTATTGTAATTTTCTCTGTATGTGTTTGTTTTGTATCATGTGCAATTATGTTTCTATTATTATTATTGCCAAAATGCCAATATAACTTTTCGTCTGCAAAAATAAGTTTGTTTTTCCTATATAAGTGTGTTTGTATGAATGACAAAGTTATATTTGCGGTTTTAGAAAATGTGCTATAGCTCTGAAACTACTAAATATATTTCGTTCAAACCAATTTTCGTTGAAAGTTTTTATAATGATCTACATCATATTTTTTTATTTTTATTTTTGACTTTCTTATTTTAAAAGTTAGAGGGGGGGGACCCACATTTTTCCACTTTGGAAGTGTATAACTTTCAAACGGTTGACTTTGAGAAAAAACTGTTTTAAAAGCCTGAATGCAATTTTTAAAGACCTACCTATAGATACCGCACACGTATAGGTTTGATGAAAAAAAAAGACGGGTTGCACTCCGGGAGTGCCGGCAGAAGTGAAAACTTGATTATTAACGTTGAGCATGTTTGATATTTTGGAATGGTTAGGGAATAATTTTGCACCAATTGCTTTATCAGTATAAAAGTACTATCATTTATGTGGTAGAATACAATATTCATTTATTGCGCTATCGTACACAAACATGACAAACCATATTAAAGTGAACGTTAAGTTAGGTAATAAGATATAAGAAAACATTAGTTATTATAGAGAATCGAAAAATATATATTGACAATAAAACAAGAGACAAGTAAAAGACATTATCAACAGTCTGTCGCTAAGCAACCGAGACCATAGTCAACCTGTCACCTCAACATTCTCCATCCGTCCTACGCTTTTTCGATCAGGTCACGTGTCCTGACGCGAGTTTAAGATTTTATACCCATTACAGAAAAAGTGCTCAACGCCGCTAAAGAAGTTTTCACTTCAAAAAAAAATTCAGTGTCAGTTCCATGTTCCATTCAGTGTCAATTAATTCATAGATTTTTTTATTTTTGTGTAAAAACCGTAAAGTGGTTTACAGAATACATCTACCTACCAAGTTTCAACTGTGTTATCCTCATAGTTTTGGAATAAAAAGGGTGTGAAATGTGCCGAATCTATATGGTTTTCGTTTTTTGCCTTTAGGCTACGAAACCCTAAAAACTACTAATGTGTATGGATGAAAACATGCACATGCACATATAAAACGACACCCTTATAATCCGCGCCTCGGTCAAGGGAAGTTCAAAAATGATTTTAGTAATTATAAGTTATACCACAAAATATTTAATAGTGGTTATACTTATCGAAATTTTTTGGAAGTCACATTTTAGCAAAATCGTTCATACTATAGAAATGCAACATTATGAATACAATAAAAATAAAGATAATAATTGAATATCAGCTATCAACAATAAAAAAAATGTGAAATAGTACATTATTGCAAAGGCCGTGAAATCGGCAATTGCAGGTCGAGTATGAGTTTGAAGGCCGAGCCGTAGGCGAGGACTTCACCAATACGAGACAGGCAATTGCCATTTCCGCCGAGGCATATATAGTGCTTTTCTCAAAAGAATGCAGGGAAATGAAACATACTTTTTATATTATACATTTAATATTACTAAAAGAAAATCAAATTCATTGCAGGAGCGTCTTTTTGTATTTGGAACATGACAGCGCTCCGGCAATGTTGTATGAAACGGCGTGCTGGAGTTGTTAAATACTCTTTGTAATGTGCCAAATTCAAAACTCTTCTGCAATGGATTTGATTTTCTTTGTCCGTAAATTCGATACTTCGCGTGTTCTTTTTTCGAAAATAATGACAAATTTTCCATGCATGTTTGAGAAAAGGATCTTTAATTTTCAGATTCTTCTTACAAACTCAAAGCTGGCTTTCAAAGGGCCACTGTACAAGTTCATGAGCGATGTGTTAGGCGGCGGGATATTAAGTGGCTCAGGTAAGGTTCTATCATCAGAGTTTTTGTTTTAAAACAAGTAAAATTTCCAATAACCAAAACCGAGTCAAAGAATTAAGAAATAGGTACGCCTTTTGACGTCGGTGCCAGACAAGGCATCGATATATTGCATCCTACATTGCATTTCTTAATATTTTTGTATTTTTTCCTTGACTCTTCTTTTTTATTAAGTCGGTTAAAATAATTATTTCCTAAGCAATCTAATGTAATTCCACTCATACAGTGCATCATCCGATTCGTACAATATAGCGCAGTGTCTAATTATTATCTAAAAGCTAGAACTAAAAAAGTTATTTAAAAATATCAGAGAGCGAGAGAGAGAGAGAGATATTTATTTTTATTTGTAAGGTCCAGCATGGAGAAGACATCGTAAAATCGCAAATCCTAACTACGGGAAACGCGCCATAGAGTTGTACAGTCAGGTCTTCAACAAGGAGGTGGACCTACTGATGGAAAAGTTTCACAAAATGTCATCTAAAAAGCAATTCGATATGTACGAGGACATCGTAAAAACCACCAGCTGCTCGGTGTGCCGTAAGTATAAGTCGTAACTAATATTATAAATACGAAAGTGTGTTTGTTTGTCATCATTCACGCGCTAACTAAGCAACCAATCGAATTGATTTTTGGCATAGAGTTAGTTGAAAGGACGAAGAGTAATATAGGCTTACTTACTTATCCCGATATTCCCACGGGAAAGGGAATCATTCGGGTGAAACGGAAGCAGTATAGATACGAGTAAGAGCAACAATTTTATTTATTTATTTATTTATTTAGCACCAACAAGATATACATCAGAAAATTCAATAATATAACTAAAATACAAAGTTACAGATCTAAATGCTATCTCAGTTACAGGTACTACACAAATGCATAATGAGAGTAGCCGCTATTTATTTAATACCTATGATAAAAGTGTAATGTATTTATGATTTTACAGTAGTACATAAATTTTATTATTGAAAATTAGAATAACAAAAATGAATGTCAGAAGGATTAAAAAAAATATATATCAAATAGTCAATGTCAAAAAAAAAAAAAAACAATGTCAATTATGTAATAATAATATAAAAACAGCAAAATATCAATGTCTAAATTACGATGTCAGATTTATGGATTACATATAAAAAGTTACATAAAATAAAATAATAATATAATAATAAAATAATAATAATTTAATCTATGTCAAGACAATATAACGTTTTACGTTTGACACAATTTTACGTTACGAACATTGATTTTATAAAAAGAAACGACTTTGACTTTCTTGGGTTGACGCAATCCAAACATGTAGGAGTTTTTTTTTTATGAGCGACGGGGAAACTCTTAGCCTTCATCATACCTGGGGGTCAATTCTGCTAAATTTTTGTCATAATCGTCTCTCAGTGGTGTTTCAATAGTAGTGTTTATTTACACTATTGTAACAAGAACTGTGTAAAACAGCACTACCATTGAAACACCACTGGAATACCATTGTGACTGAGCATTAGCAGAATTGGGCCTCTGATGTTAAGTATTGATAAGGCTGAAGATGGAAGCGAGCCTCTCCCGGAATCCGCAATCACTGAGGAACTGGCTATCTAATAATTAACTGCCGGAACACAACAATGCTGAAAACATTATTGTTATGGCGTCAGACTAAGATAAGACGGTGGTAGCTAGCCAGGCGGACTTACAACAAGTCCTACCACCAACCAAACCGAATACAATATGTACCCCCGCTGGGAATCGAACGCGGGACCCCTGGATCTAATACCGGTGGTTTTACCACTAGACCACAGAGGCGGTTAAAAAGATACATTACAGTAGTTGATTCTTCTTTGCAACAGGAATAATTAAAACCGCAAATCCCGTACTAGTCATTAAGGTGTTCCTAAGTAATGTTGACGTAGTCTCAAGATCACAAATAACTGCCAGTAAATAATAATGTTATTGGCAAGATTTTTTGTGTATTTAACTACGCTTCGAAACTGGGTAATCTTTGTTTTTTTTGCAGAGACATTGATGGGATTGACTAAAGAACAAACCATGGATTTGCCACACCTACAAGAAATTATTGACAAAACTCCGTAGTAAGTTAATTTAAGTTTTTATCGTAATCTCTAAGGAAGTGACTCGGCTGCTGGGCGGCGCCTGTCGCTGATTTGGGAGCCGGCGCTAGCAAGTGTATCAAAAGGGGTGCAGGACTTAGAAAAATTTCAAGCAAATATCACTCAAACTTTTTATGATAAAATGACGAAAGAGTCTGCTTTCAAAAGCGGGGGGACGGGGCCCCGCCGCGCCGGGACTTAAAGTACGAAAGATATTCTATTTAAAATTTATCGCAAGAAAACTAACTGACAAGGCTTCTGTGTGTGCAGGGCTACCGCCTACCGGCGAGAAAAAAGTACGAAAGATATCTCTAGGTTAGGATTGGTTAGAACTGTGTCCAAAAAACGCGCGAGCCGAGCGAGCGTTTGGTGTTATGTAACGCAAGGAAACTACGGCATGTTATGTAACGCAATGAAACTAATTGACAAGGCTTCTGTGTGTGCAGGGCTACCACCTTCCGCCAAGAATTATAATATTACTTGGGAAGCTTTTGGGTATGACAATCCGCTTCATCGAACCCTTATTAAAATTTATACTAATAAATACCGCATCCTTAGACTCGTATTTGTATATTTTTTTTTACTCGCCAGTTCAAGCGCTTAAACAGTTAAAAATAAATTATTTGACTGATTTTTTTTTTCTTTATCGCACTGCAAAAATTGGACCCTGAAACTGTGAAATTATTTAAAATTTACAGTCATCAGAGAGCTTAATGTGAGTTTGCAAATGTTCAAACGTTACCATCGCGTGAGAATAATTTTTTTACAGTTAGCCTTAATGCATGATAATAAGGTTGAGAATTAAACTCAATTCGCAAACTGCGGCGTAAGCGAGTAAGGTGCTAAAACTCACACTAAGCACTCAGAAACAGTTAGGTATACCATCTTATGCCAGTTTAATTTATTTTATAAGGGAAAAATCAAGGGCTTTAGTTGAATCAACTCGCACTCCTACCTCTAATTTAATAAACGTTATAGGTACTAATGTTCATAGTTCTAATAGGTTTACTGCCAAAAAATCATTTGTTACCGATTTGGGGCATGGTATAAGTTCTTATTCGAAATATTCTTCATGCAAAACAAATTTTCACTTAAATCTATATTAATGTTCCGCTTTTATGAAACACAACTCGAGTGCAGAGGAGCAGGTGGTTTTCAAGCTCGCCTCCGCGGCTGAGGCTAGCAAGCCGAAGCTGCGGTGGTGAGCTAAATCCATCTGTACATGCACTCGCAGCTCCGGAGCCGTGACGGAACACTTGCCTGCTGCATGCTTGCTTAGATGCTGGTTTGCATGTTTGCTTGCGTTGGGCGTTAGGACAAAAAAAATGCGTTCCACATGTAGGTACTTATACCTAATGAATTATATGTATTGAAATCACCATAATACTGTAAAATATTTGATGTGCTTGGCTTGAGTTTTTATGGCATTTAAAGTATAGGTAAAACAAAATTATGTGAAATGTTGAGCATTATATCATTTAATGATTAGGTCAAACAATTAGCAGGCCAATCGATTTTTATATCAAATGGAATTATGGTAAATTAAATTATATTATTCGTATGTTATGTAATGTGATCGGTATGTCAAATGAAATTATATGAAATGTTAATAGATGAGCTGATCGTTAGTTCATGTAAATTTATGTCATACATTAGACACCCCATCGCATGGTACTTGTTCGTATTGTTCGGTCAAGCATCACTCTTTATTGCATTTTGATATGCAAAATAATATAAATAATAAAAATCAATATACCTCTTCTAACAATAATTATAACCGCATGCAAAATAATATCATTAAAGCGCCTCCCGCTACCGCACCCACTATATTTCGAGTTGCCTTATTGATAGCAGAGCGAATATATAACCGCCGAATAAACGGAATACCAGAAGGACGCCCCAAATACCAGCCCTATTCAACCGGAAATGTCCCCGACTGTACCTTATTTTAGCCACACCCAAATCTGTCGAAAAAATTGCAATATGGCCGCTATCCGTCCTGCGCATGTTTCGATTTGAAACTGACACTGACATGATCATGCTGGTGTTGCCAAATTTGGTTTTAAAAATTTCTATTAGATGACAACATTAATATGTGATAATGAAAGGTAATCTTATTATCAAACAAATAAGCGAAAAGGCTGGTACTAGGTACGGGGCTGGTATTAGTGGCGTCCACCCTACTTATTCCTTTTTGTTACCAAAAACGACCACTTTATTTAATGTAATCTAAAAGATACCATTTTTTTACATACATGAAACAACACTTGCTGTGCCCTTTCAGGGTCCACAATGTACTTACCCTCTTTATGTTACCATCTTGTTACCATTAGTAGATTGCAATAAAATTGAATTGAACACATATTTTAGTATTCATACAATACTTGTATTAAAAAAAATGTGAGATTAGCATTTGCATAATAAAAAAAATACTATGGAAAACAAAACTGAATTTCCTCAAACAAATCGGCAATTAATTAAGTACCTCATAGTTGTCATAGTTTAGTACCTACCTAATTTTCGGCATTTTGTATTTCAGTATCTATGATATAGTCTTCAGCCGAATGACAAAGTGGTATCTCCAGATAGATCCAGTATTTTGGGTATCAGAAAACTACAAAATACAACGAGATTTTTGTTCGAAAATTTCTGAATTTGCCAAAGATATCCTGAAGCACAGGACTGAATATCTCAATAACTTAGAAGAAGACTTTAAGCTAGAACATATGGATAAGCAAGAAGATGCCATGCTTAGCGTTATAGATAGGTTTTTATTGTCATATGAACTGGATCAGGAGGAATTGGAAAAAGAAACATTTACTATATTCACATCGGTAAGCACCACAGAACAAGGAAGCACAAATTATGTTCTAATACAATTTCATAAAATAATGATTTCTGTAATAAAAATACATGTTGATTTAAATTGAATAACATATATGTCATTTTGATCGATTCGCATTACCACTATTCACATGATTATTCAATATTTGATGACCTACCTGATGATAATACCGGATGATTTTAATATAATAAGCTTTGTAGTGAAAAATCACTATACGTCGGTTTACTAGTGCTATTGTTTAATTTTGAATGTTTTTTTACTTTCAGAGTCAAGAAGCATCAGCAAAAATTGCTTCATTTATATTGTTAATGATGGCGTATCATCCAGATTGTCAGGTATGGTAATTGATATTTTCATACAGAATGCCATCCGTAGCAAATTCTCAACGCCTTGTGATTGCCTGCCCGAAGTCTGAACGTCGTGCTCAGCGCAAGCAACCCTTCTTATGGTTGCTGAGAGAAATTACAACTTGATACAGTAAAAGTCCAGCCGAAAATAGTTACACAATGTTTCAGTTATATGGGCTTATGTTTTTTTTTCTTTTATATGGGAACAAAGGGTTTCTTTAAACATAATAAGTACATAGAGTGAGATTAAAATTTACAATTCATACACAAATAAAAACAGTTAATTATGTGTTATCTATCTTTAAATAATAAATAAATAACAGTACAGATATAATCGTAGTGTAAAGTTACCCTTGGTGTAAAACTGTAGCTGTTAGTTTTATTCCCTAATAAAAAACAAAGAGTTTATAAGTTTTTTCACAATATTTTAACTAACTGAAACATACGAAGTTTCGGCAGACGTAGTGTAGGCTCCTCTAGATCCTGCTGGATCGGCCTGAGAAAAGTGGTAGGTAGTGGCTGGATGAAAAAGATGGGAGATCGTATCTGGTGGCCTACCTTAGTGGATTACGTCCAGAAGTGGACTGCGATGATGATGATGAATGATGATGATAGACAATGACCATGTTTAATTTTTCGTAGATAGTTATATAGAAAAGTATTTTTTAAGCTGTTTGGATTTTATTTGTTTTTCTAAAGGAGAAACTGTATAACGAAGTGAGGAGCGTGATCGGAGACTCGGATCGTGACCTCACTGACGATGACTTAAAACGGATGCCGTACTTGGAGATGGTGTTCAAAGAAGTGCTGCGATTGTTCCCCATCGGAGCTATCCTTCAGAGAACGGTCACAGAAGACATCGCTATAAGTAAGCCTTAGTGTGACACAAAGACAACTACAAAATTCTCGCAATTTTATTAGTATGAACTTTGTATTTTTTTTCTTACTTCCCCTAGTTGTCTCAGAACATCATCACAATAAACCGTGGTGCACTGCCATCAATGGCATCATTTTAGGTAATGCCGTTTCTTGAGTTTTCAATTGGGAACTCCAAAACTCATTTTTGATCGTATTCGCTATGTGATGTGGACTTGATGAGAATAAACGCAAAAATCTAGAAACTTGCAAATTGGCAAGTTTTGTGTTAAGTTCCTGAAACATTGTACCTATTTCACCACACAAAAGCTTAAGTGATCCTCCACCTAATGCTGTGATACTTTTTAATGCAGGATCAGGATACCTACCTGCCGGCAGCTCACTAGTGATCCCTATATACCACCTTCACCGAGACCCTCGCTTTTGGGAGAACCCGGATGCTTTCGACCCCGAGAGGTTCAACCCTGAGAATATGGAGCGACGGCATCCCAACGCTTACATCCCCTTTAGCTTGGGACCTATGGATTGTTTAGGTAAAAATATTAAATACCGTGCATCATTATGTTTCATTCTCAGTATTCATCGTCTTAAAAGTAAATAACGTAAAAAATCATTCCAGGGCGATTTTTCGGCACCAAACTCGTGAAAACGATATGCGCAAGAGTGATTCGTGAGTTCGAGGTGACGTCCCTAAGTTCGTACAAGGATCTACGAGTAATCATCAGCATATCAGTAGTTTCACTCAACGGGTACAACGTTATGATGAAGCGTAGGTCAAACTAGAAACACGTGATAAATACGTGATAGATGTTTACCGCTCCCAATGAGGCAATTAACATCAAAATATACATTCAAAAACAATATTAAAATAGCACTATTGGAACTACAAAATCTAAGCACGCAAAAATAGTCGTCTGGTTGCAGGTTCTGGTGATGATGGAATTTTAGTTTAATTTTAATGAGATTGAATTTTTTGCATATTATTAATTTAATAGAATTTATTAATGTTGAACTGATATTAATTTTATGATTTATTAGATTTTAGACTCACTTTCAATTAATTTATTCAAGGCATGATAATATATTTTATTTATATTATATTAATCGCTCAACATTTTTTGTATTAAAAATTATTTTATTATTTATGATTATTTGCTGCACCTATTTTATTTTATTTGAAATGCAAAATTAAATTGTTAGAATCTTTTTTAAATTAATAACAGGGCGTCCGATTTTGTTAATGCGTCTCTCGCGTTTTTCTACGGGTGAAAGCTGAAAACCAGTGTTTTGTTCCTTCGGGGCAAAAATATACGCTGAGCTTTTGCCTCTTTGCATCGCTATGACACACATGCACAGATATATTTATTTTATTTATTTGTTTAATTCAGACAGATGTCCATAGAATTTGTTAGTAACAATGCACTTAAGAACTATGTTAGTAAAATGAAATAGAATATAGGGCAACATAATTACTCTAGATCCGGTACTTCATGCACCAAGGACATGAAGCCGGATCCAATGATTCAGCATAGGGCAGTCCATTCGACCAGCCAGAACTCTTAGAATGCTGTTGTTGCTGCCGCGCACTCGATGGAGCAGGGAAGCCACTCGCGTCCTCATTATGGCCGGGAACCCGTCCGTGCGCGCCTCCGCGAACATCCCGGATGCGCTACACCACCTCGGCAGCCCCAACAACATTCTAAAGCCGTTATTATACTGAACGCGAAGGGCGTTGTATGCCTTCTGCGTGTAGTTGACCCATAGACTGCACGTATACAAATTCTGGCAGTAGGCTTTAAAAAGAGTTATTTTAACTTGTTTACTGCAACGGGCAAATCTACGGGCCAACATGTTGCATCTTACAGCCAACGCCCTCCGCTCCCTTTCGATATCGTCACCATCTGTGAGACCAGCCGAGACCCAGTGGCCCAGGTACTTAAACCGATTCACTCTGTTGAGCTCTGCACCACACAATCGAACAGGGGGAACATTCAAAATCTTTGCACCCATTGGTTGAAAGACTAGAAGTTCGCTTTTTTTCGTGTTGTACCGGAGCCCATGCGACCCGGCGTAGTTCTCACAGACACTGACCAATTTCCTCAAGGCACTGATGGAGGGACTCAATAGGACCATATCATCAGCGTAACTAATGTTGTTAATAAAAGTTCCATCTATCGAGCAGCCTAGTTTAGTCCTATTCAGTCCCTCAATAAGCCCATTAACATAAAGATTAAAAAGACGAGGAGAGCTTAGCCCACCCTGTCTCACCCCACATTTCAATTTATAGGCATCAGACAGCTACTGAAATTAAACAATAGTTTGATTTCATGGGTAGGTTCTCTATTCGAACCTATGTGCCCGCTTATTTTTGTTAGTCCGTAAGTAGTTTGTTTATTTTTCTTTTCTTTTATTTTGTTTATGTGCATGTATGTTTGTGATGCGAATAAATGATTTTATATATCTATCTATAAATGGCCCCTGAATTGGTGCCGAAACGCTATGAGCTGATTAAATTTTAACCTCTCAGGCCTCGAGTTATGAGATGAGAAACAACTGGCATTCTATTGTTCTCTGGACACCGGTATACTGCTAGCATTAAAAACTTCAAAATCTAGTTTGTTCATAAAAATAATATCGAAACTAGAAAAATATATTAATGTATAATTTTGTGGTATGCGACATTTTTTTTCTAAAAAACGTGGAGGAGCGTTTTTTTTTTTTTGTGCCAAGCCCTTTTTATGGCTGTCCCCCAGGTTTGACTTAATTTTTCTCCTACAAGAAAAAAAATATTTTGAGATTTATTGTCCTAAAATGCATTCACACATGTTTTATTTTGTAATTAAAAAGTATTTTTTCCATTTTATCAAGCAGAATTAAATTAACGACCATTGAAGTGATTCATATGGTCTGATTTCGTATGTCCCCCTCATCAATACTATGCTTTACTATTATGAAAAAATATTTATTTTTGGTAGACATCACATAATGTGTTTGGCTCATTTTATGCTTAAATATCAACAGCAGATATATATGCTCAAGTTTTCTCAATTGTTTAGAGATATTTCATTAAAATTAAAAAGTTTGAAGAGTTTAAAATTCTACTCAATCCGGAACTTTCAGTTTTGCCACCGTATTTTAACTACAAAAACTCGCCTAATATGAATAATTATATTTAAAATGGTAACATTTAATGCTTCTTTACCCAAAAACGCCATTTTGAAATTTAGTGTCAAATTAGTGCAGCTCGAAACAAGACGTGTTGAAGTAACGTTACGGACGAACGGATTTTTAATTCAGGTTTGTGTCTTTAATTCATTGTTTTTGAATTGTTCTACATTTCTAGTAATTTTACACGTTATTGTAAATTCAATTTAGTATTCGGTAGTTATAAATTTCAAAGGCCAGGCACGATAGATAATGTTTAATTTAATTTTTAATGCATGTGGGTTGAAATATGTGACTTCCGTTTTGTGACTATTTTGCTGGTCACATACGGGCTGAACTAAAAGTCACTATATGACTGACCTCATAAAGGTTCGTTCACAAAGACGTTAAGTAAGTACTTTCTAAGTTTCATGTCAAAGAAGTGGAAACTGTTCACCACTCCATTTGCAGCGAATAGTAGCTATAACGACAGTAAAGATTAGCACCGGCAAATATAAAATATCTAAATAGTATAAAATAAAGTCGCTTTCCGCGTCTGTTTGTCTGTACGTTTATCCGCTAACTCCTCGTAAACTACGCAAAGGATTATAATGCGGTTTTCACCATCATTTAGAAAATTTTTCACGTAATGTTTATAAAATACTTACATAATATTATCTATACAAATAAATAAAATTGGAGTGTCTGTTTGTAATACTAAAATAACAGCTTTACATATGATTATATATACGGTGCATATACCAAAATAACATGTTTTACAATATTTGTCTGTCGGTCCGTCTGTCTGTTTGTTCCGGCTAATCTCTAAAACGGTTGGACCGATTTTGACGGGACTTTCACTGGCAGGTAGCTGATGTAATAACGACTAACTTAGGCTACTTCTATAGATGGGAACCACGCGGGTGAAACCGCAGGCGGCCGCTAGTTTATAGTAAAAACTTTATGTTAATATTTAAGTTAATAAAATATAATTTATTTTTATAAAAAAAATAGCATTGTAAAATGCAAAATTAAAAAGTTATAAATCTGAAATCGTAAAAAAAAATTGCTGTTTCATACAAAGTGTACCTCTTCGAACGCTATGTATGATGGATAAAATAGCTCTTATTTTTTCACGATTTCAAAATTTTATCCATAATAAAAGTTGTTCTATTGATGGGTACTGTCATATTATAATCCCGAAGTACCTTGGTACCTTTTGTACTAACTGTGTTGATTTTCCAAAGGATCATTGTCTAATATTAATTTAAAACAGGTACGAATATACTTAATATTAGGATCATACTCAATACAAATGTCTTCAACTGTGATTGTATAATATTATTAGGTTACCTATGTCTTTCATTACATACTTAGTGCCATTCTTTGTATTTGATCTACAATTGTGATTGATTATATTATTAGGTTATGTCCTTCATTATATAGGTACTTAGTGCCATGTGTTGTATTTGAGTTGGTTTGTTAAAAACTTCAAATATTATACCTAAGAGAGTTAGACTGATTTACTATGCTAAACTTAATTATTATATGATCTAGTTTTGAGTACCAGCCTACTTATTTTTTACTTGTGTAATAAATAGAAATACCTACCATTAGCCGGTTTATTTGATTGTTCTAATATATTAGATACTTAATTACTTACCTTAAAGGTCAATTGTTAAAATAAAAAAATATCTCTGGAAGTAGTGCCATATAGACAAGCCTTTACCGTTTTCGGACGTTCAGTTTTGTCACTGTCCCTTAATTTCGGAAAGAGAAAAACTAAAATTATTCAATTTATCCTGGTTTTAGGGTACAGTATTAAGTATCACTTAGTGTAAACATTAATTTTATTGAAATAAGTGGCTTTCCAATCGCAAAAAAAAAAAGAAATGTTAATAAATATTAAAAAACTATCCAAGAAAAAGTATCATAAGTCACAAAACTGATGAACAAAGTGCATTTTTTTAGGATTCTGGAAATAAGCGATCTGTGTTTGAGTTTTTCTGTTTATATATATGTCATATATTTTAATATAAATAATTATTTTTTTAATAACAGCAGTAGCTTTTTATTTTATTTGTCTTTAAAAATAGTCACATAACGGATAGCACTACACGACTTGTTCCATTTTGTTTAGGTATATCTTTAAATAAAGCTTATTTTTTGGCGTTTTCTACTATATTTCCATTATAAGATAGTATAGCCGTTATGAATATATGATTAAGTTTACCTTAAAATATAAAAAATACCGAAAAATTTGTGAAAAAGAGTTCGCACAAAAAAGAAAATATGCTCGGAGGAAAACGCGTCTGGGAAGTCAAAACCGGTGCGAGGCCTTCACCGTGTGGATGCTCTTTCGAAACATAATTATTTGCTTTCGGTGCATTAAACGTGTGGTGTGGTTTTTTCTGCATTACGATATTTCATACTATACCTAAGTTTTTTTTATGTCTGCACGAGCACACCGGTGATCTCACAACATTTACTGTGTCTCATTTTCCTATACCTACCTTACGAGTTAAATATATTTCAACAAGTAATCTTTTTTAATTTTTTACCCGTATCATAAGATGTCAGACTATTCTGCATGGGACAGTTTGTAAAACAGTAGGCCTAGCATGAATAACTTTCGAGTAAGTATCGAGAAAGTAAAGTAAAAAAATGTATGAGATATTGAGCGGCGTTCCTACCGGACGTAAACGGAACTACATTTTCCTATACATTTTTTGACATTACGTGCTCGATGCTTACTCGATACTATTTCGATAGTTATTCGTGCTAACCCTGCAGTTTTTTTTCTAGAGTTTTTGTAGTAAAAATTTAAGTAGTGAGTATGACAAATAACATTTATTAGCCAACAACAAGCACACATATAATATCATGGGCCCCATTAAATCTCCGCTGAAGTATTATCTGTGGTTATGTATTTTAAGCTCGTAAATTATTTACTATAAGTATTATCTGTGGTTATGTATTTTAAGCTCGTAAATTATTTACTATAAGTATCTCGAATGTTGCATTATTTAAATACATTATTATACCTACTTTATTAACGTAACGGGCAAATAAATACCGAATACATTGGTTCGTATTAAAAAACATCTACTTTATTTCTGTCCTAGCTACGTCGAGTCTGAGCAAGCTGGGGGCTTACCGCCGTCTCTTGGCGCAGTATTGTTTCAATCTTACCATGCTATTTCATAATACGAATCTTTTAAAGTAAACGTGTCTTTTGACGGATGTTTTGTGACGTCTTTACTCAATCATTGCCTCCAAAGTGTAAACTGTGTCAAAATGTGTCAACTTCAATGAAAACAGAACGCAAACAATACTTTTTTATGACATGATGGTTTCTAATAGATGATAGTAGACCCACTGGAGACGAGGTTTTGTTCTATTATATCTACTATATTTGATAAAAGTGAAATTTGAAACGATTTTGAATGCAAAAGTTGTAAAACAATTATTCATATTTGAACACACACACACACAAATTCATATCTGAAGAAAATCTGGGGAATATTAATAAAATACGTTTAATAAAAATAATACTTAAATCGGTCATTAAGATTCTAAATATATATAAGACCTAAATATTGATGTAAGCTAATTATACTCAAACCATAAAAGTCCAGAATTTAATTTTTCTCATTTAAGCCGGTTCGATTCCCAGTACAGGTAAATTACTTATCAAAAAACCTTGAATACAGTTTTACTTATTTTTCAAAATAAAGGAATGTTTTCATTGAGTAAAATTTGCTTACATAAATATTTAGGGTACTTTCCCACCAGCTACCGCCTTTTTTCCACCCTGTATATGTAATATCTTCGTCGGTTCTGATAATCGAAATACAATCTATAAGTTGCTACTTATCTCAGGATCATCAATGGTACGTGATCTCGTGCCTAATATTTTGCTAGATTCTTTGAGGTTTCGCAATTTCTGTACACATTAGAAATGTTAAATAGTTAAAAGAATTTCTATAGTTTTTAAAGAAAATTCGTAATACACTCATCGGCTGATCTAGCCGCCCACCCCGTTATTATCATACAAACATGCTCGTTTTGCGACTCTATACATAAAATTTAACATATTTTTATATATAGAGTCCACGTTTACATACGAAAGAAGCATACATACGAGTGCATTGACAAGTGATTTTATATAATAAGTATAGTTAATAATTATTTGATGTTTATTTTAAGGTTTTTT
The DNA here is from genome assembly GCA_910589605.1 of Chrysoteuchia culmella. Taxonomy (NCBI): domain Eukaryota; kingdom Metazoa; phylum Arthropoda; class Insecta; order Lepidoptera; family Crambidae; genus Chrysoteuchia; species Chrysoteuchia culmella. The sequence goes on from OU342659.1 coordinate 14,196,170, forward strand.
TTCAATAGTTGGACTAGTAATAACGCGCAAAAATATGAAATATTGAAGGTATAAATGTTAATAGATTAGTAATGTAAAAATCGTTGTAAATCAATAAAGAATCAATTTGTTTAACCGCCTTTTAATACGCACATTATAACTTACAATAAAATAACCCATGCTGGACTAACAATGAAATTTATGATTTTGTAATTTTTGCATTTTTTAATGCTATTTTTATACTTATGGTAAATTTGAAATAGAAAAATATTAGAAAAAATTAACTCGGCCACAAGTGAATTCTCAGACGAGAATCGAACCCGCGATCTTTGGAAATCCGGTCCAATGCTCTAACCGCTGAGCTACCGAGACTTGCGAACCACCGTCGAAATTCTCCAATACTTTTATATTTTTAATACCTGTAGGCCAGCGTTGTTACATCAATGCTAGGAATATCCTTGCATTCGAAAGAAACATCTTTTCAGGTGTTTAATGATCGATTAAGATGCAACTGCCAATAATTCCCGTCGATTCCCGTCTGAGAATTCACTTGTGGCCGAGTTAATTTTTTCCAATATTTTTCTATTTAAAATTTACCATAACAATGAAATACTTAACCCTTAATATTATGCTGGATTAAGAATGAAAGTAAAACAAAATATGGCCGCTGCTAGCTTACCAGAGTGCTTACTGCGAGTTTGCAAATGTCCAAACGTTGATCGCGTGAGAGTAAAATTTTGACAGAGAGCCCTAATGCAATGGGAATAAGGTTGAGAATTAAACTCTATTCGCAAACTTCTGTGTAAGCGAGTTTGGTGAGGAAACTTACACTAAGCACTCAGTGTAGTTGGATATATTATTATCGTTTAATCAAAGTTTCTTTCTATGAAACTATTTTTATTGCCTATCGACTGTAATGCAATTCATTTTAGGTTATTTTTCTTCACTGGCAAATGATTTAGTTTTACTTCCAGTATTTTATTTTATTTTTTGTAATTTTTTAATGCACCATATGTATTTAACTCATTAATGTTAGTTAATTTAGCTCACTTTAGATGTAGATATACTATTTGTGTGAATTTGTAATTTGCTTATAATGTTAAGCTGCTGATTCACTTCTTCTTTTTATCGTGCGAGGATTAGTCGCCACCTCTAGTGACAGAGTTTATCAGGCCGCCTTTAAGGTTCTGACTTGGCTTAACGACTGTTATCAGATGACAACAACCGGGACCGACGGTTTAACGTGCCCTCCGAATCACGGAAGCGCTTAGTTGTATTGCCACTTTAGGGTCACCCATCCGACACCTGACCGGGCCGAACATTGCTTAACAAACGTGACCGAATACGATCAGTCTGTCAAGCGCGGCCATGAGCGATGATTCACTGAAATAAATGAATGAATACAAAACTCCTAGACTTAAACTAGCCCACGGCGACTTATTAGTTTCAAACGGGTTAAGCACATTTGTGTAAATAGGAAAGCAATATTAGTGTCAGTCTGTTAGAAGATCGCAACGCATTTGAAGTTGGTATGTAGCTCTGTATTCAGTATTATTATTTATTTGAATTTTTATTCTTTAAATTTTTATATATGTGCACATATATAAAAATTTAAATACAAAATGCGGGCTTAATGCTCTTAGGCATTCTTTACCAGTCAACAGAAAAGGATGTTAATTCGTCATTTGCTAGTGACACCGGTGTCCAGATAACAATGGAATATCAATTAAATGTGAAACGAGGTAAGTCTGAATTGTCAGAAAGTGAAAATAACTGATTATTTTTTAAATTAGGTAATGTTTTTTACGGTACTGTAAAAATAATTTTCACTCATGATGGCATGTTACCTTTAGTCTTTAATAAGATATTAAATGTGAAACCAGGTAAGTAAGTCTGAATTGTTTGCTTTTAAGTCTGGTAAAAAGTGAAAATAACTGATTATTATTTAAATCAGGTAATGTGTTTTACGGGACAGTAACAATTTAAACTTATCAATAACTAGCGGACGCCCGTGGTTTCGCCCGCTTGGTTCTTGTCCCCGTGGGAATATTGGGATAAATAAAATTGTAGTATTGTATAAAGACAAGTATTTTATCTTCTATATATCCATAGGAACAAATAAAACAATACCGTGACTGACTGACAGACAACGCATAGCTCAAATGGCTGAACCGATTAAGATGTTTGCTTGGATCCTATAACGATGAAGGCGAGCACTAAAATAGGATTTTTTTTATATTCCCACGGGAACGAGAACCACGCAGGTGAAACCCCGGGCGGCCGTTAGTCAACAATATTTATTAAAATTTTGCTTAATTTATTGAGATGACGACGTTTGGTACAGGGGTAGTTAAAGGTATCTTACACAGAAGGCGTCCCGGGTTCGATTCCCGCACAAGACAAATATTTGTCAATTTATCTTGGTCTAAGTGTTTAATCTGTAAATTATGTATGTATAAACAAAAAAAAGGAAATGTTTATCGCTGGTACCTAGTATTAGTACCTATCTATTATACAGGGTGGAAAAAAAGACGGTCACTGGAGGGAAAGTACCCTAAATATTGAAGTTAGCAAATTTTACCGTAAGGAAACATTCCTTCATTTTCAGAAATAAATTTGACTGCGTTCAAAGATTTTTTAAAAATTACATATTTGCACCGGGAATCGAACCGGCTTGAATGAGAATAAAAACATCGTGTACTTTTATAGTACCAATTGATGTGTTAAGATCGTGTTAAGTATAAAGATCAATTTGGCTTAAGTAACTAAGCCAGGAAAGATTTAAGATTACATAATAGTTCAATACTTTATTGTACCTACTCAATCGATGAATAAGTTTTATAAACAGGTTTTTAAAAGCTGTCTTTAATTTTATACACTATTTTACTCACACTAAATTGATCCTTATGATTAACACTATCGATCGGTACAATCAGGGAACTTCCCGGTAGACCAGTAGAGTTTTTTTGGGAAACGTTTTCTCGGAAAGTACTAAAGTTGAAGAAATAATTTATTATTGAAAGGTTGCACCTCATAATGGTCTCTTATTTGGGATATAAATCTTTTACTTTTTTTTAATAAAGCTTCCCGAAAAGACTCTTCTGGTCAACCGGGAAGTTCCCCGACTGTACCATAAAAGAACGCGATGTTATTTTCTCATTTAAACCGGTTCGATTTTTCAGAAATCTTTGAATGCAGATTATCTTATTTTCGAAAATGAAGGAATGTTTCCTTTGATTAAAATTTGCTTACATCAATATTTAGGGTACTTTCCCTCTAATGGCCGTCTTTTATTCCAGCCTGAATAGGTGTCCCAAAATTAACGCATCTGAACACGGCCTTATTTCATAAAAACTGCATGCTATGTATTTCATAATTCAATAAAAAATAACAAGCAAAAGACTTAAAACTGTGTCTTCTATTTAATTCAAATCTTGCGTTAATTTTGGACACCTATACAAGTTCTTAATGAAACTTATCATGGGCTAGATTTGTATGCTATTTTACAGTATTACGATTGCAGCCCTTCTATTACCTATGCACTTATAACCGACTTCAAAAAAAGAAGGAGATTCTCAATTCGACGGCATATTTCTTTTTACTATAACTTGGTCAGTTGTCAACCATTTTTTTTATCTGATAGAACACGGTCAGGAATGTAATTGCGTAAGGTAATCGTATTCATTTGACAAGTCATATCGTATCCAATCGGCTGCAATATGTATTGAATGACATACAGTATGATACAATATAAACTGCCAAATAAATATGATTGACTTTACCTAGTCGCCTATCAAGTGTGGTGTGGTGTCATATTTTTTATGAACAACTGGCTAGCTGTTTTCTCATAATCCTGAAAAATATCGATTACGTTTTGGCAAGTAGTCATTACAAGATGACATAATTGTTGTGTATGAGCTGATTTTAAGAACGGGAAATGTAACTTAAAACTTGTGAAATAAAAAAAAAATAAAAAAAAAAATAGATAATGTCTATATTCTATAGGTTATTGCACAACACGATTTATTTAGCAAAACTTGATATTCAGCTAAAACAATAATATTGGCTTTATAGGTTATAAAAAACAATAATAACATAGGTTTGACAACGTCAGATCATATTAGATAGTGGCGCCGGGGTGACGAAAGTAGGAACTAATAAATTTGATCACAACACGGTTCCTTTAATAACAATCCTTCTGTAATATTAAGGTAATTAACTCATTTATCTTTACAAACTGATATTGAATTATAGAATCTACTATCACTATAAATTAATCAGGTTAAATAAAATCAGAACCTAATAGGTAGCGTCATCGATCGATCGCCATGGTGACGTAGGTAGTCGTCGTATAATCAACAAAACTCTTTTTTATAATGATGATTTTTTTTAGAGTGGATTGTGCTATCTAATTGTAATCATAACTTCGACTTTAACGGGGAAAACGTATAGGATTTGGTTCGGGTTAGGTTCGATTAAGGTTGACTGGTGTAACCCGAATTCGAATCGAACCCGAAACCCGAAAATTCGAATGTTGAACATATGAAATAGATTATTCAACTAACCAATCAGCTCAAGTAACCATTCAGCGGAGTTAGCCAATAGCGAAACGGTACAAGGTTTTTTAAGATAAGAAAAAAGAGACGCATCTTGGAGGGACCATGGAAAGTGAATAGGTGTTGCCAACTTCTAGTTGCCATGCCAAATACCAATATGATATGTCTGTTTGTTTGGAAATAATAGTTTTAATGTACACAAAATAGATGATGGGTAGAATAGTTATTTTAATCAGAACTCAATAATATGCATTTTGATGAACTAAATTAAGTAGATTTATGTCATTCTTGGAAAAGCAAATTGAAATGATTAATTAGATGGGATCTAGACAAAGTAGTCATACGAATTATTGATTTTGAGAAAAAAATATATAAATCACATTATTATGACTAGTTTACAATTATTACTTATTAGTATAGTTAATACATGTAAATTCAATATTCAAATTCAATAAGTATAATTTATTCAGTCTGGGCTTTTACAGGCATATATGAAAAGATTTATGTCATTCTGGGAAAAGCAAATTGAAATTATTAATTAGATGGGATCTAGACAAAGTAGTCATACGAATTATTGATTTTGAGAAAAATATAATAATATAAATCACATTATTATGACTAGTTTACAATAATTACTTATTAGTATAGTTATTAAATGTAAATTCAATATTGAAATTCAATAAGTATCATTTATTCAGTCTGGACTTTTACAGGCACATATGAAAAGTAGATTTATGTCATTCTGGGAAAAGCGTGTGTGTGTGTGTGTGAGTGTGTGTATGGGTGTGTGTGTTGATTGGTTGGTCTCTCAGATTTATTCATGCCAATAATTATTCATTATGCCACTTAAATTAATTTACACATTTGTTTAACTAATTTTATGGGAATAGCTCTGTCTTTTCGTCTTCTATTGTTTATGTTCGGATCGAAGTTTATCGATTTATGTAGTCTAAGTATGGAGTTATGGACATATAATTTTCTAACTGTCAGGAGTTCGGCAAGAGTGTATAATTGAACTGTTGGAAACTTATAAGGAAGAGAATACATCACTTTGAGTAGGGCTCTTTGAGTTCTTTCTATTTCCAGGAATTTTGTCTTACAGGCCCCACCCCAAACTGGAATACAGTATGTTAGTATGGATTGCGCCAGTGAAACATAGATTCTGTTGAGTAGTTCTCTAATTTTAATCTCTAAGTTTTTTAAAAATACCCATAAGTTTTCTGATCTTGGTCATAATACTTTCTAAATGTAAGTGCCAGGATAGACGTTGGTCAAGTATAACTCCTAAATATCTAGTTGAGTCAACCTTTTTAATTGTCTGACAAGAACACGAACAAGTTGGATTTTGATGGTAGCAAGGGCGTTGCAGCAGTTATGCAATTTTATTAGGAAATCATTTTTTGGTTGAGTTCTTTTGTCGATTGTGAAACATATGTAGTTAGTTTTGGAGACGTTTAAAGTGAGGAGGTTTGCATTCAACCACTCTGCTATCGTACGTAACCCAGTTTCTGCAGTACTTTGCACTTCTGCCCATGTGTCTCCTGAAAATACTATGGCCGTATCATCGGCATATAAATATATTTGCGTTGTGTAGTTTTAAATTGCAAAGTTCATTTACATTTACATTTACAGCAGAAATAAAGTCGGGCCCAATTCACTCCCCTGAGGTACACCATAGGGCATGTTTGCTAAGTCACTAATGTAGCTCCCCAGTTTAACTTGTTGTTTTCTGTTATGCAAGTAACTTGTAACTAGAGCAAGTGGAGCACCTCGGAGACCATATTGTTCGAGCCTGTCTACAAGAGTGGGAACAGAGACGGTGTCAAATGCTTTTTGTAGGTCAAGAAACACTGTGAGACGTTTTTTGCCACCGTCTACATGTTTTACTATCAGAGACGTTAATGCGGTAACTGCATCCTCAGTAGATAGTTCATTTCTAAAGCCGTATTGTGAATTCGACAGGATGTTGAATTGGTTTAGGTAGCTTATTAATCTTATATTTATTAATTTTTCAAGAACTTTAGAAATGGATGTCAAAACTGAAATATGGGGCGGTATTTACTGACATGTAAAATCAATATTCAAATTTAATATCATTTATTCAGTCTAGGCTGTTACAAGCACTTATGAAAGTCAAAGAGGCTACGACATCGGTTCACAGACCCTGTAAACTTAGGAAATCAGAGTTTAATAATTTATTTATAACATACATTAAGATTGCCGTGTGGAAAAGGGGATTGTTCTGTAATAATTAGAAAAATTATAAATATTAATACTATAATTATAAAAAAGGCATAGTGAGAGCAATGCTGAAAGCATTGATTAATTTGACAAGATAGAACTAAATTACTGATCATAAAAGTAAATACGTAACCATATAGTAATATAAGATAAAGTTTTATTATTCACGGATATAAAATTTACCCTAATATTTGTGAAAAAGGGAAAATTTAGGTGTGACATCCATGAAATGTAGGGGCGGAGCTTAAGAAGACTTGCGTCTTTTTAGGGAATTTAAAAATAGAACGAAAATGTTTGAGGTGACGCGGTGATAGAGGGCGTGCGAGTAGTTTTCTTTATAAGGGGAGACGCAACTGAGCGGGGGATTCTTAGCATCATCTTACATTGTCTTTTTTATTTTTATTTTTCGAAGTTCGTAATTGCATGCCGTGGCTGTCTATAATTAGAAACTGTACTTAGACTAAGATTCTACATTTAATTTATTACATATTGTTAGTACATGTTTTTGTTGCCTGCCCAATAAATAAATAAATAAATCATAGCGACTGACGTGTGAAGACGGACCCCGAAGCTAGAAAAGACGCCAGCTTTTCTCTGTAAGAAAGCATCATTGAAATAGGGCCGCAAATTTCCTCGCGATCTTTTGCTAGAAATGCGTTAATCTGAGCTTAACTGGTATAATTAGGTTCAAGATTAAAGTATGTAAATTTTGTTTGCGAAAAACCACAAGTAATGTAGTTTATTCCCCAGTAAATTCATAAATTGATATAGTTAGGTCTGTCCCAAATTGACGATAGTGTCAAAAGGATGGGCATAGGTTCTGAATAGGACTGCTATCGTATTGTCACGGTTTTCATCGGTTGTATGGGGTCATAGTTTTCTTCTCTCTTTCATACTTATCTCTATAAGGTGTTAGAGGGGGAATGGCTGTGGTGCTATGTGATTTGGTGAGGATTATGATGGTTTAGTTGCAGCCTAAGTAGATATGTTAGTTTGTGTCTCGAGGGGAGATTTGTCAAAACCTTGGGGAGGATTAGGTCAGAGTTTGGCATAATGGCGTGTTAAGCGGGCATCTGCTAATAGATAGATGAGTTTTGACAAAACCAATAGTGCTAAGTGAAATCTAGGAAGGATATTTAATCAATGATTATATTAGTTAACATCATGTGCATAATTGTGTTGACTTTACTTAGTTTTAAATACTAGTTACAATTGTCTCAGAGTTAGACAAATTCATTCTCTAATTCCTGTCATGATGGTGGACAGTACTTACCTATCTATCTACCTATCTATTTATTTAGTGAATAGAAGCATTCACAAATAATGGAATTGAAGTACTACTTAACTTAAATATATTAACTTGGTTTCACTAACAAACTCAATTGGAAGAAACTACAAATAGAATCCTACGTGCAATTGATTTCAACTAAAAATAAGTCTATTCAGCACAATTAGTATACAGGTTAGTGTTCTTTGAGAGTCAAACTAGTATTGCTACCAACTTGTAGTGACCCATTTTTAAGTTTAGCTAAATGTGAGATGTGGAGAGCCATTTGCCTTATGGCATACACTTGAGTCTTCCTTCAGAACCCAGATTTGCCAGTATCCCTTACTTTGTATGGATTGTATTGTTGAATCCATCCTGATATAATGTTAATCAGCAAAGAATTAGAAATAAACATATTATAATTTTTAAATTAATTTTATAACTCAGCTGCCACAGTGGAAAGAGAAATTCTTTATTGTGTAGACTGGTAAATCGCTTGAAAGCACTCTGTTTTGTCCTCTTTTAATTGATTGTACTAGGTCAGACTGACAATGACTGTAGACCTTAGATAAGTACTTAAAATTTCTATTAAAAATATCTAGCTGAGGCCGGAAGAGGATTGACCCGTCTGGAGTCGAGATCCATTGTATTGAGCGGGGAGGTGTTCGCAAGTATAATCTAAAATTAAAGTTGAGTAAAAAAAAAGTAGGTGCATAAGTAGGTATTTTTTTCAATCAGCCTATTTTGCTTCGTGAATTCCTAGTCACGTACCTCAAAACACTACCTTTCCTTCATAACAATACAGCATAACTACACTCATTTGCAAAAAAAACGGGCGGTTTTGATTTTCATTCATCTTTAAAAAGATACAATATCAAAAAGGTTTCAATCGTTTGTATACGTTACTGACCGGTTTTGAAAATGCTGTGGTATCTAAAAAAGTACGTTCTAAATTCAAATTTTCATTTGATGCTCATTTTTACAGAAAACCCCTTTTTATCCTACATTTTTGGCGCGAAGTTCCAGAAGTTAACATCGACTTTCATAACTTTTAATCAATTTTTATCGATTAATTTCATATCCTTGACTGTCAAAGCTTTATTTATTGCTGTTTGGCTGTATCAAAAATGGTAGATAAAGTGGTAAAAGCTACCAAAATTATCGCGCTGCTTGAAGAGGGTTGCAGCCAATGTTTCGTGGCTAGGAGGCTAAATGTTAGTCGCTCGACAGTCCAAAGGACCTGGCAGCGATATCAGGAGACTGGTTCCGTCGAGAGAAGGCCTGGTTCTGGAAGAAAACCATGTACCCAACCACGGGATGATGGTTTTCTTGTGAGTCGCGCATTGAGAAATCGCAAATCTTCGTATGTGGATCTTAAGAACAACCTCCAAGAAGTAAGAAATGTGCATGGACGGTCAGGAGGAGGCTTCTCGCTGCCAATATACGCAGTCACGCCAGGCCCGCGGCCCCAAATTACTCCGTGAGCACAGAGTTCACAGGCTTAGGTTGGCTAGAAATTGTGAATCATGGACTCAAGAAGATTGGAATAGGGTTTTGTTCTCTGATGAAGCCAGGATATCTCTGTTCGGTGAAGATCGACGTCGGCGAGTGCTAAGAAGACAAGGAGAACGCTTTGCAGAGGCATGTTTCGAAGAAATCACACCTTATGGTGGGGGCTCTGTTATGTTTTGGGCAGGAATAAATTCAATGGATCGTACAGAGTTAGTCTTCATTGAAAACGGCTCACTGACTGGGCATCGATACACAACGGAAGTTCTAATTCCTCATGCACAACCCGCATTGGCCGCTCTAGGTGAAGACTCGATTTTTATGGTCGACAATGCTCGCGCCCACCGATCCCGCGATGTTAATGCGTATGTGCAAGAGGTCGGCATTCGTCGTTTGGATTGGCCAGCTCGAAGTCCCGACCTCAATCCCATAGAGCATGTCTGGGACGTTCTGAAACGGCGTGTGAGATCAGTACACCCGGCTCCGCAGACCATCAGAGAGCTGAAGAATGTGATTACTGCGGAGTGGGAACGTATTCCGCAAGCAAGTATCCGGGATATACTCGCTAGCATGCCCAGACGAATTCAAGCTGTGATTTTAGCTAGAGGGGGTCACACTCGATACTCAACATTTATCTGCTTTTACTTTATTAAAGAAAAACAAACAAAAAAACTTTTTTATTTTTACTTCATGAGTATATATGCACTACTAGCGAACATACACTACTAGCGAGGTTTAGCATTATTTCCCATAAATTGTATCTAAATTTTATGAAATACTGATGAAAACAATTATTTTCTTATTAATTTAACAAATTGTGAGGATAAAACTACCTATAATTATCAAACAAAGCAATATTAACATTTGAAATGGTTCATTGCTTAGGTGCCCGTTTTTTTGCAAATGAGTTTATAATATGGTTATCCAGAACTAGAGTAACGAAGGTACCTAATAAACAAGACAAACCTTCTACGAAGCTAAGGAAGAACAAGCTCAGTTAGTTACCAGGTTCGTCGTGTCGTAAAAGGTCGTGATTTTGTACGACACACAGATGACTGAAAAGCATTTTATTTTCTGGCATTACTTTTTAGAGCTAGTTCACCGTGCTTGTCTAAAAGGGTAGATCCTTGTGATCAGCAGGCACCGAATTTAAACGCATCTTAACATATTATTATCAATAATGAGACAACAGTGCAATTCGTTTTCAATCGTAGTCGCATCGTCTATGTTGGTACCACTTCCCAATTCTCTCTCTCTCTGTGAATTTCACTCGATTAGGCCCACTAGCGCCAAGGTATAGGTTACATTAAACTCGGAATTAATGCTTATTTTGCATGCATCCAACTCTGAGTTAAATGTTAAACTAGCTTGGCGTGGCCCTAAGATTTATATTGTTTTTAACCGACTTCCTAAAGAGGAGGAGGTTCTCAATACGGCCGGAATGTTTTTTTATGTATGTACACCGATTACGCCGAGATTTCGGGACCGATTTATGTGATTCTTTTTTGTTCGATGCGGAATAATTGCCATTTGGTCCAATAAAAATTTGATTCAGTTTGGTCCAGCAGTTTCTATTCTACAAATCAAAATTAGAATCAAATATGAGCACATTTGTTGACCAGGACGATGTAATTTTCACGATACTTTGTTTATAATGTACATTAAACCTAATCAATCTAGATAAATTCTACTGTATTTTACCAAGGCATTCTACTTTTATTTTTCTTTCCTTGTGTAATGTATAGTACATTTCTATTAAATCATAAAAATATAATCTTTAGTTCGGAAACTGAATTTCGGTAAAAACTCGGAAACGCGTGGAGGTATCGCGTTGAAATTAAAACCATATATTTACGTCAAAAATCTCTTGAAGCTGTGGAAAAAACAAACTTCAAAATTGAAGTTAAAAATGGTACATAATGCCAATTATGCCGCAAAACGATTATTTCGACACTGTCGATGTGAATCAAAATTAAAAGAATACTTCCTGTTGACCTAGAACTAGGTAAGTAATGTCGTCTTTTACTACAAGTACAGGAAAAAAACTGAAAACTGGACATTTGTTATTAAATCATGAAATATTTAGTCTTAAGGTTTGGAAAATGAATTTTGTGAAAATTTGGTTTCGCAATCTACTTTGACCTACCTACTTTTATTTTTCTTGCCTTGGCTGGCACCGACTCCAAAGGGCATATTTTTTTGCATTTGACCCCCATATTCTAAATTTGGTATTCATAGTTGCAAAAAATCTCCTCCATACAAATTATTCCTCACTTGAGTGTAATAATTACAGAGTTACGACTTAGAATACCGATTTCGTGGAGTATTTCGAAAAGGTTTTCAGTGAGGTTTCGTTAAGTCGAGGACGAGTAAGTTTTGGAGGAACGACTTAGAATATGGGTGTTAGTTTTAAAAATCGGTTTTTTTAAAGCAGTTTTTTTTGGCACTACTGAATCTGCCGAGCTGAAATTGACCGTACCTACGTAGATTTAGCGTACATAGCATAGCGAAAACCAGTGACAAGAAAACTGAACCTCTCTTTTATTGCAAATGACTTCCATTGTATCTTTGAAGCTCAATTGGATCAATCATGGTAAATTTAAAGCTCGAGTACATAGGATTTTTCTATGCAAGTTCGATCCAAATTCTACCTCTTCTTAGATCTAAAAATTCAGAATGAGTCTGATTAGTAAATCTACAAAAAAATATCGATCGATAGCATTGATCGATAATAGAATTGAATATCAGTGTTGTGATAGAAAGTATCGATCGACGTCGAATTATAAATTCCACTATCAACTGATGCAGTCGATATTTAGATTTCCTAGCTATCCTGTGACCACAGCCCCTGCAAAGGGGCCTATAAAATTACACAAATTAACAAAAAATATAAACGCGTGTCACTAATGCACCTTTTAATTAGTAAAAGTTTCTTCATTTAATCTCAATCTCAATAGTTACCTTTACACATACGTAAGGCGTGCCGAAAAAGAAACTGTTCGTGATATTTGAAAAATAAATAAATAAACGAACCTCAAGTCAACAACAAGTATTCCCGTGTTCTATAGGGCACATTCTTCGCGAGTGAAAGCACTTGCCGTGTGAAAGTAAACTATGAATTGTGCACGCCGAAATCCAAGATGTGCTTTATGTTTTTTTTTTTATTTAGATGAACCACATTTACGTTGAACTTTCAAAATGTTGGTGAACGTCCTGATGGTGGCTGGCGTGGCCGTCTCGATATGGCTGTTCTGGAGGCGCCAGCACAGGGATCTACTGAAGGCAGCGGAGCAGTTCCCCGGACCTAAGGCTCTGCCTTTCCTTGGAAATGCTATGATGTTCATTTGTTCGCTAGAAGGTATTTCAGCCTTTTGTACTATTTATTTGCCACAGAACTATTAAACATTTATTTGCATATTATTTGATTTTTTTTTTGTACAAAAGTATTTTTATCTACTCTCATATCGTAAAGTTTGAATATTTAAATAATTAACACACACGTTTGTTAATGTTGATTGTGTGTTCTCACTCTACTTTTCACTACGAACGCCAAAAAATAAAACAATCCAACACAATATTCAAAACAGTTTGGAAAAGTGCAAAGACAAAATTAAATATTTTAATTCTAGTAGGTAGACTAAAGTTACAGTGCTTTCGGATAGTAGTTACATTTTTGTCCTACCATCCATTTAGTACATCTTTAAACTGGCAAGAAGATCGGCCGCAAGAAACTTGTCAGCTTTAGCAGAAGCAAAAAAACAAAGCACGCCTAAATACAACGCATGAATATAAAAAAATCAATTACTAATGTAATTTGTTAGTTCTCCTGTCTCCTGGAATAGGGATTGCGGCCATCAAATAAACGCTACGATCGATGTAAAGCGATTGATTCTAGATTCTACTACGGGCGAGCTACGACTCGCAAAATGCTGTAGCAACGAGTTATTCGTCAACGAGCGAGTGTGAAACTCCACCACCTCCCACCGCCACAAGTTGTTCGTCGTCGTCCTCCCTTTGTTTTATTTGACTGTACATCTTAAGAGCGCGCAAGTTGACAACAAAAAAAACCTAAGATCAGGAAGGTGCCAACTCGCGCACACTCGCGAGTTTCACACTCGCAAACGAGTGCTACAAGGAGGTAAAAAAAAATTGTCAAAGTTTGGCACAGCTAGTTTATATCTACCACAGAATACTTAATAGTACAAGTACATTAAAATAAAGAATACTTTTTACCCCGATATTGGGACGGATACCTCGCGGGTAAAACCGCGGGTGGCCACTTACTTACTAGTTCTCGCAGCTAGTTATCAATAAAAGAAATCAAATAATGTGGTGCACTGTCAAAAGGTTATATGATAATCGTGTTATTCTATTTTTCGTAATGTACATGTTTACATTATTTTAACAGTCTAAAAGTGAAGTTTGGTGACCATGACTTTGATAGATAGATAGATAGATAAAACACTTTACTGCACACACAAAAATACAGGCAGAAACACAAGAAAGAGTTGACATAAATGTGGGCAAAGACGGCCTTATCGCTAAGAGCGATCTCTTCCAGACAACCTCTGAGGCATAGTAAAAATAGAGAGAGAGCGAGAGGTAGTACACCAGCAACAAGCAAGAATAACAAAATTTACTACTGAACATATAAATAAATCTACCTACATAAACTACTAAATAAATAATCATAAATAAAAATAAAATATTTAAATAATAACAACTAAATATATATTTAATATTATAATAATATATACTTGATAATAAACAAATAAAAAAGAAGGTAGTTGCAAACTATGACTTAGTGAGAAGATGTAAATGAAGTTGGTTTTTGAAAATGGCAAGTGACTTCGGATGACGGACTCCGTAAAGGAGTCCTTGTAGTATCCAGAGCGCGTGAAAGGACATTTAAGCAGATTATCAGCCTTGGACCTAAGAGGACGACTGTGGTCCATACCAAGAAATTGAAAACGTTCCTTGAGGTAAGGAGGGGTTCGAGGGTCATACAGCACATTAAACAGAAGTATGAGGACATGCTCCTCGCGTCGCAGTCTTATTGGAAGCCACCCTAGTTCAGTTATGAATTCAGAGACATGATCGAACTTGCGCAAGCCGTATATGAAACGTATGTAGAGATTCTGCAGACGCTGAAGCTTGTCCAGTAGATCCTCATTGAGGTCAACAGCACAAACATCAGCATAGTCCAGAATTGGCAGGAGAAGCGACTGTGCAAGTTCGGTCTTGGTTCTGACAGGGAGTAGATTTTTCCATCTCCGCAAGGCATCGGCAGCAGCATAGACATTTCTACTGACCTCCGCAATATGAGGAGACAAAGAGAGAGTGGAGTCAAAGAGGATACCTAGATTTTTACTAATAGGAAGAGGAACGGAGTCAAATAGGAGAGGAGGAACTTGGGTGGACTTAAGCTGGCGACCTGTTTTGGCCCACCAATAATGATCGCTTGCGACTTGTTAGGATTGACTATTAAGCCATGTGTTCGACTCCATTCGTGTATAGTCGAAAGGTCAACATTTAGAGAAGCAATCAAGTTGTCTATATCCTCAATGGGAGCTCGAGAGTAGATTTGCAGGTCGTCAGCATACAGAGATATTTGCAAGAGAGGAGAGGTGTAAGGAAATTGATGAAGATAGAGAAAAGGAGGGGAGATAAGACGCCGCCTTGGGGCACGCCAGCAGTGATGTCGCAAGAAGCAGACTGCCTTCGGCCGACAAGGTAGCTACGGAACCATTCGACCACCACATCCGAACCAAGAATAACCTTCAGCATCGCCAGAAGTACGTCAAAATCAACAGTATTAAAGGCGTTGCTAAAATCAAGAAGAACTAGTGCAGTGAGCTGTTGGTTTGACATACCCTTACGGATATCATCGGCCACCTTTGTCAGGGCGGTCACGTGCTATGCCCCGGACGAAAACCAGACTGAAAAGAACTCAGCAGATGGTTTGCGTTAACATATATACTGATCTGGTGGAGGACAAGGCGCTCGAGGACTTTGGAAAGGAAAGGGAGAATGGAAATAGGGCGAAAGTGGGAGGGCACGGAGGGATTTGAGGTTTTAGGAATAGGAATAACTACCGCCTGACGCCAGCAGTCGGGAAAAGTCCCGGTGTTGAGCGAAAAGTTGAAAATATGGCAAAGAATAGGAATGACACGACTCATGCTTAGCTGGATCATGCGCCGGCTAATTGCATCCACTCCTGCATTCAAAGTCAATAGTCAAAGTCAATATCATTTATTCAGTCTAGGCTGTTACAAGCACTTATGAACGTCAAAGAAGCTATGCCATCGGTTCACAAACCCTACGGCGGGAGACCTTGTAACGAGAAGAACCGGCAAGAAACTCGTCAAGGGCTGTTTTTTTCTCCCTGTTTTATTTCATACAGAGTCGTCAAATTGAAAAATGACTTTAACATATCAGTAAGGTCAATTTCCATCACAAAAATAAATACTAATTATAATATTAAATTTTATGGTTATTGTAACCGTAAACAATTTTCAACTGGCAAAGAAAGACTTATCTATCATACATTATAACATTTCTCGCATTACAAGATTACTGTACTGCAAGTTGTGAGGAACATACAGGTCAGTATCAATTTATTTTAGAAAAAAAATAATTAACCTTTAAGCACAAGATTAAGATAAGCAGACTGAAGTAGACCCATTTCCGCTGGCGGCACCCGTTCACGAGCATGACGCATGAACCAGCCATCGCTTCGCTCAACCATATTTTAGGGAACGTAACGACCTGCCTCACACGACACCGCCGAAGAAACGTTTGAGTGAGCATGACATACTTCAGGTACTTATGTTAAGCTGTATAAATATATAAAAAAAAATAACAACAGCAATAAAAAGAAAGATAAAAGTGCATTAATGTAAGACACAACCTACAATGTTAGTAGAAGACGCATCAGCTGGGTCATAATCACAAAGCATATTTAAAGTAAGTTAACAAAAAAGAATACTTTTATATAATTGGAATAATTTTAAAACATTATTTATTTTATTTATTCTGATCAAGCAGTGCCACGCGTCTTAACTTAAAAAAACATAAATAACATAAAATCAAAACAAAAATAAATATCTCAACACATTTTAACACAAGCAGACATGAGCAGACCCATCCCGCTGGCAGCACCCGTTCACGAGCATGACGCATGAACCAGCCATCGCTTCTCTCAACCATATTTTAGGGAACGTAGCGACCCACCTCACACGACACCACCGCAGAAATGTTTAAAGAGAGAATGACATACTCAAGCTACCTGCGTTAAAAGTTGAATCTAACACATTACTAAACACTAATTGAATAATAAAACGAAATATTTATGACCAAGCTGTTTTGTCATTCAAGTAATCTTTTATAGTATAATATCCTTTCTTGAGAAGACAATCTTTTACATTCATCTTAAACTTTTCGAAAGGCAAGTCTACAATATTATCTGGAATTTTATTATAGATACGTATACCTAGACCCATAAAAGATCCACAGACCTTTTTTAATCGGTACCGAGGCATAATAAGTTTATTTCTATTTCTAGTATTACGATCGTGCAAATCACCATGTTTGGTATACAGGTTGATATTACGCCGTACAAAAAGAATACAATTTAAAATAAATTGAGAAGCAGCTGTCAGTATACCAATTCCTTTAAATTTTTCCCGAAGAGATGTTCTGGAACCCAGTTGATAAATGGCCCTTATAGCTCGTTTTTGTAGTATAAATATTGTATTAATGTCAGCTGCTACTCCCCACAAAAGAATACCATACGACATGATGCTGTGAAAATAACTGAAGTACACAATCCTAGCAGTTTCTATATCAGTCAGTTGTCTGACTTTTCTAACAGCGTAGGCAGCAGAACTAAGCTTGCCAGCTAGTATTGCAATATGCGGACTCCATTGAAGTTTACAGTCCATAGTTACACCCAGAAAGACTGTTGATTGTACTAAATCTAATTTTTCATTGTTCATAACAATTTCCATAGGTACTTTCTGAACATTCGGTAAAGAAAAAAAGAACGCATTTAGTTTTCTTTGCATTAAGCTGTAGATTATTATAATTAAACCAAGCCAGTACTTGCGAGAGTGTTTTGTTTACATCGTCAAAATCAGTTCTGTTCCTATCAATGTTAAATATTAAAGAAGTATCATCCGCAAACAAGACAATCTCACATAAGCTTTTCGAAAAGAAAGGCAAGTCATTAATATATACTAAAAACAGAAAAGGGCCCAAAATAGAGCCTTGGGGCACGCCTAGTTTTATATTTGAGCCGGCAGATTTCACTCCATTAATATCAACGGTCTGAGTTCTGGAACTGAGATACGACAGTATTAACTTTTGGGCATCACCTTTTACACCGTAATGATTTAGTTTCAACAGCAGCGTCTGATGATCCACACAATCAAAAGCCTTGGATAAATCGCAGAATACGCCAAGAGCATTCTGCGAGTTCTCCCAGGCTTCAAAAACATGTTTTAAAAGTGCAACCCCAGCATCAGTTGTAGACCGTCCCTTCGTAAAACCGAACTGTTTATTATGTAAGAGATTACATAAAACCGAACTGTTTATTACATTAGACTTAATAGCCATAATGTTTTTTTCAACCTCATGCTCAGACACCGGCCTAAAGGAGAAGGTAGAATGATGTAGTGGAGACATGGAGGAAAGAGATTGAAGATTGGATAGTTTAGTATTATAGGAGAGAGAGGAAGGAGATGTGAAATGGCGGTTTAAGGTATCAGGGGCGAAGTTGTGCGGGGTACTCAACTTAGACTTTCCAATGCCAAGTGAATTCAGGAATGACCAAACCTTAGCGGGGTCTCCATTTGTTACTGACGCATGGATGTGACGACGCTGCACATCCTACTACAACGATTGCGTAGCTCCTTATATCGGCGTCGGGTCACATCTGAAGGGCTATTGGGGAGTTTAACTTTAGCCGCATTTCTGCGCGCATAAGTACGCGCGAGAGAGGTTAGTGAGCGGACGTGTGCCGCTGTCGTTGATAAATTAGTATACAACGTTCACAGAAATATCGTCCTTAGTGCTTTGGTGTTAATTGATATAGTAGTGTGAATATCTCATAGAAAATTTCTACTAAAATAGTGACCGCTAACAAGTTGCATACGCAGCGGGAGCCGGGGAAAGCTCCACCACACCTCGGGTAAACGAGACGGGTTGCGCATTTTGCATTTTTCATCTTCTTCCATAGTCCCGGCTACGCGCGAACATTTATTTTTGCCGATCCCTACCACTGCCCCTACTCCGTTTGCCGGTCGTTCTGGTTCGGAAGTGCATAGACCTTTGGTGGCGTAGAAGCGGCATCGAGATAATGTTACGATCTCCTACAGCTAAAAGCGGATCGAGTCCGGATCTTACAACATCTTCCGGGAACATCACTGTACGAAAGAGGAAACATGATGATGATTTCCAGGACTCTTTTAATGATTTTTCAAAAACCATTATGGTTTTGGAAAAGGATTGGAAAACAGAATTAGACCATAATTTTTCTGAAATTAATAATAACGTTAACAATGTTATTAGGCATGATCTCACAAAATTGACCGAATCTACAATTGAAATGAAATCAGAAATTAAAACTATTCTTGAAGATTTTCATAATTTCAAAAAAACCGTGGAAATCCTGGAAGATAAGCAAAAAACCCTTCAAGGAGAAATTACTTCGATTAAGACTTCCGTGCAATTTTTATCGGATCAACATGATGATGTTATGAAAAAAATAGACTGCGTTACAGATTATGAGAAGAAAATTGAGTCGCTAGAAAATCAATTGAGGGAATATAAAGATGAAAATGATTCACTTAGAATGGATTTTAATTTCGCGGAGCAACGGGAAAGACTTTTGAATCTGGAAATAGTCGGAATACCTGAAACTAAAGACGAGATCTTGATTGATGTTATCGTAAAATTAGCAAAACTTCTCAATATTGATGTGTCATCGGACGATATTGTTCATGTGCACAGAATAACACCCAGAGTTAAGGTGCAAGGACGCCCACGTGTGATTATAGTCAGATTGAAGTCCCGGGTCACTCGTGACAATATCTTATCACGTGCTCGAAAGACGACGCTAAGAACAAGTATGCTACAGTTTGTGGGTGAAGGAAACAATATTTTTATATACGAGCATTTGACTATAACAAACAATTGCTAAAAAAGTGTAAGGAAACTGCCAGAGTCAATTTGTACCAATATGTTTGGGTGAAAAACGGATGGATTTTTATGAGAAAACACGAGCTTACTCCGAAGATACCAATTACAAGGGAGAAGGACTTATCAAAGATTACGTAAAAACATTTTTATCTAGTTTATATTTTTTTATCTTGTTTTTTCAACATAGAGTAGTAATTGTTTCTCGTATATCTTTAATCCGTGTAAACAAGCATATAATCTTCAACATTACTTACAACTCCAATAGATATTATCATCCTGTCTATTCTAACAATTTTCTTAATACTGTGGCGCAAAATGACTTGTATCGGGACTTGTCAATTCTTATCCGTACAATATTAATAATGTTGTATTTTCTTTAAATTTATGTTACTACAATGGTTAATTGTATTATAAACATAATATATTATACTGTACACTACAGAATTACACGTCACACTTTAACTATTTACGGAAAAATAGCATTTTCTTACCATAGTTCCATTATTTACGTATTTATTTTTACCAGCCTGTTCATTGAATTACGTGATGTTTTAGAGTATGTCATTATTGCGGGATGTGCGAGTCCGTCCTATGATATGTTTATATTTAGTATATCCGGTGAGTTTATGCAGATGCAGCGTAATTTTTCTGTCTGTGGTTTGTCAGTGTTGTGCAAGTTGTTTCGTTTGAAACTTAGTGGAATAACTTCAACATCCGTCGAACGCCTTAGTGATCTACTGTTTTCCTATTACCCTCAACATAACATGTTGGTGTTGAGCAGTCTAAATGTAATAATAATTATACAGTTTTTATTTCTATATTATTCGTGTTCTTTGCGTTGTGTAATTATTAATTTCATATACAGGTGGGAGGTCGTTACTATTTCACACAACGTAACTATACAAATTGGTTATTCTTTCTTTACTTAAATAATGGCTGTAGAAACATTGAATATTTATTACCAAAATACCCGTGGGCTTAGAACGAAGTGTAATTTACTAAAACAGGGAATATTACGGAATGACTATGACATAATAATTATCACTGAGACTTGGTTGTGCGATGGTATTTTTGACACTGAATTTTGTGATGGTAGGGATCAGGTCTTTCGTTGTGATCGCAACTTATTAGCTACTGGAAAAAAGATGGGTGGGGGCGTACTTATCATGACTCGTAGGGAATTGGGTGCTATTAGAAGAAATTTGGATATACCATTAGCCACGGAGATGTTGACTATTACCTTACCGATAAGCATCGATAACTCCAGTCGTCAGTCATTACATATCAGTGTGGTATACCTTCCGCCAGACCAGCACCGTCTCCCAGTAGATATAAAGGTGGTTTCTGACGCTATTTCTTACAACATGACCTGTTCTACCGGTGATCAATTTCTGTTAGTTGGTGACTTTAATCTACCTTGCATTTCTTGGCATAATAATTCTCCAAATTATATTGGTTCGGGTAGTAGTGAGGTGCAGGTCGCCGCGATAAACCTTGTGGAAGATTTGAGCTTACTTGGTTTTACACAATATAATATGGCCAAAAATTATTACGGTAATACGCTTGATCTTTTGTTCTCAACTTTGCCTATAATTACGGAAGTTTGTGATGACCGTCTGGTGGCAGCTGATCGATCTCACCCTCCGCTTCAGCTAGAGGTTCTTGACTTGAATATAACATCATTATCTGAAAATTCTATACCTAAACGAAATTTTAAAAAAGCAAACTATACAGCTATAAATAACTTTTTGAGTCAGTTTGATTGGAATACATTGTTACCTCGTGACGACCCTGAGTCTGCTACTAACAAGTTATATGATATCTTAAACGAGTGTATTAATAAGTACGTACCGTTATTTAAAATTAATTGTGGAAAACGTACGTATCCTATATGGTATAGTAAGCCTTTAATTCGAATTATACAGGAAAAAATGAAAGCTCATTCAAGGTGGAAGAAACATAAAAGTGCGTTAGATTATGATGAATTTTCTCTTCTTCGCAAAAGGCAACAAAGAGTACAAAATGACTGCTATAATAGATTCACGTATAACACCGAGGAGGCTATAAAATCGACACCAAAGGCGTTCTGGAGTTATGTTAAGGCCTTGCGCGGCGGTTCCAGCTACCCAAAAAATGTAACATATGGCCAAAACTGTTATACTGATGGTAAAGATATATGTGACGCATTCAATAACTTTTTTCGTACCGTATTTAGGGAATCATCGTCGAGCAACATTGTTTCGGAATCCGGGGATAACGGTGGTGATGTAATGGCCGACTTACACATCTCAACTGATGTTTTAGAACGGGCTTTAAAAAAATTGGATGTCTCCAAAGGTTCTGGTTGTGATGGAATCCCACCGATATTTTGGGTAAACTGTATAAAATCGTTATTACTTCCAATATACATAATCTTTAATAGCTCTCTTAGATGCGGTGTTTTCCCATCGGTTTGGAAAAGAGGTCATATTTTGCCATTGCACAAGAGCGGGTCTAAGACTAAAGTTGAAAATTATCGCGGTATTACAATCCTTTGTACCATAGGCAAACTTTTTGAGAAACTTGTTTATGATGCCATTTACCCACTTCTTATTAGAAGTATTCCCGTTAGTGAACACGGTTTTATTAAGAAGCGTTCAACTATTACGAACCTGACGTATTTTGCAGACTATGTTCTAAAGAATATGGATGGGGGCGGTCAGGTTGATGTGATCTACACGGATTTTGAAAAAGCTTACGACCGCGTGGATCACATCATCCTGCTAAACAAACTTCAATTTTTAGGAATACGGGGTAATTTGCTTAGATGGATGGAATCATATTTAAGGAATCGTTCCCAAGCGGTTATAGTAGGCGGTTACAGATCAGACTTTGTTAGTATACCTAGTGGCGTGCCTCAAGGCTCTCATTTGGGACCCTTGTTTTACAACGTATACATTTATGATATTGGAAATTCTATAATAAACTCAAAACACCTGCTTTACGCAGACGATAAAAAAATCTTTTGCAGAATAAAAAGTTATAATGATTGTGAGAATGTTCAAAAGGATTTAGATAATTTAGTTCAATATTATAATCTTAATAAAATAAATATTAACATAAAAAAAAATCAAAGCGTACGTTTTACTCGCAAGCTGAAGCCAATAATTTATCCTTACTCATTTAACGACTCTCAAATTATCACAATGTCGGAAGCTCGTGATTTGGGGGTGCTTTTGGATGATAAAATGTTACTATCTGATCAAGTTGACTCTGTTGCTGTAAGAGCATACAAAAACTTAGGTTTCGTACTACGTTCGTGCAAACCATTCAAGAATATATTTACTGTAAAATGCGTGTATTTTGCATACGTCCGTAGCGTATTAGAATATGCGTGCTCGATATGGTCACCCCAATATGCATGTCACATTAATCGTCTTGAAAAGATCCAAAAGATTCTTATTAAACATCTTAATTATCGTTACGGTAAGTCCGCTGGTTCATATGTCGAAGCTTGTCTTACTCACAATTTACTTACTCTTGAAGATCGGCGTAAACTTTTGGATATGTGTCTTTTGCATGATATTTTGAACGGACGCATCGACTGCCCAGAGCTTTTGGCTGGCATAGTTTTTCGTACCCCTAAACGTCGCACAAGGCATACACCACTACTCCACGTACCATTATGCTCTACAAACTATGCTAAGAATAGTCCACTATCACGTCTTGCTATGTTGTATAATGAGAAGTTCAGTGATCTTGATATCTTTACATTATCTAAGCCAGCTTTCAAAAAAGCTGTGTCTGCTTTTCTGATTAGTAAATCATAAAATTTAATTCAATTATACTAATAAGGATTTGTTTACTACTAAATAATTTAAGGTCCCAAATCATATGGTAGCTGTTACAAGTTTTGGTATCTTTGGTACCTATGCTGCCTCACTGTCCGGTTTGTCCTTGTAGGTATTATTGTTGTAATGCATGAACACATTGGATATATAGATAGATATAATACAAATTAAAATTAAAGTTGACATAATATACTTACATAAAAAATAAATGATCAGTACGGTAACAATTAAATATTTTTTCAATGATAAGTCGACTATAATTAATTAATTGGAAATAGGAAATAAATATTGTATTATTTACATTGCCATCGTTTAACTTTAAACCAACATCTGCGTTCATATTTGTTGGATTTTCATATAAGTTTTTATATAATTTTGCTTGTTATCATGTTTACTCTATTACGAATATTATGCTATTAACATATTATGTTACGTTAAATATTTAACTCTATTACGAAATACATTCAGACATACACACTCACATACATACACGTACACACACATACACATACGCACACACTATGTTTACTAGCTAGGCTGATATTTTTGTGTCGTTGTTTTTTGTTCTATTTGAGTTATTGGCTTAAATTTTTAAGGAAACCTGTAATTGGTCTTACTATTATAGTGTACACAATTTTTGTCAATTATATTTGTAACACTGTTGGTTTTCAATAAACAAAAATAAAAAAAATAAAAAAAATCGACGTTCCATCATGGCTTTGATGTCGGCAGTGAGCCAAGGAGCAGAAAGATGCTTAAGTCGAATGGGGCGGAGAGGTGCATGGATGTCGAATAGTTGGATGAGGATAGAGTTGAAAATTTCTAGTTTCAGATCAAGTGTTGGAGCATCAAGCACTGCGACCCAATCTATGTTTTCAAGATCCGACATAAAGCGCTCACTGTCCATATTTTTAAAGTTACGCTGCATATTTTTAAAATTTTTAAAGCATAAAAAGGCTTTCTTTTTTCTAAAGGCTTTCTCATAGTCCACAAACGCCAAGCAAAGTGGCAGATTATACTCCTCGGTCTTCTGTATAACCTGCCGCAGCGTATGGATGTGGTCTATGGTGCTAAAGCCTTTTGGGAACCCGGCTTGTTCGGGAGGCTGGAAGTCGTCGAACCTGCGAGCGAGACGATTCGTAATGACTCTCGAAAACAACTTATAGACATGGCTTAGAAGTGAGATGGGTCTGAAGTTCTTCAAACGGGTGTTATCTCCCTTTTTAAAGAACAAAATCACCTCACTTATATTCCATGCCCTCGGCGTTTTGCCCTCGGTTTGCTTCTGGAGGACTTTGAGTATCGGCTGACCGCCCGCTCTTAGAAGTTCTGTAGTGATTCCGTCATCACCCGCTGCCTTGTTGTTTTTGAGTTGTTTGAGAGCCATACTAATCTCGTACAGGCTGACGTCCGGGATATCTTCGGTGAAGTGACGGGTAAGCTTGGCTCTGGGGTCTTTAGCCTTGCTTTCAACAGGTGTCTGCGTGGAATATAACTGTCCATAGAAAATCTCGACCTCCCTCAGGATTTCAGGTTTCGTAGAAATGATGCGACCGTCGTCAGTTTTCAGCTTCGTCATCTGGCTTTGCCCAATAGACAGATCTCTCGCGAACACTTTGGAGCCTTTAGTCGCTTGTCAAAGACTTAGAGATCTGCCTATTTAGTTGCCGATAACGATGAGCATCCGCTGAGTTCTGAAGCCTCATTTCACGTCTCTGATCCATGAGTAGGAGTGTGTGGTCGGAGAGTTTCTTTAATTTGGGACGGCGGGTCTTAAAGTACTTGGACCCTACCGTACGGACAGTATCCACCACCGTTTTGTGTAGATCGTCCACATCTATGCTGTTCTCAAGGGCTTCGAAGCGGTTTTGGAGCTCAAGTTGAAAGCTCTTGGGGTTTTGGATAAGGGCCGGTAATGGTCGGAGCGTAGACTTTATCAGCCGCGATCTTTCCAGCTTCACGTTGATATTCAACGTGCCACGTACCATTCGGTGATCGCTCCCCGTCTTGACGGTGTTGATCACAGTGACATCAAGTGAAAGTCAAGTCAAAGTGTGCAATAATAATAAATAAATAATCTTATCTTATCTCGATAAAAAAAAGTTTTCTTGTTTTTTGACTATGCAGTTTTCATCGCTTTTAACTCATCCAATTGACTAAAATCCTCTGAAAGAAAAACTGCAATGAAAGTTTTTTAAAACTACGCCTCCCACGCCCAAGAATCGAACCAGCTAAAATCTGTAAAAAATAACAACTTGTATTTTTATGGCATCAATCGGTAGGGTCAATCAAAAGGTCAATCAATTAAATTAAAGGAAAAACATGAAATCTCAACTTATAAACTCAATGTGACAGACAAAGCTAATAACTTAAAACAACTTAATAATGAAGATCCTTAACTCGCGTTGCGAAAGGGGGCTAGACGGAAAAAATTAAGACCAATTTTTGCTGTGCGCTTTGCTGTGACGGATGGACGGACGGATGGACGGATGGACGGATGGACGGATGGACGGACGGACGGATGGACGGATGGACGGATGGAAGGATGGACGGATGGACGGATGGACGGATGGACGGATGGACGGATGGACGGATGGACGGATGGACGGATGGACGGATGGACGGATGGACGGATGGACGGATGGACGGATGGACGGATGGACGGATGGACGGATGGACGGATGGACGGATGGACGGATGGACGGATGGACGGATGGACGGATGGACGGATGGACGGATGGACGGATGGACGGATGGACGGATGGACGGATGGACGGATGGACGGATGGACGGATGGACGGATGGACGGATGGACGGATGGACGGATGGACGGATGGACGGATGGACGGATGGACGGATGGACGGATGGACGGATGGACGGATGGACGGATGGACGGATGGACGGATGGACGGATGGACGGATGGACGGATGGACGGATGGACGGATGGACGGATGGACGGATGGACGGATGGACGGATGGACGGATGGACGGATGGACGGATGGACGGATGGACGGATGGACGGATGGACGGATGGACGGATAGACGGATGGACGGATGGACGGATGGACGGATGGACGGACGGACGGATGGACGGATGGACGGATGGAAATAGAAATAGATAAATATTTATTTTGACATCACACATCTGTGTACCTTACACATTAACACAAACATATTACATAGAAGTAGGAAAAAGTACTAATATAACAAAAAATAAAGAAAACAAACAAAATAACAATTAAAGAATATCGCGTACAGTCGTGTGACGTGACAAAACTGTGCTCAGCTCACTATAAGCAGCAAGCATCAAATAGCTTGCTGCACTGGTATTCTGCTGAGCACAGAAGTGACATCAGAAACGAACAGTGAGAACAATAACAAACGAAAGAAAAATAAATAAATAAAAACGTAAAATATTAAAACATATAAAATAACATGTGTGTAAGGGCCCCAATACATGCCATGTCATCCACTCCGTGTGTTGTGCTGTGTGACATGAGACGCGTCATTTAATGACATGTCATCATTCACTAGGTACATATTTCGGTTTTCGCCATGTTTGATAGAAAAAAAAAAGTTAAGTTTTCACTTAAAAACGTGGTCATGACGTGGCAATCGTGGCATGAGGTGGCATGGCATGCATGGCAAGCCAAACATAATATTGTGGACACCAATAAACTATTAATACAATGAGTTTTGTGTCACAAGTTCGACACGTTCTTACTACAAGATAGTGATGCATGTAGGTAGTGAACAGAGGTATATAACTACAATATCTTTGGTAGTGAAGCATACAACTCTCAGCCGTAGTCGGCCCCAAGGCCAAAACAACAAAACCAAAACAACAGACGGATGGACGGATGGACGGATGGACGGATGGACGGATGGACGGATGGACGGATGGACGGATGGACGGATGGACGGATGGACGGATGGACGGATGGACGGAGACAGACAGAGGGAAGCGAGAACTTCGTTCCATCCGGGTGTCCCTTGACACCTCTCAAGTTTTTTTTTAAGTAGTTGCGATAGCGCATGTCGTAACTGCCTTTAAGACAGCACTTAGCTTTAGGATTTGCACATTTTCTTTAATGCTATTAGTGTTTGTTATGTTGGTGGTTCTTACAATAAAATAATAAAAAAGCACTTTAATGTAAGGCTCTTTTGATGGACGGATGGACGAATTTAATTTACTCAATTGGCTGAATCTAGCCAAATGAACTACTGAACATAGAGAAATATCACAGTCTGTATTATCTCCTCGCTGTGGTAGTATATTTACTAGTATTTTCCAGGAATGGAGAGTGGAGAAAGACAACACAACGCTTATCTACTACAGTTTATTATTTCCACAGAAATGATAGTTGTCATCAAAAACGCGCTTACTGAACATGGAGACATCGTAAAGTTTTGGCTGGGTCCCGATCTCAACATTGCCGTCTGCAAGCCCGATGAAGTAAAGGTAAATTAATAAACGGTACCAAAAATATTTTTAAAATGAATTGCAATTTCTTCTTTCTCTTATCAATTTAAGTACCTATTTAAATTCTCAGAATCTTCTCACTAACCCCAAACTGAACTTTAAAGGGCCAGCATACAAGTACATGAGTGACCTTTTTGGCGGTGGGATTTTAAGTGGCTCCGGTACGACATATTTTCTATGTTTAGAAATAAACGTGTATGTAAAGCGCGTTACACCACACGGTATACCGGGTCACTTTCCCTGAATCAGGGTGGTGTAATAACAAAAAGAGAGTTAGTGTCTCTAATTAGGGTGACCGCCGTAGCGCGGTCGATCGGCCCGTGCCACCGTGCAGTGTAATAGCATTCAGGGCGTTAGAGCGCTCAGTTAGGGATGCGCAAAATTTCAAAAGTATCGATGTTTTACTCGATACCTGAGACATGGCTATTAATATAAAAACATTTTTTTAATAACGCGATTCGATCGTAGCCGATTCGCTTAATTCATAAAAGTGGGTAAGATAGAATGCGACAGAGGGGAAATAATGCGGCCGCTGAGTGTCACTAGCTTTTTCATGCGCGTGCTCATCGCTACTGATAACGTCACAGGGAAAACCGGTTGGTGGGAACAAGACGTAGTGATGCGGTAAACGGAACGTGCCGTATCTGTCGATATACTCAATGTCAGCTATTTGGGCATTACAAATGTTTGATATATGGATTAGAATTGTTTTTATTTTTATTATAAAAATTACGTGTCAGTTTTAATATGAAAGAAATGAGTAATGGAGAAATATTTTTATGTAAATTTATCAAGTTTGTTTTTATAGGCGTATTGTAGGTACGCAATTTTTAGTGCTTTATTTTGAATAACCTGCAAGATTTGGTGATTTGTTAAACACGTATTACTCCATACGGGGCAAGCGTTAGTAATAGAACACCGAGTATAATCTAAGTTTTGTAGTAGAACTAATTTTACTTTTGCGGTTTAAAATGGGGCTCAGCTCAAGGCTCCGAGTGCTTGAGCTCCCTGTATGCGTAGTTGAGCTATATGTTTAGACCAATTCAGTTTTCTGTCCAACGTTACACCCAAGTATCGTACAGAGTTGTTCCAAGATATGCTATGGCCATCTATTTGAAGTCTCCTTGTGGGTAATGTGCGATGACGGGTGAACATAATGGCTTCAGTTTTCGACTTATTGAGCTTAAGTTTCCATTTGGTAAAGTAGCTGTACAACAAATCGATTGAGAGTTGCAAGCGACCCACAATGAGGTCCAAACCTCGGGAAGAAGTATAAGAGGCAGTATCATCTGCAAAACAAGAAAGTTGAGTACGCGGTTGGACAGGCATATCATTCAGATATAGCAGAAACAGAATCGCCCGGTCGACCTTGCAGAAAAATATTTCGGGTAAGGTCGACCGGGCAAGTGTACGGTCTACCGGGCTAGTGTAATAAGCAGCGCTCTAATTAGTGCGACCGGGCACCCTTGCCACCGGGCCCTGAATGCCGCGTGGTGTAATACGCGCTTTAGACGCATAATTTCTGAACGTCGGCGTCGTCTGCAGTCTGCACCAAATTGGATATTTTGTTCTGTTAGTTATTTGTAGGTGTTACAAACCTTGCTTGTATAAAAGAGCTTAAGTGCCGGTTTCACCACCAACTGATAAATTCTGGATAGCTTATCTGGCAGATAAATTGATAAAAGTATTTTTATATTACAAATGTCAAATGATCCGCCAGATAAGTTATCTAGTCGATGGTGAAACCGGAAACGTAAAAATACTTACAGGAAAGTTTTTAAATTAAATGCAGACGAAGTCGCGGACGGAAATCAAGTCACATATTTTGTATGGTGTAATACCAAATAAATTCAACTGCATTCAGAATGGTATTGGTGTAACATTAGGTCCAACATGGAGAAGACATCGTAAAATCGCAAACTCTAACTACGGAAAACGTGCCATACAATCATACGGCCCGATCTTCAACAAGGAGGTAGATCTTCTGATGGAGGAGTTACGGAAAATGCCTTCTGACAAACAGTTTAACATATACACGAACATCGTCAAAACTACCAGCTACTCAGTGTGCCGTGAGTACGAGTATCCACATCACCATTTATAATCCACATCAGCAGAGTTTCCATACACCATCATATAAGTAAGTGTCTATTTAAAATAACAAGCACAGCCATAATGCGACAAACAGCCAAAGATATTGTAGCAAGCCACAACATTTTTCGTAATGAGTTACCTATGATAATACAAATCAGACATGGGGGTGGCCTTACTTGTAAATTAACTATCATATAATTTGTTGGTGGCCTACTACAGTAGTGATTAGTGAAGTTGATTTAATCGAAAGACCGTCTTGATAATGATCAGTCTACTTACTCGTCATTTTCAGCTTGACTACGGGTCTCAATCGCAATCCAAACCAGAGCTGGACTATGCATCTGGAATAATCATAACTCTATAAAAGTGGAAGGAATTCTAATTGGTCCTAGTGCATTTTTGTTAATAGACATATAATAATTAAACATTTTTAGCGAGCATTTATTCAACTTCTTCAGTTTTTCTGAAGAAGTTGAATAAATGAGAGTCTGAAACGGGTGGTAGGGCAAAACTGATAATTCAAAAATGCCCTAATATGCTCGATTGAATAAAGAATATTTTCATTTTCATTTTCATTTCTTTTAAGATAAATAATCGAAATTTACATGTGTGTGAATTATATCAAGTATCTTCATTTTCTTTAGAGACACTGATGGGGCTGACGAAAGAACAAACTATGAAATTACCATATCTACAAGAAATTATTGACACAACTCCAAAGTAAGTTTATTTAAGCTTTCCGAATGTTTTCTAAGCACAGAACTTTTATCTATAGAACCAAACTTCCCCAGTTTAGTTGTGTGGTAACAAGAGACAATATAAAGCAGACTAGTAATAATTATGATTTCACATTACCATGATTCCTATCTTTTAAATACTTGCCTTTGCCTAAGAACACACATTTATAACTATTTTATTGCTTTTAAGTATCTACGATGTCATCTTCAGCCGAATGACGAAATGGTATCTTCAGATAGATCCAGTATTTTGGATATCTGGCCTTTACAAAATACAGCGAATGTTTAGTGCCAGAATTTCTAAATTTAGCAAGGTAATATTGAAGCACAGGAAAGAACATCTTAAGAGAGTAGGCGAGGACTTCAAGATGGCCCATATGGATATGAAAGAAGATACCAAGCTTAGCGTTATAGATAAGTTTTTGTTGTCAGAGGAACTGAATAAAGAAGAGTTGGAGAGAGAAACATTTACTATATTTGCATCTGTAAGCAAACATGATATTCCTCTATTATATTTTTACCCGCAACGGTACGGAGACGGTATATGAGTTTGGGGTGAGAGAATGTTTGTTTGTTTGTTTGTGCATACCAATGTTGCCATTTGTCTCCAAAACTACACTAGTCCGATTTTGATGCGGCTTTCAGTGATGGGTTCGGGTTTGATTGGTGCATGTTTTTAAATAGGTGGTACGGTGACAACTCACCAGGGTGCGCTGCAGTAAACATTTGTTTGCGCAAAACCAAAACTACTAGTCCTGTTTGGATGCGGTTCTTAGAAATGGGTTTATTAGATACCAAGATGATAATAATCATAAGCATTGTGTTATGGAGACCGAAAATCAAAATATTATTTTCATCAAACACTAATCTAATAAAAACATTAATAGTTTAGGCTTAAATTGTATTATATTTAAGTAAACTTTATTTTAATTTGTTTGAATAGGGACATTTTTATACAATCGTAATCTCGAATATTTTATTGCTGTTTTTTGATCATATAAAATTAATGTATCAATGGTATGCAAAGCATGGGACTTTACACAATTTACACTGAAGAAACTAGTTACATTTCAATAACTTAACTAGGTATTTTATTCTTTCAGAGTCAAGAAGCATCAGCCAAAATTTCTTCATACCTTCTGCTAATGATGGCTTATCACCCAGAATTTCAGGTATCTACTCAATATTTGCAAACCATCAGCCTAGGTATGATGAACGCTAAAAGTCTACCCGTCGTTCATAAAAAAATAAACCATCCAGACACAATGAAAACTTCTGTAAAATTTGTTATGACCGTTTATGTAACACAATTTAGTATATGTGAAGTCTCTTCATACTTACTTAATAGTAAGTAGTAATAATATATCGTGGAAATTAATTACATTGTAAATTTTCAGACCGAAGAAAGAAGAGGTTATTAAGTTTGTAAAGATAAGATAGATAAGATAAAGGTTTTTGTTAGGTTAGTTATCACTTTAAATTTTTTCCAAAGGAGAAACTTTACAATGAAGTGAGGAGCGTGCTAGGAGACTCGGACCGTGACGTCACCGATGAGGATCTGAAGCAGATGCCGTACATGGAGATGGTGTTCAAGGAGGTGCTACGGCTTTTCCCCATCGGTGCCATCCTGCAGAGGACGGTCACAGAAGACATCGCTTTAGGTAATTTATTTATTTCATTAGTACTACTTAGAGGTCTAAAGTAAATACAATGTAGTTAAATGTTAATGAGAGACTAATTAATGAGCCATTTCATGTTTTCACATAGAGGTAACTTGAAATTGTGGCGTATCTTAGGGGGATATATACCCCTTCCGAACCTACAGCGAGCTCACACGCTGGGTAGGGGTTCGGGAGGGGCGTGGGATGGAGTGCGTGGCCTATATGTTTGTATAGGCCGTGTACTCCAGGTGAGTCCAACATTTCGAATCGCCCATGCACCTGGGGCGAGGGATGCGTAAAAGCATTTCTCCTAGTATAAAAAAAAGAAAGAATACAATAGTATACAACAGATGTCTAAGCAAGCCTCAATGTAAACCTATTGTTACCTATTGCACTCAATTATGGGCAGTCAAGCTGAAAGCTATAGGCACGATCCCCACGATTTTGCGTGACAATGACGATCATAGGTTGCTTCACAATCAAAGGATCAGTTGCACAATGTCGAAAACGCTAAATTGCTCCATCAAAAACAATTCATTAAAACCTACAATACAATAGCGAATACTTACCTATTTTATTGTATCAACATTGAAAAATGTGTATTGTTTTGAACAATGTTTTTTTAGTTAAGTTATCGCTAAACTTGACTGTGCCAGCTCAAAAAGAGGTTACATGGGGTGCTTCGGCTTGTACTTGTCTCAAGCTACTGATCATACCTAAGTGATTTCGTGAATGTTATTTCAACTATACTTAGAACAAGCGCTCGCTCGCGATCGCTTCTTTGGGACTAAAATAACTCAGACGGAGGTACTTACTTAGTTTTTAGGGTACCGTACCTCAAAAGGAAAAAACGGAACCCTTATAGGATCACTTCGTTGTCCGTCCCTCCGTCCGTCCGTCTGTCAAGACCGTTTTTCTCAGGAACGCGTGGAGGTATCAAACTGAAATTTATATCTAATACTCGGTCTACTGTCCCTTAGAGCTGTGAAAAAATCAAACTTCTAAGCCAAAGCAATCAAAAGATACAGTTGTTTATGCCGCAAATTTCCGCAAATTTTCGAAACTCGCATGGGAATCAAAACCTACAGGGCACTTCCCGTGAACTTAGAATCTTGAAATTTGGTACGAAGTAACGTCTTATAATAAAGATAAAGGAAAAATTGCGAAAACCGTACATTTTTAGTTACATCATATAATAAAAAATATTTTACGGAACCCTCGGTGCGCGAGTCGTGACTCGCACTTGGCCGGTTTTTTTTAAATACATTTAATAAAACTTACCCATTCTCTTGTCTGTGTCACTAAATTTTCGCTTTTATAACATAGAATCGTGTTACCTCCCGGCCGGCTGCTCGTTATCGATACCTATATACCACATCCACCGCGACCCTCGGTACTGGGAGAATCCGGAAGCCTTCGACCCCGAGAGGTTCAACCCCGAGAATATGGAGTCACGACATCCTAACGCTTACATCCCCTTCAGCTTGGGCCCTATGGATTGTTTGGGTAATAAAAATCTTAGTTTTCACTTAAATTACTTAATGATTTTTTTCAGACAACAAAGTACTACTTACTTATTATTAATTTGCCATAGATATTTACACGTATCCCCAACTTAGCATTAAAGCCCCGAATCACGACCGCCGGTGTAGTGGGTTTTGTGGCTATACATGGCCCTACAAATGGCCTCAAAAGGGCCTCAAACATAGCGTCCACTTCGTCATCTTGGTTTCTTGGTGCCTCAAGGTCGGACCGTAAACCTGTATAACATTCAGCGAATACCGTTTGGATATTTTAAGTATCAGATACGCTACCCTGGTCAACACACTTCCGATGGAAATCACATTACTTGTGGACGATGAAACCGACGGCGGCATCTAAAATGTATTGTATGAAGTAGTTACAACAATTTATTTTAGGTTGTATGTAGGTATTGTAGTCTATAATATGTTATTAAACACATATTTAGACTACAATACATAATTTTATATTGCTTTCAGGGCGATATTACGGATCAAAACTCGTGAAGACGATAGGTGCAAGAGTCATCCGTGAGTTCGAGCTATCGTCTTTGGACTCGTACAAGGATCTGCGCGTAGTTATCAAAATATCCGTTTTCTCAATCAACGGGTACCACGTCATGATAAAACGTAGATCGAACAGTGAAAAGTGACTGATCAAATTGTAAAAATAAGGCGGTGATAGGTAATAATTCCGGTTGCCAAATTCGATTCGATAGATATTTTTTTTGGTTTTCAGTTTGTAAGATTCGTTTTATTAACAAAAAAATATGTGTATACATAAGCATATTCTTCAAAACAAAACTAGTACCTAATACTGGTCACTCCATGCCAAAAGTTCTCGAATCCATAAAAGTCTTCGTCCACGATTGCCATGCTGCAAAGCTGGAACTCGAAGTGGTGTGCGAGAGTGAAGACCGACTTCTTGTTAACTTCTCCTCCCAGGTTGGTCACTCGCTAACAATAATTGGTGGTCAGATGAGTCTTTGAACCATTTCCATAACCATTATATTGGGTTGTCTCCTGGCGATATTTCGTAGAAAACGGTCGTGTCCATGAGTGGTAACGCTTTTCTGTCAGAATGCCGTTCCGCAACACCTTTCGCGACACAATAACGTAACCATAATCAGGAGATCGCGTTTTGGTGGGTTCAAAGGGTCAACTCAAGTCAGTCAACAAACATGCGTTGGATAGCGCCAGCTTTCAACATGGCTGCAGCTCTAATTTATTCTTAACTGGTTAAATGTCGATGTGGCATGATAAAAAACAAAACAAACTTCAATTAAAATAGTTAAAAAAAATAAACGTCTTTTATTGTCAAAAATGGGGCCGGTTTGTTTATAAGAAATACTAACTTTTGCGAAAGTTGTATTCAAATTATCATGCATTTTTTTGTATGTATGACATTTTTTTTATTTACTTAGACAAACTTTTTCTGTACTGTAGATAGTTTTTGAGTTATGAAAAATTTAATATAGGTAATATCCCTAGACAGTGTGGATGTGTGTAGGTATATTATATTTACTTAGGTTAGGTAGGCTTTATAACTGTTTCTCTTTCCTCAGTCTCTATGTCATTATTATGTCAAATCTTTTTTTTTTATTGAGGTAAGAGCAATGATATTATAAGGGTAAGCTTGAAGCAGATAATGTCATACGAGCTCGCATTTTGAAACATTGGGAAGACCCATATTGGGTCCGATTCAATATGCAGCTCTTTTCTTTCCGTGATGTTTCGTGTCTTTTGTGTTACTTACTTATACTTAATCATTAACAAAATATTTCTGCTAACTATAAAGAAAAAACAACTTTACACAGTTATTGAACTTTCTTTAAACCAAAATTGTATTTAGTTATTAGGTATTATAGTTTATCTGCTATGTGTCAATTCCGTCAATTCTTATGATAATTAAGTACCTAAAATAACATGTTTTATTATTGAATAAGTTTTGAACTTTTTAATTAAATTGTGCATTGCGATAGTATGTTTAATATTTAAAATAAATAAATTAAAATAAAAAATCAGATGCCGTGCGAATGGGTTATCAAAAAAACTATTAAAACTTAGCTTTGCTGTAAGCACACCTAAGTTTAAACGCGCACTGATCATTGAAAAAATTTTAAACTGACTTCACATAGTAAAAAATAACACTTTTGGAGTCGGTGCCAGCCAAGGTATTCTACATTGCACTTCTATTACCTACTTACCTACCTACCTACCTACCTATTACCTTACTTACTTATACTACCTATACTTACCTATACCTACTTTAATTTTTCTTGCCTTTCCTGGCAATAAAATAGGTAAAGGTAGGTATCGTTGTAAAATTAACGTCTTACCAGTTAAAAGATGACGATGAACCGCTGCTAGTTGACATCATGACTCGTGATTATAACTTTTTAATTTTGCATTTTACAATGCGATTTTTATGTGATAAATATTAAACAAGAAAATATACTAGAAAAAAGAAGCAACTATAGTCTCACTCATGTCGCCCTGACGGGATTATATGACATGAGACTAGTTGATTTTTTCTAGCTAGCTGTTTCATCTATTTCGAATGCGAGAATATTTCTCTCATTGATGAAACCTCGGTGGCCAACACCGTAGAAAGGTGAATATAGTATAAAAATTCGACATGTCCTCATAGGTCTCTGAAGCATAATTTGTTAGTTAGTGCATTGGGCCGGATTCCCGAGGATGTGGGTTCGTATCCCGTCAGTCAGGGCGACAGGAGACTAATTGCTTTTTTCTAATATATTTTCTTGTTTAACATTTATGACTCATGATGTTCGGACCTCAACTTGTTCTAGCAATGACGAAAAGCCATGTAAAATGCAAATGTATCTAATTTTGAATATTCACTCACGAGACACATCGGTGTCATACCTTCCCATTTAGATTCCATCTTACAACCTAATTCCAAATCACGTACAGTTTGCTGCTCGAGTTCTGTCGGGCCTTGCGACGAACTAATCAGCAATATTAAAGTAATATTGTAAACGAGATGGCGCTGTATGCAGTATCTAATATATTAAGTCGGAGTTTTAATTTAAGAGAGCAATTTAACAAGTGCCAATCAATGTCATTTTAAAAATAATGCTGTTATAGTTATTATTTGGAAGTTTATTTAGGTTGTAAGATAGAATCTGAATGGGAAGGTGTGTCATTGTGTCATGTCATTTTAAAAATAAAGCTGTTTAGTGTTAGCTATAATGAACATATTATTGAATTTGTGGACGTGAATCAAAGTCAAAGTCAAAATCAAGGAAATAATACTAACTGTACTTGAACTGGATCTGAGCAAATCAATACGAAAACAGTTTAAAACAGGATAATTTTTACAAAGTGCGATTGGCACTTGTCAAATTACCCTACTGAATTAAAATCCGACTACAGCTCCGCATTTAAACCGTTCCGCGCCATGTGTATCATTTACGATACACTTTTGTCAAACCACTTGTGTATCTTTTTAGATACACATTTCCATACTCAAACTTATTTTTTTTGTGGTATTGGCATTTATAGTTTGGCGGCGAGGATGTTGATCAAAATTACTTCAATATTGCGATGACAGTTGAATTCTTGAATTCTTGACTAGGAGACTCTTCGGGTCGGAATACCACAGTCAGCTCCAACAAATCCAACTTTATTTTCACCGCTGAAATACAGAAATGCATTACCTAAAATTAAAAAGTGTTATACATAAGCATAAACTATTTTGATTCCATTTTTCTCCTCATATCTCATTACTAAGTAAATGTTGTTAAAAAAGTTCAGCTGCTGTCTGTTGTTGCTATATTTTTCGCAAGCTCATCCACTTTACAATTTTAATCAAATTAAATTCCGAACTCGTTCAGTTTCGGCTGTAATTCTGACTTATTCAGCGTATAAATCCACGATCTCTTTTGATTCGATTGGTTTTCAGCCGTAATAGGATTCAAGGATTCTGCATTTGAATCTGAAGATGTTTTTGAAGACATTCGCTTCAAGCTAAAATGGCCGGCCGGCGGCGGCACGTGGCGTCCTTGCAAGATAAGGATTAAAATTGTACTTACAATACTCGTCGCCAATTTGTTATGTCTTTATATAACAAATATTGTAGGGATGCTTTATAAATAAAAGGAAGCAATTAATTAATGCACTTTTAATATTCTAAGCACAGAGACAACGTTAACCTCAGTCGGTGACAGGAGCGGAGGAGCGAGAGAGATATATATGTGTAGAGTGCGGTGACACATTCGGATACACCATGTCCATACTCAACGTATTTGGATACACCACAACTAGTAACTTGGCAGTCATCCTATCCTGCTACCGAATATTATAAGTTTGAAAGTTTGTGAGGATATTTGGATGGATGAATGTTTGTTACTCTTTCACGCAAAACTACTAACTGATTAAGATGAAACTTTACAGCAATGTAGCTTATACATCAGAAAACACATAGGCTGCAAATTATCCTGATATTCCCACGGTAACGGCAACCACGCAGCGAGTGAAACCGAGAGCGGCCGCTAGTCATAAATGTTATGGTTCGTAATATTTAGTAGGAATATTAAAATGCTGAAGAGTTTGATTGTTTGAGCACGCTAATCTCCGGAACTACTAGTTCGAATTGAAAAAATATTTTTGTGCCGGATAGTCCATTTATCTCGGAAGGTTATAAGATATTTAATATCACGCTACGATTAATAGGAGCAGAGCATTAATGTAAAACGTTGCAAAAACGGGGAAAAAATATTACTTTTGGGAGGTTCCGTTGCGGACGGTGTGTAAACGGTTAAAGTTACGTAAAAATCATGTATGACGAAATTTGTTGTTCCCCATCAAAAGTTCTAAAAAAAAGTCCGCGACAGCATATGTCTATATTTTATGGTTAACTCACTATAACCATTTTAAAGATAATATTTTTTTTTCTAAACTAATGTATTATTAGAGAAGCTGTTTTCATAAACATTATATTAATCCTTATCTATATAAATACGTTAATCATCATAAGTATTTAATTTTGAACAAAATTGTCCTTTACATCATTTAATTTTAATGAATATCTTAGGAAATATGATAGTTTATAAAATAACTTCTTAACAAAATAATTCGCCACCAAATTCATTCGTCAGGTAGGCTTGCTTACTTTATACTGATATATTCCGAGACGTTTAAGCTAAAACGTTACACGTACAAATAGCGCCCTTCTTGCAGAGGGCGGTTTATACTTGAGCAATACTTTTTCTAAATAAGTTGTATTCTTGTATAAAACGCTGCTTGTGTCGATTAGGCAATTTGGAGACTGCCTACCAGTAGATATTCAGTATTTAGCGTAAGGAAAATCTTAGTGGGTGAGTATTGAATAGAAGTTTAAACTAAAATAAAATTACTTTAACACTTATTGTATATTTAGGTTAGGAATGAGGTAGGCACTGTCTAATTGCTTATATAGAATGCACGCCCCTGCTACTTGTTTACGCAGGTAAATCTCGTAAAAAGCTTCATAAATAAATGCAAGTTTTTTATTTTTTTTATTAACTTTATTTTTTATTTCTTAGATGACATCCAGACATATTTAACCACGCAGGTGAAACGTGATCGGCCGCTAGTTGACAATAATAATAATAAATAACGTAAAATTACCTGTTTTTCTAGACTCTTTTAATTCTACTTCCTCCTAATATTATAAATGCAAAACTATGTCAGTTTGTTTGTTAATTCACTCTTTCACGCTAAAACTACTGAACGAATTTGGATTAAATTTGGCACACAGATAGGAGAAAGCCTGGATTAAAACACAGGGTACTTTTTATCCCGATATTCCTACGGGAACGGAAACCACGCAGGTGAAACCGCGGACGGCCGCTTGTTTATCATATATCTCTCGCTCTTAACGTATGAGGATAAGTGGCCACCTCTGGTGTCAGAGTTTATCAAGCTGCCTATAGGGTCATTATCATATGACCTAATCAGTATGATTTGTTTCCAGTTTTGGATACTGGTTTTTGATAAGTACCCTAGAGAAGTTTTAGTTTTATATGAGGTAATAAGAAAACTGGTTTTAAAAAATGTATCTAACGAAGGCTAATTTGGTGTGAGTGTAAGAAATAATTATTTATTTATTACACGTGGCATCAAATCATAAAAAAATATTTATATCCGTCTAGATTCTAAACTCGAGGCGAGGTAGATTGATTCATTTGAGGTTTATTAATTAGAGTATTTGCGCACTGCATCCGAACCGAATCCAAAAATGGTCGATCTGAAGTAGCTGTAGATTTGTTTTGGTATTCAAATTTACTGAGAGAAATCAATTTACGGAGTTCGGATTCATTTTGAGTTTTTTTTAGTTAATCGACTGTTACTCGTTGACCTGTAAAATTTCTATAGCAGTGATAATTTTCGTTTGAACTTTATTAAATGTACTACTCTCCGGAATTTTTTCACGTATCCATAGTCTACCG
This sequence comes from Chrysoteuchia culmella, assembly GCA_910589605.1. Lineage (NCBI taxonomy): Eukaryota > Metazoa > Arthropoda > Insecta > Lepidoptera > Crambidae > Chrysoteuchia > Chrysoteuchia culmella. The sequence continues at coordinate 14,236,705 of OU342659.1, forward strand.
TTTAAATTTTAGAGGGGGGGACGCCCCCACTCAATCAAAATTTTGCACTTTATTATATATATATATATATATTATTACTCGATACAACTCATTTTGTTTGTTACAGTTTTGCTTATGAACTATGTTAGTACTTATTTATATTTTTATATTTTGCATAAATACAATAGTTTTTGCTATGCTACTTGAAATGCCACAGCAATGATTGATATAATATGAACAGTCAAGTCTTGTGTTTTTTAAAGCTTAATATTTAGAAAACAGATCCCTAAATCAAAAAGTGATCTTTTTAAACCTATAATATTTTTAAGGATTTATTTATAATATTTTTTGAGGATATTTTTCGCGCGGTCAGTCACGGGATGGGTGACCAAAAATTTACTATCTTGAGCTCCTCCGTGCTTCGGAAGGCACGTTAAGCCGTTGGTCCCGGCTGCATTCGCAGTCGTTAAAACCCACCAATCCGCATTGGGCCCGCGTGGTGGCTCATGGCCCATTCTCTTTATCCACCCATAAGGATGCAAGGAAGGCTAGTGCCCCTGCAGTAGATTAAAAATGACTGATGACGAAATATTTTTAAGACTTATCCAACGACACTATGAGATTAGTGAGAATTTTTTGCACCCATATATGTATATAGGGGAGGTGCACTTAAAAAAAAACAATATCTTATTCTAGCACTCACAGCTTTTCTCAGTTCCCGCAGTCTCCAGATTGTGTTTTCCAAGCGTCGCTTTAGCTGTAGTTTTCCAGTTTGTTTACTGAGCAGCGCCTCGATTGTCAAACTATCTCCCCAACATCACTATATAGAAAATGACAAGTCGCAATAAGAGAACCAACCTCCTCCCAGTCAAAGTGCACCTCACAAATATCCGAGGTATGCACTCCAATCTCGATTCGGTCCACCACCGCCTAGAAACCGAAAAGCCAAACGCATTATTTTTAACGGAGACGCAGATAACAACCTCATCGGACGTGTCGTACCTCAACTACTTAGGTTACTGGAGTCTACTGGAGTTCTTCGCTTTGTGGCTGTTGGTGGACACCGGGGTAGAGAAACATCTCTACATCAGTGTCTATTACTCGCACAGCGAAGATCAGGAGACGACCAGACTTTTTGAATACTTAACTCAGACGGCAGATCTGGCCAATCAAAGGTACAATGCAGCGGAGCTTATTTTTCTTGGGGACTTTAATGCCCACCATCGCGATTGGTTGTTCACGTTTAAGAAAACTGGCCACACTGGTCGAGAAACGCGAAAGTTTGCATATTATCACTTGAACTCTCCCATCTGGTAAACGGAGCAACGCGAGTATGTACCAGATATTGATGGCCATATGCCCAACTGCCTAGACCTACTGCTGACGACAAACCCACTCAGACACTTCGTGTCGGTCTCGGACTCTCAACTCCGCTGGGCTCTTCAGACCAGTGTGTTAAAGTGTGTCGATCTGCTCACCTCCGGATGTCAGTCCCAGGAGCACGAGGCGAGTATGGCGATACGAGTCAGCAGATTATTAGGACAAAATGCGGAATTTCTATGCGTCTTTACCGTGACAACAAGTGTGTTTTTCCTCGAATGACCCCTCAGCCTCTGCCGATCAGGTCGTGGATGTGATACGGCAGTGAATGGAATATTTTTTTAATCCGTTCTCCGACATCCCGCTTGATCACTGTGCCCGGCCTTGGTTTAATGTGGACGGTGCTCACGCAGAAGCGCGAAAAGAGACTGCTCTAACTTCTGCCAGCCCTCTTTGCCTCCCATGTTGCGACCAGACGGGACGCTGGCTGACTTCGCATCAGACAAAGCAAATTTATTTGCGTCTCTGATCGCGAGCAATTCTCATCGACTCTCACCGATCGATCGACATTAAGTATTTTGACGTTTCGTACTCGTAGGTCGCGACAGCGACACCAAATTGGATTCATATTGAGTGAACCTTAAGTTTTGGTCAAAACAGTACTCTAAACGTAATTTTGACAGCTTGACTTGGGATTGTATTGTATTGAAATTGGATTGAGATCGTCACAATAACTAGTATTCCTTTTTTAGTATTGGATTGGCTTATTTTTCAGGAAAATGTATATGCACAACTATCTTAATCACGCGAACGAAGTCACGGGCAAAAGCTAGTCAGTGTATATAAAACGAAGATCCAGCTAAAGTTTAAAAACTGTCGATGTAGGCGCACGTCAATGTCCTAAATGCAAATTTCGACTTCAACCAACTTAATAGTTATTTCTCAACGTCGGTGCCTGTTGATGGCAACCTTAAAACAAAACTTTGCAATCTCTCTCTAACTTGCTAACCCATAATTCCTCTTTTTCTCTTGATCAATTACAGACTGTGACTGTGATATAAAGAGAACTATTCTGATTATCGACTCCTGGGCCCGTAGACAAACTAACATCGTTATGTAGCGAAACGATTCGATTCATTATTGTATATATTTGCCAATTAACTTGCGGTAAGACCACTTGATTTAGCGCGGTTTATGCCAATCCGCCAATCCTATACATTTATTTCTTTTCGAACTTCGTTATCGTTTTTGAATTGTTACTTTAGGAGGCGAAAAAACCAAAGCCGGCTATTATTTCTGATTTTCGCCCAATCTCAATTCTTTCTTTCCTTTCCAAAGTCCTTGAAAAACTCATACACCGTCAAGCAGCTACTTAATCCGTTTCAATCTGGCTTTCGAAAAGCTCACAGTACTTCTATAGTACTGGTGAAGATAACAGATGACATACGCTTGGCATTACGTAATGACATCACTAGATTTTTGTAATGCGTTTAACTCGGTTGACTTTGACATCCTTCTTGCTGTTTTATGTTCTCTGTCAATTGATTGGTTTCAAACTTACCTGCTAGGGCGACGGCAACGTATCTGCACTGGTGACTCTTTCTCTCGTTGGCGTGATATCAATGCTGGAGTTCCTCAGGGTGGCGTCTTATCTCCACTTCTTTTTCAATTTTTACAAATTGAATAGAGGTATCCTCTATGCTGACGATCTTCAGTTATACACTCAGGCGCCGTTGTCTGAGCTCCCCTGTTATGTTAATATGCTACTACCAACCTAGATCTCGCACAAATAAGCTCCTGGAGCAAGTCTTACGGTCTGACTGTTAACGAAGCTAATACACAGTGTATTATCATAGGCAGCCAACATTTCGTTTCGAGGATCAATTTTGACCAGCTTCCAGCGATTTCTCTAGATGGCACCATTATCCCTTCCTCTAATCCTATTAAGAATTTTGGTGTTGTTTTTGACCAATATTTGTCCTGGAGACCTCATCTCATGTTGAGGATACTAGGATAAGGAAATAAGTATTCGCCGCATATTAACCCCCATATTCTAAGTCGTTCCTCCAAAATTATTTACACTCCACTCAAACTCATACACAAATTATTCCTCACTTGAGTGTAATAATTACAGAGTTACGACTTAGAATACCGATTTCGTGGAGTAATTCGAAGAGGTTTTCAGTGAGATTTCGTTAAGTCGAGGACGGGTAAGTTTTGGAGGAACGACTTAGAATATGGGTGTAAGTCTCTTAACAGCCTACGTAACTTTTTGCCGACCAGTACCAAAATCACTTTATCCCAATCAATTTTGCTGCCTATCCTGGATTACGCTGATGTCTGCAACACTGTCATGTCGGAGGTGTACTAGACAAGATGGAGCGTCTGCAGAATGTTGCTATTAGATTCATCTTTAACCTTAAATACGACCACGTATCACACTTCCGTACCAAACTCAACCGGCTCCCTATTCGCCGGCGCAGGGTCTTACACACTCTCAAACTTTTCTACTCTTTTCTTTTCATACCTACTTCACCTTCGTATCTTAAAAACTGCTTCTCCTTTCATTCTTCCTCTACACACTGTACCTTGCATTCTGCCTACAACCTTGCACTTAATATCCCCCGTCATTCCTTTGATTTTTTTTCCTACTCCTTCACTGTACATGCTGTTCGCTTGTGGAACGCTCTGCCAGAAGGTATCAGAAAGGCTCAGACTCTGAAATCATTTGGCGATCAAGTTAGAAGTAACTACTATATACTTATTATTTCCTTTTTTGCACCCAATCCCCTATTGTCCTTCTTATTTATTTTTCTTTCACTGGAAGAGATTGCTATGTAGCAATAAGGCCGCCTGTAGTGTGTTCTGTATTTGTAAATTGTTCTTTCAAGTGGGCAATAAAGCGTTTATTATTATTGTTGACCAAAAGTCTGTTGCAATTTATTAATAAGTCAAAGTAATTAACTAATCACTTTTACCTTTAATCGTGATAGTTATTAATAATTGTTGGTAATTGTTAAAAATTAAAAATTATTAACGTTTACCGTAACATATTATATTTCTAGTGAATTAGGTACCAAATAAATAATAAAATGGAATATAGTGTTATGAACTTATTTATTTTAGCAAAATTGATCGAATGCGTTGGATTTGAGAAAAAAAAACAATTTAAAATTTAAGATATTTTCTGTATTTCGATAACATTACTTCTCTTAAAATCACGTGTTTCTTAAAATCTACCTAATAGAAAATACTACTTAACTACGTACTGTCACAATAACATGGAATAATTACCCGTCTAGCCCAAAAGTTGGTTTTAAAAAAAAGGATCATTTCGATTTTGTTTTGGTCCGTGAAGAGTTTTAGTTTTTGTGGAGAAAACAAATTATGTTGCCTAAATACCTCAGGGTTAAATAATAGTTCGAAATGATACATTTTTTATTTTAAAATTTCGTCTCTTTTTTGTTTTTTTTTTATAAGAACTGGGCAGGCATTTGACCACCATCGTGCTTATTAAACAGGATGTGGTCTAAGGTGTTGCATGCTTGCCCAGGAAATGACATTCCCATCTCTATACTTACCTACTTAATAAATTGCATGGGTTTTAAAAACTCATACTATTTTGCCTTTTCTCATTTTAGCAATATAATGTAATTGATAACTTAATGAGCTGAATTTATTTAGTAGAAATAAAAGAAGTGCATTGATTTTACACGAATAATAGTCCACTCTACGTATGGCCTAAAATAGGATGTAGAGTGCGTGAGCTGGAACCTAAGCGATTTTTTCAGAAAGTTGTTCAGGGTGCTTAGGGAGTAACATACTAAAATCCCCGCTTCAAGAAGGTGCGCCGGAGTTGGGGGAGGGGGGGAAAGGTCCCACTTATCAGTTTTTCGCTAATATTTTCGAAACGGTGCGTTGTAGCTATATGTTCGTTAATATATTCGTTGCGGAACATTTTCTGTCATGTAATGAAAACTCATAAAATTTTCTACAACTTTTATTTATAGACTTATTTCGAATTTTTGCCTATTTTTGAACTACACGTTCTGCAAAAGCGTAAATTTTCGGAAAAACTACTCTTAGCAAACATTAGCGTTTGCAGCTACTTCGTTCGCTTTATTTCGGAATAAAAAGTAGGTTGTTTATATTGTTAGTCCAGGTCCTAATCTATCTACCAAACAAATTTTATCCAAATCCGTTCTAACATTACACGTATAACTAACATTATAGACTGCTTTCATCTCGAAATAAAGCGAACGAAGTAGCAGGCAAAAGCTAGTGTTTGATAAAAGTAGTTTTGTAATTTTTTTTTTCCGGAACGTGTAATTCGAATGTGGGTGAAAATTCGGAAAAAATATATAGAATAAAAAGAGAGAAAGGTCCCACTTTTAATTTTTCGCTAATATATTCGAAACGGTTCGTCGTAGAGCAAAATTATCTTCCATGTAATATATATCCCTAAGCACCCTGAATAACTATTTGAATAAATCGCTTAGGTTCCAGCTCACGCACTCAACAACTTTTTTGTTGGGTGGACTATGTGGTTATATCACTATTATATAAGCATGTTTAGATAATGTTTTAGTATAACATGTGAAAAACAATGATTTAGTCGGTCACTTTGAGACTAAATAATTCCAAAACTTCAACCACAAATATAAAAACTATTACTATGTGTATAAAAATAAGAAGGGCTTTGTCTATGTTTTCCTTTTTAGCAGAAATCATTTAAAATGAGCTATGAACCTTTTTTGCCAGATTTCCGCTGAGTTCAAATGTCCAGCAAACAATGTGACAATTACTATATAAAAAATAATAACATAGAACATAACCATAACATTTCTTGACAATTTCTTTATACTACATAATTAAATATACTTGACATTGGCAAAATTCGCGATATTATCCAAGCAGGCCATTAATTAAGAAATAAAACATTTCTTATTTTTCATTAAATAAGTTATGAATTGTTTTCGTTTTAGAGAAAAAAAAACATAAGACAACTTTTCATACGATTTTTTAAATTCTCTAATTCATCTTAAACGTAAAATTCACTATTTAATTTATCATATACCTATGTATGTGTATTGGAACGGAAAACAAATGATACTATCAGCTATAACGTTTGAGAATATCATATCATATCAAAGAGCCCCCCGTATGATTTGAAACTATGCACTGGTAAATGTTCTCGTATTCCTTCAAGTACAAACTTATTCTTCGTAAATATGATTCATGATGACTCCGTTTAATCCGTTTGATTTCACATACTCGTTTCCATCACGAGGCCTCGACCTAATATTGTATCCATTGACAGCTCGAACGGAGATTGCGATCTCCAGGTCCAGATCGTCTACTGGCTCGTCAGATTCAAGCTGCAGCTTCCTGATGATGTGGACGACCATCGTCTTGATCAGGGCCGTGGCGTACACTCGTCCTAAAAGGTAAAGCGTGTAATGTGTTTTTTTTAGATCCCATAACTTAAAGCTTTTTATGAGACCATGGAAAAGATTTAAAATGGTTTAAAAAAAATCAATTTGATTTTGTTTTTTACTTACTTTTCCATACAAATTCGTTCGGCAAAACTACGTTTTTGTATGGGAAATATAAAAAACAGTTTCGTATTGAAAAAATATTTAATCTTTTACATTAAAATTTGAAACCCTGAAGTTATGGAATATAAAAAAACATTGTAAAGGATGAATTGATAGATTTAAATAGAAGCGAGCCTACTCTGAATTTTAATTAGCCATCAGGCCAATTCGCTCGTTCGCGCTAACTCAAATTTGGTAGCTAAAACGTTTGTACAAAAGTATTTTATGGCTGTAAATTCAGCCATAAAATACGTTTTTGTTTACAAGCTACCATTGCTTATTTTCCTATCAATATAAAATCTCGCCTTGCTCAAAAGCAGACGGTTTGATTCTTTTTAGAAAGAAGTCTACTTGACACACACGGATTGTCATTCATCAAAGGTTTTACACGCAAGTCAGCGGAAGACACAAACAAGCAACAGCATTTAAGCTTCCTCACGTAATTGTGTGTTGTGTCGAAACCATGTCTACGTTAACTTAAATGATAAGTATTACAAATTACCTAAACAATCCATAGGTCCCAAGCTGAAGGGCACAAAGGCGTTAGGGTCCCGTTTAGCGGCATTCTCCGGCAGGAACCGGTCGGGGTTGATCCTCAGCGGCTCCTCCCAGTAGTCCAGGTGCCGGTGGATCTCGTGGATGGGGATGATGAGCACCGTACCCGCCGGCAGGGTTATTTTACCTGATCAAATCCATTGCACTTTTATACGACAATACGAATCTTTTTTACCGACTTATTTCAAATTAAAAATACAGAAATTATTCGGTAAAACCGTAAACACAACCAAATAACGAGCGCATATTATTATGTTTTGGGTTGTTAATAGCCATTAAAATATTTAGAAATTAACATAAATGAATTCGAGAAGTTGCAAGTTCTCAGTTCTTTTGAAATTCTATGCTCACCGTTATTAATAGTGATTTCCTCCTCCACTTTCCTCTGTATCATGCCGGCGATGGAAAAGTAGCGCATGGTCTCCTTATACACCATGTCGAGGTACGGCAGCTGCTTCAGCTGCTCGGGGGTCACCGGCTGGTCCGGGCCCACGACCTCCATCACTTCATTGTATACTCGTTTCTAAAAAGTAAAATTGTGTGTCAAGTACCGCGTAAGGTCAAAAATTAGAAGTGAAATAAGTATTTGGGTGGAAGGTTGGTATACGAAGGGTTGCTATGAAGGGCGTCCATTAGACCACAGTCCAAAAAGTATTTGCTCTGCCTACAAACGGCCGGTATGACGCACTCACACAGATACGCGCCGCTATACGAACGCTTGCTATATTTTAGGCTCGGACTACAGCGAAAACCAGCGAGATCCGTGTGGCGATAGCGAGCGGCGCGCGTGCGTGTGTGAGCGCGTCATATCGGCCGAGTGCAACCGACTGTTTATTATGTTTAGACTGTGATTAGACGGTTATGCAGCCGTCACTTATCTCCATCAGTCATGATTGATGTTTGCTTGATGCAGAAATCTAAACATCCAGATAATTATAAAATTAAATTATTGCATTTTCCAATTCTATTTTTATGTGATAAATATTAAACAAGAAACTATACTAGAAAAAAGCAACTTGTCTCTTGTCGCCCTGACGCGATTCGAACCCGCATGCTTGGGAGACATATCCTCGCATTCCACACATTCATTGATGAAACGGCGGTGGCCAACACCGTAGAAAGGCAAATATACTAGAAAAATTCGACGTGTCCTCATAGGTCTCTGTAGCATAATTGGTTAGTGCATTGGGCCGGATTCCCAAAGATGTGGCTTCAAATCCCGTCAGGGCGATATGAGACAAGTTGGTTTTTTCTAGTATTTTTTTCTTGTTTAATATTTATCCAGATTATGTTCAATTACCTTCATGCAACCATCAATCAACGCAAACATATAACATACAACACAAAAGAAAAAAGAACACTATATCCTAGCCATTCTCACCTGCCACTCTGGAAGCTGCCCTAGGATCATGAGGACACCGGATGCTATTTTCGCTGCGGCCTCTTGACTCTGCAATATTAATAAATAAATAATTGCATACAAACACACCAATTATCTAGCCCGCGTTAAGTTTCGTAAAGAACTTGTGTTATGGTTACTAGATAACGAATAAACATACTTATATATTTTTTGTAAATACATACAAAATATACATATTAAACACCCTGGCCAAGACAAATAGACATGGTCATACACGCAAATATTTGTCTTGTCCGGGAATCGAACCCGAGACCTCTGGCGCAGAAGGCAGGCTTAGTACTCACATTTGACTATAACTCATTTATGACATCAAACTCGCTTTATATTTCGTAACTTGACCTTGCTTATGTTGCGTTTTCGTAGCATTGACCGTAGAGGTCATTAAAAACTTGTCGCATTATGCGTAAGATCAAAATGATAAGCGCTTGCAAAATGCTTGAGGAGTAATAATGTAACTGATATAAGAGTAATAAAGACTTATAATAAATATCACACCGCATCGCATGAAACAAATCCCCCTACATACATAAGTAATATGTAATGCCGTGTATCCACATTGCGAGGCCGCTCGCGAGCCGGCGTCAGTACACGTTTGAAATCCAACCAATAAACCATTTTTTTATTAACTGCGTCATTTATTTGTGCCATCAAAATTTATAATTTCCTCATTAACTTATACCCCCCTAATTACCCTGATACCCTTTTCTCATTAACGTGGAGCACTCAATCTTCTGCCGTTAATTTTTCCAAATTTTCTTTAGAAAATGAGCTTTTCCTTTTGGTGGTTTCCTAATCTCAAAGGGGATATTAATAAATATTTAAGAAAATCTAAAATTTTATGTTTTCATTTTATCAAATTTACTCATTTTTTGCGAATCCTCCTCCTTCGATGCATGTCGGTTCCAGCTATATTTTGTTTTGCGAGAATATATCTTTTGAACTCAAAGGTGTGCAAGCGCAATACGCGTGAGCCATATTACTTGATGGTTCCAAATCAATAATGATTTTTTTATTTGATTCCAAGTTAGTAGTTTGAATTTGATTTTGATGCATCGATCTCGTGAACTGTCGATGTTATGATTCGTTGATTTTATGATTATTCGAGGTAAGACTTTCGAGCATTTAATATTCGAGCAAACGGAATTCGATATCAAGTAGGAGACCCACAGAAAACAGTATGTAATAAAAAATAACTCACAGTAGTAAACAGCGTGAAACTGTCCCACTTGATCTCCTGATAGGTCATATCCCCGCTCAGTAGGTACCGGTCCACAATGCCCAGGCTGTCCTCCGGTCCAACGTGCTTCTCCAGAGCATTCTTCCTTCTATCTACGACGTCACCGATGAATTCGTCAACCAATTTTGCGTATTCTTTCTGAACCGCCATATTGCCTGATAGCCAGAAAATCAGTGGAACTTGCATCCACCAATGCGTCATATTTCTGAAGATAAAGTCATAAATCCTGGAAAAAAATATGAATATATGTGAGTCAACAATTGGTCATCAATGGGTAAGTTAACAGGAGGAATCTTTATCCATAATGTGCTTGTTGTTACAAGAAATAAAACCAAAACCATTAATTTCGATCGTTCGTTGCAATAAAATAACCAAACAACTAATATAGAACTTGACTTTTGAAAGACATTTCAAAATAGCCTGGTCATTTATTTCAAAACAGCAATAGACTTTCTTTTTGGTGTCGCCTTTTAATCAATATTACTTCAATATTGTGATAATAGCTGACGGTTGTGGGTGTAGGCCTTGGGACCTAACGTAGGAGCACCATGTTTCATAAGACCGTGATTTTGGTTTATCTAATATAATTTAGACTCAAGTTATAAATTTTCAAAAAACAACTAAGCGCTTCGAGGAAATGTAGGTATTGTCCTTAGCTAGGCACGTCTTGGCGGGGACACGCTAGGCACGTCTTGGCGGGGACACTTCCGTGTCCCCGCATACAAATGGACGCAATACCATGCTGTCATTAAGAGCTTTATTCGTATATTATTAAGTGTTTACTTTCAGTTTCAGCTGTTATCAGTACCTTCCAGCTTTTATGACCAGTTTTATTTCAGTAAGTACAAAAAATACTTAATTGGGCAATTGGTTTTTTCAATCTGTTAGGAAGTTCTTAATGAATAAGAGCAAAAGTAGCTAGCTATTAGTTGAATAGGTTTTGGTTAGTTACTTGAACAAACTTACAGTGGTGTCTTCTTTATGATCTCTTGTAAGCGCCTTAAGCCCTTTGCTTCTTCCTTCGGTAAACCCATTAAAGTTTCTGCGAAGATATCAAAAACTTGTATGTTATGATAATCAGATAATTATCTTAACAATTTCTTTTTATTAGAGGAAGCTATTAACGTAGAAAAAATGTAATAAAAAATATTGCTGTTATCCTAATCCGATTATAAGGCTTCTTCTATAAAAGTTTCAGTGGACAACCGAGTTTGGATAAAGGTGTAAATACATTGACTGCTATAGTAAAACTCGCAAACTGCGAAGTGCTACCTACTTACATTTAGTTGGGAGCTTTAATATCAAACAATGGCGGCTGTGCAGAAGAGATGAAACGACGTATGGCCATAACAAGAATAAGATGAAGAAAATTTGGCAGAAACGCAACATCACTAAAGCGACTAACACTCATATTCTAAGTCGTTCCTCCAAAACTTTCTCGTCCTCGACTTAACGAAACCTCATTGAAAAGCTCTTCGAAATACTCCTCGAAATCGGTATTCTAAGTCATAACTCCGTAAGGACCTGGAGGAGCCAAAGAGTACGTAGCCACTCCGTGTTAGGCCTAGCGCACACTACCATTTTTACCCACGACGAGGTTGAGTGGAGTGTGTGTTGGAGGAACGACTTAGAATATGGGGGTAAGAGCCAGCTAGTGCAAACTTAAAGCTTTCCCATCTCATTATATGCTACCGTGAGTTGGACTTTGCGGAATACTGAAATAAACAAGATATATATGCCTTATAGATATGGTGCTGGAGACGAAGATGCTCTTGGACGGGATTACGCACTAACATCTCCATATTACAGGAGCTCGGGATCAAACAGCGTCTATCGAGTATGGTCCAAAATTGCATCTTCAAACTTTTTAGACACATCTCAAGACGCGATAAGTACTCGAACGAACGTCTCGTCGTCCAAGGCAGAGTGGAGCGCACTAGACCCCGCGGTCGATCGCCGATGCGATTGACTGACCAAATTAAGACCTTGGTGGGTGGCCCTCTTCATGAGTGCACTACATTGACGACCAATAGGGCGAGATGGCAGAAAACCGTGTAGCAAGCTACATCCGATACTCAAAATTATACTGCCTATGATAAATTTGAAATAGAAAACTATTGGAAAATATCAATTCGGCCACAAGTGAATTCTCAGATAGGAAAATTTATCATAAGTATAAAAATAAAATTGAAAAATGCAAAAAGTCAAAAATCATAAAATAATACTGCCTGTTGACTACGACCACTCTGACAAAAGTGATACATACATACATACGATTGAGATGATAGTAAAAATGAAAATAGGTCTCCATAAAAAGCGACTTTCACAAGTTTATGCAAAACTCGGTACTGAATGTACATTGGGCATTGGTTGGCTTAAGATTTTGTCCGATTATAGTGACAGGTTGCGAGCCCATCGCCTACAATACCTAAGTAGTTTTGTATATGCTCTGGAGCTCTATTCTGAATCGTTCGTATGACTTAACCACACGCGTGCGACTCAAGTCACGTGTCGCACGCTTGTATCGCTCGACTACATCGGTGAAGCACTCGTTACGGTCAAGCGATTCAAGAATACGGAAATTCGTATGTCGAACGAAAATCAGAAGCAAACGACGTCACGTGACAAGGGATTCAAAAATAGAGTTCCCTGTCTGTTATAGAAAATAGCGCTGGCGGATTTTCCGTTTTTCTATCGCTCCCGGTTCTAGGGAGGCTTTAGCGAATGTAGAAGCACAGGGGGCCTACCGCCATCTCTTAGCGCATTATTGTTTCAATATAACCATGCTATTTGGTACTACGCATCTTTTAAAGAAAAAAATATTATTGGCGAAAGTTTTGTGACGTCCTCGCTCAAACTTCCCACCCAAAGTTTGAAGTGTGTGACAAAATGTGACAACTTTTTTTTTTTATGAACGACGGGTATACTCTTAGCCTTCATCATACCTGATGTTAAGTATTGATAAGGCTGAAAGATGGAAGCGAGCCTCTACCGGAATCCTCAGCCACTGAGGAACTGGCTATCTTATCTCGAACTGCCGGAACACAACAATGCTGAAAACATTGTTGTTATGGCGTCAGGCTTGGATAAGTGGTGGTAGCTAGCCAGGCTTAGAACAAGTCCTACCACCAACCAAACCGAATACAATATGTACCCCCGCTGGGTATCGAACCCGGGACCCCTGGGTCTTATACCGGTGGTTGTACCACTAGACCACAGAGGCGGTTAGAACTTCAAAAAAACAAAACACAAACAAAACGTTCCTATGACATAAATATGATGGTAGGCTCGCAGAAGGACTTTGCGAAGTGACAGTACACATTGCAGTACTTACGGCAAACAGCGCTGGTGGTGCGTTGCACTACATCGTAGTACACGTTGTAAGTCATTGAGCCTTTGCTGGCCAGATTGTTGGCGAGTTCCTCCGCCTCGGCGTTGAAGACAGGCATGAACACCTCCACAGCCCGCTTGTTGTACGAGGGGGTGGCGATTTTTCGGTGCGGCCGCCATGTTGGTCCTACGTTAAAAAAGATACGAATTTATTTATATTTGAAACCCTTTATTGGACAATAGAAATGTTAGTGAAACATTAAGCAAATATAGGCTTTTGTGTTACATCAGAACCAACCGAGATATTAATAAGATTAATAAAATATTGATATTTGCATCCACGGCATAAAAAAAACAATTTAGGACATGTCTGTCCTAAATTGTTTTTTCTAATTCCTAAACTTAAAGAGAAAATTTTTTTTGGCAACCCTTAGGAATTTCAAAAGATGTTTCTAATTAGCTGTGGGACTTGTGGGTAACTAATTAGTGATTTAATTCTAAGGATAACGGTAGGATATAATTGGAGAATTTCGACAGTGGTCCCCGCAAGTCTCGGTAGCTCAGTGGTTAGAGCATTGGACCGGATTTCCAAAGGTCGTGGGTTCGAGTCCCATCTGAGAATTCACTTGTGGCCGAGTTGTTTTTTTCCAATATTTTTCTATTTAAAATTTATCATAAGTATAAAAATAGAATTGAAAAATGCAAAAATTAAAAAATCATAAAAAAGATGCCCATGTTGAAGTGACATTAAAGTATGGCGGGGAAATGTGAAAATTTGGGGAGGAGGTGCTTTCCTGGATATGGATTTGGACATGTTAAGCTGATGGAAGGAACATGGATCAATTCCAATACAAAAATATACTGGAAGAAACAATGTTATTACAACCTGAAGACGTGCTTACGGTTATTTTATTATTCGGACATTCCAGCATGACAATGATCCAAAACATACTGCAGGCACCCTTAGATGTATGTAACACCTATGTATCGCTTACTTTGCAAAATAAACGATTTGATTTAAATATTTCTCACATTGTAATCAGTTTCTGTCTTAGATTGGCCAGCTAACAGCCCGGATATATTTATTTCGTCTCAGTTTCCGATTGCACAATTTATTCTCGAGCAGTATAATAAATCTTTCTTAATTATTTGTCCAACTTCATTACTCTTTGAATTTGTTACTTTAATAATAATTAGTCGGAGATTTTGTTTTTGAAGTGAAAACTTCTTTAGCGGCGTTGTGCACATCAGTTTTAAACTTTTGGGATGGGTAAAAAATGTTAAGTCGCGTCAGGACACGTTACCTGATCGAAAATTCGTAAGAAGGAGGGAGAGTAGACCGCCGCCGGCGCGGCGTAGAAGCAAAAGTAATATCCCCCTCTCTTTCTCCCGCTCGGCGAAAATGTATGCCTGCTCCTGCTGTTTCGTTTAAGCGGTTTTCACTTCTGCCGGCACTCCCGGAGTGCAACCCGTTGTTATTTTTAATTATTTTTATTTCCCGTTTGCTCTATTCATGTGGCTATATCATAACTAATAGTTACATCTAAGAATAAACACATGACTGAACATGACATGTTTTACATAACAATATTCTTGAAGTTCAACCCACTGTAAATTTAAAAAACTAAAGAACGTGCCTTTTTCATAAGACAAGTCAACTGAAAAGATACCGTCGGACGCATAGAATTTGATAATCAGTCGAATCATTCATATTGTCATGTCATGCCTCTGACTGCATGTTGAACAAAATATTTTTAAATTTGATCTTATTTCCATCTTTTCAGTGCGGAGGTTCTCAATTCGGCCGGTATGTGCTTTTTATGTGTGTACACCGATTTGGAGTCGGTGCCAGGGTAATCTACATTCTACCTTTACTTTTCTTGCTTTGGCTGGCACCGACTCCAAAAGGCTTATTTTTGCATTTTAGTTTTTGAAATCGGTTTTTTAGTTTTTTAAATTAATATTAATTTTTCTAGAATCTTTTCTTGTTTAACAACTATCAGTTAATTTGCTGTTTCAAGTTTAAGCGTTCATGACAAACAACGACAAAAGATCATTGACTAAAACGATCTGGCATTATTTATGTTATGATACTATTATTAATTATATGAATGATAAAGATGTATTTTAATGATATAGAATATGTATTTAATAACCAATAGTTTCCAGGTATCTAGAGATCTTTTTAGACAAAGAGAATTTAAGGCATACGGAGTATATATTGACATACCTCCAGTCAAGACTCCAGGTCCAATAAAAGGTTTGAGATAATTGTACAGCGGGCCCTTTGAGTTCACTTTGTTACTGGTCAGCAGCAACTGCGAAATAAAACACAATATCAGTTGTATTATGGACTCGACCAAGCTAAAATTAAATATAATTTATTCAGTCTTGCTTGACTGTTACAAGCACATGTGGATGTCAAAGAAGGTACACCATCGGTTCACAAACCCTACGGCGAGACGAAACAACTTATAATGTACCTATAGGTACATCTGAATTTTTTTAAAGAGTTTTTTTAATTTTAGACCTCCTGGACGGATCACTCCATGCTGTTTGCCATTAATTGTTACTCACTCTTACGTCTCCAGGATTCTTCACAGCAATCATCAGCTCCGGGCCCAGCCAAACCCTCACGTATTCACCATAATGGATGAACCATGCAGCGAATATTTTGATTTGATCTGTAAATAAGTTTCGAAGCATATTACTTAAACCTATTTCCAAAAAATTATTTAAATCTTTATGAAGTTCCATTACCCTCTCGGGCCTCAAGATTCGACCAAACTTATATTATCCCAAGGGGTCGTTACCGACTCACTCAAAAAAAACTCCCTTTCCAAATTAGTTTTCAAAACCTATATTTGTGAAAATCACAAAATGTTGTGACCTAAATAGAAATGGGCAAATATAGGCCAATCAAAAAAAAACCCATTGCGCCATGAATTGATAATTTCCTTCTTTTTAACCGCGACGAGACGTCAAAAAAAGAAGGAGGTTATCAATTCGTGGCGTATATTTAGTGTGTATGTTCACCGATCATTATTGGAAGACGGCAGGTCCGATTGGAATTATTTTTGAATCATTTTATTACATCAGATTTGTGCCCAAAAAACATTAAATTAGGTCAGTACTATTCAGGAAATCTTGAAAATAGTTTTCGTAACTATTTACCTTGATGACATTATTCATAGTTAACAAATTTATAGTTCCGATTTTTTGTCTAGGTAAGTGTGGAACTTGTTCTAACTAAAAAATTGTGTTAAGTATGATAAAAAGTTTTATAAAAAAACCGAGTTGAAAAAATAAAAAATAAAATTGATTTCGAATAAAATTAAGGTTCAATGGGTGTTGATAGAGGGTCGAATGAGAACTATAATGTCGATGAGGTCGAATTTTGAGGGTCCAGTGGGTACTAGATCTTTATACAAGGTGGGAATTCAGTGGCGCAGTAGTAAGTGCGCTCGGCCTCTATTGTGGCGGTATAACTTTTGCAATGATTGATCAGTAACGAGATGGGTGGTCCATAATAATTTATTATATCGAGCTTCTCCGTGCTTCAGAAGGTACGTTAGGCCGTTTAAGTCCCGGTTGCAACCAACAAACCGCTTCGGGCCAACTGTTTACCCATGGTCCCGGTGGGTGGACCCATTACCGGGTCCATGGGTAATAGTAATAATGGTAGTATATACCACGGGTACCATAGTTTTAATTACTCGTACTCGACCGTTCGCATATATATAATTAAAATATGATTAGCTAAAAGTACCAGAAGCGGGCTGACTCACAAACCGTCGAAAACGAAATCGGATTCGAGTTCTGTGTCTTTTCTGGAGTGATTGATAGTGACAATGCATACATTCCGCTGTTGTGAACGTTTCCGACTGTTTGTGAATAAGGCCGCAGCGGCCTTTAATTTGTAATTTTTTGATGTTTCGATAGGCAGCGGCATAGGCAGCGGAGTTTTAACTACGTCTAATAAATCTTATTTGGTTACGCTGCCCTAGTACTTTTCGTTCAATATTTTTATACTTTTTTTACACTACTTGCATCGCGAGCGCGTATTATGCCAAATATTCCTAATTTAAAGTAAGCTATTAAAGAGGGAGCTAATGTTGTATGGAAGTTCCCTTGGGTAATTATGATGACATTTAACCCTTTAACCGCCACGAACGGATTAATCCGCCAAAAATTTTCGTGCCCAAATCGCCATGGACGGATATTTACGGTCAAATACCACTACTCATTTAATCTGCCTTTTTGTTTGATAGATACTGTATTATATAAAAATAGTATTCATTACTTGATAAATAGATGATGAAGTAATTATTTACAATTGATTACACTTAAGTTTCATAATTAGAAGACTTAAAATGAATGTCTAAAGTTCAATAAATTACTGATAGTATTTTTAGAAAAGTGTATTGATGTCCAACGCCAATGCCGGAAAATTCCGTTAGTAGGGACGGGGCATAAACGATGATTGACTGATACAAAATTCCACATAAATTAAACTACTACCGTTTATACTGACTTATTTATTATAAAACAAATAAAGCAATTGTTACTGTAGAAATAAATGGGTTTATTTTATTTTATTTATAATAAATAAAGCCTAAAATCGACTAATTAAAGCCTAATTTGACAGTGACTGAATTGACCATTCCCATCCCTAGACTGCATGTTTTTAAATGAGTGGTACCCCTTTCGCCACGACCGGAGAAACAGGCCTGCTTCTAACGTCATAAAAGAGTGCCGCCTTCTGGAATTTTCCATTAGTGTTGTGCTGCATTGTAGTTATTTTATTGGTGTGATCGAAAAATTTAATGTGATTTAACATATGGTAAATTTTAAATAGAAAAATATTGCTCTTGGACCGGATTTCCAAAGGTCGCTGGTTCGATTCCAGCCTGAGAATTCACTTGTGGCCGAGTTAATTTTTTCCAATATTTTTCTATTTAAAATCTACCATAAGTATAAAAATAGCATTGAAAAATGCAAAAATTACAAAATCATAAAGTAAATTAACATTTTTATTATTAAAACTATACTAATATTATAAAGAGGAAAGATTTGTTTGTTTGTTTGTAACTAATAAACTCAAAAACTACTGGACCGATTTTGACGAAATTTGGTATAGAGAATCCTTAGATCCCAAGTAGTAACATAGGCTATAAATGATCCCAAAATTCCCACGGGAACAGTATAAAGGGGGATTCGGGGGGAGAAAAATCGATCTAGCTAGTTTCATTTCTAGAAAATCAAGTTCGTCCTGTGTCTGGGTGTTACACCTTTAAATTATCGAGCAAAGGTCGGTTACCAGATATTATTTAATAAATAGCTTAAGTTTATTATGAATGACTTAATATTATTATTGCAGAAGAAAAGAAACAAAAGTAGTTGACTAATTACATAATTAAACCTATTGTTCTGCCGTAAACATACAAAGTAACGCTTTGTATTTATCTGTAATGATATTTAAATAAAATTGTAAGCGTTCGAAAGAGACGTATGTCCCTATCGAAAGAAATATCGATATACTACTGAGCATCTCTGTTTGTTGTAGGTATTTATTTGTCGTTTTACTGTGCCTGGCGCTGGGGGCACGACAACTAATATTAAGTGTGGCGGTTAAAGGGTTAAATTTGGAACACCAAAATGACAACAAAAAATTCTATCACAACTATAATAAACTCTCACTAAAACACAAGGCATAGCTTTCTTGGTCGAAGGAGGTTTTAACTATAAAATTGATACATGCAAGAGACTTTACAATACTCCTATTAGCAGTAGATTGTGCACTAAGGGGATAAAGCAGTGTCTTATGTCACGGACAGCATAATGAATCCTGACCGAAATGAAGGATTCAAGTCTGCCCAAGGCTAAGACACTTTTGTTCCCGAGGAGCATACTCTACTTTATACACCTACTGTGACGTTAAATAAAAAAGAAATTATAAATCATAAAACTAATAAATGACAACAATTTAACAATTCGCGGAAAAAATATAAAAATATCACCAATTTTTTCTTTAGATATTTAGTTCAATAGGCAATGCAATGATAATTTTCGTTATATCTGTGACCTAGAGTCAAGACTTAATTCACAATTCGATAATATGCCATGTTTTACTGATAAGTAAGACAAAAGACACGAAAAAGCCATGCAAAGAATTGAAAGAGATATCTATTACATTATATTTGAATGAGTGCCCAATTTCACATAATTCCAATTTCAAATGTTTTATTGGTACATACAGCCATGTTTATTTTTTCATAGGACTAATGTCTCTTTGAAGTGTCAACTTTATAGCTATAAACTCCTTGGACCATATGCCTTGAACAGCCTTGTTTTTTTTTTCGAAACAATTTTTTATAAAAGCAGTATCGATTTATCTCGAAGAAGGTTGTCAAAACAATGCTAATATTTCCAAGCATGTTTGAGAAAACTCATATCTGTCGTATACTTTAAAAATGAAACGATCTTTTACTCCAAAACATGGCAACCAACAAGGAGGTAACTTATTAAAGGATTAATTTAAATTTCGAACTGGTTTGCAAATAGTAGTAAGCTTTTTATTGAAAAATGAAACAAATGAGCACTTTAACTCGGGAATGTACTATTTAAATAAAACGTTTTGCCTAGGTACTACTTAGTTTTAATTTCCGCGCATTATTGAGAAAAGTACTATATAAGCCTTGGCCACAACTAGGCATTGATGGACTTACGTATTTACACATTCGTCCATCAATGCCTCTTTTGCTGGCCGCTGCAGTAATGTACTATTTTCATAATCGACACCAGCCTACCATCGCCACTGCTGGACTTTAGGCCTTTCCAAGGTCACGCCACTTTTTTATAATAATTTGTTGAAATACATCTAAACGTGACTGTGACATGATGAAACACGAAATTAATCAAAATACCGGTTACGTTCAAACTTGTAGCATTAGGTTGTTGACATTGACCTAACGATAACAGGTAGGTACTTACCTTGGAAGTGTTGCCACGTTTTTAATTTGCCAAAAATAATAATAATCTTAACTAATATTATAAATGTGAAATTGTGTTTGTTTGTCCTTTCTACTAGGCAAACTATCGACCGCGGGGCGATTCTCACGCTGAAATATGTCGAATTCGACATTTTTATTTCCATAATTTCTTTAGTAAAAATGTAAATAAAATATCTACTACTGTCAAAATCCTTTAGTTTCAATTATCTTTGATAATCCTATAATGTCGAAGAAAGCTTTCAGTGAGCTTTTAATACAGATTTTTGACTCCAAAAAATGTCGAAGACGAGATGTCGAAGGCGCGAGAATCGGACCCCTTATTTTTTGCATAGAATTATTTGAAATGACTGAGAGTAATAAAGGCTACTTTTTAGCCCGATCTTCCCACGGGAACAGGAACCACGCGGATGAAACCGCGGGCGACCGCTATAATTTTACAAGCACATGTATAGTTTCGTCCTTTTTTCAGGAGTCGAAAAGTCTGAAAGGAGTCGAAATGTCGGGAACCCAAGAAAACACTAAATTAACACCATTTCCAAAAGTAATGTAATATTTTTGAATGACCATAAAGTTCTTAATTTCATTTTTATACTAAATCAGTCAAGGGACGGAGAAACTGGTCAAGGGGTTCTTAGACTAGAATTAACCTAAAATGACATTTACATAAACCAGTGACGTCAATTGGACTTATTTTTGGCTTCGGTACTATATAATTATTTTTTTATTTGATAGAGACGAGAAAAACCGGATTAGAACTAGAAGAAGCAGTTGTTTTACGACAGCAAATTAAGTTTATTAATAAATTATAAGTTTAAGTAAAATATATAATAAACAGACGTACATCTTAAGTTTGGACGAGCGCTGTTCATTGAAATAAAACAACTTTTACGGTTATCAAACGCGCTATATGTGACATCCCGTGACTGAAAAGGCTAAATTTAAAAAACCTCTAAAAACCAAAAAATACGGTCAATTACAAATTAGTTCGTGAAATATAGCGCGTTTGATATCCGTAAAAGTTGTTTTATTTCAATATCATAAACAGTGCCTATCATTATATATATATTTTTTATGAACGACGGGGAGACTCTTACCCCCATATTCTAAGTCGTTCCTCCAAAACTTTTTACACTCCACTCAACCTCGTCGTGGGTAAAAATGGTAGTGTGCGCTAGGCCTAACACGGAGTGGCTACGTACTCTTTGGCTCCTCCAGGTCCTTACGGAGTTATGACTATGAATACCGATTTCGAGGAGTATTTCGAAGAGGTTTTCAATGAGGTTTCATTAAGTCGAGGACGAGTAAGTTTTGGACGACTTAGAATATTGGTGTTAGCATTCATCATACCTGGTGTTAAGTATTGATAAGGCTAAAGATGGAAGCGAACCTCTCCCGGAATCCTCAATCACTGAGGAACTGGCTATCTTATCTCTAACTGCCGGAACACAACAATGCTGAAAACATTGTTGTTATGGCGTCAGACTTAGATAAGAAGGTGGTAGCTAGCCAGACGGACTTAGAACAAGTCCTACCACCAAGCAAACCGAATACAATGTGTACCCCCGCTGGGAATCGAACCCGGGACCCCTAGGTCTGATACCGGTGGTTGTACCACTAGACCAGAGAGGCGGTTAAACAGTGGATACAATATGAAACAGTGGATTCTTTACAAAAGGTTCTTTTCATAATAATTGTAATAAAAACACACTTTAATATAAAAATTGACGTTTGATTTTTTCCAGGGAATCATTAAAAAGAAGGACAAATATCTTTAAACACATTCTTATTTCCATTTACAAACATGAGAACTTTAACATCACATTATACGCAAAAATGTGGACTTTAAATATTTTTTAAGTAAAGCTAACTATATGAGTACGTATGCATTTACATTGTACTACCTAAGAAATAGCGAATATCAGAATATTTATTTACAAATTAGAAGAGAGATTAAAAATTTAATTTAAACCAATATTATAGTATAACAGAAAAACGCCGACCAACTCACAGCAGCGTGGCACAGTACCGAGAACACTGACGCTGTTGCCCCGCTGAATATTAAGACTCAGCCGCTGGGTCTCAGGTCTCCTGAGGCGTGGACCAGTCTTGTGGAAATATCTTTAGTTAACTTTTTTGTGTCAGAAAACCAAGAGTCCATTGTCTCTACAGCAAGCGCCGCAAATTCGTGGCTTACTAAAAGCGACTAATATTTGCGGCGCTTGAGGACCTAAAGGACACAGGTTGCATCACATATAAGGGTACGCCCCAAGCACCAGGGCACTAAGGTCGCACCATCGGTTCTAGAGATAAATATTTATTTTTAAATTGAAATTTTATCAAATTTAAAATTTATTTTATTTTTTAATTTTTTTTCTTTATTTTAATTTTTAATTCAATTGTATTTTTATTTAAGTGAAATAATTTTTGTATTGTAATTGTATTTTTATTTTAGCAATTTTTTCTTCTAATTGTATTTTTATTATAGTGCCTTTTAATGCTTGATGTGGCTACCTTTAATTCGTAATATTTGTAAGCTTTATTGTTATTTTCCCTGGTGGTCCAAATAATAAATAAAAAAAATAATATATGTAGGTACTTAAGTAGGTTAAATATAATTCTAATGGTCTTTGGTCTCGGCTGCATTGTTCAGTAGTTACGCAATAGTGAGGACATTTAAACGGCCTTACGAATACCTTACCTACAACTTTTATGGATTTTATTACACACCTGTTTATTACCGACCATTTTTAAGAACATACTGTCTCCTACCTGTCATTACGAAACAGGGGTTTTTACTTTGTTTGAATTTGCTATAAAATATCTGATATTTCGGCCCAATCGCATACGCTATGGTGAAGATGAAAATAAAAAAAATTGTTTCCTACCTTTAGAATTGGAGATGAATTCTAGAGCGTTCCCTAGAAGTGGGATCGTCGGTGGTCCAGGGATCTTGGCTGCCAGCTCTATCATCCTCTTCTTCGTCTGCCGCCAGTACACCCAGTACAGCAGCGTTGGCACGATCACCAGCATAGCCAGAGCGAAATACATTATGACTACTGAAATATGGAAGAGAAATAATGAGGGAAACTCTTTTTCGAAAATAAAAGAACAGTAAAATCAAGCGCGCACTTTTCCTTACTTTCGATTGATATTTCTTTCTGTTTTAGGGTCTATTTACATATCTCCTCCTAACTGACATGATGCATGTGTACGTCGAATAAAGATAGAGTCGAGTAAATTACGCAACGGAAGATCGGCGACGATCACTACGCTATCTTCGTTTTTCTATCTGCGTGCCAAATTTCATCCAAATAGGTTCAGTTGTTTTTGCGTGAAAGAGGAACAAACATCCAAACTTCTAAACATCCAAATATCCTCACAAATTTTCGCTTTGTAATATTAGTAAGATTAGTAAGATACTGGGAACCGCCTGCGGTTTCTCCCACGTGGTTCCCGTTCCCGTGGGAATATTTGGATAAAAAGTAGCCTATGTTTTAATCCAGGCTATCTTCTATCTGTTTGCCAAATTTCATCTAAATCGGTCCATTAGTTTATGCGTAAAGAGTTACAAACATTCATTGACTTCTAGTGGGTACTTTCGGGGTTTTAATTAGAAAGTAATTTTTACTATTTCACAGATTTCGCTACTGCAGTTTTCAACACTATAATTACCTGCCTCTAAAGATGATTTATTTATCTTAGAAAAATCATCGGGACTAAAGTGGTGGATCTATGTTTATCTATCTCTATGTTTATTGTTTGTGTTATTTTGATGTTTCCTATTGTCAAGTTTGTCCCAAATAAATACAATTATCTTTCTTTCTTTCTTTAAATATAATAGTCGAACCTTAGAGCTTTCATATTATATTTTCTAAACGTTTAGCACAAGTGTTTAATTTAATTAACTAATTGCCTTATAAAACTATCTCTCGTACTCGTATTCGTATGCCTTAATGCAATTATCATAAACGCATTTCTATTTGATTCGCTGTTTACCCAAGCGGTTAATAAACCTTTTTTTTGCTGAGGTTTAAATAAGTTGTTCATAATGTAGCTTTTGTCAGATTAGTTAATATTGTGTTTACGAGATAATTTTACTACACTGGTCATCACAAAAAACAGCCAATGCGTTTTTTCATATTTACAAACATGCTCACTTCACGGTTCAATAAATAAAAAAATACTATACAACCAAAACAATAAGGCGCATGACAGAAATGCAGTTTTGCACTTTTGGCACCTGCAGCCATCTTCTATCACCGCACTTCTGTTATTATCTGATTTATTAGCGCTACAGTGATTAACTGATTGATTACCGCTTCTTGAAATTTAGTATTTAGTTAGATTTTTAAAGTTTTTCTCAGCTGTCATGCACCTAATTGTCTTGGTCAGATTAGTTTGCGTATTTGTACAAAGATTTGGGTGTCGATGGCGAGGTCAATTGTTTAATTAACCAATTCAGTGATACAAAAGTTGTAGGAAACCCGATTGCGTGAATTTGTTTTCCTTACTTTGCACAAAACTGAACGTTTTATTGAATTTTTGGGTTTTTTATTCGTAAGTCGGATATTAGACTCATACATCGACTTAATTCATTTTGCATAACTGAATGACTTTTGTGATAACCGGTGTATTTTAAAGACCTATATATATACATAATAATTATCATTATTCTCTTAGCTTCGAAAAAATCTTTTATAAATCTTTCAAGTTATTGTATCAATGACTTGATTACGCTACTAATATATAAGTCAATGTACTTTATAGACAACATATTTCATATTATGACCGGAAGAGTAAGTATGTTAAGGTTAGATCAAGTTCTAGATCGAGTCACAATTAAACCCTAGATAAGAACTAAGTACCTATGTTGTTAACAAACCCTGAGTTTAACCTTAAAACACAATCTTGGATTCAATAAACCAAATACGTTTAATAAATATGGATTAACCTGTAAATCGTCTTTGTTTAAATAGTACCAGATAGGATATATATTTGGGGGAGGCCTATACCCAAGCAATGGGTGTTATGTGGCTGGACTACGACGACGACAACCCATACTATAGCACTCTTATTGTTTTCCTCGGGGGCTGCTTTTTATACATCCGGAATAACAGTAAAATATTTTATTGCTTTTAAAATAATATGTAAACAGATAATAAACAGCTTTTGTTGCACCACGATTATATTTTTTAACATATTTTTTGCACCAATCGATTGCTTCGAAGCATTGAGGTTTTACTAGGAACCTATATTTTGATTAAAGAAATTTAACGCGAAAATTCTTTTTTACACAATCACAAACAAAATGTTTGTGTAATATCTGGAAAGAACATAGTGAAAATGTGCCATAAGTAACAATATAACATCAAAAGAGAAATTAGCTACTCCGGTTAATCCTCCTAGAGTAAATAAAAATACATCAACCTATGACGTGATTCACGTCACGTGACGTAACGTCCGATCTCGCGATATGACACAAAACATTGTTTTTTTTTTGTGAAATTGATTTCATTAACTATTACTTTTCATTGCCCCTTCATAAAAAGAAAAATTAAAGTTCGATGAATATTGCAAAAAGCCAATTTTTGTCACATTAATATTTCTGCCTTTATTATTTTTATTATTATATTGACCGCCTATTATTTTCACCGCGTCTGTGGTCTTTTCACAACGACCGATATCAGATCCAGAGGTCCCGGGTTCGTTTCCCAGCGGGGTTACATATTGTATTCGGTTTGGTTGGTGGTAGACTTGTTGTAAGTCCGCCTGGCTAGCTACCACCATCTTATCTAAGTCTGGCGTTATGACAAGAATGTTTTCAGCATTGTTGTGTTCCGGCAGTTAGAGATAGGATAGCCAGTTCCTCAGTGATTAAGGATTCCGCGAGAGGCTCGTTTCCGTCTTCAGCCTTATTTATATAACATATTTAAGTAACACCAAGTTTTTAATTACCTGTAGTTAACTGTTATTTTCTAACATTAATTCAATATCACTACACTCTTACACAGATACCACTGTAATGCAGATTTTTTTTTAAAAGAGAGTACGTAACTCCATTAGTTACGTCTTACGTTATTGCTACGTTTATCTCAAATGTAGATATACGACCTTACTTGCTATCTTAACCAACCTTACTACCTCGCTCCTAGTTTAATAGAGCTACAGTATATATTTAAACCAGTATCTCGTCCAAGACCATGAAATTTTTTACCTACTTTCCATAGCATGTTATGATTCATATCGCTCGGGTTGTCAGCACTCAAAATTTTAAAATATTATCTAATAATGAATGGCGATGCATTGAGTGTAAGAAATGAAATAGATCGGTATTCAATCTAGATCGATGGTCAAACATAGGTATGCTCATACTTTTTTGCTAATTGACGGAGGCATGAAAGTTGGTAGAGTTGTAATACATGTAAAAGAGCTTCTATGTGTTATTGAGATATACCTTTATTTATATTCTAAATACCTAAATAGTTACTACTGACTTTTTTGATCAACTATTATTCATCATTCATTTTCATCCGTGCGGTGACGGAGAAAGAATACAATTCACCGCCCCTTTCTCATTCCCATGGGTGTCGTAAGAGTCGACTTAGGGTTTCAGACTCATCATCTGCGCTGGCTAGTTACCACCGTCCGCATGGTGAAAAACCCGTGAAGTGCTCCCCGAGCGCGTTTCGGGGTCAGCCAGCGTACAGCCAGAGCTTGGGTGGCCGTTGCCGTGACAGATCCAGACCTATGGAAGCATCCGTCAAACCGATGCCGGGGGGACTGTATCGACCCGCCGACCAGGGAGACCCGTAGAAACGGCTGTCCCGCTGGCCGCCCGTGGCACAGTACAGGGGCCCGAGCATGCCTAACCATCCTGCGAGGCCACTCCCGGGGGGGTTCGGGAGCCCTTCCGTCCGGTGGGTCGGTGCCATCACCCTCTTAGGCAACTGCTCGGGGAAACAAGCCTCCACATTTTTGTCTGAGTAAGTCGCGGCAAAGTCAACCCATTTCACGTCTCTTAATTTTCATTCCCAATGGCAGTACTTAAAACAAAGTTTGGTTGTTCAGCGGTGCACACCCTCACGCCTTCCACTCTATTTGAGGTAGAGTTTTGCAACATACGCGGACTCCACTCTAACCTCAATGTGTCCACCACCATCTTGAGACAGCACGGCCAGCATTGGTGTTTCTGACGGAGACGCAAATACTCCCGCCCGCTGATACAGGCTACCTCAATTATCCTGGCTACGTGCTTGAAGAGTCCTATAAAGCCAAAGCCGGCGTATGTCTGTATGTTCGGGCGGATATTTGTTGTCGCCGTTTGAGGTGTCTGGAAGACCCCTCCTTCTCCATGTTGGGGGTACACGTCGACTCTGGCCCTTTGGCTAGAATCTACGTGTTCCTCTACAGATCCCACACCGGCGACGCTGAGACAACTCGGCTCTTTGAACACCTAAGTCGGGCAGCAGATGACGCGCAGGAGCAATTTCCAAACGCAGAACTGGTGTTTTTGGGGGACTTCAATGCACACCACGGTTTGTGGTTCGGTTCCCTCAAAACTGACCATGCGGGAACCTCTGCTCACGCATTTGCTCTCACGCATGATTTGACTCAACTGGTTGATCAGCCCACCAGGATCCCAGACATAGCAAGTCAAGCACCTTCCAAGCTGGACCTTCTGCTAACAACCCATCCGCAGGGCTATCAGATTGTGGTTAGATCTCCCTTAGGTTCTTCAGATCACAGCCTGGCATCCGCTAAAATGCCACAGGCCAAGCCTCCGCAACCAGCGGTGGTCAAACGCCGGGTATGGCATTATGCATCAGCAGACTGGGATGCTTTGCGCGAAAACTTTGCGTCTGTCCCTTGGAAGCAGCACTGATTTAGTGAGAAGGACCCGTCGGACTGTGCCGCCGCTATTGCTGACGAGATCATAACGGGAATGGAGTACTACATTCCTTATTCTGATCTAATCAGTCAGGCTACACGTAACCGCTGGTTCAATCGTGATTGTGCCAATGCTGTTTTGCGTAAACAGGTGGCATATCGCGCTTGGATCAGAGGCCGTGCCCTCAATTCTCCCGAGGTGGACTTACTGAAAACAGCCTACAATATTGCTACCAAGTCCTGCAAAAAGGCTTACATCAGAGCTGATGCTCAACGCGTTGCACGTATTGGCCACGAATTGGTAACGCACCCTACGGGCTCCCGTAGTTACTGGCGTTTGGCCAAAGCAGTGCAAAGCAACTTCTGCCAGCCCTCGCTGCCACCTCTGAGGTGTCCAGACGGTTCACTAGCTCAAAAGCCGCAGGAGAAAGCCGATCTTCTGGCAAAACTATTTGCGGCCAACTCCCGAATGGATGATTGCAATTCACCGCCACCAACGTTGTGGCACTACGATGCCTGATATCAAAATCAGACATCGCGATGTTCGTGCAATACTGCAATCACTCGATGTCCGGAAAGCTAGTGGACCGGATGGCATCCTAGCAGTCGTGCTAAAAAAATGCGCAGCGGAGTTGTCTCCCGTGCTTACGCGCTTATACCAACTGTCATATTCTCTGGGAAGTGTGCCGGAGACTTGGAAAGACGCCAACGTGCAACCGGTACCCAAAAAAGGGGACCGCCCAGACCCTGCCAACTATCGGCCAATAGCTGTAACCTCAATACTGTGTAAAGCCTTAGAAAGGGTCCTCAACAACTATTTGATCCGTGACTTAGAGGATACCTGATCAACGATCGTCAGTACGAATTCCGAGAGAAACGATCAACGGGCGACCTTCTAGCGTACGTGACTCACATCTGGGGTGAAGCTATCGACAAGCGTGGCGAGTCATTGGCTATCAGCCTTGACATCGCTAAAGCTTTTGATAGGGTCTGGCACAAATCCTTCTCTCCAAGCTTCCGGCGTACGGTCTGCCTGCTCAGCTCTGTGCCTGGGTAACTGACATCCTGCATGAACGTAGAATCCGCGTCCTTACGGACGGATGTAGTTCGCGGTTCATGCAGTGGCTGGGCAGATAGAAACCAACGAGAAACGGGAGAACTTTGTCATCGAGCTCGATCGGGTTTTGAACCACATCTCGGAATGGGGTACCAATAACCTGGTTGAGTTCAATGCCAAGAAAACCCAGGTCTGCGCTTTCACGGCAAAAACGTCGCCATTCTTTCCCGTTCCCTCTCTTCAGGGCACGACGCTAGCCTTCAATAGCAGTATTACCATGCTCGGTATGGATGCTCGCTGTGACCTAAATTCAAAAGATTACGTCGAAACCGTGATCAAGACAGCCTCACGTAAACTCGGAGTCCTCAACAAGGTGCGGCGTTTTTTCACGACAGATCAACTGTGCTTGTTATATAAAACGCAAGTACGGTCCTGCGTAATATTGCTCACACCTCTGGGATGATTTCGCTAACTACTTACTCGATGCACTGGACAGATTGCAGCTTTGGCGATGTAGGGGTAACAAAAAACCTGGAGCCCCTACAATTACGCCGCGATGTCGCTTCATTAAGCGCGTTCTACCGCATATACCACGGCGAGTGCTCTGAAGAATTATTTTCCCTTATCCTATCTTCTCCTTTTCTTTATAGGACCACGCGCGCTGGCTTGCCTTGCATTCCAACGCGAACAAAAAAATTTGGTAGCTCATTTCTTTGTTGCACTATCCGCACACGGAATTGTTTGCCTGCGCACGTCTTCCCTCCGTCCTACAACCCGGGGTCCTTTTAACGAGGCGTGAAGAAGCATTTAGCAGGCTGGCAAGGGAGGGTGGCTGATGTTGCAGTTTGATCTTCGCGTCTGGACTCTACCTCAACTTAACATCAGGTGGAGGTAGAGTCATTTGCTCCGACCTAAATATATATATATATATATATATATATATATATATATAAAACACTAATTTTTGTCGGATCTGTCACATACGACAATTTTAAAGAAACGTCAATTTAAAACGACAAACGTAATAATGTTACAAAGGCGAGACACAATAAGCCCAATTCATGTTCAAAACATATTGTAATCCGTATATTACTTATCATGCATAATTTTTTCATACCCAAGGAAATGTAGATCCTTTCCAGAAATATAAAATTACTTTCGTCTAATTTGATCAGTTTAGAAATACTTAAAAATAATCGACGATATATTATTATATTTTTAGCTGAACTTTAAATAAAATATCAAAAAAATAAAAATAAACAGAACTTCATCATCATCATAATATTAGCCGCATGACCACTCTGGGTATATAGGTTTCCCTTAAAGATCTCAATCACGTCCATGTTGTCTGCATAGCGGCTTCCCTTCACTAGATCGTTCGGTCCACTTTTCCGCGGTTTTGCAGGACCTTTAAGCCCCATCGACCATCCATTCTTCTCGCTATACATATATCCCGGTCACTACCGTTTCAGTTAAGAAATCCTTTAGACGATGTCTATTAACACTTTGAAAGCTGATCACGAACTGGATACGTGTATGTTTTTCTTAAGTACGCATATTTTAAAGCGCGCCAGCTATGGTACCTTCCACTCATACCAATTAACCTAGCCCCAAAGTAAGCACTGTAAGGCTTGTGTTACGGGATATTAGGGTAACGGAAAAAATACATATAATTATGAATATATATGTATTTATGTGTAGAAATAAATACCTACAAGTATAAACGTCCATGACTCAGGTGCAAATGCTTGTATTCATCATACAAACATTCGCCCCTACCTAGATTCTAACTCGAGACTTCAAAGAAGGCGAAACCTCTACCACGGAGATCGTCAAATAGAATATCAATTTTATTGTGTCTCACACAACTCGGGGCGTGAGAGGTTAAAGGTATTGTAATGCGGTATTAGTGTATTTTTGAATACCTACCTACACTATGTAAGTATCATTGGCGTTAGTGATCTTATTATTTAAGGCTTGAACTACACACCATCCTAAAACGTAGAGATAAGTAATATTATCGTGTGAAAATATGGATAGAAAATTATTTAATATATTATTTAATACGTACAGTCGGGGAACTTCCCGGTTGACCAGTAGAGTTTTTTTAGGGAGCTTTATATAAAAAGGAGTAGATATACAGAAAATGTTTACATCACAAATAATAGAACATTAACAGGTATTTCATTTGAATAACAATTTATTTCTTTAACCTTAGTACTTTACGAGCAAACCTTTCTCCAAAAAAACTCTACTGGTGAACCGGGCAGTTCCCCGATTGTACCTACTATACTTTTACTAACGTGTACAACAACCTACTTGACGTAGGTTGTTGTAAACGTTTTTTTTAGGGTTTCGTAGCCTAAAGACAAAAAACGAAACCCTTATAGATTCGCCAAACCGATGTATGGCACACCCTTTTTATTCCAAAACTATAAGAATTACACAGTTGAAACTTGGTAGGTAGATGTATTCTGTAAACCGCTTTACGGTTTTTACACAAAAATAAAAAAATATATGAATTAAGGGGGGGCTCCCCATACATGGAACTGACACTGAAATTTATTTTTTCATCAAACCTATACGTGTGGGATATCATTAGATAGATCTTTAAAAATTACAATGAGGCTTCTAAAACAGTTTTTTCTCAAAGTCAACCGTTTGAAAGTTATACACTTCCAAAGTGGAAAAATGTGCGTCCCCCCCTCTAACTTTTAAAATAAGAAAGTGAAAAATAAAAAAATAAAAGTATGATGTAGATCTTTATAAAAACTTTTTACGAAAATTGGTTTGAACGAAATTTATTTAATAGTTTCAGAGCACATTTTCCAAAACCGCATTGTCATTCATACAAACACTATGAAAAACAAACTTATTTTTGCAGACGAAAAATTATAATGGCATTTTGGCAATAGTAATAATAGAAACTTTATTGCACACGATACTAAAACAAACACATACAGAGAAAATGACAAAAAAGGAACACACAATAGGCGGCCTTATAGCTACGTAGCAGTCTCTTCCCGGCAACCTTGGGTGAGAGGCGAAACCCTTCATGTGCGAGTTCGACTCGCACTTGGCCGATTTTTTTATATCGGCTTTCAAGTGTGTCATATAGAATTATTACTTTGTCCTCCGCAACAATTGAATGAAGAAGTTGTATTTTGAAGATAACCAGTCTTCGTAATGGTATTCATTAAACATCATCTTTTAATTATTGAAGTTACTCACTTTTTTATTAATATTATTTTATTCTCCTAGCATTTTGTAGCATTTTATATTTTTAGTGTGAATTTTCCA
The DNA here is from genome assembly GCA_910589605.1 of Chrysoteuchia culmella. NCBI lineage: Eukaryota > Metazoa > Arthropoda > Insecta > Lepidoptera > Crambidae > Chrysoteuchia > Chrysoteuchia culmella. The sequence continues at coordinate 14,269,400 of OU342659.1, forward strand.
CAGTATAATGAATGGCTGCGATTTGATACTATTATTCTCGTTATTCACGTGAGTAACGATAGGTTTATCTATAATTATATATAAAGAAGAAAACACTAAATAATAGAATAAATAGATATTTGTTATGCAAGGCTGGAAAGTTGGATTTTGGGGCGAGTAAAATCTATTGACAATTCAATAGAGGTTACTCGAATCTAAAATTCGTGTGATGATGATGCAGTACGTCAAGAACGGACTACATGGTTTATTAAATCTCATAGGATGCAGCAAGTCGTATAATTTTGGTTGAAGTTCACTTCAGGTAAGTTCAATTAAACATTAATTATAGTGGTTTAGTGACTTTCGCTAAGGTCGGTCGCGGGGTGGGTGACCAAAAATAACAATATTGAGCTACTCTGTGAATTTCGAAGGCGTGTTACAAATCCACATTGAAACGTGACTGATGAAGCTAAATCACAGGCATCGGCTATCTCATTATTATCATCACAACAACAAAAAAAAACGACTTTAAAAAGATGGTACTTTGCATTTTAAAAGGTACAATCGGGGAACATCCCGGATTTTTTGCCAAACGTTTTCTCGGAAAGTACTAAGATTAAACAAATAATTTATTATTCAAATGAAATACCTCTTAATGGTCTATTATTTGTGATATAAACGTTATCTTTATATTTTTTACTATTTTAAATAAAGCTCCCTGAAAAAACTACTTTTACTTTTAGTTCTGTTATAAAAATATACAGGTAAGTACGTAGGTACTGACGAAAAGATAAACTTCTCTATTAAAGGCTATAAGATGATAAGAATGTAAATGGTATCATGTGTTAAGTATTCTCTTCAAAAAGTAAAGAATATAGGCGATCTAATAGCCTCTTCCTTTTTTGAAGTTGGTTAAAAACCGCCTGGGTTGGATTTAGAATCGTGCGGCACGATTTAATGGGTAAAAGTGGAAGGGTTGTTAAGGGGGGTTTACCCATCCCCCAAACACTACTCTTATTACAAGGTAATGTATCGTTTATGACAAAATCGAAAAACAATTTTTAACCTCAAAACGGTTAAAACCTGAAACGAAACGCTAATTCACCTCGCATTATCATTGTTTGACTTGTCGTTAAGATAAAAAAATAATTTGTCTATGCAATGCCGTGAAACAAAACGCAAAAAGAAGCTGAAATGTCTGCTGTCACCTAAAACATTGACACAAAGGCCGTAAATAAAACTACGTAAGCGGTCGGCGAAGCGACAGAAACGACATTTTTTTTAAACTTTCATTATATAATGTGAGAGTCGAGAGAGCGCGTCGCGGCAGCGGCCGGCGAAGCCCATAAAACGATGTCTTTGTATAAAAACTAATATCATGTACATTATGACTAGGTATATTATAAAAAACGCGCGAGCCGAACGAGCGCAGCGAGCGTGCCGCGGCAGCGGCCGGCGAAGCGCCAGAAATTATGTTTTTTATAATTAAAACCAATAGGACGATAGTTACAGTTTTTTTTGTTTTAAAAATGGTCTTAATCTTGTAGTGCAATGCAGGGGTCCACCATGTAGATTTCTATACCTTTTGAGTTTAAATTTTATTTTTTAATATCTTCATAACTATGTATTAGGTACCTTGTAGGTAATGGGAGTAGTGCAGGGGGGCATCGGCCCTCCCACCGGTCCCCCCCGCACCCCGTTTAGGCCTTAAATCGTGCCGCACGATTCTAAATTTAATCCCATTTCGCTATTATACGCCTAAAAGGTACTCTGGTCCTTTTAGTGATTCATCTATAAGCTTTATCAGAAAGAGAGAAAGGAAAATTTACTTAAATTTTATTTATTCACAAGAAAACAACACATACATTATTAATGACATGACATGACATATAAAATAATAGTGACACCTCTTCTTCTTCTTTATGAATGGCTTGCTCTCTGCTCTAAACATAATTCCGCCAATGTCACGTGTAGGTAGCTTTTACACGGTGAGGTGGGATGTAAAATTTTGATATTATTTTATTCTAAGCTATTTTACTGAAAATAAAAGACAACACAGTAAACATCACAGAAGTGTAACATAATATGATAGTGACACTTAAAAGGTAATCCACTCAGAATGTCGCAGACAGTCCAACTAACCAGTCCAGTGGCTAACTATTCGATGAGTTAGCACTACCGGCTACACCATATTATTAAAAACACAAATAATACTAGATAAATTAGCTACTTAAATAAAATATTTCACAAGTATACATAATTAATCAATATAATACAAATACAAATAAATCGAACATATTTATACACTATAACACAGCGCGAGTAACTTAACACCATTTTGAACTTTTTTGTAATTCAAATAGATACATTTTAAAATTACGTTTGAAAGCCGCAATACTACAGCAGTCTTGAAGTGGTATGTTGTTCCAACATTTCGTAGCAGATGTTGCTGTGTTGTGAGCTGGGCATACTAAGCGTTGGGTTCTAACATTACGATGAGGAAATGAAAGTTTATTATACAAATTATGAGGGCTATGAGTATTTAGAATGCCAAATAGTAGGGACGAAAATGATGATAATTCATATGATTACATACTTTTATTTATATTAATATTTTTATCTTTATGTTGCCGATTGTGTTTTTTTTGTGGCTACTACTTTTCGTTTTCTCTATAGAAACCCCTCACCATGTTTTTATACTTCTAGCTTGCCGTTTGGTAGATCCAAGAAATATTGGTCAGCTTCGATTTTTTTCCTTGCATAGCCGGGACGCTATGAAGTCTTATCTACATGACTTAAAAAAATGGTTTGACGTTTGAAGACATGTAGGTAAGATTTATATATTTGACGACCTGTTTGGCGCAGAGGTACTAAGCCCACCTTCTACGCCGAGGTCTCGGGTTCGATCCCCGGACAAGACAAATATTTGTGTGCATGAACATGTCTATTTGTCTTGGTCTGAGTGTTTAATATGTATATTATGTATGTATTTACAAAAAAAGTATATAAGTATATACTTTTTTAATGTAAGTAATATCCATAACACAAGTTCTTCATGAAACTTAACGTGGGTTAGATAATTGGCGTGATTGTATGAAAATTTATTTATTATTATTTATTATTTATATCGTAGCGAAAAAATTATAAATCTATGATTAATAGGATAAGAAAGCATAAAACAATTAAGATTTGTATCACATTAAGAGGTAAAAGTGATTACTATGGTAGGCAGCGTAAGTATGGAAAAAAGGCGTGATTGTGTGTATGAATGTACGAAATAACCAGCGAAAACTGACCGATCATATAACCTGTTAGGTACCAAGGTATATATTTTATCTAACGTCATATTTGAAGGTAATTTTTCCGCATATTATTATTTTTGGTTTAACATCAAAGATATTTAACGTAAATTCCAACGATACCGGCCGCATAATTTATCTAACAAGGTAACGTTATTCTATAATTGCTACTGGCGAGCGACGGTCGTTAGTAATTATAATTTACAAAATGTATATTATTACATACCTATTCGAATTATCCGACCGTTAAAGTAGGTACTTCGAAAAAAAGTGAGAAAGAAATTATTATTGAAGTGAAAACTTCTTTAGCGGTGTTGTAAACATCAGAGTTTTAAATTTTGGGATGGGTAAAAAATGTTAAAGTCTCTTCAGGACACGTGACCCTGATCGAAAATTCGTAAGACCATTTACCGTTGTCCTATTTCAAATTACATAAAGTCTCACACTTGAAAGATCTACGTATATTAGTTAAAAACATGCATTATATAAAGATCTCTCATTACTACCAACTTTCATATTGATGCCAGGTCAGTTTTAATGGATTTACCTGCCAAATCAAGTTGGTCTCCGTTTTTATCAATTTTTTATGAAGTTGTGGTCAAGATATAATGGATTTTGATCGTTATTTTTGTTTAAGCGGTTTTCACTTCTGCCGGCACTCCGTTTATTTATTTATTTCCATACACTTAAATCTATTTTTACAGGTAGAAACCTAATGCAATAGATTAAGCTATATAAATTATAATATAAATCAATGAATGACATTATACACCACAACGATAACATATTACAAACAAAGCTGTCTTTGTGAATTCATTCAGAGAACAGTAGAACAAGTCAATTTCGTTTGAAATTTTGTTTAGAGTAGTCAGTGCACGCGTTAGCGGCGCCTTGCCCAGCAGGTTGGTGCGCCCGCGCGGCACGGCCAGCAGCGGCGGCCGACGGCGGCGCCACACGTACCTATTGGGAACAAATAGGCTTATCGAGCCCAGCACCTGCATATTGCTATTTTTACCCCTAATTAATTTAAAAATGTACGTTACTAGGCACAGCTCTCTTCTCACCCGTAACTCATTATATCCTACCATACCCAATACAAATAAAGTAGGATACATGAGCGGATAGAATATACACCATATTTCCTAAGATAAATATACCTTACAAATTTATTTTGAATACGCTCCACCTATATTTAGCTTCATGTGGAGCCCAAATGACTGCATTGCATTCGAGGTTGCTTCTGACCAATGCATTGTATAGAGCTATGATCGCTCTTACATTCGTAAAGCCATGGGATCGATGGAGTATCAACCCTAAATTTCGATAGGCTTTTTTGCAAACGTTCGTTGTTTTTCTAGTACTACTCGTATGGTATATTTTTGGTAAATAAAGGACCTTAGACGATCACTGTCGAACAAAAGTTAGTAAATAGTTACTACGAGTGTAACTCTAGAAAATATGTGATGTAACCCTAATACACAGGGGCAGTCGGGCAACTTCCCGGTCGACCAGTAGAGTTTTTTCGCGAGCTTTATTTAATTAGGTAATAAATAAATAGAAAATGTTTATGTCACAAATAATAGAGCATTAAAAGGCATTTCATTTGAATAATAAATTATTTCTTTTAATATTAGTACTTTCCAATAAAACGTTTCCCAAAAAAACTCTACTGGACAACCGGGAAGTTTTCCGATTGTACCTACGTATCTAATAAATGCTATCAAATGGAAGAGTAACACAGAAGGATGTTTTTATAGTAAAATAATCATGTTTGGAATTAGCGAATGAGGTAATAAATAAAATCAAGTATAATTAAGAATCGCTGTTATCCGTTTTATGATATCTATATGCTTCCTTGAAGATAAACATATATACATTAGTTTATGTAAGAATGACTACTGCAACATAATATGCCCTGTAAACAACGTTATTTAATGTTTACTCAAAACCATAAAACTATTTGTAGAACTTATCATTGCGAACAACTTTTTTGAAGTGAAAACTTCTTTAGCGGCGGCGTTGTGCACATCAAAGTTTAAATTTTTTGGGATTGGTAAAAAATGTTAAAGTCGCGTCAGGACACGTGACCTGATCGAAAATTCGTAAGACGGAGGGAGAGTAAAGCGCCGCCGGCGCGGCGTAGGAGAGGAAGTAATATCCCCTCTCTTTCTACCGCGCGGCGAAAATGTATGCCTGTTCCTGCTGTTTCGTTTAGCGGTTTTCACTTTTGCCGGCACTCCCGGAGTGCAACCCGTTTAGGACGTTATAAAAACAATCCTGAAATCGGTATACAGTGGGACTACGGGGAAAAAAATTGCCAGTGGACCAACAAAACCCAACAAACCTCTCCGCCTCCTTCAACGTCTGTGAAAATGAATAAACATAATAAATAGGTAATTGGGGTAAATGTACATTATTTGTAACTTTTTAATGGGTATTTTTGTCTTGGAAGTCTTTTAAATTTAGAATTTAAGTTTTATATCAAGCTTTTTAATTTTTTATTTATAAGATCAAATTGTCCGATGCCCAAACTCAGCTCAAAGTAACTAACTGTGTGGCTCTATCCCTTTATCAAGACCGTTTCAACGAGCCTAAACACGATATGTGTGTAGTTCATCGAGGAGTTGGGTATTTTGCCGACCGTCCTGGTCGCTTCATCAGGTCAAGCCCGCCATATTTTAATTACGGCACCAGATTCGTTTACAAATTTCAACTCGTTCAGTGGAAGTATAGTAAATGTGCATGTCCTGTGAAAGTTGATATACCTGCGACTCTTATTGTGGCTATGTCTGTTTGAGGCAAGGTAGCTCCTAAAATATTGGACCAATTTTGATGCGGTTTCTTTTATATGAAAGCTGACATAATCAGGATGGTTTTAAGTTATGATTTAAGAAAATCTGCTCCGCCACTTGAATGCCATCAGACCAGTTCATTTAGGTAAATTAATGAAAATTAAAGTAATGAAAATGAGCTGAAGATTTTCAAACGGCTGAACAGATCTTCATAAACTAATAGTTAAGACGCATCTCGATCGCACTAGCTTTCAAATAAAAAAAAAACCGCTTCAAAATCGGTCCCGTCTTTTAGGAGCTACGTTGCCTCAGACAGGCAGGCTCATTTTGGTGGGTGGTTAAAAATGGAATATAATAAGCCGGTCGACTAAAAATTACTAAATTAGTTGGGTTACGGAAAAAAAACCGGCCAAGTGCAAGTAAAAATTTACGGTTTTCGCAATTTTTCCTTTATCTGTACTATAAGACGTTACTTCGTACCAAATTTCAAGATTCTAAGTTCACGGGACCCTGTAAGTTTAGATTCCCGTGCGAGTTTCGAAAATTTGCGGAAATTTGCGGCATAAACGGCTGTATCTTTTGATTGCTTTGACTTAGAAGTTTGATTTTTTCACAGCTCCAAGGGACAGTGTAGACCTGAGTATTAGATAAAAATTTCAGTTTGATACCTCCACGCGTTCCTGAGAAAAATGGTATTCGAAAAACGAAGTGATCCTATAAGGGTTCCGTTTTTTTCCTTTTGAGGTACGGAACCCTAAAAATTGTTTAGGTTAGGTTAGGTTGGCGCCTAAGTCGCTCACCTAGTATTTTGTCGCTCAAAAAGTTTTATATTCGATCCGTTGATTACTACTCGTTAAATATTAATAATACCGATCCTAAATATCACCTTTGTATCTTTAACTCTAATTATCTCACTAACCAGACAATTTAGGGCATTATGCTACATGACATTATTTGTTCCGTCTTCGATATCCGGAATCCATATTGAGTCAAGCCCTCCGTTTTTCGTGCGTTTCCTCCTAACTTTGTCTTTCTTCCGCTGGGGGCGCCACCTGTTACGCCCTGAAGTTGTCCGTATTTCCGGTAAAGGTACGCCATGTTGGCGCGCTTTTATTTCGTCATTATACGTCTTGTCCAGGTAGAAATTATATAGATTCCGGATATCTCAGGAAAAATAATAGGAATGTTTTATTGGTAGTTAAAAATCTCGTGTCCGTTTCGACTGCTCGGCCACAGTATCGCAGAAAAAAACCAATACGTCAACATTACGAAGGAATTTGTAGAAAACTAATAAAGAAAACCGCAAATTTGCAGAACCGATATTCAGAAAGTGGCTACGCAGTCGAAACGCGGAGAACCGCGCGGCCACGCAGATCTCAGATACGGGAGCTACATAGAGATCTCATTCTTTTTGCTAATCACTGATACGATTTTTTTCATTGGCCAAGAAGATCAAAACTATTATGGCAAACCAAAAAAATACCGCTAAGCCTACAATCTATACTAATATTATAATTATAAAGAGGAGTTAAGAAAGATTGCCGTCTTTGAAATTCATTTGAGCTTTAAATTAAGTTTTTAAGAGCATTATAGCCGACTTTGATCCTGAAAGACAGATATAATGTTTATATGTATAGATTTCCTGTGTTGCCAATGCCAACAACTCAACTCATTTTTCCTAGCCCCCTTTTATACTATACGACTCGTAAGAGGCTATTAAATAATAGTAATAAAATAAACGAGGATAAAAATATTGTTTAAACTCAAAAAACGTCGACAATTTCGTTGAAATGTAACACAAAATGTAGACATTAGCCTTCACACCTTGAACCCGCCTTGATAACGCGCTGTACGACTAAAGCGAGATGAAAAAACGACGCGCGGAAACGAAACGAGACTTCGGCAGATTAGGCGAAAAAAGTACGATATCACTTCGTATTAAATTACTAATAGCGATTAAAGAGAATTGCTTTTACTCGATGCTAAATATTTTTGGTGTCTACTAATTAAACAAATTTCCAATAGAATATATAGCCCCATTTGAAAATAGTATTGCATTATAACTTTTTAATTTTGCATTTTACAATGCTATTTTTAAGTGATAAATATTAAACAAGAAAATATACTAGAAAAAAGCAACCAGTCTCATGTCGCCCTGACGGGATGCGAACCCGCGTCCTTGGGAATCCTAGCATAATTGGTTAGTGAATTGGGCCTCTAGGTCTCTGTAGCATAATTGGTTAGTGCATTGGGCCGGATTCGTATTGAATTTTCGTATTTTAAGGGGTAATTCGAAAAGAAAAAGTATCGAGGCAAAATCATAAAATCGTGTTTCTGGATCTTTATAACTCTAGATCGGTACAGGTATGAAGCATATACCCTATTACCAGATTTGTAACATCTTTAGGCGTTCTATTGTAGTATAGTACCCTATGTATATTATGCTAAGTATGTAACCATTTATAATCGTTGTTTATTTTGTAATAAATCAGTATTTAATCAGACTTCGGTGTTTCAATACATATCCTTCGGCTCCCGGCAGTATATGGCGACCCCGCCAGTCATCCTCCTAATAAGCAGACGTATCAAATTCGGTGCAAGTTAAATTCTCGCAATTAAATATGTGTTACTACGGGTTAGATCGTCGTGTCTTAACGGTGTGTGACAAAGTACAGATTGATTATAAAACGGTCGAAAATGGGTTCGCCACAAAGTAAGGTGGAAGAGAAAACCATCAACACCAATTTAGCTGTGGGAGTGGATACTTCACCATACATGCAAGTTATCAAGCAGCACTTATCGGTGACAAACTGCATTCTCATAGCAATAATTACGCTTCTGGCAATTGGGGCGCTGCTCACCCTGTTCAAGGCCTACAGGAAATATCATGGCAAGTTAGTACAACGCCAAGTCAACGAGTTTGCATTAAAAAGGTATGCTAGCCTGCTAGGTCGTCAGCCTGCTGCTGTATTGAGCGGAAAAGCAGAGGCAATAGTGTGATCCCAATAATCGGAAAAAATGCGCGTGTGAAAGTGTTTAAAAGCCTAAGCGGTATTGGAATAGTGTATAGCGAAAAGTGAAAAAAAAATCGCGATGTTTTATACGGGACAGAACACTTTAGTTTAGTGGATTAATTGTAAGTACTTAGTATAGTTCACAAATATGCATGGTTAGTCTTAGTCATTAGAAAAATATTACTTCTACTATGGTATGGCCGATTTTTTTGAAAACTTAGTTACAGACTTAAAAGAAATACGAACGTATCTAATAAAAATTGGTGAGAAACGAAGAAAAGGAAATATTTCTGTAGTAAAGTTGTGTGAAGCGAATAAGTTATATAGTCAATATATTACTATAATCGATCATTTAAAAGAGGAAATTAAAGCTAGTACGTCATCTGCTGTTGAATTAGTGAATAAAAGTTGCGCAGAGTTTTTGAATTAATAACACGAAATTGTACAATTGTGTTCAGCAGCAAAGTGTTCTGAACAAGTTAACATAATGGAGAAGGACACTTTATTTGATTTAAAATTAGTATTAAGTCTTTTGCCTGTCATGAATGATGACGATAGTATTACAAAGCAATTAATTGAGAATATTGAATATTATGAGTCTACATTGAGCAAACCAGAATGTAAGAGGAACTTAATTACATTTGTACTAAAGAGTAGGCTTTCAGAGACTGCAAAGTTAAAATTAAACTCTTCTTACAACAGTGTCGGAGATTTAATAAAGGATATGCGTAAATTATTGCTTCCGCAGAAGCCCTTTACTGCAATTCAGACTAAACTGCAACGAGCGGCCAAAATCATAGGTTTGTTACAGAGTTTGGCAAGGATATTAGTGAATTATTTGTTGATCTAACTATTTCACAAGCCGACGGCAACTCGAATGCGTATAATGTACTAAAAAGTATAAACGAAAAATATGCTATAAAACGGTTTGCCGACGGCTTGCGAAATCCTAAGATAAGTACTATTATAGCGGCGCGTAATTACACGTGCTTAAAGGATGCGATACAAGCCGCGCAGGACGAGGAGGTATCTAAAGTCGAACGTTCGCCGGAAATTGTTGGTTCCTATAGAACATCAAACTATGGTAGAGGTAATAGGTATGGCTGTTTTAGACCTACAAGGGTTCAGACACGTCGTGGTCAAGAGGCAGCGAGGATTTTACCCCCGTGGTAGTCGTGCGCTACAAGGTACGTCTAGCAATTATTGGTCTAATAATTATAACAGACGCTATAGCAACCACGGTTATAACTGGCGTGCCGGTAACAGAGATAAACCCCGTAGAGGAAGTAGGGGTGGCACATTTTTGGCAAATGTTAACACCTTAGCAACCGAACAAGGTACTCAGGAGCGTGAGTCAGTGGACCACACACTCGGAGCAAACCTGAGTCATTTTTTTCGAGCATAACTATATTTGTGCATGTAACTGTTTAAACAAAGTGTCACTTAGTGTAAGTAACAGCACTTTTAAGTGGCTAATCGATAGCGGCGCTTCCATTTCTGTCATCAAATACGATCTTCTAGAACGTTTACAGATTCCGTTGCATAATAAGAGAGTTGATATAAAAGGTATAGGCGGAAAAGTTGTTACGGAGGGTTACAGTTACATTAAGTTGAATTACAATAACAATAATTTTAGTCATAAGTTTTATGCATTGAGACAAATTCCTTCGCAAACGGACGATATTTAAGGACAAGACTTTTTGAAAGCTTTTAACGCAGTATTAAATTTTGAACGGCAAACTTTATCACTAACTACGGAATTCGGTCAAAAGATCGATATTCCTTTCGACTTTCATGGAAAACATAGTTATTTAACGATCCTGGCTAGGAGTGAGTCAATTCACTTTATTGAAACTTATGAGAAGGACGATTTTGTTATTGAATGTCAGGAGTTATGCGAGGGCGTATTCGTAGCCAGTACTATAGTAAAACCGGAAAAGGGAAAAGTACCAATCAAAATTTTAAATACTAGAGATAGTGAAGTAAACTTGCAAAATTTTTCGTTATCTAAGTCAAGATTAAATGACTATTATATTTGCCAATTTAACAGACCTGTTATTAACGCGGATAGAGTTATTTTAACATTATTTTCTTTATTAAAATTAGATAAATTAAATTTTTAAGAAAGGACGTCAGTAGAAAATATTTGTGCAGAATTTCTGGACGTTTTCCATTTACCCGGAGACAAGTTAAACGTGACGCCTTTATACGAACACACGATCGAATTAGAACCACATAGTACCCCGATTTATTCGAAACCTTATCGATTACCCTAAACGCAAAAACTTGATATTGAAAAACAAATTGAGAAAATGCTTACGGATGGCATAATAGAAGAAAGTACGAGCGCATGGTCGAGCCCCTTATTGTTGGTACCCAAAAAGTCCGATTCGGTTGATAAAAAATGGCGCATAGTCATAGATTATAGAAAGTTGAATAATAATATTAAAGATGATAAATTTCCGTTGCCGAACATAACGGAAATTCTCGATTAATTGGCAGGATCTGTTTATTTTACCCATTTAGACCTTTTTCAAGGGTTTTTACAAATTGGGTTACATCCTTCCAGTAGACCGTATACAGCATTTACAACAAATAGAAATCAATATCAGATGACTAGGCTACCTATGGGCCTTAAAACTAGCCCAAATGCGTTCTCAAGAATGATGACTATTGCTATGTCGGGACTAAATTACGAAAAATGCCTAGTGTATCAAGACGATTTGGCCTTTTTTGGCAGGTCTTTAGCTTCCCATAATCAAAATTTATTGGACATATTAAGTAGACTACGGAAAGTAAAATTAAAACTAAATCCCGCAAAATGCGTGTTCTTACAAAAGGAAATGTTATATTTAGGCCATATAGTATCTGAAAAGGGTGTGTTACCTGATTCGTCAAAATTTAACGCAATAAAAAATTATCCTACACCGCAAAATACACAGGATGTCAAACGTTTTGTTGCTTTTATGAATTATTATCGGAGATTTATTAATAACTTCGGGTCTCGATGAAATGAATGTTATGACTAGGGCGCAAACCAAAAAAGCGCAAGAAAATCAAAATTCCCCGGTTATTTATACTCCTACTAACTTGAGGTCTGATCAGCCAAAAGTTGTAGAGATTATTAAGAAGCCGAGAAATTTTATTGAATTATCGTTTATGTCTATAAAACATTTAAATAAGTTGCGTAGTGAAAATTAAATAATGAATTATTCGAGATATTTTATATACGTACGTAGAAAGTCAATTGTATACTTAAACCCAAATACTCGATCGTCGTTATCGCGAAGCGAAATGATGAGAGATTTGAGTTGGTTATGTAAAAGACACGGTATAAAAGAGTTATGTATGCGCAATGAATATAATACAGAATTTATAGCTAGCATTATAGAAGAAATAAATAAAATGTGTAATTGGTCCGGACCACGAATATGTGTTTTGAGAGGAGTGCAAAGAATAAATAAGTTAGATGACAGACGTGTCATACTGAATGATTTTCACCTACTGCCTACAAGTGGCCACGCAGGCATTAGGCGAATGGCAAATAATATCAAGAAATATTATTTCTGGCCTAGTTTAGAATCAGATGTAAAAAACTTCATATCAAAGTGTGAGCAATGCCAGAAAAATAAATATTCTGTTAAAACAAAGCAGCCTATGGCTATATCGAGTACATCAAATTTAGCGTTCGAGAAAGTTTTTCTTGATATTGTCGGCCCGCTACCGAGAGATGATAATAATAATAGTTACGTGCTCACATTACAATGTGAACTTATAAAGTTTATCGAAGCTTATCCGCTTCAAACAAAAGATACGGTAAGTGTTGCAAAAGCGTTTGTAAATAATTTCATCCTTAGATATGGGATTTCTCGAGAGATCGGTACTGATAGAGGCATGGAATTCATTTCTAGTACTATGAAAGAGGTTTGTCAACTTTTAAATATTAATAATTTAACCTCCACAGCTTACCATCACGAAAGCTTAGGAGCGGTGGAAAACTCACAAAAGCACATGGGTGCGTATTTACGAATAAATTGCCAAAACCACACTAATTCATGGAGCGAATGGATACCGTTCTGGAGTTTCTCGTATAACAATAGTGTGCACTCGGAAATCCAATACACGCCACATGAATTAGTGTTCGGTAAGCTATGTAACATACCAACAAACTTGAACGGTAGTGTAGTAAATTCTTTATATAATCTCGACAGTTATCCACTAGAGTTAAAATATAGGCTTCAATTAGCCCAAAGAGATGCTAGGAAATAATTTAAATGACAGTAAGATAAAAAGAAAAATATATTATGATAAAAATATTAATCCAGTTACTTATAAGAAAGGAGATTATATATTACTTAGGAATTCGTCAGGAGATAAAACGCAAAGTATTTACCTTGGGCCATATTTAGTATTAGAGGATTTAGATTGCAATGTTAAAATAGTTAAGAATAGTAAAGAAGACACATAGTACGTAAGAACAAAACAAAATTGTTTATAAAATAGTTTTATTCAAAGAATAATATGTAAACCATATAAGTAAGAAGTAAATGTTATTATTAATCTAAGCGTATAACCTTTCATGTAATCTCAGCCTTAAAATTCTATAAATAGACTAACCATGTCATAAAGATCGTATGTAATCATTGTTTTAGTTCTGATATACTAAATGTAATCGTAGTTATAGTTTTTATTTACTACAAAATGTTATCCTTAATAAGTATTACTTGTATAATACAAAATGGGATACACAATTGTACATAAAGAATACAAGTTGTATTCTGTACAATTGTGTATCAATTTTTTTTACTTTAATAAGTTTGATGACTTGTTCTACAAAAAAAAACACTTTATTTATTTTTTTCTTAATTAAGGGGGAAGGTGTAGTTTAGTACCCTATATATATTATGGTAAGTATGTAACCATTTATAATCGTTGCTTATTTTGTAATAAATCAGTGTTTAATCAGACTTCGGTGTTTCAATACATATCCTTCGGCTCCCGACAGTATACTATAGTTTGATATAAAAAAATCAACACTTTTTTCTGAATATTGCCTAAACAAACTGCTTGCAAACTGCATTATTTTTCTCAACATAGCTCTTTGTAATGTAATCGAAAGTCACAGTCGCATAATCCTACGTTGATATGAGACGTACGAGTTTACGAGTGCACGTAAGTTACTAGTAATTTCCTATAGTCCAATTTTCACGCACAATCACGGAATGTTGCGTCGTGCACAAGTAAATAAACCTCCGTGATTGCAGGTTCATGACACAAGGTTTTCCCTTACGGCTAAGCTAGGTATAATGATTAGTAATTAACTAAATAAGAAGTAATTACTTGCAAGGAGGTTTATTGTTCGCATATGACGCAGGCTATAGAGATAACGCCAACTTATTAGTCGTCATTCTTGTTATTTTTCACGTGAAAACGACTTTAACTCAATTGATTTCTGAGAATTCCGCATACTAAAGGATTTGCTTGCTAATTTACTTGCTCTACTTGATCTACTTATTTACTTGCTTACTTGCTTATTTGCACCCCATTCCTACGAGTACTTTTTCTTCAGCCTTATTCTAATTCACCTGAGACCGGCCTGAGACAGAGAGGTTTCTGTAGTCCGCCATATTTCTGTAGTCTCATCTCGATTACGATATAAAAATACTTTATAAGATTGACGATACGTTGATAGAATTCCGTAGTTTGTGATAAATAAAAAAAAATATTGGAAAAAAACAACTCGGACACAAGTGAATTCTCAGATGGGACACGAACCCACGACCTTTGGAAATCCGCTCCACTGCTCTAACCACTGAGCTACCGAGACTTGCGGACCACTGTCGAAATTCTCCAATACTTTTATATTTTTAATACGCTGTAGGCCAGCGTTGTCACATCAATGATAGGAATATCCTTGCATTCGAAAGAAACATCTTTTCAGGGGGCCAATTCTCACGCAATAGAGATCATGTCGAAGTAGAGATTTGTCGAAAAAACATGGCGGATGTCGAACGTAAACAGATTTTCGTATTCTCGTAATCTTATGGTAGATATATCGACATTTCTCGAGTGGTCGATAGCGTTCGAGATCTAATGTCGAACAGTATATAGTCGACTTGTTGTCTTATTTTTTTGTTATGCGTTTATTCTAAAGGAATAATTTAATGGAAATTAGTGAAAAATGTCGGTAAATGAACTTTTCATTAATTTATTAATAGAAAACATGGTGAAATGGCGAAAATGCTACGGATATTCCTCGTTGCCGTTGGAAATGTGTTGTTCGCTAAATCTTATATTAACCATAAATAAAAAAAAATGGGCAAGGGCTTGGGTATCAATTGGAAGTTTATTTTCGTACTGTATAAAATAATAATAAATAACAGAATATAAATGTTATGGATATATATTTTTTTAATAAGATGAAGATACATTGCTAAACTATTTATTATCAATTATGATGGCAAATGTTTGCGATAGTGTATAACCATTTTGACTTTTACACCACAGTATAAGTCACAGAATTTTATTATATTTAACTCAATAACTTTAAATCTTATGATCTGACAGTAGTCAGAATCAGAATCTGTTATAAAAGTGCGTTCCAAAAAATTGTTCCTTTGCTGCTTGATTGGTACCTATTGGTACCTTGGTTTCCGTGAAGACAGCTGACAAGGACTCGCGTTTCGTATTAAGCAGAATTTAACAGTCTTAAAATAAAATTATTGAGAAGATGTAACAAAAAAATCTGTTAAAAATACTGTCCGTAATATTGTTTGAACATATGTCATAATATAATTATATTTGTAAATATAAAATAAAGTTTATAGCCCTTCTTTAAGTTAATACATACATTTTTCAACTGCAATTCACTTAATCGATAAAAACGGAACGTGTAGTTATAGACATTTCAAAATCTTTCGACATGTCATCTATACCGAATGCGAGAATACCATTTTTAAGAAAAATAGAGATTTCAGTGACATTTTCGTTAGACATTGAATATTCGACATTATGTCGATTCGAGATTTATGTCGCACGTCATGAGAATTGGCCCCCAGGGACCCGATTCTCGCGCCTTCGACATCTTGAATTAGACATTTTTGGAGTCAAAAATCTGTATTAAAGACTCACTAAAAGCAATCTTCGACATTATAGGATTATGAAAGATAATTGAAATTAAAGGATTTTAACATTTGTAGAGATTTTACTTATATTTTTAATAAAGAAATTAATAATATAAAAATGTCGAATTCGACATTTTTCAAACCATAATTTCTTTATTAAAAATGTAAGTAAAATCTTTACTACGGTCATAATACTTTAGTTTCAATGATCTTTGACAATCCTATAATGTTGAAGCTTGTTTTCTGTGAGTTTTAAATATAGATTTATGGCTCCAAAAATGTCGAATTCGAGATGTCGAAGGCGCGAGAATTGCCCTCCTGGTGTTTAACGATCGATTGAGATGCAACAGACAATAATTCACTGGTAGCCGAGTTGTTTTTTTTTTAAATATTTTCTATTAAAATCTATCACAAACATAAAAATAGTATTGAAAAATGCAAAAATTCGAAAATCATAAAAAGTATTTGGTATTGTGGCGGTGCTGGTCCTTCTATAACTTTTCTATTTTGTGCGTGCCGTCTTTTTGGGGAAGATTTCCGTAACATATTTTCGTCAGAACTAAAAGTATAGACAAATATTTCAAATCATTTCAGATCTGTATTTTCAGCTTTGTAGTCGCTATTTTATATCAATATGAAACAAGGCCAGTTTTTTAAGACACAGAGTTCGTTGCATTTCTACTGAGTTTCTTTAAGCATTGTATGGGACCGCGAAGCGTACACTGAGAAAAATTTCCTCTGCCGCGCTACGTAAAATAAGGACAAAAATATCGACCACAATGACGTGTGTAACCGGCTCCATTACGCGTAAGTAGTCAGTCATACGTAGTCGGCATACTGACGCTCATCATGGAGATGGTTACGTATTTACTCGTGGTCGATTTTTGTACGTACGTACGTAGCCCGACATCCGTCTACGTATACGTAGTGCGCAAGTCGCACTGAATACGCCTGAAACTACTGTAGTGTGTTACAATATAAGATGAGTGCGAGAAGATTTGTAAGGGAAGGTTAATTTTACGAAACAAACCCAATGATAGTCGTTCTAACACTGATTTAATTCCAAAGTAATTGTAAAAATGTAAAATAAGCAGAATTGCGGAAACGCTGTAAATATTAATATATAATTTTATTGTCTCTACGTGACCTACATTAGTACGTCACACGATCACACACTAATACTATTTGTAGTTGTCTGTCTGTACGTTACTCGTACATCCTGCCGGCCCAAAAGGGGAAACAATTACTTATGCTATAAAAAATGTAAAATTGATAATAATAAAAAATATAACAATAAAAATGTAAAGTAAAATTATTAAAATTCCTTAAATATTCGATCACTGCACTACACTTGTATCAGGGATGTCCAGTCGCACGGATCGCGGGCGGGTCCTGGGTGGTGCTGGTGCAGCTGCAGTATCCTGGTTGACACTCCGGACTGCTTCCATCGGTATTGCGTCCGTAGGGGAGTTAAGCAGGCTTAGGGTCGTCTTGCGTTTGCGCCATCGCACAATCACGTAGCCGATTACTGCGACAATAATCAATCCCAGTATTGTGTACATTACTGAGTACTGATGTACGTCATGAACACTGAGCGGTGCGTCTGCTTGTTTTTTTAGTGTCGTGATCTCGGTCTTCATACGGCGCCACTCGTCGTCATGGTCTTCGGGGGCGAACGTGAATTTCTCAAACTCAGTGAAATTGAACATTGAGTTCAAGATTGATGAAGCGGATAATGTTGGTATATCCTTCTGTATCTTGACATGGCTTAAGTAGTTGTTGTGACCGTGTATGGAGAATGTGTCACTCTTTATGGTACAACCTTGACCTATCTCCAATAAGCCATTTCCGTTCAATGACTTAATAGTCATTCCGATGTCCGTACAAAATATGCGCACCGTGCATTTCCCACAACATGAGAATAGCCACTTGTTATCGCTATGTAACTTGATCCATCGCTCGCGACACGGCGCCTGTGTTGCACTACACATTGTTTTGTTATGAATACTCAAGTTACAAATCGCTTGTGTTATTCGTAATTCATAAATCGGTTTATCTATTGAGCAAAAAAGTTTGTTTGTCCGTGTATGTATACAATTTTATACATACAATCAATAGGGTGTATAAAATTAATGTATACAATCAATAGGGTGAGGGCTGAAAATCGATGTTTCGCTCATCCCACGAGCGAAAATACCACATCGAGCCTGGACCCTGTTTTGCTGCTGCACATAGAGGCATCCGCACTACGTCTGACGAAGTGATTATAAAAATATGTTACCTATTTATATGATGTCTAAAATACCAGATGTATCTATGTGTGTTGCAACAAAATAAACAATTTTCTATTCTATTCTATTCTATTCTAATATCTGATTCCGTTGAAGTTAGGAGCAGATCTCTTTGTAGGTTGAATGCGATATAGGGTGCAATGAATTCCACGTAAAAGGTTTCCTGAGGGAGGCTTATCACTTTGTCTAGCTCAAATGCTTCCTTATTGACAAGTGGAATCTTGATTTCTATTATCAAGTACGAAGAGCCAATATCACCACTAATCTTCATTAACTTGTATAACTCTTTCAAATCGTGCTTGTCGGCAGGCAAAGTCAGGTCGTTTGGTATGTGACTGTATACGATGTTCAACTGTTCTTCTAATTGTGTCTATCACACTTTCTTGCATGTTTCGAATATTAGAAATGATAATCATGGCCGAGATGGATGATGAAAGAATATGTAACTCGCTAGTAGTTTGCTTTTCCATCCGGTTGGTATTTAAAGTTATATCCTGCAGGCACTTCTGAACCATTCCAAACTGCTTGTTCATAATAGCTTCGTTTCTTTGGAGGATGTTGTATTGAGCTTCGATTACACTTGTTTGGTTTTTTAATAAAAGTTGTAAATGGTTTTCGTTCATCGAAATTTTCTCAATGTCCTTTTCATATTTCTTGGCGAAACGTTCGTCCAGGATTCCAAACAGTGAATTTGCCACGTAGCCGACACCATCGACTAGTCCTCTTTTTTGTCTTCTATGAGCTTTGATCTTGAGTATTTTATTATAATGTTCGATCTCTGATAATTCATGTTGCAGTTGAAATATGATACTTTTGTATTGAGTTGGAAGCACAGTGGTATGTAGGTACGTTTCCAAGTGACCGACGTAATTATGCACGTGACGTAATGCAGACCAGTATGTACTCATATTGTAATAAACAATTAAGTTCCATTCGTCACGGATAATGTTCATATCGTACATCTTGTCAAAATATATGTTTTGATTGGCGTTTAAAGTTGATATGTTATATGAACACTGAGCAGGGGTGAAGAGAAACATAAACAGCATCATCGCCATCGTGTAAAGGGTGCCCAAAGGCTTTCTTGTCGTGCGCCTGGGTCGTGGTCGATCGCTTGTTGTCTCAGACGTGACGTCATCACATGTCGATGATTGTACGTCACTTGTTTGTTCTTGTGTGGGTTCAGTTGAGTGAAGTAAAGGCGATAACTTTACTATTGGCCTCTTCATAACGCCATTTTTTGTTTTGACGGACACTACTCGTACGTATCCGTCGCTGCCCGGGTGTACGTCAATAATTCTGCCCATCATCCACTTGCCAGGGGGCAAGTTTTCATCTTTGACCAGGACAATGTCGTTGACCTCGATATTTTTGGAAGGTGTTCTCCATTTAGTGCGTACTTGCAGTTGTTGTAAGTAATCAGATGACCACTTTTTCCAAAACTGTTTATTCATGGTTTGAATCATCTGCCAACGGGTGGTCAAGGTTATATGATCGGGGTCTGTTTGAGGTCTTGATATTAGTGGTCCTCCCACCAGGAAGTGTCCCGGTGATAGATATTCATCATCTGGGCTTTCGGTCAAGGACAGCAGAGGTCGTGAGTTGAGGCAGGCCTCGATTTGGTGTAGTAGGGTGATAAACTCTTCGTACGTGAGTTTCTGATCTCCTATCACACGTCGTAAATGGTGTTTTAAACTTTTTACGGCAGCCTCCCACAGGCCGCCTGCCGAGGGATAGGCTGGCGCATTGAAGTGCCATTGAATATCGAGCTCGTTGATCTTGTCCAGTAGTTCTCCGTTTATAGTTTCAAGGATATCTT
Source organism: Chrysoteuchia culmella (assembly GCA_910589605.1). NCBI lineage: Eukaryota > Metazoa > Arthropoda > Insecta > Lepidoptera > Crambidae > Chrysoteuchia > Chrysoteuchia culmella. The sequence continues at coordinate 14,289,718 of OU342659.1, forward strand.
TATATTCCTTCTTCAAGACCTTGTTCCCCCCGATAAAGTTTCTTCCCTGGTCGCTGTATACGTGTTGGGGAACCGATCTTCTGGCGCAAAAACGTCGAAAGGCTGCCAAAAATCCAGGTGTACTAAGGTCCGACACTAGCTCGAGATGTACTGCCTTTGTTGCTAGGCAAACAAATACTGCTACGTATCCTTTGTGTGTTCGCACGCCACGGCCCTTGTTCGCTTTGATGTCGAAGTGTCCGGTGAAGTCGACTCCGGTATGAGTAAATGGGCGCGAGGGAGTAACACGAGGCTGTGGTAAGTCTGCCATTAGCTGTGTTTTATTTTCTTCCTTATGACGTCGACAGGTCACACATTTACGTAGTTCTCTCTTCACTGTGCGGAGCCCACTGAGTATCCAATATGATTCTCTCAATAGAGAGAGAGTTAGTCTTGGTCCACCGTGTATGGTAACGGAGTGAGCATGCTGTATGATGAGCTCGGTGAGTTTACCATGACTTGGTAATATAATTGGATGCTTGGCCGATTGACTAAGCAGAGAGTTGTTTAATCTTCCGCCGACCTTCAAAAGTCCATCACTTGAATCTATATACGGATTAAGGCTTAATAATTTGCTGACGCTTCTTAATTTTCCATGTTTTTGTAGATGCTGTATATCGTCTTCAAATTCTATGGATTGTACTGTCTTGATAATTAGGTTAAGAGCGTGTTTTCTTTCCGATGACGATAAATACTTTCGTAGTGGTGTTTGTTTATTACGCAACCATTGTGTGTAACGTGATAGCCAGACGAGTATTGTTATTATGCGCCTTGTCGAGCTGCATTCATGTAATAATTGTAAAACTAAATCGTTTTTGTGACATACGGCGGCGGTCACACTGGCCTTCTTGACTTCTAATTTTGGTAGTTCGACAACTTTATTTTGTATCTTGTCCAGTTCGAGCGTTGATAACCACTGTGGGCCTTGCCACCACAATGTATGTTCTGATAGTTGTAGTGATGATAAGCCTCTTGTTGCGCAGTCTGCCGAGTTATCTTCAGAGCGAACGTGATGCCAACATGATAATGGTATAACGTCGAGAATTTTACGGACTCGGTTAGCCACAAACTGTTTCCATCTGTTCACGTCTCCATGAAGCCAACCGAGTACCACCATAGAATCAGTCCAGGCGTGTATTTGAATGTCCTTTGGTAGCGTTTCGATGACCCTTTTCATAAGCTGCGACAGTAGCAGTGCGCCACAGAGTTCAAGTTTAGGTAGCGACAACTTATTCTTCAAAGGAGCTAATTTTGTTTTAGCGGTCACAAGTGTCGATGTGTACTCGCCCTTATAGTCACGAGTTATAATGTAAATAGCGCATGCATATACTTTTTCGGATGCATCGCAAAATCCGTGAACTATATAATGATTTTTATCTCCCAAGTATCTATTAATCTTGAACTTTTCTATGTTTTGAAGATCATGTTTCAGTATTATCCACTCGTTGTTTATTTCTTCACTTAGAAATGTATCCCAATCAGCTGTTGTTTCTGACCATGTCCGTTGAAATAAAAGTTTTGCTCGTATAGTGAGTGGGGATAACCAGCCAAGCGGATCGAATATCTTAGAGATATTTGATAATAATTGTCGTTTTGTTATATTGTTATCGTCGCTCGTGTCGGCCTTGAATATGTTCTTGAAAATAAAAGTGTCTGAAGAAGGTATCCAGCGTAAACCCAAAGTTTTTCTATTGTCACAGTGTTTAAAGTCGAGAGGTACGTCTAATTGTTCGTTTGATAGATCTTGGATTAGTAGGTCGGTGTTACTAGACCACTTGCGAATATTCATACCGGCTCCCTTTAAAATGTCTATTATCTCTTGTTGTAACTGTTTTGCTTGAGAAATGTGGTCACAACCTTCTAGCAGGTCATCCATGTAGAAAGAAGACATAATTGCAGCGGCAGCCAATGGGAACTTGTGCGCGTTATCTAATGCTAGCTGCTTCAAGGTACGCATTGCGAGATAGGGAGCCGCCTTTGTCCCATAGGTAACAGTTGTAAGCTGGTACTCTTTCAGGGGTTCTTGGGGTGAACTTCTCCACATGATGCGTTGTAAATGTTGATCAGACTCGCGAATAACGATTTGACGGAACATCTCGATGTCAGCAGTTATGACGTATTTGTGTTGACGCCATACTAAGATGAGATGCTGCAGGTCCTTTTGAAGATTAGGACCGCGTTCCATTAAGTCGTTGAGGCTGTATCCACTTGATGTTTTTGCTGATGCATTGAAAACGGTTCGTAACTTTGTCGTAGTGGAGTCGATTTTCAATACACCGTGATGAGGGAGATAGCATGATGGTGATTCATTCTGTTGTGTCACCTGAGTCATGTGACCTTGGTGTTCATACTCCCGTAGAAAACATTTATAACTCTCAGAGAATGTTTCGTTTTTTAGCATCTTGTTTTCTAAGTTGTAAAATTGTGCAATAGCCTTCGGTTCAGATTGACCTAGATCTTGTTCGAATCCGGGTTTCATCGGAATGGCAACTTCGTATCTGCCATTTTCTAATCGTCTTGTTGTAGTTTGATAATATTGTTCGCAGTACTGCTCATCTTGTGTCAATTCAGCAGCGGAGTCACTGATCTCTTCAAGCTCCCAATATTGAGATATCTCAGATAAATTGTTGATAACAACGTGACAATTAAATGTTTTTACGTTGCCTGAGAGTATCCATCCCAATCGCGTTTGTTGTGCGATAGGTGCCATATTAGGACCTTTAATTAGGCCACTCATGATGATCTCAGAGTAGATGCTAGCGTCCAGTAGCAGATCAATAGGTCTTGAGATGTTGTACTCTGGATCAGCCAACTGAATATGTTGTAAGTGAGGCCATGATCGCTTATTGAAAGATACGTTAGGTAAGTTGTTAATGACGTGCTTGATGACTAATGCTTGTGTTGTGAGCCATAGTCTTGATAAATGGATTGACATTCGAGTGTGACGACTCCTTTTCCACATTTCGATCCATTTCCTATGCCAGAGACAGATGCATGGTACCGCTGTCGAGATAAACCCAGCATCTGAGCCGCGTTTTCGGATATCAGTGAAATCTGAGAGCCTTGGTCTAGTAGGGCCCTTAGAGTCACATAAGTTCCGTCCGCAGACTTGACCTTGATTGATAAGGTAGTCAATAAAATCTCTTCATTATCTGTAGCGACGTGATTTACGCTATGTTGTTTATTATCTTGTCGCGTTGAAATTGGAGGTCTTAGTGTAATTGGAGCTGTAGGTACGGGCGATGACCTGGCGGCGTCGGGCGATTTGCTAGTTGAATGTTGCATAAGGTTCATATTTGCATATGCGTCATGTAGCATAGTGTTATGACTCTTTTGACAAACCTTGCATCTTTTTGTTGATGTGCACTGATTGTCGTTGTGTGTATAAAGACAATTCTGGCAAAAGTTGAGTTTAATTACGGTCATTAGCCTTTCGTCCGGTGAATATTTTATGAACTTGTTGCATTTGTAAAGAAAATAATTGTTGTTGCAAATAGGACAGTTTGATGTGCATGTCGCAATGGATTGAAATTCTCTGTTCGGATTTTTTCCAAATCGATGAATGCCAACATGTTGATGATACGGTTTGAACGGCTTGTTGTTGAATGATTTTGGTTGATAGGGTTTGTTAGATGATGTTGATGTTTCTCTATCCTTTTTGTTTATAGGTTCAAGAGCATTAAACTTGCTTTCCAAGAAGTTCATAAGCTCGGCGAGCGATGGCAAGTCGCGTTGCGACTTTCTTGCCTCTTTATAGTCGCTGTATGTCTCCGCATCCAATTTTCTTGCGATAATATGTACCAAAAGCGGATCCCAGGTACTTGTGTCGATACCTAGGTTTTGTATGGCATGTATGCATTCCATAGACGTGTCAAATATACGTCTTATGTCGTATGCTGACTGCTTGTGAGCGACAGGTTGGTTTAAGAAAATCTCAATTTGCTTAGTGAATAGCAATTGAGGGTTGTTGTATCGATGCGTAAGCAGTTCCCACGCGGTGTCGTAATTGTCAGCTGCAATGTGTAGATGTTGAATGAGTCGCTCGGCATCTCCTCTCAGTTTTCCTTTTAGATGTTGCATCTTCTGGGTCTTAGTGAGAAGATTATTGTTGTGGATGCTTTCAACATAAAGATCGTAGAATGTAGGCCACTGCGTATATTTCCCAGTAAAAGTAGGAATGTCGATCTGTGGCGTTGACTGTTGAAGATGCACAGTGGACGCAAGTTTGAGATTAAGAGCTTTCTTGATACTCTTGTATGAGCTTTCATAAGCATAAAATTCGTTGTCGTACTGCGTGTCCGTACCTTGGAGAGCATGGTCGATTTGTAAATGTAAAGTGTCGATTACATTCCATCGTGTTTGCAGGTTACGTAACTCATCTTCCAACTCCCATTTGTCTCTAATTTCGTCAACTTTCAGACTACTCACTTGTCGGTGAAAAGCTCTAAAGTTGGTTCTTTGTAGAGATGTTAGCTCTGCTATTTGACCTTGATCTAAAGATGAGACCATTGTCGCTGTCGACGTCGATGGTATTGTTAGTTTTGGCTGCAGCCTGGGTGGAGCTGTCATCGTGATTGGCTCCGGTGTCATAAGCGAAGGCTGCGGTTTTGGTGTTGTAGACCTCGGTGTTGTTGTTTCAATAGCAGGAGTAACGGACGATATCTTGATGCGCACAGAATCAAAGTACATTCTTGCTTGTTGAAATTGCTTTTCAGTAAAATATGGATCACTGTCGTTTTCATAGTTGGACAGCTTATGATTGTTAACTTGAAACTCAGCCCATAGTTTATCCAGGACGTCGAGTCGTTCGTCCAGGTACTTATGGGTTTTCCTACTAGTGGAATCCTTATTAAAGTTTCTTTCAAGTTTCTTGATGTCTTCCACAATGTCGTGTTGGCGCTGAAGTAGACTCTCCATTTTATGTTTAATGTAATATGGTAGACGTTGAATACTTCACAATAACGATCACTGCGTGATACTCCGAGCACAAAAAAGTTGATGTAGAGTTTATGTCTTGTTAGCACTGTTAATCACTTTCCCGAATGTCGACGAGAAGGTGTTTGTTAAGTGATGATATCACACGTTCAAGTGGTTTCAGTAGCTATGTAGTCACTCTATGTCTTAGCGAACCTCATACGACCTTTCAACGACTTCTCAATCCACTGGTGAGACCCGCTTGTGGGAGGCCAGGGACCGATCCGGAGCCGCACAAAATTCACTAAGAACACAAAATGACGTGGCGTAGAGCTACTACAACTATATTTTCCAAATGTCGATGGAAATCCACAGTTCACGGGTCACTGTTTTTCGAATGACGAAAATTATCTCGAAGGACCAAAAAAAATATTGTAGTGTGTTACAATATAAGATGAGTGCGAGAAGATTTGTAAGGGAAGGTTAATGTACGAAACAAACCCAATGATAGTCGTTCTAACACTGATTTAATTCCAAAGTAATTGTAAAAATGTAAAATAAGCAGAATTGCGGAAACGCTGTAAATATTAATATATAATTTTATTGTCTCTACGTGACCTACATTAGTACGTCACACGATCACACACTAATACTATTTGTAGTTGTCTGTCTGTACGTTACTCGTACAACTACGATTGCGATACCCGTATACTATTGTTGCGGGAACACTGTGAACCATACGTGTGTACCATGGCGGCTTACGTACGATACTGTAGCGGGCACAGTAAATAATGGTGAGCAATACGTGTACACCGCGGCGGCATACGAACGATACTATGGCAGACAGAGTAAAGCACGGTGATCCGAACGTGTGTACTATGGCGGCATACGTACAATACTGTAGCGGGTACAGTAAATAATAGTGAGCCATACGTTTGCACCGCGGCGCCATACGTACGATACTGTGGCGGACACAGTAAAGCAGGGTGAACCCTACGTGTATACCGCAGCGGCATACGTACGATACTGTAGCGGGCATAGTAAATAATGGTGAGCCATATGTATGTATGCACCGCGGCACCATACGTACGATACTGTGGCGGACACAGTAAAGCACGGTGAGCCGTACGTGTGTACTACAGCGGCATACGTACGATACTGTAGCGGGCACAGTAAATAATGGTGAGCCATACGTATGCACCGCTGCGGCATACGTACGATACTGTGGCGGACACAGTAAAGCACGGTGTGCCGTACGTGTGAACCACGGCGGCATACGTATAATACTGTGGCGGACGCAGTAAATCATGCTGAGACATATATGTGCATCGCAACGGCATACGTACTATAATGTGGCGGGCACAGTAAATCATGGTATGCCATACGTATGCACCGCGGCGGCATACGTACGATACTGTGGCGGACACAGTAAAGCACGGTGAGCCGTACGTGTATACCAGAGTGTCATACGTATAATACTGTGCGGACGCAGTAAATCATGGTGAGACATACGTGTTCATCGCAACGGTATACGTAAGATACTGTGGCGGGCACAGTAAATAATGGTAAGCCATATGTCTGTACCATGGCGGTATACGTATGATACTGTTGCGGGCACAGTCAAGCACGGTGAGCCATACGTTTGCACCATAGCGGAATACATACGATACTATGGCGGACACAGTAAATCATGGTGCGCCATACGTGTGAACCATGGCGGCATACGTAGGATACTGTAGCGGGCACAGTCGAGCACGGTGAGGCGTACGTGTGTACTATAGCGGCATACGTAAGATACTGTAGCGGGCACAGTAAATAATGGTGAGCCATACGTATGCACCGCGGCGGCATACGTACGATACTGTGGCGGACACAGAAAAGCAGGGTGTGGCGTACGTGTGAACCAGGGCGGCATACGTATAATACTGTGACGGACGCAGTAAATCATGGTGAGACATACGTGTGCATCGCAACGGCATACGTACTATAATGTGGCGGGCACAGTAAATCATGGTGTGCCATACGTATGCACAGCGGCGGCATACGTACGATACTGTGGCGGACACAGTAAAGCACGGTGAGCCGTACGTGTGTACCAGAGCGGCATACGTATAATACTGTGGCGGACGCAGTAAATCATGGTGAGACATACGTGTGCATCGCAACGGCATACGTAAGATACTGTGGCGGGCACAGTAAATAATGGTAAGCCATATGTCTGTACCATGGCGATATACGTATGATACTGTTGCGGGCACAGTCAAGCACGGTGAGCCATACGTTTGCACCACGGCGGCATACTTACGATACTATGGCGGACACAGTGAATCATGGTGCGCCATACGTGTGCACCATGGCGGTATACGTATGATACTGTGGCAGGTACAGTAAAGCATGATGTGTCAGACGTATTAACTGTCGTAGTAGAGGTAATAGACCGATAGGGATAGGTTTTGAGGTTTCAAAAATATTAAAGTTCTTGATTTTTGGTATACAGTTCCAGGACCATTTACCCTAACCTAACCTAATAGGTGCAGGGATAAGTATATATTGACGTTTTTGTCTTTTCTGACATTATCGGCCGGCCGTTACTTTCATGGGGATTAGAAAGTCGTAAACGATGTACACGAGGTTTTTGTGTCATCTCTCTCCACGGGAATACTGTTATTACCTAAGATGTCGCTTCAGTAGCTCAAAAGAATATTAGAGTTGGTGAAATAAGTGTTATAAGTTTTAGATCAATGGTATCTTTTGTTTATAATGTTTTGTGTCAGATTCCTCCATGGCATTTTCAGAATGTTCCTTTTTTTGTTCAAAACGCTGTAAAAGTCACAAAAGAAAATTCAAGTTATTAGAGTTTATGTTTTTATTATCTTTATGATATTATAAGGAAACACTATTCAAAATTTGTGTCGTTTTTATCCATGTAATCTTATATTATTAGATTCAGTTTAATTTTGCCGCTAAGAGCAAGCGCATGGGACGCGACACGCGAGCAGTGTGCCTCCCTCCCCCCCCTCTGTTCACAGCACGGGCGCGAGGCGGTGGCGATGGGGCGGTGCAAGTTGAGAATGTTACGTTTATTTATTATTTATGAAACTAATTTGTGGTAATTTATAATAAACAACTAAAAAAGTACCTACCTTGTTTTAAATAACAAATATTATAAGTACAGCAACTACAGCTGTACACTTTGACCTTGTGAGCGCCCTTACGTCGCTCGTCGGTGGTATTCGTAGTGCAAATGTAAAGCCGTACGTGCTGTTGACCGTAAGATAAAGATAAAAAGATAAAATATTCTTTATTGTACACCATGATAGTTTATAAAGTATTTTTTAAAAGAAGAACAATTGGCGGCCTTATCGCTAAAAAGCAATTTCTTCCAGGCAACCATAAAGTTGAGCTGGATTAACCACGTGAGCTTGGCGCGAAAATCAGACACATGATCATATTTGTACCTACATTATACCTACTGTACCTACATATATTGCTAGTCAAGAAGGTACCTACTTAATTATTTTTAAGTAAGTTAATGACCAGACTAAGATGTTTTTAGAAGTAGGTAAACATTAAATAAAAAGCAAAATAAGAAAACAGGATGTACAGACACCGACTCGAACCAATTTATAATTACCTTTTAGCTCGATAGATGGAGCTGTAGCATTTAGAATCGCGCTTACGAGTGATTGTTCTATTTTTATAAGGTGTAATGATTTGTTTATATTTGTAACCAATTTTTGAATACACCGCTGATGTACAAAGGTTGTTTTTATTTGACATCCCTTTGTTGCATCCCTCGTATTCGACCTGTGACTAACCCCACCGGGATTGTACATGGTCCTTACGAGCCGGAGTTGGGAACCCTCATCCCATTTCGGAACAGTCGGTCTGGCGGTATCGCATTTTTTGGAAAAAGAGGATAAGAAGGAAAAGTACCCTGGGAAGAGGATCAAGTCAGCTTCAGGAGTTGGAGCTGCTGCAGCAGGGGTCCAGGTTTGGTGGTGAATCCGGCTTTGGACTTCGGGACCAGTTCTGATGAGGAGTAGCGGTCAGGATCCAGGTACCAGTTGATGGAAGACAAGGACGACAAATAAGGTGACGTCACGCACGAGTGAGCGAGATAGGAACAGTGAGATGTGTGTGTCTACAGCTTCCTCATAAGACATAGAGAAATTCTAAGCATGTCATATTTTAGTGCATATTAGGAGCAATCAAAGCGTGTCAGTGATATTTTAGGTGCAACCATAACTTCGTTACTAGGAGTTTTTTTTTGTGTGTTAGCTGGAGAAACGTGTCCCCAGCTGACACATGCCGTTTTAAGGCAAACCAGTGAGGTTAGGGCTTTAGACTATAGTCAGGAATTTAGTGCACAATAGGAGCAATGAGAACCAAAAAAACTAACCGTCACACTCAAATACTGTTGAAACTACGATCATTAAAGTGTGTGTTAGCTGGAGACCCGTGTCTCTGGCTTACACACACCTGTATCTTCGTAATTATTTGAGGGAGGATTATGTTTTATACCTCAAATTTTTGAGTAAAATTGGAGCAGTATGCTCCAAATTTTTCTAATCTCTAGCTCGAATAGTTTTTAAGCTACGAACCGATAAGCATGTGTAAGCTGGAGACACGCTACACGTTTTGAATCACTGTAACCGTATAAGTTAGAGTCTCGTATTAAGAATCAAATGATACCTTATAAAATTTCAAATCACTGGGCTTCTGAGTTTCAAAATTATAGGCAAAAAACTGGTTTAATAAATGGCTCAGACGCAGCTAAAGCGCGGTTGCCGTGCCGTTCCGTCGATTGCAACAGTGTAGCACTGTTGCAATCGACTTTGAACCAAACGGCTGGTATTAATTCGAGTCACTTTAGTTTGCGCTTTCGATCGTTTTAATTTCTGTTTTGAGAATTTCAGACCAGGAGCCGTCCGATATATCTACGCTGATTACAAACCATCTATGGCAGTTACTTATAATTGAACTATCTGATTCTCTTATGAAGTAGTTTTTAAATGTTAGTGTTAGAAAATTCACAACATTTGTTGATATAGGGCATGGACGATGGGCAATTTTCTATGAAACCTGGGCGTTGAACCAACAGAAATGGAACTACTATTTAGTACTTAGTACTAAAAAATATTTTCTTGTTTATTAACTATCATAAGCCCCCAGGTTTGCTAGAAAATAACCAGAGCGAAATACACTATCTGTACCTAACTATACTTTTTTCTCAATTATTAATTATGAAATGACGAATTGAAAGGGATTGCGATAGATTTTAAAATTAGACAATTAGCCCCCTGGACTTGAAAAAATTTTGAGCTTGTTCTTTTGGACTTTTTATCATGTCAATTGATGCTGAAAGGGGGTTTTATTTATGGGTTACGTAGGGGGTCAAAAAATTCCTTATTTTTGTGCTACGAATCGTACATGATTTACGATTAGTAGCCGTCGTCATTTCAAAGATATTTACATACTTCAGGCCATCACTATTTGACATTTCATAGGGATAGTGATCGGGACGCGTTTTGAATGGAATAAACGAAATTAAACTGTCTAAGTAAATGTGGCAGACGAAAATAACACAATCACAATACCTCTGAACGGGATTGCGATAGATTTTAAAATTAGACAATTAGGGGGCAGTTTCCATAGTAATTTCACTCTAAAATTTGGATAAGTCGCTTGCCATACAAAATCGATCGATATTATTATTATTATTGATATTTGATGCTGAAAGGGGGTTTTATGGGTTACGTAGGGGGTCGAAAATACCTTATTTTGTGCTACGATGCACCATTTCCAAGATATATCAAAAATATAGAAGAGCAGCGGAGGACTTCGATACTGTTTTTATCTTCAGCAATTATTTTATTCTTTCACAATCGTCGTCTCAGCCACATGACACCCACTGCTGGGTATAGGCCTCCCCCAAGGATCTCCACAACGATCGGTCCTGCGCAGTCCGCATCCAGCGGCTTCCCGCGACCTTCACCAGATCGTCGGTCCACCTTGTTGGGGGCCTACCCACGGAGCGACGTCCTGTGCGCGGTCGCCATTCCAGAACCTTTCCGCCCCAACGGCCATCGGTTCTTCTCGCTATGTGTCCCGCCCACTGCCACTTCAGCTGAGCAATCCTTCGAGCGATGTCAGTTATTTTAGTTCTCCTACGGATGTCCTCATTTCTGATTCGATCTCGTAGGGAAACGCCGAGCATAGCCCTCTCCATTGCGCGCTGGGTGACCTTGAGCTTTCTTATCAGACCCATAGTTAGCGACCACGTTTCACTACCGTAAGTCATCACTGGCAACACACACTGGTCATAGACTTTCGTCTTGAGACACTGCGGTAAGTTGGACGCGAAGATTTTACGGAGCTTCCCGAATGCTGCCCAACCGAGTTGGATTCGACGGGAGATCTCTTTCTCAAAGTTGGACTTACCTAACTGGATTGTCTGTCCAAGGTAAACGTAGTGGTCAACAACTTCGAGTTTAGTGTTCCCAACGTGAACTGGAGTGGGTACAACATGGGAATTGGACATAATTTTCGTCTTATCCATGTTCATCCTAAGACCCACTCTTTGGGAAGCACTACGGAGATCTTCGAGCATTGTGTTCAGGTCCTCCAAGGTCTCAGCCATAAGAACTATATCATCGGCAAAACGAAGGTGTGTCAGATACTGGCCATCGAAACGAATTTTTTTTATTTTTTTTTTTGAAACTAAATTTTTTATTGCTTACAGGAGACTTATGAGATAAGAGCAGGTAGTGATCGGTAGTGACCGCATTAGTTATAAACTGTGTCGCAGTCACTACCCAAGTAGCATTTTTGGCTCTATAGCGGTTGACTAATGGTACACATTTATTCTTTGAGCGGTCTAAGTAAGCGGTACAAGAGCTGTATAGCAGGCTATACTGCCCTTCTATCGACGGTTTGGGCACAAATTATTCAGCCTTGAGGTCACAAAAGGTACACAGTAGCAGAATAGTAGCACTTTAATGGCAGTTTAAGAGAGAACGGTGGTCTTAAAAGCTGATCAACGGCACTACATAAGATTCCGTGTGGTACTTTATACAGACAAGAGAGTTATAACAAGTAACGAGTGAACAATTATACAGCCTCTATAGTAATTAAATGTCACAAGTTTACCCTAAAAACTAGTAATCGGCCGCATTTTCTCCAAATTATCACCTGAGTGCCACATTTTGTAATAATATTTTTTTAAGAAATGGCTATTGCTCCTCGTTAGTTTGCCATTTTTAGAATGATTTGGTTATTGGTAACAAACTGGTAAAGTAAGTATATAATTTGTGTTATTATGTTATAATGTGTTAATATTATGGGTAATGTAAATTTATTGTAAAGTATATACATATTTAGAGTTAAAATTTTGACGCGCCTCTGAAATATTCCCTTTTTATCAAAAAAATATATCTAAATATGCAGAGACGAACAAAGCATTTTTTCATATTTATGTTTTTATGGCATCAAAATGAGTTTATGGTTTTGTATTTAAACATTAACCACAAAATTAATCACGAAACCTCTGTAGTTTAAGATAAAATCATAATAAATTAGAAATATTATAGGTTATGAGTAATAAACAAAATGGTGGAGTTATCTCTAGCTACAGTGAACCATTGTAACTCCAAATTGATGCTGTAAGCTTTATAAAGTTTCACATGTGTACCATTATAATGTCGTGAGCTCTAGAAAGGTTTACATGTGTATCATGTCGTGTGTGTCGTCGTCCAAAGTGTTAAAGAAAACCACGTTCACATAATTATTCGGCTCAGAGGATAACAATGTGGTACTCGTGAACGAATAAACAGCTGCCAGTCTTACTAGATATCAAGAGTGGTACGTTACTGTACATGTGGACTCATTAAACGCTCCTTTACAGAATAACATAAATGCTGATTAATATATCACAAACTAGCCGACTTATAACAACAAGCTGAATAATGCTCCACACAAGGGATATTTAACAGCTGCCAGTGTCATTAGATATCAAGAGTGGTGCATGTAATACCCGACTATATGTACATGTGGACTCATTAAACGCTCATTTACAGAATAACATAATAGCTGATTAATATATCACAAACTAGCCGACTTAAAACAACAAGCTGAATAATGCTCCACACAAGGGATATTTAACAGCTGCCAGTATCACTAGATATCAAGAGTGGTGCGTGTAATACCTACTTATATTTTCATGTGGACTCATTAAACGCTCATTTACAGAATAACATAAATGCTGATTAATATAACACAAACTAGCCGACTTAAAGCAACAAGCTGAATAATGCTCCACACAAGCTTCTATTTAACGGCTTTTGGCTGCATTTATATTCACATGTGTTGTATTAAAATGCCAGCATTATAACACTGTACATGTGGACCCTTAAATAGCCAATGCGGTATTATTCCCCTCTCGAAATGCTCTTGTTCAGCTATTAAAATTAAAGCTGACTAGAAGAGTAATGTTGTACTATTATAACACCAATAGTTACTGAATAGGCCAATTTTACACTCTTATATATGTATATGTGGATTATTATACAGCTTTAAGTGGATTTGTTCACTTAATTACAGCCAATGAACCTCGTGTGGCCAATGTTATTGCTTAAGGATCGCCAGTGAACTAAATGTGTACTATTAAAGAGAAAAAAATGCTACTTGGGTAGCGCCCACCTCCAGAACACATTATTACCATAGATAGGTTTTATATCTAATAATAGTAGTTTAATAGTTATATAAAGGGCATGCAAGTTTGGGTGTGTATTTTTGCATGTGTGTGTGTGTGTGTGTGTGGGTGAGTGTGTGTGAGTGTGTGGGTGGGTGCGGGTGTGTGTGTGTACGTGCGTGTGTGAGTATTATTTTATGAATGGTTTCGTATAACATTATCATCTAAATCCCCACTAAAGTGCTGATAAATTCCTCTGTCTCAGAGTACGACAAGTTTTGGAGCCAATGCATGGTTTTAATTTTACAGTTTCTTAAAGTTAAAGGAAAAATATCTATGATTTTATTTATTTCATTGTACATAGGAGAGGAAATAAAATGAAAATGACGTCTAGCTAATTTCAGCATAGTGTCTACGTCTATTTAAAATAAGAGAGTCGTCATATACAGTCTGCATATGCTTGCGCAAGATGACTTGAAGAACATAGAGCTGTCTTACGGTTAAAAGTTTGAAAATTGAAAATAATTCAATAGTCTGAAAAATAATAGGCTTGAAAGCGATTACTTTGAGAATGGCTCTTTGAGCTCTTTCCAAGCGTATTAAATTGGTTTTACTTGAACATCCCCAAACCGTAATACAGTATGATAAAATGGATTGACCTAAAGCGTAGTAAATAGTTTTCAAAGTTTCAAAGTCAATAATGTTTCTGAGTTTTTTAAAAGTATATATAAGTTTTCTGACTCGAGATGCAGTAGTTTTAATGTGTTCTTTCCAGGAAAGTGAAGAATCAATCCAAACGCCAAGGTACTTAAAGTGGGGGACGCGCTGAATTTGCAGACAGTTACAATTTGTCCAGTTGTGAAACGGTTGTGTATGAGCGCGGATAGAAAAAGCGTCAGAGGGAAGTGTGGATGCATTAGCAGTGAAAGGCATAAATTTTGTTTTATCCAGGTTGAGGGTTAACAAGTTTGCTGCTAACCATTCCGTGACAACATTAAAAGCGTGCTCGGCATTTGAGGTTACTTCGTCCCAATCGTTACCGTCGATGAGCAAAACAGTATCATCAGCGTAAACTATGATATCACAGTTTGGAAGGGTTAGTTTACAGAGCTCGTTTATATAGATGTTAAAGAGGATGGGTCCTAGTACACTCCCCTGCGGGACACCGTAGCAGATGTTTTCATAAAGACTTTCAATGCTGTTTATGGTAACGCATTGTGAGCGATCATGTAGATAGCTTGTGAAGATATCTAAAGCAATTCCACGTATACCACAATGTGATAGCCTATCTATCAGGATGGGCACAGAAACAGTGTCAAAAGCCTTGGAGAGGTCCAAAAATAAGCCTGCACACTTTTGCTTACGTTCAAGGCTAGTGACTACGGCTTTGGTTAATTCAAGAACAGCGTCTTCGGTAGACTGACCTTTTCTGAAACCGTATTGATTGTGTGCAATGATGTCATTTGCATCTAGATAGTTGGTGAGTCTTTTATTTAGGATCTTTTCCAAAAGTTTAGAGAAACCACTTAGCACCGATATGGGTCTGTAGTTTGCGACATTGCCTCTGTCCCCATTCTTGAAAATAGGATGTACGACAGCCTTTTTGAAAGCCTTTGGGAAAACACCAGAGGTAATACACAAGTTAAATACATGCTGAAGTAAAGGAGCCAGCACGAGTTTAGCTGCTTTAATGATCGTTGTAGGAATCCCATCCCAACCAGTTGCAGAAGTTTTTTTGAGGCCATTTATTAAGCTTACTATTTCTTCGCAGTCAGTTGTATACATTGACATGGAGTTTAATGGAGGAGGACTATGCGGGGTTACAATGTTTTGAGTGGTACTAATTTTGAGAGCTAAGTTTTTGCCAATGCTGGCAAAATATTGGTTCACTGCATTAACTGCTGAAATAGGATCATCAGAAGATATAAGTTGGTTAGCAGACGTACGTGATTGGCTAATATTTCCTATCTTCTTGACAAGGTCCCAAGTAGCCTTCGGATTTTTATTTGTTTTGAGGAATTCTGCGCGTTCATATTCTCTTCTAACTTTTTTGATAAGGTTATTTACGAAATTCCTTTAGCGAGTGTATGTTATTTGAGGGTTGTATTTTTAGGATTATTTTTTAATTTGTAGGAGAGCTTATCACGGTTTCGCAAACATCTCAAAAGACCAGGTGTGATCCATGGCTTGATAATTCGCTTTCTGCTTGAGACATACACTTCGCTGGAATGTCTTTTTACTATAGATGAGACTGAGCCAACAAGCAAAGAAGCAGCCAGTTCCGGATCTTGACACGAAAGGATATGAGAAAATTCCTGAGATTTCAAGTCCTCGACGCATGCGTCAATGTTGACCTGTTTGCGAAAATAAGAAGTATTTGTAGATTTTAGCTTGAGATCACAACTAAGTATCACAGGAGCATGATCTGTAATAAGGGAGTTTAGAACAAAGGTAGTGGCATGTGATTTGGTTCGGAGTATGACGTGATCGAGGCAGTTTGGACCTCTGGTAGGATGCATTAATGTTGATGCCGAGTCCTTTCCAGTCCAAAAGCTTAAAGATGTCCTCCAACGCAGCTGTGAACAGTTTCGGAGAAATGACGTCTCCCTGTCTCACACCTCGCTGCAGTTGGATGGGACTTGTGCTCTGGTTCTGTAATCGGACCGACATGGTGGCATGTTCGTATAGGTACCTTAACACCTCGATATACCTATAGTCCACTTGGCACCTCTGGAGAGACTGCAGCACCGCCCAGGTCTCTATCGAATCAAAGGCTTTCTCATAGTCCACAAACGCCAAGCAAAGTGGCAGATTATACTCTTCGGTCTTCTGTATAACCTGCCGCAGCGTATGGATGTGGTCTATGGTGTCAAAGCCTTTTCGGAACCCGGCTTGTTCGGGAGGCTGGAAGTCGTCGAACCTGCGGGCGAGACGATTCGTAATGACTCTCGAAAACAACTTATATACATGGCTTAGAAGTGAGATGGGTCTGAAGTTCTTCAAACGGGTGTTATCTCCCTTTTTGAAGAATAGAATCACCTCACTTATATTCCATGCCCTCGGCGTTTTGCCCTCGACGATGACGGAATTAAAAAGCTTCTGGAGGACTTTGAGTATCGGCTTACCGCCCGCTCTCAGAAGTTCTGTAGTGATTCCGTCATCACCCGCCGCCTTGTTGTTTTTGAGTTGTTTCAGAGCCATACTAATCTCGTACAGGCTGACGTCCGGTATATCTTCGGTGAAGTGTCGGGTAAGCTTGGCTCTGGTGTCTTAGCCTTGCTTTCAACAGGTGTCTGCGTGGAATATAACTGTCCATAGAAACTCTCGATCTCCCTCAGGATTTCAGGTTTCGTAGAAATGATGCGACCGTCGTCAGTTTTCAGCTTCGTCATCTGGCTTTGCCCAAAGACAGATCTCTCGCGAACACTTTGGAGCCTTTATTCCGCTCGATAGCCTCTTTAATACGGTTCGTATTAAATTGGCGAAGGTCGCTTGTCAAAGACTTAGAGATCTGCCTATTTAGCTGCCGATAACGATGAGCATCCGCTGAGTTCTGAAGCCTCATTTCACGTCTCTGATCCATGAGTAGGAGTGTGTGGTCGGAGAGTTTCTTTAATTTGGGACGGCGGGTCTTAAAGTACTTGGACCCTACCGTGCGGACAGTATCCACCACCGTGTTGTGTAGATCGTCCACATCTATGCTGTTCTCAAGGGATTCGATGCGGCTTTGCAGCTCGAGTTGAAAGCTCTCGGGGTTTTGGATATGGGCCGGTAATGGTCGGAGCGTAGATTTTATCAGCCGCGATCGTTCCAGCTTCACGTTGATATTCAATGTGCCACGTACCATTCGGTGATCGCTCCCCGTTTTGACGGTGTTGATCACAGTGACATCATTGAATATTTGCTTCTTCGTCGACATGATAAAATCTATCTCATTCTTGACTTTACCGTCTGGACTGATCCAGGTCCACTTTCGGCTTTCCGGCTTTTTGAAGAAAGAGTTCATCATGAAGAGGTTCTCCTTCTCCATAAAGTCGGCCAGCATCTGGCCTCTGTCATTCCGTTGCCCAATTCCAAATTGCCCCACTCTCAACTCGTCACCGCAACGTTTCCCCAACTTAGCATTAAAGTCCCCCATCACAACGGTGTAGTGCGTTTTGTGACTATGCATGGCTCTACAAATGTCCTCATACATAGCCTCCACTTCGTCATCTTGGTGTGTCGAGGTCGGAGCGTAAACCTGTATAACATTCAGCGAATACCGTTCAGATATTCTGAGTATCAGGTACGCTACCCTGGTCGACACACTTCCGATGGAAATCACGTTGTTGACAAGGGACCTGTGGACGATGAAACCGACACCACCTACGGACTGTTGGTCGCCCTCCCGGTAGTATAGCAGGTTACCGGAATTGAGAATTATCGAGTCCTCTCCCTCTCTTCGGACTTCAGACAACCCTATGATGTCCCAGTGTAACCTGCCAATACTTTCTTCCAGCTCTATTAACTTCGCGTCAGTTCGCAGTGTGTGTTGTATGTTGCCAGGTGCAGTGTCCGTTGTTTGTGACAGCCTACCGTAGCCCGGGGATTCTTCGCACCCCCTGCCCTGCCGTTACCATGGCCGCTGTCATAGCCAGGAATAGCAGGGCTGCCGGGAACTGGGGGCCGATTTTTATGAGTTCCTTTCATGGGGGGGTTTGCCATAATCGCCACGCTTGGCAAGCGAGTTGGCGATCGCAGTATGGCCAAGTTTGTAGGAAACGCTGCTGCCCGTCTCCTAAAGGCTGAGTCCCTTAGTCGCCTTTTACGACACCCACGGGATGAGAGGGGGTAATGCTATTCTAAGCCGACACTACGCAGGCTATTTTTCTTTCACAATATTTTAAAATATTTATTTGACAAGGCAACTGTATCTACGCACGAGGGGCCTCTCTTGCTTAATTTTATTAAAACCAAAACCAGCCAGCAACGGCGGTGTTGCGGCCTCCTTGTAGTGCGGAGACATGTATGATCTCCACAGTATTTAAGGTACTTCTAGATTAGATTAGGTTAGAACTGTGACAAAAAGACGCGCGAATCAAGCTAGAAAAGCGAGTGTGCCGCGGCAGTGGCCGGCGAAATTCCAGAGACGACAGTTTTTTTTATAAAAGTACTAAAATATGAATATGTAACCCCTTTTGCAACACCTGGATTGCGAGTCCCGGATTATTTTATAATAAGTACCATAATGCTAAAGTCGTTATTTCCACACTATGTTATCGACTACTTTTGCATTCCCGAATTTTTTGGAATCCTGGGATTCATATAAAAAAAAACAAAATGTTTTAAGATGCTGCTTCCACAATTTTTCAGCCAAAAATTAACTTTATCCGATCACTGGTTATGGTGAATATTAATGGAATTTTAGGAAATTAAAATCACGTGAACCATGAAATCATTCTAATTATTTTTGAGCAGTTGTGTCAAAACGAAAAGCATTTATAATTTAAATATAAATAATAAGGTGTTAAAGTTCGCCTAATTAAATTCCCAGTTTTACCGGAAAAAAATAGTATTAAGGAAGATTTTTGTCTTCGTTCTTGAACTATAGGTAAATATACTCAGCCTATTCCTATCACTGAATTAATAAGAGAGAAAAAAGTATAGTTAGGTACAGATAGTGTATTTCGCTCTGGTTATTTTGTAGCAAACCTGGGGGCTTATGATAGTTAATAAACAAGAAAATATTTTCTAGTACTAAGTACTAAATAGTAGTTCCATTTCTGTTGGTTTAACGCCCAGGTTTCATAGAAAATTGCCCATCATTCATGCCATATATCAACAAATGTTGTGAATTTTCTAACACTAACATTTAAAAACTACTTCATAAGAGAATCAGATAGTTCAATTATAAGTAACTACCATAGATGATTTGTAATCAGCGTAGATATATCGGACGGCTCCTGGTCTGCAATTCTCAAAACAGAAATTAAAACGATTGAAAGCGCAAACTAAAGTGACTCGAATTAATACCAGCCGTTAGGTTCAAAGTCGATTGCAACAGTGTAGCGCACGGAACGGCAACCGCGCTTTTGCTGCGTCTGAGCCATTTATTTTGAATTTTTTGGCGGGAAACCAGTTTTTTGCCTATAATTTTGAAACTAAGAAGCCCAGTGATTTGAAATTTTGCATGCCGTGTGCACCTATTATAAGGTATCATTTGATTCTTAATACGAGACTCTAACTTATACGGTTACAGTGATTCAAAACGTGTAGCGTGTCTCCAGCTTACACATGCTTATCGGTTCGTAGCTTAAAAACAATTCGAGCTAGAGATTAGAAAAATTTGGAGCTTACTGCTCCAATTCGACTCAAAAATTTGAGGTATAAAACATAATCCTACCTCAAATATTTACGAAGATACAGGTGTGTGTAAGCCAGAGACACGGGTCTCCAGCTAACACACACTTTAATGATCGTAGTTTCAACAGTATTTGAGTGTGACGGTTAGTTTTTTTGGTTCTCATTATTATTGGACGAGAAATATATATAAACGCCCATGACTCGGGTACAAATGTTCGTATTCATCATACAAACGTTTTCCCCTATCGGGATTCGAACCCGGGACCTCAGAACAAGCGACACCTTGAAACTGGTGTACGCACCACTCTACCACAGAGGTCGTCAAGTATGTTTAATCTAGTATTTACCTATATAATTGCGCCGATTTTTATGTCGTTACCCATATTGCGCTGTTTCTTTTTTGTGTTTGTTACTGTCAGGAGAAGGTTCTTATAAAATAAAAAATAAGAAAATAAATTAAAAACGCATGAACTTTGGGAATCCTGCCCACTGCTCTAACCACTGAGCTACCGATACTGGTCTCGGTAACTCAGTAGATATAGCAGTGGCGAGAGCAAAACAATTTTTCCCTTGGGCGATGTACTTTGAATCCCTCAGTGCGCTCAGGATTGTACTCTAGAATCCCTCGCTATGATCGGGATTCCACTTTAAAATCCTTCGCTTCGTTTTGGATTCAAAATAGCGCCCTCGCTGTTAATATTATTGTACCCCCTTTTAATACTTACAATCTACTATAATAATGAAACCTTATTAGTGCTTTTGACAATTTGTAATTACGAATGCAACTTTATGGCGTTTGACATAACTGTCAGTTAATTAAACATTAACCGTCAGCTATGAGACAGGTGTCTGTCGGGCCGGCTAGTTCAATATAAAATCAAGCTACTGATGTATCTTTTATTCATAGAATTAAATAAATAAATATTTTCATACAATCACACCAATTATCTAGCCCTTGGACTTCTACTATTTAGTATTCTGTGCCCATAGTAAGTTTCATGAGAACTTGTGCTATGGGTACTAGACAACGGATAAACATACATATATACTTATTTTTGTAAATACATACATAATATATATATTAAACACCTAGACCAAGATAAATAGACATGCTCATGCACACAAAATATTTGTCTTGTCCGGGGATCGAACCCGGCACCCACTGCATAGAAGGCATATATGCATCTATGCACATAATATAATATCATTGGATCTATGTATAAAATGTCATTGGTTTTATTTTCTCAGTAGTTCCCAAATCGAACGTATCGACATATAATCATTACTTGGTTAGTGTTCCATCTAATCTATGAAGCAATAAGAATAGTATTATTACAAAAATCCTTCATTCGAAGTTAACTACTTTAACGTTCCTTCTCTTTGCTTCTATAGTACAATGCCATCTACGAAGCTTAAAAAAATACTAAGATTATTTTTCGTTAAACTGTAGTTAGTGTGTTATGTTTCAGAATGTCCAGATTTATAATTTTTAATAAGTAATACAAATTTGTATGATAATAATATGATTAACGAAAATTATTTCCTTACGCTTTTAAAATAAACATATTATCTATCGTGCAATATATTCCCTAACCGAAAAAAATGCTCCTTACGTATTTAAGCGATTGCTGATCGTTCATTTTTCGTCCTACAAAGATAACGATAAACTAGCTTGTTTCGGATGAAATTGGCATTTTTTTTTACAAAAGCGATGCGAAATGTTGAGTTGGTAGTGTCAATCGCTCCTTTTTACTTCCGAAAAACATAAAAAAGCTATTACTAATTAACTAGTGTCGCAACACTATTTGTTAGGGTATCGCTTGATTTTAAAAGACCACAATACCACCAGGGGTATCGTGGGTCCGCAGTGGCAATGAGCGAGCATTATTATTAGTAATATATAAGTCAATGATTATTATCTATAATTTAAGTAATTGATAAAAGTATATTTTTTTAGCAAAACTACGCATATTTGAGGTTTTTAATTACGAACTAATTACGAACAATTTATGGCCGATATTTTAAAATGATTTGCACATTTGTACGTCGTGAGGTTGCTAGGAAGTATACTTCCTGGCAGCGCCACACAAAAGTATTTTTATCTCTGAAACTATCATTAGAACAATTTTTTGCGACAGCGGACCATTTAGAACAATTTATGCTTGTTCATTTGAGACTAATTTGAAACTTGTACAATTTAGTGGCGCTGCTGGGAAGTATAACACTAAAAATACGCCGTCCAACTCACAGCCGCGTAGCATAGTACCGAGAACACTGGCACTGTTGTCCCGCTGAATGCAAAGACTCAGCCGCTGGGCAAGATAGGCACCAGCTCTCAGGTCTCCTGAGGCGTGGACCAGTTTTATGGAAATATCTTTAATAAACTTTTTGGTGTCAGACGACCAAGGGCCCATTGTCTCTACGGCAAGCGCCGCAAATTCGTGGCTTACTGAGAGCGACGCATACTTGCGGCGCTTAAGGAATTGAGCTTGCTCCGCCGCGGCTCCAGCTCTTGAGGACGTAACACGTATATGGGAAGGACCTAAGGTGTCTACACAGGTTGCATCCTACACCAAGGTACGCCCCAAGCACCAGGGCACTAACGTCGCACCATCGGGTCTTTTACCATCATCCCTGAATAAACCACAAGGTTCCAGAGATGATGGGATCGAAGCAGTGCCGAGAGCACGCTTCACTAAATCATTAATCGCATCATGCCGATATGCGCAACCTGCGCTATTTACGCAAGTCAGCCCATGGCGTCCGAACTGGTCCACATCTTTGCCACATGGACAGTGATGAGGTTCGCACAACTTAGCACCCAAGCGTAAACAAATCGAAATGCGAAGGGTATGGTACCTAGGTTGTGGGAGGGAAGAGCGTGAAGCCAATGTCCGGATTCTTTTTCCGAGACTGCTAAGAGTCGGGCTCGGTCTGTGTCATCCGGACATGTAGCCAGAAGCTCTGCGTGAGTTGAAGAAATGATTTGAACAAAATATAATAAACAGTTTCAGAACTATAGCAATTTTGCAAAACCGCAAATATAATGTTGTCATTCATACAGACACTATAAAAAACAAAGTTATTTTTGCAGACGAAAAATTATAGTGGCATTTTGGGTAGGTGTATTTAATATAATAATAATAATAGTAGAAACTTTATTGTACACGATACAAAAACAAACACATACAGAGAAAATTATAAAAAAAGAGGAACACACAATATGCGTCCTTATTGCTACATAGCAATCTCTTCCAGGCAACCCTGGGTGAGAGACGAAACCCTTCATGTGCGAGTTCAACTCGCACTTAGCCGATTTTTCTAGTTGTAATCAGGTTTTACTGGTCCGCATTAATTAAAAACAGTATTTACATACCTAACCAAAAAAAAGAGCAAATTGACGTCAGTAAGAACATGTTACTTCCAGCTCATCATAAAAAAACCGAGCAAGAGCGAGTCGGGGTCGCGCACCGAGGGTTCCGTACTATCATATATTGCCCCCTGCTGCATTGCCATAGGTCGAGGTCAGTTTACCAAAAGCAAATAATTAATTAATTGTGTAAAATCAGATCAATTATCTAGCCCACGTTAAGTTTAATGAAGAACTTGTGTTATGGATACTAGATAACGAATAAATATTGTTACTTATATACTTTTTTTGTAAATACATACGTAATATACATATTAAACACCCAGACCAAGACAAATATTATTAACCATTTTTAAACCAAAAAGTAAACAGCTTGAAGTCTTGAACTTGTTTAATCGCTTCTCAATCACAAGACATAATCTATACCGTCTGTGGCCTAGAAGCGGAGATAATATTAAAAACGGAGGCTCTATAGGTCACTAGTAATTGAATCATTATGGTCCCAACTAATTAAGGCGCTACTCGGAAAAAGTATGGACTTTTTGATATAAAACTATAGCATGGTTACAGTTGTTACAAATCTGGTAATAACATTTACCTATATTTCTTCATACCTTTATGTAGATACGTTAGTTTCAAAAACACGATTTTATGATTTTGCCTCGACACTTTTCTTTTCGAAAAGACCTCTAAAAATACGAAAATTCAAGATTATTCTTAAATGGGGTTACTTACACTATTGGAAATTAGTTTAATAAGTGGACACCAATAATATTTAGGATCGTATAGAAGCCTTTTTTTTAAATCGCTGTTGTTTTTTAATACGAAGTGATTTTGTGTTTTTTTTTGCATAATCTGCAAAATCGGTCTCGCTCCCGTGCGCGTCGTTTTCTCATTGCTATCTCGCTTCAGCATATATTTTTCGAGTATCGCCTTAAAACCAAATCTTTACTTTTTGATTTTTTCTAACTTAATCGTAAATTCAATGTAATGGAAACAACAGTACCGTTCAACTTTTTCGGAGCTACTCGGAACGTCTTTTTGACAATTTATTTGTCAGCTGATAGAAAAATAATACTGTCTTTCTATCACACTTCATGAATCCACGTAGGGTTGTATTCACATGCTTTTTACTAGAGTGTATTTTTGCACTCAAAGCCAATTACAAATTGTGTAAATAAATCAAATTAAATTATATAACACTGAGCAAGTAATCACTACGTTTTTTAAGAGACGGCACTTCCATGCATGCCTCTAAACCTGAGTTTTAACAGTGTCAGTTGTCAAAATGACAAGGGATTAGGGATGCACCCCTAACCCCTAAACATATTATATATAATATATACCTATCGATATCGATAAATAATACTTACACTATTATAAATGATCACATTCCACTCGGCAGTTCTTAGTTACCTATTAGTATAGTATTGCACAAATAAAACAAGGTTCCATATGATTCATGTATTTCTGATAAATCTGTAGGAATATTGGAAGGCAGTATCAGGAGGATGAAGCAGCCACTGATAGAAAGGACAATAGCGGTGAGCTCTTCTTCCGAACTGGATGTTATTCGCCCGGGTACCGGGATCCAACCGAAGCTGGTCTGGAAGTCTTCGTCCCATGACGGACATCTAAAATATAACTAATATAGTTCAGCTGTAAGCCTGATGGCGGTTAGACCTGTGATCGTTAATCTAAAAATTATTTAAATCACCTAATTAGTAATTTGATACTTAAAACCATAACTATTAGGCTGGTTTTTGTTTGAACGTACGCGCACTGCAACTGTACAGCGTTATAGGTAACTTTTTTCGAGTAAAAGGGTCGGTCGCATTTTTTTTCGTACGCGTATCGAGCGAGACCGCAGCATTTGTGTTTTAGACGGTTCGGGAACAATTGCGCGGCACGCAGCTTCTGAGTGATAACATAAGTGAATTCACCGCCCCCTAAATTACGAAATAAACCGGTTTGTGTTGTGGCAAGTGTTAAATTAATATAAAACAGTAAAATGAGTATTCGGCGTACACCACCAAAAACTGGATCACATCCTAACTTATCCCAACTGAAGGATGACGATATCAGTAGCCAAGCTTCGATGAGAAAACGGAAGGTTCCTGACAGCGACAACATATGTATGAAAGATTTACGTCATGAAATATCGGACGCGTTAACTGAATATCGCAAGGAACTGAAGGAAACCTTACACGAGTTTCAAAAGCAAATAACCTCATCTGTTGAAAAGTTATTGGATAGACAAAACGAAAGTATTAGAAAACTTCATGAAGATTTATCAAGCCTGAAATCTGAAGTTACCGATTTGAAGCAGAGTCATCGCAGCATTGAGATCGAACAACAGGATCACCGAGTAAATATGACGAAGTTGCAAAGTACCTATGACAGCCTATTTGAAAAAACCTCGAAGTTAGAAAGCGACTAGATAGATGCAAAGCAACACATTTTGGAATTAACGGAACAGCGCCAATCTGAAGACCAGCGCGGCCGTTTAAATAATTTAGAAATTTCTGGTATTCCACAAATAAAAGGCGAAAATCTTTATTCTATATTGCAAAAAATTGCTGTCAAGATTGGATTTAAACTGTCATCAACGGATGTTGACGTCATACATCGGGTAAGACGCTTCGTAAGCGGCCAACGTAAGGATGCGGATACCACAGCTAGTAATACTTCTCCCATACCTAATATAATAATAAAGTTTACCCAAAGGAAGAGAAAAAATGAATTCTTAGCCGCAGTCCGGGCGCGCCGCGGTTTGACAACAGCCGTCATCGACTTTGACGGAGCGGCTAAGCCGATTTTCATCAACGATCATTTAACTCCTCAAAATAAAATCCTGTATGGGCAAGTACGAAAACTGGGAAAGGAAATAGGCTATAAACATATATGGCTCAACGATTGCAAGATATTAACCCGCAAGACTGATTTATCAAAAGTCATAATGATCGCTAATGAACAAGATTTGAATAAAATGAAGTGACTAATAGTGGAAAATGAGTTTGGCTGTGTTGAATGTAGTAGTTGTTCTTTATTCGTTTATTTATGGATAAACCTAGTTTATTTATCTCTGTTCAAACGGGTAACTGTAGTTCAAGCTGGGGTATGTTATCTAATTTATTTTTTAAACTATGAAAAAAAAAATATGTTGTATGCATTAATGAAAAGAAAATACTTATTTTGTTTGGCTATTTACAAATATTTTATGTTTACTTTCGTTACTTTTTATGTGAAACTAATCTGATTGTAATTTATATGCTGCGGGGTTTAAAAAATAAAAAAGGTGGTACAATAATTATTTGTTATTTTTTATCACTTTGTACATTTTATTCAATTTTTTTATGTTAGATGGCTTCCAAATATAATTTATCTATTTACTACCAGAACGTGAGGGGCCTGCGTACAAAGTCACATCAGTTTTTTAGTAATGTATTACAGAACAACTTTGATATAATTTGTATAACGGAGTCTTGGCTTAATGATTCATTTTATAACTCTGAATTCTTCGACGATAGATATGAAATTATTAGGTGTGATCGCAACATCGTTTCTAGTGGCTGCGTCCGCGGTGGGGGGGTTGTGGTGGCCGTGCTGCGGGAACTCTTTGCGTCCGCGCAATCGGTTTGGTGCGCGCCGCCGCCCGCCGACGAGCTGTGGGTGAGCGAGCATCCCGCTGCGCGGCCTCACCTCCCGCCCCGCTGCCGCTGCCGCGGGGCTACACGCTGTGCGAGACCCAACATTTTTACATATAGCATGCACTTATATACCGCATGGTATAAACCAAGAATCCTTATTGAACTCTTTTTATGATAAAACTATAAGTTTAATTCATTCTCACCCTCATGATGTTTTTCTAATCCTTGGGGACTTTAATGTGACTTATGCTCCTTGGCAGTACAATGAGCAACTCGGTTGTATGATAGTTCAGTCCAGTAATGATACATTAACCAAGTTAACAACAGATTTTATGAATTTATCTGTTTTAAACCAGTACAATACGCATTTTAATAAAAATAATCGGATACTAGATCTAATTTTCTGCACCGAACTATGTACCGTTAACTTGCCTTATTCACCACTTGTACCAGAAGACGCACATCATAAAGCACTGGAAATAGAACTCTCATTAAGCTTACCTGACAAATTAAAATCAAACAATTTACAGAAGAAGATGTTTTTTAGGGCTGATTATGATTCCATAAGAAATAATTTAGATTCCGTGGACTGGAATGCGGTATTTTTGGGGTGCAATGACGTGGATTCAAAACTAGCAGCTTTTTATAAAGTATTATACTATCTCATAGAAAAATATGTGCCAAATAGTAATCAATACAATGCTCACAAATTCCCTCCCTGGTATTCACGCTCGCTTATTAAATTAAGTAATGAGAAACGGAAATTTCATAACAAATGGAAAACCTACAAAAATCAGGCTGACTATAGAACATTTTCTTTACTTAGATCTCGCTTACGTAAATTAGAAGCAGACTCTTATAGTAATTATATTGCTTTTTCTGAGGACAAATTTAATAAAGATCCTAAGCATTTCTGGTCTTTCATCAAGTCAAAGGGCCAGTCAAATGACATTCCATCTAAAATGATTTATAACAACAATACTCTCTCGACTGGAGAGGAAATTTGTGAAGCATTCAATTCTTACTTTCAATCAGTTTTTGTACATGCAACAAATAATAGTGAAATAGATTTTTGCTATGATTCTACCGCTAATAATGCACCGATTGACCTTGGACAAATGTCGTTAGATGAAGACACAGTTCTCAAAAGCCTAAAGCATGTTAATATTCACAAAGGCGCCGGTTCTGACGGTATACACCCTGTCTTTATATCTTTTGTGCAACACAATTATTAAAGCCTATTTTTATAATTTTTAAAGCATCTTTAACATCTGGAGTTTTTCCTAGCGCATGGAAGAGAGCAATTATCACTCCAATATCTAAAGGTAAAGAAAAGAACAATATAACGCAATATCGCCCTATTTCAAAGTTATGCGTCTTCGGAAAATTATTTGAGAAAATGATAACCTGCCAGCTCTCACAGATTATTCGACATCACATTTCCGAGACTCAGCATGGATTTATGAGAGGGCGCAGCGTCGATACTAATATGGTTGCTTTCACTGATTTTGTATTAAAGGCTATGGATGAAGATAAACAAGTGGATACCGTGTACACTGACATCTCCAAAGCATTTGACAAGATTTCCCATAATCTGCTAATAAACAAGCTTTGGAGGCTAGGTGTGCATGGCAATTTACTGAGATGGTTCGAGTCTTATATAAGAAACCGTAGCCAGGCAGTCTGTTTAAAAGGATACTCTTCTTCGTTCTTACCCATAGCATCTGGAGTTCCACAGGGCTCACATCTCGGACCAGTATTGTTTTGCATATATAAATGATATAGGTAACGCTCTGCGCAACTGCAATTACCTTCAATATGCAGACGACACGAAATTCTTTAGAGTTATAAGTAACACAGATGACTGCCACAGCTTACAGTCCGATTTAGACTCACTAACTGAGTACTGCGATAAAAATCAATTATTCCTGAACATTGATAAATGTCACGTTATTACATATACAAGAAAAGCGTTGCCCATTGACTTGGGGATAATGATGGATAGTAAACTCTCTTTTAAACAACATTTTGAGTCAATTGTTCAAAAATCATTTCGTAACTTAGGTTTCATTAATCGCATCTCCCAGCCCTTTCAAAGGGCTCGTACGTTCAAAATACTTTATTTTAGTTTTGTACGTTCGATTCTGGAGTATGGTTGTGTCGTTTGGAATCATTTTTATAAAACAGATATTGAACGAATAGAAAAAGTACAAAGAAAATTTGTAAAAATTTTAAATTATCGGATTAATAGGCCCAATGATTCTTATCTTGAATCATTAAGCAACACGAACTGGGATCCTTGCAAAATCGTCGAAAGCAGTTTGACTTGCTTTTTCTATTTAAGTTGTTAAATTGTCACATAAATTCTCCTAATCTTCTAGCAAAGATAAATTTTATTACCAAGGCTCGATTACCCGCTCGTTCCTCACGTTCTTTAAACATATTTGTACCACCTCGTTTTCGTAAAAACTATACCCGCAACAGTTACTTTACTCGCTGTATCCGCATGTACAATACCGAATTCACAAACTTAGACTTTTTTAACAACAATGTAAAAAAACTAAAGACACAAATTTTCGAAATGCTCAAATCAGATTAATAATTTTCAAATATTAAAGAAAAAAAAAACTGTTATTTCCCAAATTGAACTTTAAAAAATATTGATTTATTATAATACCTTTTTAGATTTCGTTATTTTAAGTCATGCGTTTGAACACGCTGCTATAGTAGTTATTTTTTGTTATTATGTAGACCTACTTATAGTTTATATGCATGCATCAAGCCTGTGCTTATGTATTTTGTGTACCTACCTATATAGAAATCACTCGAGCTGACTATGTCACAGAACGCTTGTTTATATTATATAACATTTAGTAGTACTCCTGGGCACTCGTTGTCTTCTTTTGTATTATGAGCTTTTAATTATAATTTCTTTGTAATGACTGTTTGTGCCAGAATAAATAAAATAAAATAAAAATAACAATATCGATAACTAATAACTTGACAATGACACAGCACTATGACAATATAATATAAACTACAATATTGTAATTTTCATAAAATTATTACTTAAATCCATAATATTTACTGATAATACTATTATTATTAACATGTTTTTACTCAAATAGACTTTAAACAATGTTTTATTAAAGCAATTGATTATATTACCTGTTCAGCTCAAGCGGGAATTTAGCCATAATATTACCTTCTTCAACCTTCTCACTCTACGGACACAACAAGTTTCGCACATTCGCAAAGATTTGCCACCTTATGTATCTTTGTAATTAATAACATTTTTAAAATTATGTAAAAATAAATTACAAACTTCTGAGCAAAATATTACGTTATCACTGACAGTTAAATTCGGCGGCGCGTCACATGCTGGCCAACATGACGTGACGTATAATACTGCTTAATTACGGTGTCGTTATAATACGATGGGACAAATCTATTAAACTTCCTTTTTCATTAGTCGGGTTTTTTCGTAATTTGATGTTGGTACAAACTACGTTCATAAATCCATATATTTTACATTTTTGTATGAAGTGTCGACCCCCTGTTATATAAACTGAAACCAAAGAATATCCTATGACAATATTCTGACTTTACTAATATTTTTTTTTTTTTTTACACTATGGTCTTCTTTTAAAAAAGATCATAGTAAAAAGCGTAGGATCCATGGAATTATTAAGTACTACGTACTAGTACTTAATAATTCCATGGCTGAATCTACTTGGTTACAAAGAGTATACACCAAGTATACTCTACCTATTAATTGAAATGACATGTCATGCATGATGAATAAAATTGTAATCAGATAACTGTCATTGCGATATTTAATAATAAACTATAGATTTTAATTATTATGAAACAGAGATTTTTAAGCTGTGGGAAGTAGCGGGAGTTGTTGCTATTCAAGGAGTTAAAGGTAAATTTTCTAATGGATAGTCATGTCATGTTGTTTTGAGGTAAGTTTTTTTTTGAGGTAAGGTAATTTCGTTTTGCAATTATACACTGATTATGAATCGTAACTTTAAATTCTTATTGTGAGTAATGCATGGGTTTTGATTAACTGGAATCTTTTCAGAATAAATACTAATACTCTAGAGAGTCTCTATTTTTAATATTTTCCCCGGTTCTAGGCCCCACGCGGTATAAGTGACGCGCAATTTAGCTGTCAAAAGTTTTCATTTTTTTTTCTCTCAAACGTCCCGTTTCCTTGCCTTGACAGTGGCAAAGAAGTAGAACACTCTGCCTTCTTTCGTTTAATTTAATATGTATATTATTTACGTTTGTTATATGTAGTAATTTATATATTTGCCCATCTGAGAATGGCACAGAAGCAAAATGCTGAGCCAGGGTATTTATTGGCCCCACATCATACTCCATAAGGTTTGTTTTTATTAAGTACCTAAGGTTTAATTTTAAGTTTTTTTTATTTATTTTTTTATATAAGTGTGTGGGTGTGTGCCAAAAAAAGATTTTTCTTTATTTTTTTCTTTCAAATAAGTATATATATTTATTTTTTAAGATTTCTAAAAATGTATGCTATTTAGAGACATCGTTTTAATCTTTACATAAAGATCTACCACATACGAGTAGAATAATAGCAGGGGCCCAAGTCTGCTAAATAAAAATTCACTAATGGAGTGTCAACAGTGTGTCGATAGTGTCTCAGTTGAATGGTTTTTGGCATTTGGTATTTTCTTACTGTTAAAGTCCGAAGCCATTCTATCGACACTCCACCGACACTCCATCGAACTACTATTGATCTTTTCGGTAGTCTGCTATTGATTTTATTTGAATGGAATTGTAATTGTTGGTGAAAACGGTATTCTCTTCACTATTTCACGTTTCTATCAATGGACTTTCAGTTGTCATTTGGTCATTGAACTGCCATCGAACAACGACACCTTTTTTAGAGCTTTATTCGGTAAAATTTATCTTTATTTTACTAAATTTGACTTTATATAATTTTAATTTCACAAGGCAAGTTTGTAAAAATAATATTTCTATTCCTTATAAACCTTTCTTTTGAAATTGGTTAAACTAACCTGGGGCCCAATTCTGCTATTTGACAATTAGCGACCAACTATTTCCATTCTATCGACATCCTATTGACATAACAATTCCACTGTGCTAAATTTTGTATTCTGCTAAAAGTTTTAAAATCTCGATGTAATGTCGATGGAGTGTCAGTTCAATGGAAATAGACTGTGAATGGAATGTGAATTAAATACGTTTTAAGTACTTTTTTGTGAATTTTATGTATTAATATCGACAAATTATATTTTTTTACGATATAAATATCAACATCTATTAAAAATGCATGTTTATTGTTAAAAAAAAGATAGAAAACATTGGTAGAGTATGGCTGTTATTGTATTGCAATTGTCCTTACCAAAAACTGTGTTCGTCAATGACATCAATGTCTTCATGAAGTTTTGAACACAAGTTTGAAAACTTTGAAGACAAGTATTTGTGTAAACAAAAATTGGAATTTAACAATGCAAGTGTTGAGGAACCCGTATCGCAGTGGTTCGTGCGCTCGGCCTGCGATTGTTGAGGTTAAGCAACTTTCTCAATGGTCGGTCACGGGATGGGTACCCAAAAATTTTCTATCTCGAGGTTCTCCGTGGTTCGGAAGGCACATTAAGCTGTTGGTCCCGGCTGCATTTAAAACCCACCAATCCGCATTAGGCCCAGTGGTGGGTCATGGCCGGTTCTCGTCATCCATCTATAAGAAAGGCCAGTGTCCAAGCAGTTGGGACATAAAAATAGCTGATGACGAGTGTTGAGCAATTGACTGCTCTTAGCTTGACCAGTACTATAATTTCTGTAAACATGACATTTACTAAAAGTTAATAGTTTTCGAAATCCGGAGAAAAGAAGATTTTTTATTTTTATTTTGCGCTTTCTCAATGTTCCGTCACGATTTTTTTAGCAAAGCTCAGATTCAATTTCGGTACCCCAAAATAAATATAGAATCGAAGAAATCAGAACTACCCCAAAACTTTTCTAGTAAAAACACAATTTGACTTAATTACAGGGGCCCAAGTCTGCTAAATAAAAATACACCAATGGAGTCTCAATAGAGTGTCCGGTACCGAAATCGAATCTGAGGTTTGCTAAAAAAATCGTGACGGAACATTGAGAAAGCGCAAAATATAAATAAAAAAAACTTATTTTTTCCGGATTTGTTGATTAAAATCAAAAACTATTAACTTTTAGTAAATGGTTTGTTTGGTGTAGTGAACACAGGAAGGCCGTGCTATCTCTGCGAAAAGTTGGCATGGACTAGTGACTTGAGCAGATTTCCTAAGAGGAAAAATACTAACATTTTTGTAAGTGCAAAGCACCGGACAATGGCATTCCGTGGCTCTATTAGATTCGCCGCCTCAAGGTGCTGGAATGATATACCACCGCCCATACGTGACCTGCAAAAAGTCGAAACTTTTAGACGCCACCTTAAAGACTACATCATTAAATTACAGAAAGCAGACTCACTTCGAGGTTTTTCACAAAAATAACTGGGTACAGGACTCTTGAGGCGGGCATCTTTTATGTTTCATTGTGAATCGTGTTTTTTGTTCCCTTCTCGTTTGTTAGTTGTTTGTTGTTTTGTTTGCGTTTGTATTGTAGCACTTTACTTTTTTTTTTTCCTTCTCTGCTGTTTATATCCATTTGTTTTTTTTTTGTTTTTTTTTTATATCATGTCATGGCACCGCATTGAAGTTAGCACAGATAAACTAAAACTAGACTAGAGAATTTATCTTTTGTTGTATTGCAGTGTTTAATTTTTGTTTGTTTGTTATTTTGTTTTGTTATTTTGTTGTCACCAAATAGGCTCCTCCAGAATACCAGCGTCTCAGTGGCATGCTACGTATGTCACTGTGACATTGCTGAGGATGGGGCCTAGTTGGCCGCGCACATTTTTTTTTTACTGTTATTCTTGTTTATTTATGTTATCATTATTTTGTGTGTGTGCCAATAAATAGTTTTTCTTTGTTTCTTCTTTCTTTCTTATTTAGTGAAATATAGTAAGCTTATTCCTCTTTTTAAATCGGGTGACAAAAGTGACCCCACAAATTTTAGGCCGATATCAGTCTTACCGGCACTTAGTAAAATTTTTGAAAAAACAATACTCTCTATTATTAGACTATTTAACAGTAAATCAAATCCTTCATAATAATCAGTTCGGCTTTTCTAAAGGTAAAAATTCTACAGATGCTGGAATAGCAGTCCTCAAACATATTTTTGAGGGTTGGGAGGGCAAGCAAGACGTAATTGGTATATTTTGTGACCTGTCTAAGGCTTTCGATTGCGTTGATCACGTTACACTTTTAAAGAAGCTAGAACATTATGGTGTCTCTAAAAAATCAGTTAACCTTTTGCAGTCCTACTTGCACAATAGAAATCAAA
The DNA here is from genome assembly GCA_910589605.1 of Chrysoteuchia culmella. Lineage (NCBI taxonomy): Eukaryota > Metazoa > Arthropoda > Insecta > Lepidoptera > Crambidae > Chrysoteuchia > Chrysoteuchia culmella. The sequence goes on from OU342659.1 coordinate 14,324,147, forward strand.
AAGTAATTGTAAATAATACTGCTTCTACTGGAGCCCCCATTATTATGGGCGTGCCCCAAGGTTCAATATTGGGCCCTCTGCCTCTTAATATATATTAACGATCTCCCTAACTATGCGAGTAATTTATGTAAGACAGTACTATTTGCAGATGATACATCTTTAATTTTTAAAATTGATAGAGGAAACAATTGTTCTGACGAAGTAAATAGTGCTCTCTCTCAAGTCGCACACTGGTTCAACAGTAATAATTTGTCTCTTAACCCTACCAAAACGAAATTTGTTAAATTCACATTACCTAATGTAGGGCAGGTCGACATGCATATCAATTTGAATGGGGATGTAGTAGAGTTAGTTGAGAGTACTAAATTTCTTGGTATTACATTAGATTCAAAACTACAATGGGATCCACATATTGAAACCTTGTCGAGTAGACTTAGTTCTGCGGCTTTCGCAATAAGGAAAATAAGGCTCCTAACTGATATTGAAAAGGCAAGACTAGTTTACTTCAGTTATTTTCATAGTGTAATGTCCTATGGCCTGTTGTTGTGGGGCTCAGCAGCCAATATAGAAAATGTTTTTATACGTCAAAAAAGAGCTGTGCGCGCCATTTACAGCCTTCGACAGAGAGATTCTCTTAAAGAATTGTTTAAAGAGATTAATATACTAACTTTGGCGGGACAATACATTTATGATAATATAGTATATGTAAGGAAACATCACGATTTATTTATTAAGCATAGCGATGTTCATAATGCGAATTTTAATACTAGAAACAAGAATAAGCTTGCCGTTCCAAGATTTCGGCTTGAAAAATGCAGTCGCTCGTTTTTGGGGAAAGGCATAGCCTTTTTTAATAAAGTTCCACAACAAGTGATTGAGCTGCCTTCGCATAAATTTAAAATACATGTTAAAATGCATGGAAGTGATACTAACATAAAACATGACCATTGTAATTGTATAAAAGGAAAATATTCTAATAACTGAGTATAAGAAAAGTTTCTTCTTATATTAAATATGTTTCAAGATTGTAGATTTGTGTTTGGCAACGACATGTTCCTTTGAAATGTTGTTGCTTCTGTTAAAGCTGATAAGTTTCTTGCGGCCGTTCTTCTTATCAGTTAAAAGATGTCCGGAATGACTTGTAGAAAAAAAATCGGACGATTCGAAAGCACTCAACTATAAGTCTATTTGAATAAAAATCTTTGACTTGGACTTTACCTTTGACTCATGTAAGCAATAGCTTTTTCTATCCCCTCAAATTCCTGTGTAAGTATTGCTCCCAACCCGTATGCTGACGCATCACAGTGAACAGCAAAAGGTTTTGTAAAGTCAGGACAAGTTAAAATTGGAGTAGAAACTAAAGCTTGTTTTATTAAATTGAATGCATCATTTGCTGCAGAAGTCCATTTAAAAGGAGGTGCTTTTTTGCTGGTTGAAGTTAATTTTGTGAGAGGAGCTGCCAAAGTGCTGAGATTTGGTATAAAACGACGGTACCAGCTCGCTGTACCAACATTTTTTTTGACTTCTTTAACAGGTTTAGGCGGTTGTATTTCTAGAATAGCCTTGATTTTGTCAGGGTCGGTATGTAAGCCTTTTTCGTTAATTATATAGCCTAAGTATTTAAGTTCGCTTCGAAAGAAGGCGCACTTCGGAAAGTTGATAGTGATGTTAGCTGATTTTAATTTATTGTAAACTTTATTTTGTAGGGTAATATGATCGTCAAATGTTTTGCTGACGATAATTATGTCATCTAAATAACAGAATACGGAGCTGTCAACGTTATAAAGAAAATTATCTATAAACCTTTGTTGAGTTGCGGGTGCATTAGTGAGACCAGAAGGCATAACCTTAAATTGATATGTTCTGCGACTAGGGACGTGAAACGAAGTCTTGGGACGGTCTTCAACACGAAGAGGAATCTCCCAAAAAGATTTTGCAATGTCAATAGATGACAGGTATTTAGCATCTTTAAGATTATCTAAAATGTCGGCAATAAAAGGTAATTTATATGCATCTTATTAGAAAACGAAAAATATGTCTCGTAATTCCGCAAGAAAAATGCAGATGCAGCCCAGTGACACACCTTGCACCTTCACCGACTACTCTACACGTGTTTCGCCCACACACGGAGCATCCTCAGGAGTTGTTAGACCGTGCCAATCTCAGCACCGAGTGCTGAGATTACTCGGTGCTGAGATTGGCACGGTTTTCTAGTAAGATATGGATTTCCGCCAAGTAACGCCTGATTCTATCAAATACTTATATGCATCTTTTCTGGTAACATCGTTTAGTTTACGACTGTCTACACAGAAACGCCAAGTACCATCTTTTTTAGGGGTAACAATAACAGGGTTAAGCCAAGGGCTTTCACAAGGTTCAATCACATCTAGTTCTAGCATTTTGTCTACTTCTTCGCGAAGAGCTTTTTGTTTCTCAGGTGATAAACGATAGCATCTTTGACGTATAGGAGAATGGTCACCGGTGTCAATGTGATGTTCAGCTAAATGTGTCTTACCAAGTGGTACGGTTTCAGTAGAAATCTTCTTAAAATTATGAATGATAGTATCAGCTATATCGCGCTGGGTTTCAGAAAGATTGTTATAATTACTCAATTTATTATCAGTAGTATTGATTAAGAAAGTTGGAGCGTTTGAAGATTTATTTATTTATCGTTTATGGATAGCTAACAGCTTATAAACATACATATAACAACAAACATATAAAACTAAAAGCTATTGACAAGCTACCACATGAACAGTAATTTTGGAAAGAATCTGGGGAGCTAAGTTAAAAGCTTTCCAAAAATCAATGCCAAGTATAAATGATTCAGAGATGCTAGGTATAATGTGCGCTGTAATATTAAAGAACTGATTATTATATATAGTAGGTAAGTTAATATATCCAATGGAACGTATGGGTTGACTATTTGCAACCGTACCGTGTATGATGTTATTGTGTTTTATTTCAAAACCATGTTGAAGCAATAATTTATGTGAGTTATTGACTTAAATAGTGATTGCACTACCACTATCCAATAAACCGGATATTGATAAACCGTTGACGTTAATATTAATGTCGGTATCAGAAGTATTTGTAAAGAGAAGTGGAGTAATTTTATAAGATTTAAAAAATATTTTAATAGTATTTAGCCAGTTGTCCCAATCTGACTTGTCGAAATTCGACTTATTACAATTCTCACTTATTAGTTTTTTTGGAGTAAAATTACATTTTGGACAATTAGTAAAAATAACGTTTTGTTTTCCGCATCGAAAACAAACTTTATTGGTACTAGTGCAATCTATCAAGTTATGGTCATCTGTTCGGCAACGAGGACAAGAAAATATTTTCCGTTGTTGAGTAGTAGAAACTGCATGAATAGGTGTTGATGGCGTGTAGGTACGTGAATGACATTGGAAAATATTTTTGTTTCGAAGAGGTAGGTAAAATATTTGAACAATCATTAGAGTTAGAATTTAAAACTTCTAAACAGTTTTCAAACCATTTACAAGATTCAAGTAATGTATTTACTGAAGATAAATCATTAGGTACTAATCTGTGACCGAACTCTGGTCTTAAATTCCGTCTTAAAATTTCAATTTTCTGTTTTTCTGTCAATGGTTCATGAAGTTTATGGAATAAAGATTCCATTGTGGCAAAATAAATAATAACTCTTTCGTTATGTTTTTGTTTACGTGAATCTATAATTTTTTTGAGCTTGTAATCTTAATCCGTTATTTCAAAATATTTAAAGAAGGAGGTTTTAAAAGTTTCCCAATCTCTTTGTTGGCTCTAAACCAATCTAAAGCTATTCCCGAAAGTATATCGTAAATGTGGGTAAATAAGGTATTAGGGCTAAATATTCCTTGCAGTAGCGAATTCTTCCACTTTTAGGATAAACTGCCTAGGACAACCTTCGCCAGAAGAGGAGATTTTTTTAATCTCGGTGTTTGGTCGAGTATTTGCAATATTTGATAAAGTATCAAAAAATGAATTAGGAATAATATTTTCTTGAAAAGATTCTGTTGAATGATAGGTAGTTGTTGATGGAGATGGTTCGAGAGATCGGAAATGTTGTTCTAGTGTTTCAAGTCGATCCCAAAGAGATTTATAAACTTGAATGTCTTGGGGTGAATTTTCTGTATTAATTTCTATTATAGACAATCTTTTACGAACGTGGGTAATATAAGGTAATATTTTCGCTTTCTTATTAGGATAGGAAGATATGGTTATATCAATTATATCTAAACATTTTTTTACTTATCTTATCCGTATCTAAAGTAAAAGTATAGGCTTGATGAAGATGGTAGGTATAAATTTGGTTCCGATAAAATAGTAGTTAGAAGTTCACGTAATTCTATGGCAGTTTGAGTCGGTTGAAAATCCGCATTACGTAATTAATTTCGTAAATAATTTCAGGTTTATTTAGGTGTGAAATATCCATATTTATATTTGGTATTTTAGTAGGGAAAATGTAATCAAGGAGCATTTAATCACTGTTATAAAATAAGGTATAAAACCTTTTCCGTGTTTTGTAAAATCGAAAAAAATGTTAGATTTGAAAATAAAATAATATGACAACGTCCGACAATGTCAATTGACATTAAACGTGCAAATAAAATATTGTGACTTATAATACAAATTAAAAAGAATTAGATAACAATTTGATGATAAATATGAGAAAATTGTGTAGTGGATCTTGGCAAAAGATACTCTCCAAAGCCAAGGGTGTGTAAGTAATTAGTGTGTGTTTGAAATGCCTCCGCTGCTAAGGCATCGGGAACAGATTACATTTGTAACCAGCCATAGTAGCGTCGATTCTGTTTCTGTCTGCTAGGTGCATTGACTTATATATTACTAGCGTAAGGACCCGGCCAACGGTGCTAAAAAGCGTGCCAAATCGTTGGCCCTAAAATATCAGTTTAGGGCCAACGGCGAGTCAGTTTTCTACGGGAGACTGAAGTTGAAAAACGTTAGCTGTCAATTCATAAAAATGCCGAATTTGTGTAGTAAAATGGTGCAAAAATTATGACCCCATAGTTAACAAGTTCTATGGAATATCGTATCATCCGTAAATAGCTTTACATTATTTGTATTGCATGTCTAACAATTTTATTTAAACGATATTAACTTTTACAAGAATTTTTCGTAGACAGTCTTAAATAGTAGACTTTAGTAGACGGTCGCGTACTAAAATTACCTGATTGGTCGCGGGGAATATAGTTGTCTGAAGAATATAAATGATAATAGAAAAAAATATGTTATTCTACCGGACGATAATAATGTCATAATATTGACTGTCATACTAAAATACGAAGTTAAAAATATCGAAGTACTGAATTCAGAAAGTATAAAAATTTGAGTAACGTGACCCGCCGTTTCCACTGCCGAAACATTTTCAAGAATCCTTTCAAGAATATGATTTAAACGTTTAGTGCGGCAACTGAGAGAATGCAATATTTGACAGCTCCTATCGAGAGCTATTGCTTGGTTATCCTATTAGCAGCCGCACTTTATTTTACAACATGTTCTAAATGTTCTTGCTACTGGGCTCGCGTAGACATTACATACATCCCAGTCCAGTCCAGCGGTGACTTGCTGTCCAGATGAGACTACTGCCCAATCTTGTCTACACGTACCCAGTCACTGGGTCCGAAATTCTGTAAAACTAAGTCCAGTCACTGCCATCGTGTAAATCACGCATTAACTTGAAAGAGTATTTAAGGAGTCGCGCGCTTTATATCCACAATTATAGGTTGATTTCGAGGAATAAACATCTTTAGAATATTATAAACATCACAGATTAGCGCTATAAAATGTTTTCGATTGATAGTATTTGAAGTTATTGTAGATGAACAATTTCAAGAACTTAATCCCTTTTCCCGTATGAACAGTAATGCAAAAAATAAAAAATTGTGATGTTATTTTACCGGTATCAGCAAATATGTAATCCATGCCACCACTGGCAGGGTTAATGGCAGAAGATCAAAGCACTAGAGATGGGATATTATTATGAACGATTCATAAAAACTGAATGAATGAATCATTAGCCTAGTATGAAATGAGACGGTTCAAAATTCCCTTGACAAGCAGCTGGCATAATAATAAGAGTAATCAAAGGTGAAGATTCAAAATCTGAATGTCCTCACGTAATTATTAAAACTCTAAAGCTAGCCAACTTTTTATATTATTTTTTAAAATAATAATGTTTTACTATAAATAAATAAATATTAATTAAACTCACACCAATTAACCTAGCCCCAAAGTAAGTACGGTAAGGCTTGTGTTATGGGATACTAAGGTAACGGATATAAATTCATATAATTATAAATATATTTATAAATATTTATGTGTCCTCCATGACTCAGGTACAAATACTCGTAATCACCATACAAACATTTGCCCCTACCGGGATTCGAACTCAGGACCTCACAGGTAGGCGACACCTTGAAACCAGTGTATGTACCGGTCGTCATGAAACGAACGTATTCTTGATATAACGACAGCGCAAACACTTGTAGGCTGTCATTGTCAAAGAAACTAAAACCAAGGGAACTAAGACCAAAATGTAACGAAACTATGAAAACTCAGTCGCTCTCACCGATTACCAGGTGCCGCTAGTTTTTATAGGAATACTTGCATAGCGTCAAAGAGTAACTTTTTTTTCAGTCGCTCCCACCGTTGTACAAATGGCGCTAGTTTCTATGGAAATATTTTCATATCCAAAGAGCCAATAGAGTAAAACTTAAAGTATGTTTTGTGATGCTACGATAAACATATTGTGAAAAATCGGCTAGAGTTAGAGGATTTTTTCAACTCATACGAGTTAAAAAAAAATACATTCATTTTTTTTATTCACTTTGTACCAGCTGCATTTTAGTGAAGTATTTCTATGGAAAGCTGAACTGTCTACTTTAGTTCCATAGTTAATTAACTCAAAGAACGGCAGTAAAGCGAAGATAAAGGTAGGTTACGAACGCCGCGTATAGAAGCGAGACAATTGCACGGGTTACGGTGTTATTACCTACATTTAATATGCATCAAAGTTTGTTGTTATTCGTTAAAATGCACTTATTTGTAAAATATTGTGAAGTTACTCAATAGTCCCTCTATGAGATCATAATATTCTTTAAAAAAATAAAAATATTTTTCGTTTATTTCTACTTATATAAAAAATGCAGTGTTGTCAAATTGGGGAGAAAAGATAATTTTAAGTTGAAACAAGAGTGTTTCATTTTGTATTAGTTAAACAATATTACAAAATTTTAAATTAGTACTAGCTCTCCAAATAAATTAGATAAATGATAGATAGGATAGCTCCAATTGAACGAAATCGTTCACTTCTGTAATCTTTTTGCCCACCTCTGAAACACCTATGCGATGCAACAAGTACGAGTGAGTTGCTCACAGATGGCTCTGACTTTACTGGTATGAAACAGTTTTATGTCAAATGTTCAGATGGGCGCATCCTTTCTTTTGAAATCATTGGCTAGGTGTGTGTAAAGTGAATGTAGTGTAGATATTTGTTATGATATTGGATTGTATAGTGTGTTGAAATGAGAATGGTTGAAAACAAATACAATAAATAAAAGTAAACGCAAATAAAAATGTTAACTGGGCCTAAAGGTTTTGGGGTCGAAACAGGCAAATTGTGCCGGGTAATATTTTAGAATTTTAAAGACTAAGTATAGAAAAACACACAAAACACAAATAACATATATATTAATTTTGCAGGTAATAAAAAAGGATATAAGATAAGATAAGATAAGATAAGATAATTATTTATTGAGTACTAAACACATACATCAAATAAAATTTGACACCGTGACCCGTGGTAGTAAAAACTGTGCTACAGGCCACGGTACTCCCAGGTAGATTAACAAATTAATTTAAATGTTTTTAAAAGTGTGATCTTAATTAAAGTTATAATAGTACAGTAATATTGAGTTAAATGCTAACAAACAAATACTTGCTACTGTAACCTTACAAAGAGATTTTCTGTCGTTTCATAATCCAGTTCCCTAAGATTTCTTAAAATTATATTTTTAAACATGTTATTGCTTAACTTAGAAATTTCCTTAACATTATGGTAGTCCTCACTCTGAAGTCCGAGCTGCAGAGAAGTGGTCAGTATTCTTCAATTCGTCCGGAGAGCCAGTGTGACGAGGCTCCTAGTCCGGCAGCACTACAGTCGCCGGGACGTCGGAACCGCCGCACTCGTTTAATAAATGGGGAACGGAATAAAAGTATCGTTCACAGGAGACTTGTTTTATTTCGTAAGTATTTGGAAATACGGAACTGTAACAATATGAAAATACAAAGATATAGCAAAAGTCCTAGTTATAAATACTTAATCTAAACAATGAGTAAAAAAGTAGGTAGTTATGCTTACCCCGATACACGGGTTCCTGATGTAATATGAAAAATATATTATAAACTCAACTTTAGATAAATGGTTTAATAGTATCCGTTTAGCTTGCTGGTTTCTGTAAGATTACGTCAAAATGAGCTGAACAGGAATCGTGGAACGGAGAAAATTTGAATTTAGAATATTTGATTACCATACAGTGAGACTACGGAGTTTCCAGCCATTATAGAGGTTTCATCCATCCATAAGGCTAGAACGAAATGGCATCGTTACAAACTATTTGTTATAAGAATTTCATATTAGGCTGGGTGAGATTTCACAACCTATAATTGGATTTCGGACTGTGACATTAATCTTTATTTTTAAATTGTCCTTGTCTTGTACCTCATGTCAGTGTCAACATTCACGGAATCGTTTTTATTCTTATTAATAAGTAACAATATATTCCTACTTTAAATAACTTTGAATTAACTATAATACTCCCTTTTTTTATTATTTTAGTTTTTTATATCATTAAAACAACGAAAATAAGGTATATTTAGATTAAACTTTATGTTTAAAGAATTTTTTACCGGAAGTTGACCGCGGAAACAACCATAAAATGTTCCTCGCTGTTGTGAGGTGAAAAATTGTGTGTTGCGCTCGGCAGAAAAGTTTTTAGCGTCTTGTACCTTTGAAATCCTCGCTTCGCTCAGGATTCAAGAATCCTAGAATCCTTCACTTGCTCAGATTTCAATAGAGGTAACTCGCCGCTAAATAACCAACTTTCCAGCCTTGCATAACAAATAACTATTTGTGTCTTTTCATATTTAAGTTAATGGTATTGTAACATTGAAAAGTCTTTATACATAATAATATGATTCTTTTTTTTAATAAACATAACTATAAATACCTTGCAGTCTATTTATATAGACTTTTTCATTCAGTTACGATGATAACCATGACTTCCAGGAAGATTTCGGCCATCACGGCGTCTGCAGTCTCATCAGGCCTGCGGCCACTTCCATACAAGCGGCGCAAAATCCCCGAGATATTTACCTACTATTCTGGAAAACTACCTAATTTTAACCTTTTGCATTGCGTATAGCGTTCATAGTACAATAACTGTCTGCCGTCTCGCTTCAATCTGCTAGGGCTGTTGATTGAGACTAGTCCGGTGACCGGACGCTTGCGTTTATCATACCTAAACTCGGGAGTGAAATTTCTGTACCGTAAGGTACTAATATATATTCTGTGGTCCCATTCAATTTGTTTGTTTTAACACTAGGAACGAAAGACTGGGTTGACTCTTTTATGCAAATTACCGAGTCAGGTTGAGGTTAATAAATTTAAAATAAGTATTTAAAACTAAGCAGATGTATGAGTATCTGCTTAGATGTATAGCTTTATTAGTCAATAAATATGTTACGTACCATAGGCACACTTGTATTGAGGATTTTAATGATCATTCTATTCTGTTACATAAATTAGATAAGTATGGTGTAAGACGGGTATCAAATAATTGATAAAAAGCTACCTCGAAAATAGGACACAGTGTGTAGAAGTTTCTAAAGTAACAGAACACCAAATAATACCAATGAAAGAAAACTTTAGGTCATCATATAAAATTAATGGGTGTGGAGTGCATGCACAAGGCAGCATCCTAGGGCCACTTTTATTTTTAGCTTACATAAATGACATTGCCAATGCTACACCCGAAAAATGCTTTTTATTCGCTGACGATACAACACTTATTATTAACGACAATAATAAAATTACATTACAAGACATAATGAATAAATGCTTAGATGATACAAGGACATGGTGAAACGGAAAATAATTTTAATATAAAGAAGACTAAAATGATAAAATTTAGGACATACAAACAAAATGAAATAAAATTTAACATAACTTGCAATAATGAACCAATTTGTGACGTAGATACAGTTAACTTTTTAGGCATTACCATCGACAGGCAATGTAAAGGGAAGGCACATATTGACAAAATAAAACAGATTCACTTTTGGTTAGGCGTTTAAGACTGACAGTATCAATAGAAGCAGCTATTAGTGCATATCATGGTTATGACTCATCAGTACTAAAGTACGGATTATTGTTGTGGGGTAACTCAGTAGACATATTACTAGCTTTTAGATTACAGTGTAAAAGTGTGTCAGGGCCATATGTAACGCTTGGAGCACTGACAGCTGTAAGCCGCTATTCAAACACTTGAAAAGTAGCTTAGCGTGTATGTATATAAGAACAATATACATATTTGTAAGGCAAAACCAAGCTATTTTTTCACTAAACATTCGGATGTGTTAGTACGACAAACTAGACATAAGGGAAGATTGTATTTGCCAAAAATGTAAGCTAGAAATGTTCAAGAAAAATGTTTACGTTCAAGCAATTATTATTTTCAATAAATTACCTGACATAATAAAGAATTTGCTATTCCGGTTGTTTTATAAAAACATAACAGACTGGTTGCTGGAGCATTGTTTCTATACAGTAAATGAATATTTACTTGTCTACAAATTTAATTTATGTATTATTTACTTTTTTTGATATGTACTTTTTCTGACATGTAAATTAAAAATTTACTTTTGTCATTTTTGTATTTAATTTCCTTAATAATAATCAATTGTATTTTTTAATGTATGTACAAATTTCTCTCCTTTTTAATGGCAGCAAATGTTTGCACTTTATTAATTGTACCATCTTATACAGGTTGAAATAAAATTATAGGCTTTGGAGGGCACCTTAAATTCTTTAGTTAGCTCTTTTTACGTATAGGAAACATTCCTTTATTTTCAAAAATAAGTTTAACTGCATGCAAAGATTTTTGATAATCCACTTACCTGTGGCGGGAATCGAAACTGCTTAAATGAGAAAAATACATCCAAAAGATTATTGTTTATATATATATATATATATATATATAAACAATAATCTTTTCACCTTACACGCTCTGAAAAGGAGGTTTTGTCATTCAGTTTCTGCGTAGAAAATAGCTTATTGCGGCCTAACGCGGTAAAGTACTCTTTTAATTTAATACCTAAAAGCTAATACCTATTTGACAACCCTAGTGCTCTAACAACCCTAGCCCTAACCATAAGTTAATATATACACATATAAATAGTAAAGGATACTTGTACCAGTCGACCTAAGGTAACAAGTGGAAGAGTTGGAAGGAATCAGCAGGCGTAGCATGCGCACCGCGACTCGCTGTCGACGCTTATCTCGCGATGTCTGTCCCGCTCATATCAGTACGGTGTGAGCGGGCCAGAAAATACGCTCGCGCGAGAAAAGTGTCGAGATAGCTTTGTCGAGCTGCTCATGCTACGTATGCAGGTATAAAGATTGGATTTTCTCACTGCCAGTCAAGCAGGCTCACAAGACTGATCAGATATCTGACAGCTAAAGGAGTCTTGGCCGCAGTGAGAGGATTTGTCGATGGTCGATCTGTCAACTGACAGAGTAACAACGTCTGTAGTCCAGTTACTTAATGTCTGTTTATTCTTAACTTACAATCTATTTTATACAAATTTATTTACATATGTGTGCATTAGTTTAATTACATGAGTGTGTACTTAAGATGAGATGCGACGTGATTATTTTTACCACCCAGCAATATTATTAAATGTCAGGTAAATGCTGTAGCTGCATGTTTACGGCACGTGAACATTTTGGCGCCTCTCAGAATTGGAGTTCAGTTGATAGAGTTCCAGTGCAGTCCCTGATGTTTGTTTACGGGAGAAAGGCCGCGCGTAGACTGGTGTCGAAGGCTGTCTTTGAAGTGCGGGCTGATGGTTGGATTGTTGCTCTTCAGTTGGGTTGCTGCTGGCTGCTACTTCTGCCCGCCGTTTTGCCACCCAACTTCGTAATCGTTTTCTTAGCTGTGGACCGTAACAACATGTTACTATTATTATAAAACAGCAAATTAATAATATCGATAAGCTAGCTACGCATGTCTGGGTAGTAATGCTACTCCATACTGTATTGTCTAGGGTTGTCTGTTACGTATTTTCTTCGTTTCTTAAATGATTAAAAATATCTTTAGAGCTATCTATTATTTGTTCCTTAATAATATCATTATGCTTATGTGATACAGTAATATTAGTACTTAATTTAAAGTCTATTTTTTTATTATACGACGCTATTACAGTTTCCGAGATAATTCTTTTAGCAACTAACATGGTAGTAATTGTCTTTATAACACAATTCTCTGATATTTGTATAATTCCGACACCATGAATACACACCTCTTCTCGTTGTCCGTCACATACGATAGATATTGTTTCCTTTTGTTTCGTCACATATATCCATGTATTAATCATTTGTACCTGTTTCCAAATAATCTCATTTGTAATGTTGTAGGTTCGAGCAGAGCAGTCTGTCTTAGTTACATATCTAGTAATGAATTGAACAATGCAATTTCTATTTAATTGCATGTTCTTCACCGCAACAGGAAAACAAATATAATTATTAAGCTTATGCAAGCAATCTTTAAATTCTTCGTGGTCTAGTTCAAAATACCTCTCATTATTGTAGTCTATCCCTATAACTGACTGTTAAATATCTAAAATCTGATATAATTTGAGTTACATGTAATAAAGTATATTTAGTCTTTTCCGTGATAGGAAAATACGCTACTACTCTAATGTGAGTTTCGTTTTCTGATAACCTTGTATCAATTAATTGATTTTGTATGACGTTAAGATTTGATGGTAACTTGTTATTTGCTGTTTTTATAATATCTGCGACATTATTTGGTGTTAATACACTATATATCGTTGCCTTTGATAAATAAATATTCATTATTTCAGAATAGTAATACAATTTCAGATATATAGTTATACGCCAGTTGGTATGCATGTAACACATGTAGTTGAATCTGGTTACTATCTATCGATTTATACCACCTGTTATTGTTATTTATATAAAATATTACTTGATTCAATTTTGTTTGATAACTGTTTAACTTATCCCTTATTCTGTCTTCTGTTTGATTTACAGTTGATATGGTTTTTAACATCAATTTTGTTTGATGATTCGCTGCATCAATAAGTTTTTGCTGGTTTTTGTCCAATGAATCAATATCTTGATAAACCTCGTCATTGACACCGAATAAATAAGTCATCATTTGACCCAATAAACCTCTCTTTTTTCTAGTCTGATTTATCTCCTTTAAGTATTCGTTTGTCTTCTCAAGCTTATCTGCTTCTTCTTGTAAATGATTATAATACTGGTTACAATACGTCTGACTGCCTATGTCTAATTTTTTTGCATCATAACAAAGCGATTCGAATTGTCTTATTATTCCTTTTGCAACTTCTATTTCCTGGTTTAAAACAATTCTTTGATAATGTTTTTTCTATTCTAAAAGTTCCTCTGTCTAACGTAGAATTTCCAATCTTTTCTATGTAGGTATAACCCCGGATCCAACCTCTTTATTGTATAAGAAGCTCCCGTTTGTGCTAACAAGTGTAGTAGTGTAAACATAACCATTAAAAACCAATTGTAAGATTTTCCTGCTGACTTTTTCTTATACTTTCTTGTAGTATGTTTTTCCACAATTGCTATGTTACTTTGTACAGGCGTTTATCTTCACTTGTCTCTATACTTTGATTTACAGGTAATGGTATAAGCGAGTGTATAGCCCTTTTTTGATCTGACCCGTGTGCTCTTTGAAGAGTGACAACCCTAGTAGCACCGTCTCTCCCAGGGTGGATTTCCTTAACCTTCGCTAACGGCCATTTATTAGGACTCATGTTTTCGTCTTTAATAAGTACAACTGTACCGATCTTTAAGTTTTCTTCATTAATTTTCCATTTATATCGCTGTTGCAATTGATGTAAATATTCTTTTGTCCAGCTTACCCAAAAATCTTTTTTCATTTTTTGAATGTGTTTCCAACAATTTATCAAATCTGTATTAATGTTAGAAATTGGATCGGGAAAACCAACTGCCTCGCGTCCAATCAGAAAGTGACTGGGAGTCAATACTACATTGTCATTAATGTCCTCTGTCTGAATACATAATGGCCTCGTATTCAAGCATGCTTCTATTTGATGTAAAAATGTCGAAAGTTCTTCATATGTCAAAGTACTATCTCCTATTAATTATAATACTCCGTTTTGATTTTATTATATTATTTTAGTTCTTTGAATAATAAAAACAAAAACAATAAGATTAAACTATTTGATATAAGAATTTTATATTAGGCTTGGTGACATTTCACAACCTATGATTGGATTTCGGAACGTGGCATAAACTTTTATTTTTAAGTTGTCTTTGTCTTGTACTCATGTCAATGTCGACATTTACGCAATCGTTTTTATTGTTATTTATAAGTAACATTATATTCCTACTTTAAATAACTTTGAATTGAATAAAGTGCTCACTTTTTATTATTTTAGTTTTTCATATCATTAAAACAACGAGAATAAGGTATGTTTAGATTAAACTTTATGTTTAAAGAATTTTTTACCGGAAGTTTACCGCGGAAACAACCATAAAATGTTCCTCGCTGTTGTGAGGTGAAAAATTGTGTGTTGCGCTCGACAGAAAAGTTTTTAACGTCTTAATCCTCGCTACGCTTAGGATTCAATTATTTAACCACTTGATACGCTCGTACTTGCTCAGCTTTCAATAGAGGTAACTCGCCGCTAAATAACCAACTTTCCAGCCTTGCATAACAAATAACTATTATTTTCTCATCACAATCAAATTACATGAGTGAAGTTCGGTATCATACTTCAAAGTAACCAATTGTTTGTGTGTGACCGATGCCTGCGACAGGTATGGATTAGGTACATACCCGTAGATCATCAGGCCCCCACCCGCTTGGATTTGACAAGATATTATAATGATATAGAATTGAATATCAGAATGATATTCTGCATACTCTGTTATTCCATTACTTCTATTCTATAACGTAAGTACAGTTTAAGTGAAAGTGATGTGTAGTAGACAAAAATTAAAACAAAAGTTATGTTATTAATTAATTATGCACGAAGGCAAAACGATAAAAAAACTTATTGAAATGAAAAATATTACTTTAGCTTTACAAAGAACAAAAAAACAAAACAAAAGTTATGTTGTTAATTAAATAAGCTGTGTGTAAGGTATTATTTCTTTTATTAATGAAAAAGCCTATGTATGGCAATTACTATGGTATGTAATAAAGTGTAAATATCGCCGGCACTTCCTTTAACTGGGCCTCCAAGAGTTTGGAGAAAAAATACCAATTTTAGGCGAGAAATCATCTTTAGTGATATGGTGCATTTTTTATGAATGGCTGTATTAATGAGCATAACTGGTGTATGAGGGACGATGTCAACTAGATTCGCCTGGTCATAGTGTGTCAAATAAAGTTACTGTTTAGTGTGGATTTTGTCAATCATCCATCACCACCACTGTCAATGACGATCGCTACAGATCCGTGATTTTGGCCCACACTTAACAGTATTAACGCAAACGATCTGTGGTCCTAGCAGGATGGCCATGCGTGCCATTCAACATACGCCGTAATGGAAATTCTGCATGAACGATATGGGGGAACGTTATTTTTTTCAAAGGTGTTGTAAACTTGTCACCAAAATTTGACCCCGCCAGACTTTTTTGTGGGATTCGCTGAAATCGTAGGTCTATATAAACCCCTCAGATACAAAAATCTACATCGCCACGTAGGTGACACGGAAAATGCCAATCCGGAGAACGACCCAATTAGTGATCTAGCCTCTAGACTAGCATACAGCGACTTTATACATAGGTCTCAAATACAGGTTTAATAAAGACTAGGTTATGCACAAATATAAATGAGACATTAGTGCATATTCGTAGTCAGTTTTTTCGTAGATTGCAACGCATTTAGAGGTGATATGTGGCTCTGTAAGATGACTAGATAAGAAAATAAGTTTTGGCTGTAAAATACATCTTTAGTCTTTATTAAGATATTAAAAGTGAAAGCAGGTAGGTAACTCTGAACTAAGGTTTAAGTCTGCCGAAAAGTGAATATAACTGACAATTTTTTAAATAAGGTAAGTTTTGCGCGACAAAGAACAATTTTAAACTTGTTTAATAATTAATTGATCGTAATCATTTTAAAGTTTAGTTTTTTACTAATAATATAAATAAATTTTGTTCTACATCTATGGTTAAAATGACGCACGTTTATGCATTTTTAAGAAAAATTGCTAAAACACCCGGAATGCAAAAAAAACGTAAATCCATACTTACAAAATGCTAATTCGCGCGTACTGCATTGAAATAGAACCACTTTTATTTATATTAATGTTGCGTGTTATTTTATGATTCTTTTTTATTGCCCGCAATTTACTAAGGAAAAGTTGCTTTATTTCAAACAAATTATACGCTCCGAGGGCCTAGGCCCTTAGCCAAAATAACAATTCAAAAACGATAACGAAGTTCGAAAAGAATTAAATGTATGGGATTGGCGGATTGGCATAAGCCGCGCTAAATCACGTGGTCTTACCGCAAGTTAATTGGCGCATATAGACAATAACGAATCGAATTATCGTTTCGCTACATAACGATGTTACTTTGTCTACGGGCCCTAGTGTGAGTTTGCAAATGCCCGAACGTGACCATCGTGTAAGAGTAAAACTTTGATAAATAGCCTTAAATAAAAAATTGGTAAGTATAAGGTTGAAAATTAAACTCTATTCGCAATAAGCGAGTTTTTTTTAATAAACGACGGGGACAGTCTTAGCCTTCATTATACCTGTAGCTCTATTACGAGTTTTGTCAACGATCCTCGCTAGCGTCTGACGTATAGACATTTGTATGAAAAACTGTTCAGAGCCCCAAGCGCTGAGTAGCTGAACTAAAAATGGTATTATGAGTTGACAACGTTGACATTAGGTGACTTAACAGTTCCTGTTACGTAAGCTTCCCGATTCGCGGTCACGTTTTTCATACAATTTGGTATTATGAGTTACTAATTTGGCAGATGCTCCTGTAATTTACGTTTACATAGCTACGGCACTCACGGAATTTCTTTGTGTGAGAAGGTATATTATTCAATTAAAATTAATTAATACACGACATATTTTGAACACAATAAATTACCTAATTTGTATAGAGGCAAAATTCCGAAAAAAATCCTGACATTGATTTGTATCAAAAAGCGCATTTTAAGCTAAATTGTGTCTGCTGTACTTGACACACAATTTCAAAATCGATGTGAAGAATTAAACATAGCCGTAAATAATAACAATATAGCTGTATTAATTTTGCAATGATTCCACGTAATAAATAATATGGAACTTCAGTAGTAAACGGCGCCTATAGGCTCATTAATTGAACTGTGGACAACCAAGGCCCTTTTCGGGTCTTGAGATGTCTCTTTTCTCCATATAAAGTTTTCTATTTTAGCAATGAAAATACTTTTTCAATATTTTAGATTGTCCTAAATTTGACGTATTATTTTTAGGTAAGCGGTTTATTGTTTTAATGCAAAATATATCAATTTATCGTCGGCGCAGTAATTTTATATTCTCAGCCGATAATGAGCAAAAAAAGCAACTAAGAACGATTATTTATTTATCAACTAATATTTTAGTGTATATTAATACACTGTGTCCTTGTACTAATATTTTATTCTATGTCTGTGATGGATGACACTTGACACTTGACTGACGCGGATACTATGATAAAATGTAAAAGGTCATACATAGTCAGGCAGTGAAGCTTTACTTCACATTTCTTATGAGTCCTTAGACATCCTTAATTTAGTAGGACTATACGTCGCCATGAAAAATGTACCTACTCTTTTAATTTCTCTATTTTTGGCTCGATGGTAAAGGTGTCTTTCTGTCCTTATCCTCATCATATAGACAGACAGAGATAGTGTCAATTTTACGTTACGTTTTAAAATTCAAGCCCCGACGCTGCCTTCTCACGTATTTACGTACCGGCTATCGTAGCGTTTACAAAAACTCATAATACCGATTCGGGTGTCGGCGATTCGAGCAACGTATTTACGTTAACAGCTGCTGTCACGTCACATACGTTTACAGGAACAACCCATAATAGAGGTACTGTACCCCTATTACGAGTTTGCTTAACATGACATTTACAGGACTCGTGAGCGTAGACTATCGGATACACTGCTCATGTCGGTAAAACAGTCGCTAAGTGTGAAAGAGACAGAGCTACATTTTACGTTAACGTTTACTGTAAAGTCAAGTTTGCCAAATTCGTAATAAGCCTACTGATGTTAAGTGAAAACTCACACTAAGCACTCTGAAGTGATTTCCTGAATGTATGAGAGCGTGCCGCCTGCTCCACCATTACCTCATAATACGAAAACACTGTAAAAAAACACCTAAAGTTAAGTTCTTACGAAAAAAATACAAGTTTTGTAAGGATATTTGAATGCTTACAAGGTCAGGCCAACAGCGAGTACAATTTTGGCTCACAAATGTTCAATCGGGCAAACTCCTAGTCCTAGCGAGTGAAAAGTGTACCTATTGTGTAAAGGTGGGTGTTTATTAATTCGCATAACGTAATACTCCTAACCCAAATTGGCATAATGTAATTACGCATATTTTAAATTCGCTTAACATTACATATTTTGCATTACTGAATACGCATAATGTTAATACGCATAACGTAAATTGTCATAACAATGACTTGGTATAAATGTTTTAGATTTTCCATACAAACTAAAACTAACTTAAAACTACTTAAAAACTAAGATTTTGTAACGGCAGGCAGCACGCTACATTACATAACGTTGCACAAGTATGAACGGTAAAAATATACAAGACAAATTAATAACAAGTACTTCGGTTTATGATTTTTTAGTTTTCATTTTCAATGCTTTCTTATATGATAAACTAGCGGCTGTTCCCGTAGGAATATTGAAATAAAAAGTAGCCCTTGTTTTAGTCCTTGCTATCTTCTATCTGTGTGCTAAATTTCATGCAAATCGGTTCAGTAGTTATTGTGTGAAAGAGTAAACATCCATCAAAACTTGGAAGTTTTATAGCAGGAAGGATAGCATAGCAGGAATAGTAGGATTTTAATAAAAAAAAAAATCTAGAGAAAATTGACATGGCTCACAATCACAAGAAATCAGTTATCTGAAAATAAAAATCTAACCTATCACGTGACCTACAGGAATAAGGCAAACTTGCTTTTATCTTCCTTGTTCCAATTGACAATATACCGTGATATTATAATTTCACAAGTAAAATTATTATAATAATATACTTCCAACATTTATTGACCTACTGTCCATCTAAACCATTATAAATAAAAAAATTTGGCATTTTGATTTTAGCTTTCAATTTAGGTTGTTTTAATTTTAGACATTACGTACCCTTTGAGAAGTTAATTATGATGTGAAAATATCTTTCGCTTCTATTATTTTATGTCAATTAGGACAATTAATGTTAGGTGTAATAAGGGGCACCCTAAGGGGCGTATAAGGGTAACCAGGGGGTATTGTAATAAGATTTTCATATTAGTTACATTATTCTGAACTGAAATAACAAACGGCTTGGTTGATGGCCGCGCGAAAAAAACGCCATCTTGCATATAAAATTATCCCGTAGGGTTTTCGCGAAATCCCTGGTATCCTCATTTTCCTGCGACGTCTAGATAAACAACATCCTTAGAAAATGTTGGTGACCGTCCTGCTGGTGGCTGGCGTGGCCGCCTCGATGTGGCTGTTCTGGAGGCGCCAGCACAGGGAGCTGCTGAAAGCAGCAGAGCAGTTCCCCGGACCTAAGGCTCTGCCTTTCCTTGGAAATGCCATGATGTTTTTTTGTTCGCTAGAAGGTATGTTAGCTTCTTATACATTTTACTTTCATATTAGAATAATTTACAAACTGTCGCCAGTTTTGATGTTGGTGTAAACTTTGGGCCTCCTTATTGTGTAACTGTTCAACCCCCTAGTTTTTAAGATATTATTTTCAATGCGATATTGTATTTCGCTGGAATTTCTCCTACATATCGGTTATCTTAAACCATTGTTCATTAATTAGATATTGTTAGTCAGCATACGAGGAGGAGAGTACTGGTGTACTGAGATACAGGCTCCGGTTAAGTTCAGGCGCCAGTCTCCCTCAATCTTTGTTTACTCTCTTACCCTTAACTTTTCAGACCCCAGATTTTGAGATCAATATAGGACAATAGATTTTCCATTGTTCTCTGGACACCGGTGTCCGGTTCGGGTTTGACGAATGTGTTTTAGATCTAAACCACAGACATAGATTTAGATCTATGTCTGTGATCTAAACTTTAACTGTAAGATTGTCGGAGATAAATAAATAAATCTTATTATTTTTTATATACCTACAGGGTTATTTGTAAAACAACGACAACCTCGCATTTGTTGATTATTTGAATAATTCAGACAAGGTTATAGTCCGTGCCAGATAAGTGTGCAAAGAAGACCATTCAGCTCTCAGTGGTCAGCTATTTTTATAATTCGTGAAAAGTTTGCTTTTGCTTTTCGTTTGTTTCAACGACAACTTGTACCACGGTTCTTTTGTTTACCTGTGTTTAGCGATATGCTTCATAGATTTCTTTCGCTCGTTTTTTAGTAAATAGGTTACATTGGTATGAGAGGGCAATAACCTTCTTTGCACACTTATCTGGCACAGACTATAGCTCTTTTTTAATATAAGATGTTAATTTGCCGATCGAGCAGGGGCTGATCAGGTCAACGGTACAAAACACAATTGACAAAAAAATATTTTTTTTATTTAATTTTAGAATTTATTATAACTTTCATATTTTAAGCATTAGCTACCTATTGAATACTCAGCATAAGCAAAACATAAAAAGGTTCAAATATTTTTTTTTGACAAAATTGTGTTCTATGTCGTTGACCTGAGCAGCCCCTGCTCGATCGGCACTTGATAAATTAACACCTTATATAAATATCAAACTAAAAGACAAAGGTCGGCCCGCTTTCGGAGTTTTCTTGCCAGCTCTTTCTTCGAAAGTCTTCTCAATTAGCGGTGGCGTACTTACCTAAGGGCCAAGGGCATAGCCCAGGGCGACAGGATGCTAGGGGCGGCGCACCGCCCCGCTCAGCTTTGCGCGCCCGCCTTTCATGATCGTTACCTATATTTTATTTCTTATTTGTATGAAAAAAATTAAAGAGCCTACACCTTTTTTCTGTTTGTTAAAAAAAACTAGGAAAGTTAATATTTATTGTACCTTTTTGGAAAGCTTATGGAACTAGCTAGTTATTTTACTAATTTGTACGCCAACTTCCATACAGATTTTTTCCCAATAATTTGGCGAAGTTTGAGAAAAATACAAAAAAATATATTGTTACTTTTATTTCAGAAATTACGCAAATTTTGAGCAAACGCTTTTTTATTAATAACCACTAACTTTACAGCTTTCAGAAAAATATCAATTCAATGTTTAGAATGGAGTGGTTTCTTTACTATTAATGGTTTTTGGTAACAATTCAGACAATTTCAAAAAAAATTAATAACCGTCACGTTTTGCAAACGATCCAGAGTTGACTCCTGGTTTACTGGACTTAATTCGTTGCTTTTCCAGGAATAGGTCGAGTTTCCATGTTACACTGTGTGTTTATAACTCATAAATCTCGGGATCATCACTGTTTTATTTATAAGTACTAGGGCGATCGCTTTGCCGAACAGAGCGCGGGCGGCGTCTCGCGTGTTGTTGTGTTGTGTCCGAGTCCTGACTCAGAAATAATCGGGATATCATTAAGGAAAAGGATTTAAAAGAATCTTTTTCTATAGGTAGGTTTGGCGACCCGATCGCCCTAGGGCGCCTTTGGCACGGGGTGTTGTTACAGGCCGCTTAAGGTGGTTAGATATTATTTTAAATAGTTTTTTATTTTTAGCGAAACACTATAAAGATCACTGACACTTATTAACGTTAAAATAAAAAGAAAATACTAGTCAATTTATTTTTAATAACTTACATTGATTTGGAATCTTGTTGAAACCTATATATATACACACAAAAGTGTTAATTATTCTTAATGAAAGAAAACTACTAATTTATATATACGTATATAAGTAGTTACTTGGCAATTAATAAACAATGGCATATTTTTACAGAAATGCCAGTTGTCTTAAGAAAACTACATACTGATTATGGAGACATCGTAAAATTTTGGTTGGGTCCCGATCTGAACATTATCCTCTCGAATCCTGATGATGTAAAGGTATATTAATGTAAAATAACTCTAGCCTAAACAGGTAAAACGTAACTCTTACTGATAACGGCCTCTGTCTGATTAGATTCTTTGCCTTAAAAATAAGTCAAGTTCAATAAAATTCATGATGTTGCAAAATTAGGAGCACAACTGAGATGAAAGTAAATCAATACAACAGTCGGAACTTGGTTTTGCATGGCCTAAATACGACATCAAATCAGTCAGGTTGCTCGAACTTTTAGGCTCAATTGCTTCTCGTTCTAATTCCAAGAAATTTTATATTCAATAATATTAACACACTACTTAATAACATTATGTGCAGCCTCACACCACTTTATTTATATTTTAAAAAATACACAAATACCTACATAGCTCTCAATTTAATCTAAATATCCCTGTATTGTTGCGTTGACAAGATACTGCACTGTTTCAGTTCTTTTTTTTATTATATTTTACTCTATTGTGTTTTTATGATTTTTTTTTATTTTGCATTTTCAATGCTATGTTTAATATTATTATATGATAAATTTTAAATAAAAAGATATTGGAATAAATCAACTCGGCCACAAATGAATTCTCAGATGTGACTCGAACCCACGACCTTTAGAACTTCGTTCCAATGCTCTAACCACTGATATAAGTCTAATGATCTAAGTCTCGGTAGCTCAGTGGTTAGAGCATTGGACCGGATTTCCAAAGGTCGTAGGTTCGAGTCCCATCTGACAATTTACTTGTGGCCTAATTGATTTTTAGGGTTCCGTAGCCTAAGGCAACAACGGAACTCTTATAGATTCGTCATGTCTGTCTGTCCGATGTATGTCACAGCCACATTATTCCAAAACTATGAGGATTACACAGTTGAAACTTGGTAGGTAGATGTATTCTGCAAAACCTGTTGTTTTTACACAAAAATTAATAAATAAATAAATATATATATATATATATATATGGAAAAAATTAACTAGGCCACAAGTGAATTCTCAGACGGGAATCTAATCGAGCACTTATGGCCGAGTTAATTTTTTCCAATATTTTCTATTTAAAATTTACCATAAGTATGCTGTAGATCTTTATAAAAACTTTCAAGGAAAATTGGTTTGAACGAAATTTAGTTGGCAGTTTTAGTAGTTTTAGTTGGTATTCCAATAGTCTCTCTTGAGACCGCGCATGATTCTCCATGGACTGAATTAGAGTAGATATTATTTTTTTAATCACAGTAGTTACGATTTAAGTATTCTATTGTTAAATTTGTATTACACACTCAAAAACTCTCAGCAATATTGATTACTAGTCTTAACTAGTCGTAAATAAAAGCACGAAGTAATTTTTTTCTTTTCTTTTTACAATAACAATCAAACGCGTTTACGTAAGAAAACCACATTTTGAAAAATCCTACGTGAGATTGGGGGATGTGGGAGGGGGTTGAATAAAATCTCACGACATCTCACCAGGGGGGGAAGACCTCACGTAATGGACAACATTTCAAAAATATATAATGCAAATTTTCCTATGCATAATAAAACTAGATGTTAAAATACGAGACACGTATTTTTATTTTTATTATTAGCGTTATATTTGTGTATTAAATCCGTATTTCAAAACTTGCTCATTCTAAAAGAGCGTAAGTGCGTTCTCAGGAAGTTAAATTGGTAAGGCTGTTGCTTATTTCGGATTTAAAAAAAACTGACGTAATGGTTTCTAGTAGCGATGTGACAGTGGTAGAACTTAAATATCGATTACTACATAAAAGTTGTAATTTTCGTTATTTAACCAAAACATGTTTCAAAGATTAACACTTTGGTTAAGATAAAAAAAACTTAATAAAAAAATATATAAATTTAAATTTATACGCACAAATTCGCGTTCATGAACAATATAAACATTTTGGGTATTTAGAATTGAAATGTATATCAAACCATATTGAAATTTAAGGTCTGGTATTTCATTAGTGGAACAAAAAATAACCACTTCGTTAAACACACACAAATTTCTGACCCGTGGTCCACCTGGGTCGCGTGGTGGTTTACCTAGCAAACATAAAAAGTAAATCTATTCAGCAATAATCATAAAAACAATGTATTCCAAAAAACTCAAAACAATCACAAACTGTTTTTTCATGAGGTTTTATTGGCATTATGTAATTAGAAAATATCGAATATCGATATCTTAGATTTTGATCGCTCTTTCACTACTTGAATTGACTGTCATTGTCAACTCAGCCAGAGACAACCATTTTTTTTATATTAGACAGAAATGAAAAGGAATGATTGGATCAAATGCCTGACTTTCTCGATTTGGACTACATTTTAGTTTTTATTAAATATCTCACAAATTACCGATCAGAAAATTCTAAAATAAAAACTGTGAGCTTATGACACTAAAATCTCGAAATGGTTTTTTTATTTTAGTGCTTTATAGAAAATGAAATGTTGTCCATTTATGGACCAAGTTTTAACTGTGTAATCCTCATAGTTATGGAAAAAAGGCTGTGACATACATCGGACAGACAGACATGACGAATTTATAAGGGTTCCGTTTTTTGGCATTACGTTACGGAACCTAAGAAAATTAAGTAAAGAGATCCATGCAGCAGGAGGAGCCCGTGGCGCAGTGTTTCGCGCTTACGGCCTGCGATTGTTAAGGTTAAGCAACTTGGTGGTCCGTTGGTCCCGGTTGCATTAATTTGCAGTCGTTAAATCCCAGCAACCCGCATTGGGCCCGCGTGGTGGGACATGGGTCATTATCCTTATCCATCCCTAAGAAAAGCCAGTGCCCCAGCAGTTGGGACATTAAAAATGGCTGATGACAAGAATATAACCATTTAAAGTTATTTAAAAATCTACCAAATTAAACGCAAACTTAGAAATAAATGGAATTTCTTCGTTCTCTTTACCTTATTTCTATGCATTTTTTTTATTATCTACCTACTTACTTATTTGAATTTTTCAGATTCTTCTCACAAGCTCTAAACTAAGCTTCAAGGGACCGGCATATAAGTATATGAGAGAATTTCTAGGTGACGGGATCATATCTGGCTCAGGTGCGATATTATTTTTTATTTAAAAGTTTCATGTAAAAATGACTCATTCACTTCATGTAGAAATACTGTTTATCTCATAAATGACCATCTGATTTAAATATTATAATATTGTATTGAAGTTAACGTACAAAAGTTATTGTACAATATTAGGTCCAACCTGGAGAAGACATCGTAAACTTGCAAACCCTAACTACGGAAAACGTGCCATAGAATCATACGGCCCGATCTTCAACAAGGAGGTAGATCTTCTGATGGAGGAGCTACGGAAAATGCCTTCTGACAAACAGTTTAACATATACAGCAACATCGTCAAAACTACCAGCTACTCAGTGTGCCGTGAGTACCCACATATAGTTTATTTTTTTACACTTCAAACTTTCTACATATACATGTATCGGTCATCTCATCATATCATCTAGGTATGTTAGTGATAAACAAAAAAATATTAAAATCGGAAACTGATAACTCGCTCGCGCTTGCGAGTTTTACACTCGCAAGTTGATGAATAAGTCGGGAGGCCTATACCTACTAAGTAGAATACATACACATACACAAGAATGTGATGAAGCCAGCTACTCCGTTTGCCGTGAAGACGAATACATTCTAAAATCTGATTTTCCATGTAGGTACATACTGTCATCAAATCATCCAGTGTCGGCTTGATAACAATTATTACCCCTTTGCATCTACTGGGTGCCAAAAGAGACGACTAAGAGACGACCTTATCAACTCTTGATTAGGTAATCGTTATGATATCACCGTTCTGTCCCTTAAAACTTCAAATTTAAGACGAAATGCAATGCGATTTAAATGACATTTAGCGTTATTCGGCCGGATAATCAGTTGGTATTATGGGCCCAAATGAGCACTGCATACGTTAGTAATAGCAAAGAATACTAACTATTACTATAGTTAGTACCTACTCTTCGACTACACTGACGGCAAGCAGCAGCGTCTTCTGAATTTGTAATGAGATATGAAAAATCTGACTCGGGGAAAAAACTGACACTATGTTTCCTATTTGGTCGAATTTAAAAACTGTAACGTATTATCATCATTTGCAGCTTGATCAAAATTTGCAGTGGCTACTCAAACTAATAATTTATAAAGTTATTGGAAAGGCAGTAGATCAAGTACTTTTCGGTGCTTATAAGATAAATCAACTTAGTGCTGGTTTGGATTAAGGAAATTTTTCCAACCATTTATTTTAATTTTTGAAGATGAATAATCGAATTAAATTATTTCAAGCATTTTTATTCGCTTGTAATGTTTTTAGAGGCACAAATGGGGTTAACTAAGAAACAAACATCGAAATTACCCTATCTCCAAGATATTATTGACGAAACTCCAACGTAAGTTGCTTATAAATAGTGCTTTGCATGGTCTAGTATTTGTTTCTTGCTATTAGTAGTATTAGTAGGTTTATAACTACAATATAATTCATAATGTTCCTACCCAATTTAATGGCAAAAAAGTAATGCATTTGTATTTAACCTTCTTATACCCGTGCATTGGTCTCTCAGGCCGTCGAATCAATAATTCGTATTATTCTTCTATAAGTTGTACTAGCCTCCCGCCCGCGACCCGCGACATCGTCCGCTAGGAATTAGGTTATCGCGCGTATTTAGGATGCTGGGGGAGGCCTTTACCATTGCCGGGTAAAGGGCTTCCCCCAAGGATCTCCACGACGATCGGTCCTGCGCTGCCCGCATCCAGATCGTCGTTCCACCTTGTCGGGGGCCTAGTCACGAAGCGCCGGCCGTTGCGCGGTCTCCATTCCAGAACGCCCCAACGGCTATCGATTCTTCTCGCTATGTCTCCCGCCCACTGCCACTTTAGCTGAGCAATCCTTGGTGCGATGTCGGTTACTTTAGTTCTCCTATGAATCTCCTCATTTCCCTCTTCGAGCATAGCTGTCTCCATTGTACGCTGGGTGACCTTGGGCCTTTTTATCAAACCCATAGTTAGCGACCACGTTTCATGTTTCACCACGTTGTTGTTGGTGTGCCATTTATCAGCATTTATCAGTTAAAAAAGTATTTATGTCCATCTCCACGGTTCGATTCAAGTTAAGTCTATACCAAATTTCACTAAAATTAATTCATCGGTTTACGCGTGAAAAGGAACAGCCAGACAGACGTGCAGTCTTTCTTTAGCATTTATAATATAAGCGCATAGATAAGTGTGAATGGAAAAGTAGTAGAAAATGCTCCAAAGCTATCGCGATCAAAGTCACTATGTTTATTTTACATTACTTTTCTATACAAAATTTGAACCCTTTTCTTAAACCATTATGAGTTAATTCATGTCCACCGCATTGGATTTCAAAAGTGATGACATTTTTGCATTCAACATCTAATAAAAAAATAAATGACTTTTACTTTGAAAATAAAGGACTTTTTTACTCAAATTAATCCCCCGTTTCATCCCTTTTGGGGTAGAATTTTCAAAAACGTCGAGAAAGATGATTGTTAATTTTTAAACGACAACCTAAATACAAAGTTTGAAGATCCTGTCTTCAAAACTGACAGACTTTCATACAAACTTTCATCCCCTATTTCACCCGTTTAGAGGTTGAATTTCGATAAATCCCTTTCTAGTGCACCCCTGCACCTCATAAGAAGCCTATGTACCAAATTAGGAGAGACCCAACGGATTGGGCTGTGCGTAGATTAATAGTCAATAGTCAGTCAGGACATTGAATTTTATATATTAGGTTGGGGAAAAAGTCTTTTCGCATATAGTATGTATGAACTTGTAATAACATCTCTTTGGCTAAACTATTTGTATCTGGCTGGTTTTGGTATCATTATAAGTTTAAGTTATAAAGACGATTCCAAAATTCAAATTAGGAAAATGTGTGAATTTCATTTGTTTTTCTTACTGTCAAGATGAGTGAATCTAATGAAGAAATTCGATATATTTTAAAATTTTACTACAAAAAAGGACTAAGTAGTGCAGTGTCTGTGAGAGTAGCACTAATTTGGTTTAAGCGTTTTCAATTCGAAAATTTTGATGTCAAAGATGCACGTCGCTCTGGTCGTCTAAAATGGATGCCGTTTTTAAAAAGTGGAGCAAGTTCGGCATGTCAGTAGTTACGACGTAGCCGAAGAACTGGGAATTGACCCCAAAAACAGTGTTGGCGCATTTAAAAGTGCAGTGTGCGTGGCGAGCTCTCAACGGACGCGCTCATTGCACTAAGTGTGAATTCTTATTCATGTTTCGCGCGGCATTAGCCGCTGCGCGTTATCACTATGGGTTCCATCACATCCAGTACGCCATCGACACAATGGAAAAGGTCAGCATTTCGAATTTCAAAGAAGATGAGATTTGCAGTGGAAAGGCCTGCTGTTTCGGAGCATCAGGAAAGCCGATGAGATGCCATCTCGACGAGGGGATGGAGGTGCGAAGAGTCTCCAGGATATGTCGTGCCGACTTTCGTGGCTAAGGAGCTGCACAAGCTGCCCCCCGTCACTTTCGACCACGTCGACGTCACCAGGCTGTTGAAGGACATCACCTCCCTAAAACCAAATTAGAGGCAGTGCAGTGCAAATTAGAGGCATCAGATAACACCATCTGTGAGTTGCGAGCCCAAGTCATGTTGTTAAGCAATTCGACGGCGGCAAGTAGGTCACCCGTGGGGTGCAAAATGCATCCATCGGCAGTTTCGAGTCGACGCATATGGATGCGTCACCGGTCGCCGCAACTAGCGATGCGCCGCGCTGTATTTGCCTGTAGATGATTTGACCTAGGTGAAAATAACACCCCTTAATTACAAAGTATGGCCATAACCGCTGCGCACTCCCTGAGGTATGCGCGCGGCGAGACGGGGGGGACGCGCTCTGTCAGTCCGCCGTCAACGCTCGTGGCGGCAGGTAGTGTCGCAGACGCACATGAGATAAAAATTCAAAGATGGGTCGTGCGTTATCTGGTGATGTAAAAACCGTAATTTTTAAAGTGGCTGAATATTTTAAGAAAATAAAAGCAGACAGAGAAAGCTTTGAATTCAAAAGTGATGCGAATATTGCCAAAATCGTTGCGGAGGCTACGGGGTACTCTAAAAAAACCGTGCATAGTGTAATTTTTGCGGGTTATTTATCTATGGAAAATTCAAGCCGTTTAAAGTTTCAATCGCCGAAAAAACCAAAAGTTATAAAGATAAAACATGTTGTGGATGATTTTGACCTTGGAGTTATCAGAAGAAAAAATCATCAGTTTTACGAAGTCGAAAAAATAATACCAAGTTTCTGTAAGTTACTATCAAGTTTGAGGCAGGATGGCATATTGAATTGTGGACGGGAATATTTAAGACAGCTTTTACACAAAATGAAACATACATCAACGCCAGTCACCATTCCAGTAAATGTTGGCAATCATCTTCAGAATCCGGAATTCATGCTGATATTGGGAAAGGACGGTGATTGGTAATTCTCCACGCTGGGAGTCGAAATGGCTTGGTGGATGACGTATTGACTATATTCAAATCAGATGCTAAAACTGGCGACTATCATGGAGATATGAACGGGCCTACTTTTTATAAGTGGGAAGATAAAAAGTTAAAAGATAAGTTGCTGCCAAATTCTATTGTTGTAATGGACAACGCATCTTACCATAGCGTTCAGGTTGAGAAGAAGCCAACTATATCAAGCATCAAAAGAGAAATGCAAGACTGGTTGCTACGCTACAACGTAGAATTTTCAGGAACAGTGACAAAATCTTATCACAACTACACAAAAAAAACCCGTGTATAGAATTGACGAACTCCTGCAAGCCCGTGGACACACTGTTCTGCGTTTACCTCCGTACCATCCAGATTTAAATCCTATTGAGTTGATCTGGGCTGATGTTAAAAACAACATAGCCCAAAACTATATTAACTATATCGTCAGTGGAAAGGCAAAATTACTTAAACGCCAATTTGGCCAAAATGAGTTATATATATATATTCGGAATCAGCGAATTTTTCTGCGTCGATCTATCTAGGTATCATTCTAATCAGAGCACTTTTGTGGCGCTTCAGTAACCGATAAAAAGGCGGTTTTCTTTGTTTGCTAATTACTGAAGCGACACATTTTTCGGTCTTTTTTTAACGAGTGGCGTTTAAGTCATATTTAATTCCTATAAATTCACAATTGTCTTTCTAAGTAAAATTGACTTTCTCCTTTTTTTTATCGATGCAGCCTTAGTATTTTTGCTCTTCTTGTGATTAGAGATA
Organism: Chrysoteuchia culmella; assembly: GCA_910589605.1. Taxonomy (NCBI): domain Eukaryota; kingdom Metazoa; phylum Arthropoda; class Insecta; order Lepidoptera; family Crambidae; genus Chrysoteuchia; species Chrysoteuchia culmella. The sequence goes on from OU342659.1 coordinate 14,354,934, forward strand.
ATCTAAGATAAGTAATTTTGATTACGTCAATCGGGAAAGGTATGGCGTTTAAGTAATTTTGCTTTACTACTTTCTGACTGCTACTGAGGAACTTTGTAGGCTTTAAGAAGATATGGCAAATCATTTTTATCGAGGGAGTGGGCGTTTCAGTATTTTAGCCTTACTTTTATGGAGCAAGATTGTGAGCTATCAGCAACTTTGTTTGGGAATTGGGAGTAAATTTTCTCTAAATGACTATCCAACACCAGCCCAGGTTATTGGAAAGGTTTGACCCATTAGTCTCTAGATACTGTATTAACCTGTCTAATTTAATCTTGAAAAAAAAACCTTAACCAGCTCATTAAGGGGCCTATAGGGTGGTAGGCCGAGGGATCGTCCGGCCATCGACCATCTTTTGTCAAAAGACGAAATTTACCCTGTTTCCAGACCCGCGAAAATAGGCCGGCTTCCAGGAACGTGTTCAGGAGCTCAACATGTTATGGAGAGAATACGTTCTGGCACGCCGTTAGGACCCCGGGTCCTTCTTTTCCCCCTTAGTCGGTGCATGGCCAGTTCTAATTCCTCGAGGTATCTTGCGAGTATTCCTCCAATTTATACATCATTCATCGCTGCGGCGGCAGTGAGGAGAGGAACTTTTGGCAGCTCTGATGGAAACGGTAGAAATTATCTCCTCCAGTAGTTCGGGATTGAAAGTGTCGGTCGGTGATGCTGATTGGCGTGATTTGCTTTGTTCCAATTCTGTAGGGCCGTCCCGTTTTTGGCTGTGTTATGAACCTGATACAGCTCTTCCTCTATGTCAAGATCCCTTCTTCTTCTACTATAGCGGTGACGCATATAGGATCTTTTGGCTCTTACACAGGATATTTGCGAAGTGGCCACCTCCTCATTCTACCAATATACCCGTTACTTGGTGGGGGGATATCTTACTCTTGCCATTGAGGCGTATTATAGCCGACAGACACTTTTCCATCTTCCTGGCCCTTTTGGAGATAGTTTTCGAACAAATATGATTTGACAAACTCGTACTCAGGACACGGCACTGAAAATGTTTCCACATATTCGATGGCTTTTCATCTTTTTTACAAGGTTGGCTAGTGCAGAGGAGGTGAAGTTGATTGTGTGTGATCCACCAATTATCACCTCATCTTCGAAAAGAAGTGCGGCAGATCTCCAGTTTGCTACACTACAATTCTGTATGTTGTGTGAAATGAAACCGGGTGAAAAAGCAGCCCTTGACGAGTTACAAGGTCTCCTGCCGTAGGATTTGTAAACCAATGGCGTAGCTTTCAGACGTTCTTAAGTGCTTGAAGCTTGTGCAAACTAAACTGAATAAAGTATTTGAGTTTGAGTTTACTACTGCCAATCCCATTGCGCAGACCAACCAAGGACTGCTTCTTTCTTGTAGGTGACCACAAGGCCGCATCCTTGGCGTTAACGTCGCCTAGTACTATAACTGTTATTGGGGTCAGACAACCTATGACACCATAAAAATTGTTCAGCCAAATTTGTAGATCTGATAAATCTTTGTATGGCGAGAAGTATGTTCCTATCCTACTATATTCAACCCATTCCAAGTGGTAACCACGTATCCCGGTCCCATCTCCTTAATTGTGAGTGGAGAAGAATAGTGTCTGTGGGATAGGATCACTACTGCTCCCTTGTCCTCTGTATTACAAGCCCAGTAGGAACGATTTGATACACAGTAGGGTTCCGCAATTACAATACCACTCCGTCGCCGACTGGATCATAGAGTGGCGCAGTGGTTGAGGTTTCCTTAGAGAAAGTTTATGTGACCTCTGTCCATTAGTGTGTATCCATAACCTCCACAGCTGAGGCGCTGACCGTCCCCTTACGAGAACTGAATTTCACCTTATTCAGATTTCCTCTATTTGGCGAAGGAATACAATTTCTTCTGCCCATCACATAATTAAGTGTTAATTTTGCATCGGCATATACTCCTCATTTTGATTCAAACTAGCATTAGGCGGCGTTATGATCTCAATGATTTGTTGCTGTTCTTTTAAATAATGTTCCATTATCCACTTTTTTTATAATGACGTCTGTATTGGTAAGGTAATGTTCCAAGTACCTATATTACCGACTTTAATCTGTGTACTTCAGTAAAATGGAAGATATCTTTCCAAATCAACCAATCAGTCTTTAGTATTATTATTGTAGTTCCAAAGTACTATTAACATATAACGTCATTTAACCCGCAATAGAAGTACGACAAACTTACTTTTAAGTCATTATAGCAAAGTAACATAAATACTGATCACCTTTTAAGACGTTGTGATAGACGCATGAAAATGGAAGACGTGTCCCGGAAGTGACTCTGGTTTACCAGCTAGCAGTATACTTATATTATAAGTATTTTTGCCATACTTCAATTTCTTTATTTCTGTGTTATCAGAAATTTTAAACTACATATAATATTTAACTTGACGACTATGAGTAAATCTGCCTTGCTCTGAAATGAGGCTGCTTTTACTGAACCGCCAATTATTTCCTAAACTTTCATTCAAAACCTGAGCCATCATACTATTAAAAATAAAAGAAGAAAAAACTTGCCTAAATCAAGTTAGTTTATTAAAATCGGATGATATGTTAAAAAGATATGATTTTTTTTGTGAAAAAAAAAACTTTAAATGGCTTTTTCTCGAAATGGTGTTTTGGCGTTTCAGTAATTTTGCCTTTCCACTGACGATATTAATTCTTCATTAGACGACAAGATAATCATATTGAATAAATTGACAGAAAAATGGCAGAGATGCGATGATCATATCCAAAAAAATAAAAATGATTACTGGAATCGCGATATTAGGTTTGATAATATTATCGATTCATTCATAATAAATTTGCAAGCCTCTGATTCAAGTTCCAATGGCGATACGGACGATGAAGATGATGACGAAATGGAAGATGAAGTTGAAACAGAAACTTTACTACTTATACTAATAAGTATCTATTTGTTTGTAATTATAATAAATTTTCAATAAAACAAATCCTAATTTGAATTATAAGTTTAGTTCTTATTCATCAACTGCCGAGGTATTTATACAATATCGAGTATAATGTAGATTACATTTTTATCAACTAATAAGATAATACAACGAATACATTTTTATCCACTAAAGTGCCTCGGACCACCGTTCCGTCACAAGTCTTGCCTTAGAAATGTAAACTGATATCGTCTATATATATCAGTTTACATTTCTAATCACATCGTATAGATTTGTCTGACGTGTATTGATGTCATGTGAACTCATGCTCTTTTTTCCCCGGCTCCCACCTCGCCGCGCATACCTCAGGGAGTGCGCAGCGGTTATGGTCATACTATATCAAAATATTTTTTTAAACTTGCTTGAGAGGCTTTCTCAAAATCCATGATGACATAACGTGGAGACAATTTAATACCTTCTGATTCACGGGTGTGTAATGTATGACATAATATTACATGAACTAACGATCAGTTGATATAATAACATTTCATATAATTACATTTGACATACCGATTACATTACATACCATACGAATCATCTAATTTCATTTACCATAATTTCATTTGGTATAAAAATCGATTGGCCTAATAATTATTTGACCTAATCATTCAATGATATAACGCTTCTTTACATAACATTCATAAGTATAGTCTAATCAACGTTTCAAATAATTTTGTTTTAACTATACTTTAAATGCCATAAAAACTAAAAAAAAAAGTATTTTACAGTATTATGGTGATTTTAGCGCCCAACGCCCAACGCAAGCAAGCATGCAAGCAAGCATGCAAGCAAGCATGCAAGCAAGCATGCAAGCAAGCATGCAAGCAAGCATGCAATCAAGCATGCAATCAAGCAGGCAAGCAAGCATGCAAGCATGCAGCAGGCAAGTGTTCTGTCTGTCACAGCTCCGGCGCTGCGAGGCTCCGGCGGTCCCACGCGTGCATATCGACGCAGATGGTTTTAGCTCACCACCGCAGCTTCGGCTTGCTGGCTGGCTTAGCCGGCCAGCCTCCTCCTGCTCCTCTGCACGCGGGCCGCCTCACCCCTCCGCGCCTACGCGGGCTTAAATTACACTCTAGGGGTAGGGCATACAAGACTACGTGTAGTCGGTTTTTAGGCGATTCGTTTTTGTCACTGACTAGTATGTACTAGATAGCTTGTGCTGTCGCTATAGCTATCAAACTTCAAACTCTCATAAAACCCTTCAACAGCAGGGTTTTTTAAAAATTTCTACATATTTATATTCATCTAATGGATTCACTATTGTATTTTTAGTATGAAAGTGATAACGTCAGCGAGTGCCCTTGTAGGGGGTTTTAAAAATTGATAGCTATAGCGATACCACAAGCTGTACCGTTAGGCGGTCGGGGTGCAGGGGGGCCCTGGTGGTGGGCTCCGCTCCCTCCCCCCCACCGTCCCCCCTTCCACTGGCTTTCTGTTTTATGAACGATATTGAGCGATTAGGTAGTTATTTCAATTTTATAACAAGAGTTTATTATTACATATAAAATTAGGTCAAATGATACGTATATGTATTGATAGTTATGTAAAGAAAACATTATATCAAATGAAACTTATGGGATATAAACGTTAGGGTAATTGAAAATATGGAAAATAATAATTATAAGAAATGAACAATAGGTTACATTAAAATTATGTCATATAGTTTTAGGTCAAATAAAAATTATATCAAGTGAACGTTAGTGCCATTGAAATTAGATCAACTGTTTTTATGCCAACCGAATCGCACCATTGCATAAGTTTTGTTCTCACTTTGGCAAACAGAGCCGTGTATTGTATTTAACTGTTGAATTATATTAGGTACCATTTTAAAGGTTCCGTCCATTAACCAAAATTTTGATTGACTTAAATAGGATAACAGTTTCTTGGTGGTATAAATAATCACTCTTTTCCCGTTACGAAGTTTCTCTTTTACAATCAATTCATTTTCAATTTCATCACATTGTAAGTTATTTTTATCAAACTCAAAATCTATATTATCGGGTTCTTTAACTAAATGGCTACATTTTTTCTTTAATCTGTATATGCTTTGTTTTATATTATTTATAGCAGGTAAATGTGGCAGGATTGCTTGTGATGTTGATGCTACACATGTATTAATTAATTCACTAGGCCTTTTCTAACATCTTTTTTGACCTCCTCTTTAATTGTGTTTACTGTTTCAGCAATTTTCATCCTTAATGGGTCTAAACGTTTCATCATACATTTGTTTAACAGAGTGTGTACACCATTTTCCTCTGAAGTTATTACCCGAACATTACACTTATACTGTTGATGTTTGTACCTTTCACACACCCAGTAATATTTTTCCTTATAGAACCGATTTTTTTCGTAAGTAAAACCGTCACAACTTAATGTTATGCCACCCTTGATAGTTTTTAAAAGTTCACATTGATTCATTTTAAATACTTAATCCTTTAGTTATTTCAAAAACTTTTCGATAATACAGAAAACAAACGTATGTATCCTGATACTTCAAACAAAATGACACAACAAGTCAATTAAGTAACATGTAGGTAGAAGGAAAATACTTCTCGCGGTAAATTCATAACGCCTTGAAAAATTTTAAAGCAAAAGATTAGTTCTCTGTACAAATTTGTGCAAAAAAATATTAATAGGATAAACATTACATTACATTACATTAGTGCATGGATATTAATACTATTTAGTAAAGCGTTTTATGTGTTTTAAACATTATGGATTGTAATATTTATAGCAAAAAAAAATTAGGACATTTTATATTCATGGAATTTCAATTTTAGGGCACGTTATATTATGAGACATTACGTTAGGACTTATAAATATTATAGAAAAGCCTTTTATGTCTTTTAAATATTATAGAATAAAATATTTATAGCAAAAGGAATTCGATCATATATTATATTTAGGAATTTCGATTTTAGGGCAAATGATATTATGAGACATTAAGTTAGGGCTACGTATCATTCGGGCACATGATGATTATGACACAAAACTTTATGACACGTTAAATTATGGAAAAAAAAAATTATGAGACAAAATAGAGAACCCAGATAACTATTTTTTCGTGTTCTGATTTAGTCGTTCATTCAATGCGTAAGTATGGTTTACGACTTTTTTCCACGAGAAACTCATATGTGTAAGAAGGGTTGCGTACTTTTTCCAGGTGAAATATCATCTTACTAATCGTTTTTTTTTGAGATTACAACTTTACTTAAAGGGAAAAAATAAAAGATTTTTACGCAATATCTGTTTTTACAGATTAATTTATAAACAATAAATTGCTTTTCAATGATAAATTACCACAGTTAGTGACATTATTCTAAAATACACTTCGTGGCAGACCAAGAATGAGATGGCCCCTAGCTAGAATCCTTCCAAGCGGCCTGAATGGGTTTGCATGGATTGGATGCAATAGAAAGAGCCTGCGAGTTAAAAACAATAGTAAATTGTCAAGTTACACTCAGACATTATAACTAAGTCTGAAGTCCGAAGAGAGGGAGAGGACTCGATAATCCTTTATATACCTTTTGCATTTATATACTACCCAGGGGGTTATCAACTGTCTCTAGGTGGTGACGGTTTCATCGTCCGAAAGTCCCTTGTTAACAACGCGGTTAATCGTCGGAAGTGTGGCGAACCTGGTACTCGAAATATCCGTTTGGGTAATTATTCTGACTACCAACCAGGTATCGGTATTAGCTGAATGTTATGTTCCATCACTATCATCCATAACTCCATCTTCAAACATCTGAGGTACCAAAAATGGTCCTGAATCAGTCTAGCAGGTACAGTAAAAATCTATAGATTCTATCATGTCGACGAAGAAACAAATATTCAAGATTTCACTGTGAACAGTGTCAAGACTAAAGCTGGAAAGATCTCGGCTGATAAAATTGACGCTTTGACCATTACCGCGTAAAACGTTTTGAAAATGGGCGATAATAATGGCGGAAAGAGACGTGAAGTGATTAATTTCAGTAGATGCTTATCGTTTCGGCAGCTAATTAGGCAATATACGTGTATTTGACGACGTTTGAGACTTTCTCTAGATGGCGAAACTAAAAACTGACGACGGCCGGAACAGTTTATTGACACCTGAAATCTTGAGGGAGATCGAGAATTTCTTTCTATGAGCTACAGAGCTGAGGGCCATCTTACCAGACACCATAACGAAGATATCCCTAACGTCAGCCTATACGAGATTAGTATCACTCAGAAATAACTGAAAATCAACAACGCAACGGTGATGACGGAATCACTACAGAACTTTTGAGAGCGAGTGGTAAACCCAACAATTTTTTTTGTAATAACAGTAAGTGCTACATGAGTGTTTAAGTAGAATCATAAAAAACTCAGTTGCTATCAAGGCACTAGTCATCGTTAGTAACTGTTAGCAGACACCTTACAACTCCTTTTAGTGTTTTGTAATTCATACGCATATAATTAACTAACTCCATGATACGTTATAAATTTTTCTTTTATTACGGTTACTCCTCTTGGAGGTTTTACATTTATCCTTAACAACACAGTAAAGTTCAATGCTATTATCGGAGTTCTAAACCATTTATTAAACTATAAGCATCAAAAAAGGTTTCCCTTAAGGTTAAAATTATAGTTAGGAAATCAATACTTTTAGTCCTCCAGAAGTTGTGCTATTCCGTCATTGGCGAGGGTATGCTAAGGCATGCAGCATAAGTGAGGTGACTTTGTTATTTAAAGAGGGTGACAAAACCCTCTAGAACAATAACAGACCTATCTCACTTTTGACCCATGTCTAATTGTTTTCGATAGTGATTACGAATCGTCGCTCGCAGGTTCCGCGACTTCTAACTTCCCGAACAAGTCAGGTTCTGAAAAGGCTTTAGCACCATAGACCACATTCACAGGTTTTTTAATTTCTATGTTTTTGCGGACAATGAGTTTACTAATTGATTATGTGAATGTACATGAAATTGAGATAGTTTGGGTGTGGGGTCTAATGACCCAGTTTTTGAAAGATCCCACCCTGCGCCCCGACATGCGATTCCATACATGACGGAGTACTCAGGGATGGGGGGGGGGTGGAAGAAGGGTAGAGGGCGGAATATTAAAAGAATGGAAAGATAGAGAGATATGAAAGGAAAAAGGAGACAGAGATTGACCCCTAGGGGCGATTAAAAATAAGGTATAAATATAAATAATTAAAAATAATAAAATATATAGTGAGTGGGGAAGGCGTTGTATTAAAACTGTTGGGTATCCGGGAGTCTCTGATTGTGATGTGTTGAACGTTTTTAATTTGGAAAAAACTACTATAATATAGGAGCAGAAGGCTCTAATGAGGCTGGGCTTAGAGATTAGGTCCTCGAAATGGAAAGGTGATCCGTCGAGAATACTGCAGCGAGAAAGGTACACGTCTCTTTCGTTTGCGAATCTGGGGCAGGTTTCGATCAGGTGGAACGGCGTTTGCGACGACGCATGGTCGCAGGGGCAAGTATCGGTCGCTTTTAAATGGAACCTAAAGAGATAAGTGCAGGTTATACAGACGACCCAGGAGTAAAATCTGTCACTTTGATAGGCGTTCGTGAACTATGATTAAGTGATTTAGTCCTTAGGGCTGAGACCTAGAAGTACCTGAACACAGTGCTCTCAATGTCACTGTAGTGCTTCCCAAAGAGTAGGACTTGCGATGAACATGGCGACTCCCGATCCCGATACAGCCGATTTACTCGTAACTAGTTTCATCGCATTACTTGCTGTTATTTAAAATAAATTTCTATAAAATTCAAATAGTTGCTAGCTTAACCAGCCTATTTGGCACAAACTATTTTAAAGTTGAAAGGGTTGCTCGCGAAATAGCAATCTTGTCTAATAAAATATTCTGCGTGAAGTGAAATACCTCAGACTAGGGTCTGAGATCACCCCGCAAGAACGTTGACCAGATTTCGTCCGAAGGTCATATTTCCGCCCACTCCTGCTGCGCATCCTGTCCACGGCACCGGGACCGCAATAGGGGAAGTACCGAAACAGGAACAAAGCCAAGCTTATTAATTCTTTGGCTTCACCCACCTGACCCACTACCTGCCAGTGTATGTTTAATCTAAAATTATCATCAAAATTTCGAATTCTCATGTTATACCCGATCCTGCTGATGTAGGGAACACTACACTCGAAGTTATTGCCCATTTTGTTTACCTACGACAGACAGATGAGACAGATGGTCCAGGTAGTCCAGTAGGTATGTAAACGGAGTAAGTTCTGTAAATAGAGTTAGGTAAGTAAATACAAGGTTACCCAGTGCGCGATGGGTAAGCTTCTATTTACTATTACTAGTAGTAACAAAGTTACCCATTGCGCAATCGTGAGAGACTTGCTTGGTGACCTGCGTGAGCACATTAGTAAAGTGCAGTGGGTTTCATGTTTAGCTTGTACCGACTCTTCTCCTACACGAAGCAACAATTAACTTATATATTTTTATGTGGAAAAAAAGTAGTTTTGCTAATTACGACACTAAACGTTAATACCACGTTTTTGAAGGGTTAATTTTGTGATTTTGCGGTTTTCAGTAGCTTCGTAATTTGTGGTCTGTGATTGTTTAGTGTTGTGCAAATGTTTAAGTGTACATGTGTTACTTTTTACTCGCGACTAATACGATTTTGATACGGTTTTCAGTAATGGGTATTATGTAGCACAATGTACCTACATGATACCTATGCTCTCTAAAAAGTTTTCAAAATTAAAAAAATTCAAATAACCCACGACGGTTAAAACTTAAACTGATAAAAGTATAAAATAATTTAAAACACCTCTACTTAGTTATCCGTCGGGGGCTGCCATTTAACATAAATATAAATAAGTAAGTATAGCAATCAAATATCTCCAATTATTCACGTTACTATAAAACTGTAAGACTAGTTAATTTAATGGCAGCCCCCGAGGATAATTAAGTCTGGTTTTTTAAAAATTATTTTATCGTTTTTCAGTTTACTTTTCAACTAGCAATAGTCGGTCTGCGAGACCGACGCGGGTATATGTGTTACTATTTCAAGTATGTTAATACTGTTGATTTTTTTCCCAATATTACTTAATAAAAAATATTAAAAGCAATAATTTATTTTATCTGTGTATAATATTTATTGAGTGCATTATAAAATTTTATTTAAGGACCGTTTTTATTAGTTTTTATTCATTTTATCACAAGTTTAGACGAAAAACGAAACGAAGAACGAAAAAGATATAACATATTTGAAAATTGATAATCCAGGACCAGCATCTTCTCGAAATCATCAAACAGTTTGTCATTCATTCGGCTTTTCAAGACAAACAAAAATACACATGAAATGCAAAAATTAAACATTTTGTCTTGAGTGAGCAGTTATACTTATTATAACTGCTGATTATGATGATTTATACTTATTATGCTATTTTATTACTTATGTTATTTTAATTTAATACATTACATAGTTTAATTTTTTGCTTACATAAGAAAAAAAGATGATTATAGTTATTTTACTAAGGATACGAAAAATTATGGCTTTCTTTTATATTCGCTATGTGTCTGATAAGAAAGCTCAAGGTCACCCAGCGTGCAATGGAGAGGGCTATGCTCGGCATTTCCCTACGTGAATCAGAAATGAGGCGATCCGTAGGAGAACTAAAGTAACCGACATCGCTCGAAGGATTGCTCAGCTGAAGTGGCAGTGGGCGAATCGACAAATAGCGAGAAGAACCGATGGCCGTTGGGGCGAAAAGTTTTGGAATGGCGACCGCGCACAGGACGACGCTCCGTGAGTAGGCCCCCGACAAGGTGGACCGACGATCTGGTGAAGGTCGCGGGAAGCCGCTGGATGCGGACTGCGCAGGACCGATCGTTGTCGAGATCCTTGGGGGAGGCCTATACCCAGCAGTGGGTGTCAAGTGGCTGAGACGACGACGACGACGAAAAATTATGATTTTTTTAAAGAGGCTACTATAAAGTAAATAATAATTTTTTCCGCCTTTTTCAATCAGTTTTTTTAATAAATTTTATCCTCCTCTTTTAAACAGAAACAAAAAATAATTCAAAAGTACATCACTACTACATTAAAAACGAGCCAAAGTTTCTGTCTGAGAGACTGTGTTTTGTGTTTTTCACGCGGGTATACGAAGATTAAGCTTTCAACAATTTCTGTATTTGAACAATTTTGGTTTAACTTAAATAAACTTTGATATACATACCTACATCTTATGTTTTGGCGCGCACTGTTTATTGAAATAAAATAACTTTTACGAATATCAAACGCGTTATATTTCGCGAACTAAGTTGTAATTGTCCGTGGTCACGGGATGACTCATCCCGTGACCACGGCAGCTGAAAAGGTGCCGAAATGTCGGGAAAATAAAAAAGACCCCTAAAAAACAAAAAATACGGACAATTACAACTTAGTTCGTGAAATATAGCGCGTTTGATATTCGTAAAAGTTGTTTTATTTCAAACTTCGATATAATTTCGAGAACCAAACATTATTAGGTTCGATGTGTGGTGAGAAGAGACAAAATAAATCAGATAAATATGATTTGATTTGACAAATGAATATATTTATAATAAACTTTAAATAGAAAAATATTGGAAAAAAAATCAAAAATCATAATATATCACAATTATATACTTATAAAAATATTTACATATAGATCCTATCTCAAAAACTATGTACACTTCTATTAAAACAAAATGTAACTGCTTTTCAGTTTATACGATATAGTCTTCAGCCGAATGACAAAGTGGTATCTTCAGATAGATCCAGTATTTTGGGTATCCGGCCTTTACCAAATTCAACGAACATTTAATGCCAAAGTATCTACATTCGCCAAAGAAGTCTTGAACCACAGGAAAGAACATCTAAAGAGTGTAGAACATGAATTAAAAAATACGCATATGGATATGGAAGAAGATACCACGCTTAGCGTTATAGATAGGTTTATATTGTCCGACGAATTGAATAGCGAAGAGTTGGAGAAAGAGACATTTACCATATTTGCAGTTGTAAGTAAAACATTTATTCAACTATACTGTACTATATCAGGTATCATATTATTACAATGATAACTAGCTTATATATGCATTGTGCTATAAAGATGGGAAATAACAAGAAACAACTAACATTTTACTATATTCCGAGCCAAATAAATGTGTATAAAATGTCATTCACCTCTCCTGTACCAAGAATTCTCAAAACTTCGCGACCACTACCGTTCTCTTTTGTTACTACGTTTTTTTGTCCTTCTGAATACTTACAAGGACAAGCTTCAAGAAAATAGATGATGATATTCTGTCATATTTGGGCAACTCGAGATATTCAATACTAGCGGCCGTCTCCGGTGTTACCCATGTCGTTTCCGTTCCCGTTGGAATATCAGTATAAAATTTATCCTATGTTTCAGTTTAGGCCATAAACTATCAGTGCGCTGTGTGCCGAATTTTACCTAAATCCGTTCAATTATCCCATTGTTACTCAATCACGTAAAAATGCGCTGTGTGCCGAATTTTACCTAAATCCGTTCAATTATCCCATTGTTACTCAATCACGTAAAAACGGCTAAATACACTTGGATGGAAATTGCCGCACAAATAGTTTATTGCCTGGATCAAAACATAGGATACATTGTATTCCGATATTTTATTATATATGATATTTTATTCCGATTTTTCCTTCTTTCTATCTCTTTCTTTTTTTGTTGTTGCCATTGTATTTTTATATTTATACACTTTAACACAAGTACCTGTAGTACTTCATGCACTCTCAAACGTTTCTTCGGCGGTTACATTCCCTAAAATATGGTTGAGCGAAGCGATGGCTGGTTCATTCGATATGCTCGTGAACGGGTGCCGCCAGCGGAAATGGGTCTAACTTCAGTGTGCTTGTCTTAACGTTGCGCTTAGAGTTTAAATATTTTCATATAAAATAAATTGATATTGACCTGTATGTACGTCACAGCTTGCAGTACAGTAATCTTGTAATTCGAGAAATGTTGTAATGTATGATAACTCCTTCTTTGCGAGTTGAAAATTGTATACGGTTGAGATAGCTATAAAATTTACTTTTATTTTAGTATTTTTTTGTGATGAAAATTGACCTTACTGTTGGGTTTAAGGTCACTTTTTAATTTGACGATTCTGTATGAAATAAAACAGGTAGAAATAGCACTTGACGAGTTTCTTGCCGGTTTTTCTCGTTGCAAGGTCTCTCACCGTCTTTTTGACGTTCATAAGTGCTTGTAACCTAGACTGAATAAATGATATTGAATTTTGATATTCCTACGGAAACGGAAACCACGCGGGTAAAACCGGGGGCGTCCGCTAGTACTGAATATCTCCCAACCTTGCCCAAAGGTGACAAACTGTCATCATCCATTTTCTTGAAGATAAACATGACCTTGTAAGTATTCAAAAGTAAAAAAGGCAAACCCAACATTTTAGGGGTTTTCGGTTGGCTACCAGACTATAATAAGTTTAAAATTAATTCAATAGACCCACTAACACTACTGCAACCCAAAAGAAGAAACTGCCGCCGTTATATTTTAGTAGGTCAGTAAGAAATGAATGATGATATAATTTTACTGCACGTGTCCTACTGATTCGTACATTTTCTGTTGTAACTTTTTTGGGGTTGAATACCATGAAACACAAACGATATTGTGTTAGCGACAGTTTCGTATGGTGAATGATAGCTGTCGCTAAGTTTTGAGAATTCTTAGTACAGGAGAGGTGAATGACACTTTATGCACATCTATATGACACGGACTAACTTGAACTATTTAATTATTTCAGAACCAAGAAGCGGTAGCTAAAACTACTTCATACATATTGCTAATGATGGCTTATCATCCTGAATGTCAGGTATTTACTCAATATGTGTAAGCCATTAAGACAAACTAGAAACTTATATTAATGAAGAATAGGCACTCAAGCACATCTTAAGTTTGTTCGCGCACTCATAATTGAAATAAAACAACTTTTGCGGAATATTTAGTGCGATTTATTTACCCGAAATATATATTTGTCGATTATTTGAGGTTTTTTGGTTTCCCGACTTTTCGGCACCTTCTCAGTTGCCGTGGTCATACGGGTTGACTAGCTACTTATAAGTCTACCTTCACAAAATTGATTTATTATTGCGTTCGGAAACGGTTACATAATTACTAATTAAAAGTTAATAATTTTTACTATGGCAACAAATATTGAGTACATCCGAAAAGTTATAGTACCAATTATATATTTCGGGTCGCACTAAATATTCCGCAAAAGTTGTTTTATTTCAATAGGCACTTATAAAATGCTAACGTAACGAACAAATAGAGATGTGGAAGCACCGAAAACCTATAGTACTATTGGACCGTGAAAGTTATTGTATTCTCAATACACTAATTGAAAAGGAAAATTAAACAACGGTACTTATCTGCAGGGTTTGTCATTTGTGTGTCTTCTTATTCTTTACGTTTGTTTTGTTTGTTTTCTTTGTGTTCATATGTAAAAGTAAAAAAAGTGTTCTTATTATTACTTTTTTATTTTTCCCGAAGGAGAAACTCTCCAATGAAGTGAGGCGCGTGCTAGGCGACTTGGACCGTGAGGTCACTGATGAAGACCTGAAGCAGATGCCGTACTTGGAGATGGTGTTTAAGGAGGTGCTGCGGCTGTTCCCCGTCGGAGCCATACTGCAAAGGATGGTCACAGAAGACTTCGCATTAGGTAAGTATATGTCAGTGGTACTTGGAACAGGACAGACAATGATCACGATGCTGAGTAATGATCATGTCATGTACCTATGTGTGACATTGGACAGTTATGTGCACTCCTGAATCTCGTGGAGTTTTATTATTATTACAATATACGCGTATTAGTCTGCTTATGTTGAGAACCGAACGAATGTACTGTCAATTTATTTTAATAGATTTTCTTAATTTTAACTTCATTATAGGATCATGCTACCTCCCGGCCGGCTGCTCGTTGATGATACCTATATACCTAATCCACCGCGACCCTCGGTACTGGAAGAACCCGGATGTCTTCGACCCCGAGAGGTTCAACCCTGAGAATATGGAGCGACAGCATCCTAACACTTACATCCCCTTCAGCTTGGGGCCTATGGATTGTTTGGGTAATAAAAAAAAGTTATTTGCTAAATTTACTGCAGATATTGCAGAGGTGATGACTCGTGCAAGGCTTCACCTTTATTTATTTATTAAGAAAATCAACAGCGCATAATAGTATGGTACTTAATGGTAAGCAAGTTTAATACAGAAGATTATTGGCCCTACGGCCAAAAACAGGTTTTCCTCAAATAACAAAAATATTTGCATAAAAGGGTTTATCCCTTGGACGAATTAATTCGTCCAAGGTTTATCCTAAGTAGGTAAATTTAGTAAAATAAATTATACGTTTTAACTTTTTTTTTTTACTTACCTCACATCATTCAGAAGACTATAGGTAGGTACTTAACTAAACTGATATGATTTTTAAGTTTTTTGCATTTTCAATGCTATTTTAATGCTTATGATAAATTCCCATCTCGTCTGAGAATAACGTATGAGCCGAATCGATTTCTACCAGTATTTTACGATAAAAAGGGTTTTTGTTGCATGCATGAAATAAAAGTAGTAATCGATTACTTTACTAAAACATTTGCTTCGCACTGATAGTTTAGAGAATTTGAGTTAATACTGTTATATTTTAATGGTGCAAGTTATTATTAAAAAAAAATGATTATTTTCCAAAATTCTGTTTATATGCTCGGCTAATACAGGTTTTTTTACCTCCCTATGGTATATTTTAAATCTGAATTATTAGGTTCTTTCTCATTCAATTAAGTGTTTTAAAAGAAACCTTTGTTCTCCATTTTCGCATTGGGTGCCCTCATAAGTACGCATCATCTAAAATTCGGAATGACTTACCAGGGTAAATCTTCGGGCGGTTTGAACGCCGTCATTGTCCTCAACATATTTATATATTTTTAGAGTAATAAAATTCTGTCCTCGTGTCCAGTTACGAATATAGGTCACAGACGAGTAGCGTTTAGCGCCTTAACCTTTATTATTTTCGCACTTATGCATGACACTTTATATGTTGAGGATAATGACGGCGTTCAACCGCCCGAAGATTTACCCACCACCACCAGCTATTTGATCTGATTTTATTCGTTTACTTCCGAACTTTAGTAAAAAAATACGTGAATGGCTCTTAATCAGCAATCCCTGGCACTGGCTTCAGTCTAATCGTAGATTACGTGAAACTATCATTTATGTAAAACTAGTTTCCGCCTGCGGTTTCACCCGCTTGATTTTCGTTCCAGTAGGAATATCGGGATAAAAACTCTGTGCCAAAAATCAAGTCTATTGGTTTGCTTCGTTAGGGCGTGAAGGATGGACAAACAAACACACTTTCGCATTTATAATATTAGTTATGATTATTAGTCGCTCTCATACCTTCTGTTAATACTACTTGATGTCTATGATTATATTTTGTTCGGCTTTATTTGGTGAAAGGTATGGCAGAATAGCATTGGCTGTGGCCTCTCTGCAACCGCTAAACCATAAACCGTTTTGTCTACAATTTTTTTTTCTGTTTTGTAATGTATGATGCAGCTAATTTTATATTGTTCGAAAACAAATAAAGTGATATTTAAATTAATATTAAATTTAAGTTAATTGCTTTTAAGGGGGGTGTTATGAGAATACCTACTTAATAAATTAAAATATTTGTACGAGCTCTATTACTCGTACATTGAACTTCCCCGCGCCGCCCGCTAGCGCGTGTGTATTGCACCGTAAGCGTTTTATGCATCGCGCGGCATTTAACCTTATTATAGTTTTTTCAACTAATATTAGTCGCATATTTACCACCATACCAATCGCGCGTATACCATTACCATTCATTCACCATACCATTCTAGTTTCGTAGTTTATTTTATTTTACCATTGTTATAATTGTTATAGTCGCGTGTGTTTATAATAAACTTTAGTGTTTTACCATAACCAGTGACTTTACATTTACCATTCCCCTTTTTCTCAATGTACGCGGCCTATCCCGTACATTAGTGGTCCTTCGAGCTAAAACGGGACCTATCGCGAGTTTAAAAAGTGACTTTTCGCGTGAACCAAAGTGAACAGTGACCAGTGCACTATACGCGGATCACAGTGACTCGTTGGAAGGTTCCTGATCAGTACCAGCGCGCTGGACGTTACCAGTCCATTGCAACACCAACCAGAAACCAGAGCTACGTGTCACCACAGCCAATTTTGAGCTGTACCATAAGCTCAAACCACCAGCGTTTACAGCAGCCTACGAACAAGTAAGATCTTTCCATTTTCTACCACTCTTTCTTGTACTTATTTACCATGGAAGCTTTATTAGAAACGCAAAACCAAATCATGCAGGGCATGGACCAACTTCTTAGGAATTTTAAGAAGGACAGCCACGATCGTAAGACACCAGATTACGTAAGGAGGAAGCTTGAGACTTTAGAGTCGTACTGGCATGAGTTCCACAACAATCATTTACAGTTATGCAACTACGGTGAGCAGGATAATGCTTACTTCACGGGCAAGGAATATGAACGTACCAAAGCGTTCTACAACCAGGCGAAGCAAGTCATGCAGAGTTACAGGCAAGAAGGTACCAGTAGGCCATCCACTCCGCTCCTGAAACCAGCAACGCCGCTACACGTTCCAGCAAACCCAACCCCGTCGCCGATGGCTACGCTTCCACCCGTGGTTCCCCTCGCGCCACCAAGAAAATCTGAAGGTACCAATAGTAAGTTAGATGAGATGTTGCGAAAGCAAACCAGCAACTTCAAGGCGTTTTCTCGGACCTTAGGTAATGTAGAAGTTGACAAGCTTTCCGATACATGGGAGTTTCAGGACGCGCTCTCCCTTTTAAAATCCAGATGGGGTGTTATCGACAACTTGCATTGGGAAATCGATAGCGAATTGAATGGCGACTATCCATTATATGAGGAGGAATTCGCGAAATATGAGAAGTCCTACCTAGATGTTAAGAGGACCATAAACACCAAAATGTGGTCAGTATCGCACCGTGAAAAATCCACACCACAGATGGAGATACCAGTTTTCAACGGCAACTACCAACAGTGGACTTCGTTTAAGGACTTATTCCAAGAGGCCATTCATAAAAACCCATCCTTGTCTAGCGCTCAAAAACTTCAGTTTCTAAAAAGTAAATTGAGGGGTGAAGCTGAAAAGTTAATTCAGCATTTATGCATTAGCTCAGAAAATTACCAAATTTCGTGGGAAATTCTTAACCATCGTTATAATAATAAGAAACTTATTTTTGCATCCCATATTACCACTTTATTGAGCATACCAATAATGCAAACCCAGAGTTTCGTATTAATTAAGAGGCTGCACGACACAACCAACGAGTGTCTGCACGCCATTCAAAAGTTGGGGGTTGATATATCCACGTGGGACCCGCTTATTGTACACCTTCTATCCCAAAAACTAGATGTTGATTCTCACAATGAATATATACAGTCATTACAGAATCCGAGAGAGATACCAACACTCAAGGAATTTGTGAAGTTTTTGGAAACGAAGTTTACGTCCTTAGAGTCCTTCCGGCATAAGCAAGATTCTACCAAGGTGCACCGTCAAGAGGACTCTCGTTACAAAAAACCATTTAACCCACCTCAAACCAGTAACCAATATTACAAATTGGGTAATACCAAACCAACGTCATACAAAGCATTACACGTGGAAGCAGTGAAAACGTGCCCTCATTGCAAGAAAAACCATGCGATTTACTTGTGCAAATCGTTCCGTGAATCAAAACCAGATGTAAAACGGAAAACCATTGGGGCCAATAAACTTTGCACAAATTGCCTAATCGATCACAACGGCAAAGAATGCTTATCCAACAAAACTTGCCGGTTTTGTAATTCCAACCATAATTCGCTAATTCATGACATGTTCGCGAATTCAACCGAAGTTGCAACAACCAGCAATTCAGCGACAGCAGTGAATGACCGCAAAACATGTCACGTGTTTCAAGAAAATGTGGCTGAAATTTTGTTAGCGACAGCGAAGATCAACGTCCAAGCTGCTGATGGATCTTATCACACCATGCGTGCGCTCATTGACCAGGGCTCACAAACATCATTAATAAATGAAAATGCAGCACAGAAGCTAGGGTTACCACGCCAGCGCTGTAAGGGAGTTATCTTCGGAGTCGGCGCTAAAGAAAATAACTGTAAAGGTGTTATAAAAATTCACATACAGTCGCGACACAATGACTTTTGTATAGATACCAACGCATACATTATCAATAGTCTTGTAAACAAATTACCAAACCAGTCCTTTGAAAAACCAACGTGGAGTTATTTAAACACTATTGAGTTAGCGGATCCCGAATTTTATCTCAGTCGCCACGTAGATATATTATTAGGAGCAGATATTTATACATCTATAATATTGAGCGGAATCATCAAAATAAATTCATCTATACCAGTAGCACAAGAAACTCAACTCGGCTGGATACTATGCGGTAATACCAGTAACATTCCGTCATTTCACTGTAACGTTGTTATCAACCAAACTGACGAGTTACAGAAATTTTGGGGAAATTGAAGATATTGCACACCAAGAATCTTTATCTGAAGCAGACGACCACTGTATTCAATTTTACCAATCCACCACAATAAGAGATAAAGAAGGCAGATACCACGTACGGCTACCCCTGAAACCAAATTATAGGGAAAAATTATTAAAATCAAAACCAATGGCTGTCGCTCAGTTTCGTCAATTAGAAAAAAGGTTTTCTAAAAATAGAATTCTTGCGCAAGATTATAATTCATTTATGAATGAATATCGCTCGCTACGTCATATGATACCAACCGCGCACGCCTCCGGCGCCGGTAACATGACGCTCGATTGTTATTTGCCGCATCATGGAGTATTGCGTTCTGAGTCTACTACCACTGCACTTAGAGTCGTTTTTAACGCATCCGCAAATACATCTACAGGTTATAGTCTTAATGACGTAATGGAAGTTGGACCAAACTTACAACAGGACTTACAGACTTTAATCCTGAAATGGCGTCAATATCAATTTGCATTTACCGCGGATATAGAAAAGATGTTTCGGCAGATAAAGGTTCAAGAATGCGATCAAAAATACCAAAAAATTATTTGGCGAGATACACCAGAGAGTCAGCTTCAAGATTACCAACTTACCACAGTCACTTACGGCACCAAGGCAGCCCCATTCCTAGCGATGATGACGCTAAAGCAACTTGCTATGGACGAAAGATCGAATTACCAAAATTCGGCTGCGCCATGTGCTCTTGAAAATTCCTTTTACATGGACGATCTGTTACATGGATCTTTCAGTATCTCGGAGGGGCAACAGCTGCAATCAGATCTCATCAGGTTACTCAAATCAGCTGGTTTCAACTTACGTAAGTGGAGGTCGAATGTATAAGAATTATTACCAGATCGAATTGTTAACCAGGAACACGGACGTAGTTACGCGAAAAGGATCCAATCCACACAGAGTCGATTCTGAGATAGAGGCCATTAAAGATTAGAAAGTGTTAAAACTGTCTCTAGTCGAACATTATTACATTGAGAGTATTTCCTTTTGTGTTGACGATTAGTTATTTTTATGCACTTCATAATGGGCGTAAGTTGTGTTAAACATACAGTACAATTTTATTATGAAAATGGCAAAAATGTGTGTCTGGATTCTTTTAAATAAAAGCTAAATATTATGGGATGCTGCTCAAAATGATTTAATCAATAACGATCCAGATACTATTTTACTAACTTATTTTAATAAAAACAAGAAAAACTTAAAATAAAACAATGTTATTAATCAAAAAAGTTAAGCTTAAAATGTATCTATTACATTTTAACAAAAAATTTAGCACCCTTTCAAATTGTCTATACAAGATGTTGATGGATTTAACTTTTGACTTGACAGATCACTACCAAGAGATAAGTATATCAATCTTGGCAGTTATCTGTTTCAACTTCAAAATCAAGAGTTAATCTGTTAAATCCTTCAACATCTTCGACAATCCGAGCATTACCCAAACCCAATGGCAAACGTCTCCCCGGGAATGCATGCAGTGAGTCAGTGTCACTGTCACATGTCAAGTTGTCTGATAGATCTAGTCACTTCTGTTCAGAAATAAATGAGTTCCCATTGTTAGGACGCTTGTGCACTACACGGAATTTTACCGTCCGGCAGTCCGATTTTTTAAGGTCCGGTGTGGCATGAAAAAAAAACGGATGATTGGCTTGTGCACTTGTCCGTCTTTTTACTCCCAGGTGCAGCGCAGTTTAGGGTAGATCTCTTTGAAACTACACTCCACGCACGCGTAAACGAGAGGAATGATGAGTTTCTTGGAACGTCGGCAATTGCTTGCTTTATTACTTTCTCATTTAAGGATTCAGAAGTATAAATTAGAGATGTACCGACTAGTCGCCGACTAGTCGGTAAAGCCGACTAGTCGGCCATTTTTGTAGTCGGCGACTAGTCGGTGACTAGTCGGCTAAAACCACCGACTAGTCGGCCCGCTTCTCACTCATGTTAATATGCTTAAAAAATAGAGAGGGTGATAGAAATGAAATTGTATCTTTACTGTTGTTATTTTTTATTATAAGAATCAGTCTCACAGTTTCAATTTACTAATAATAGGTTAGAAAATTAAAATAGGAACTCTTCCTTTGATATCACCTTATATTATTCAATCTCGAAATAAAATAATACAATACGTGTAATAAAAACAACTAAGTATAGTAAAGTAAGTATACTTGGTTCAACAAACTCTTTTTTTAGCAAAAAATTAGAAATACGTAGGTATCTTTACTTCACACTACAACTTAGAAATAGAATAATTAATTGTACTGAGATCTAGCTTTTACATAAACAAATAATGAATGATGCAGAATGAATGACGCGATGTAAACAAAAACATGTCCTAACAAGTCTGCTTGGGCACCGCGCCGATGCTACGAGCCGAAAGCGCGCTCACGAACATTTCCGACGTCACCCGTATTCTACCGAAAGTAATGGTCGGCCTAGCCGACTAGTCGGCCATTTTGCTGCCGACTAGTCGGCTAGTCGGCTAGTCGGCCAAAGTTATAGTCGGCCCATCTCTAGTATAAATATTGGTTATTGTTTACAATAAAAAAATATGTCCATATGGGAAGTCAAAAAAAATCCCTCAAATGGGGTAAAAACTGGGTTTGATCTGTTGGTGGTGGCTCCGATACAATAAACGTTTTTTTTTCTGCCGTTTTTTGCTCGATATTAATAACGGCAACAGGTAGACATTTTATTCACAGAATATTTACAACTCGGTCAAGCTAAGATGATACCTGAAGCCCTACACTAATTCTTTCACTCGATTCTGTCATGCCCGGAGTGTGAGAGGGACGGGTATATCCTGCAGGTGTCATGTTAGCTCGACCGAGTAGTAGTTATATATTTATTTTAAAATAATTAATTAAATTAAAATACAACAAACGTATATTTTTTATGGTACGGAACCCTTCTAGCGTGAGTCCGACTCGCACTTGGCCGTTTTAGTTGTGCACTATGTAAGTTACACCCTTACCCCTTCGCCCGCCCCGCCGCTCATGAATATCACGGACCGAACGCAGCGCAGTGCACAAGCTTAAATACTTTTTTCATTGCTGTCATCCCGGACCGGAAAAAAACGGCGTGGAATCGGGAAAAGTAAAAAGTCGGACGGTAAAATTACGTATAGTGCACTAGCTACCATTTATGGCCTGCCATATCGGACCGTAAAAAATCGGACTACCGGACGGTAAAATTCCGTGTAGGGTACAAGTGCCCTTAGGGTAGGGACGTATAAACTATTGTAAAACTGGCTAATTAGGGAAACTGACGAGTGATAGATAACCCGACCCAAATAATCAATTAAAATTTATGTACCTAATCCAAAAAGTCTATTAAAACAAAAGAAACGTTTTTTTGTACTTGCATTGCAAAAAGTCTATTAAAAAGTGAAAAATAGCAACCAGGATCTTTTTTGCGGTTTCTTTTTATAGAAATTAATATTTATTCAGAAGGTGCCAATTCTTTTGGTATATCTTTGAAGTGGAAAAACCATTCGTACAAAAAGATTCAAGCATCTTGGATCGTTCTTGATATTTAAGTAGAAAAACATTCTAAAGAATTTATTTAGCATAAAGGTTCCAGAAAGCCTGGATCCTTTCAAATATTTTATAAATGCTGTTACTTCAGTGGTCCAGGCAGTTTAGATCTTTTTTGTGATTTGTTTAAAGCACTTATTCCGTAGATTAATATTTTCGCAAAAACTATTCAGGTAATTTGGATCTGTTTTAATGATAAATATTTAGTGTCTCCCCTATAAGTGGCTTGGTATCTAGTCGTCGCAATTATGTCAAATATTGTGTTTTTCATCTGGATCTTTTTTGACATGAAAGATATCATCGCAAAGACCCCCCTGGTATATATAACTCAATTTCAGAAAAATTGTGGTTTGGATCCTTTTCGCGTAACTACGTCCACTTTGACTTCAAAAGCGCTGAGTCAACCAAAACTTTAGGCCTACGTTGGATACCACAGGAAGACTCTTTTACATTCGACTCCAAAATAGAGGATAATACCAAGCATCCTACCAAGCGATCACTTTTGTCTGACATCTCTAAGATTTTTGACCCCTTAGGATGGCTCTCACCACTTACGACCAAATTAAAAATATTATTCCAAGCGGTCTGGAAATTGCAAATCGAATGGGATGACTGTTTACCAGAAAATATCCTTTCCCAGTGGACAAAAGTGAAAGCTGAAATACACCAAATAAACCAAATTAAAGTACCAAGATGGTTAAAAACCAGACGAGACGATTCCATCAAACTTCATGGCTTCTGCGACGCATCTACCAAAGCATACGCAGCCGTGATTTATTGCAAGATAAAGAGAGGTGATATAACATCTGTCGTTCTAGTCGTTGGTAAAGCGAGACTAGTTCCAGTGAGTAAAACCATTAGCTTACCAAAATTAGAACTTTGCGGTGCTCACTTATTAGCGAATTTGATGCGAAAGGTAAAAGACAGCTTTCCAGATTACAACACCAAGGTATATGGCTGGGCTGACTCTATGGTCGTCCTTGGCTGGCTACATGGAGACCCGAGTCGCTGGAAACCATTTGTGGCAAATAGAGTTCGTCAAACCACTGAAGTGATGCCCGCCTCCTCCTGGAATTATGTGAAGTCGGAGGAGAACCCGGCTGATTGTGCTAGTCGTGGTTTAGGTGCCACTCAACTACACCAACATCCTTTGTGGTGGCAGGGACCATCTTGGTTATTAAAAACCATTGAAAATAACCAAGAATCGAACCAACGATATACCACTGAACTAGAAGTCAGAAAAAATATAAATAATATAAGTCACGTTGTAATTCGAGCGGACGACTGCATAATAAAATATTTAATAACAAAACATAGTACAATAACTCGAGCCGTTCGCATTTTAGCTTGGATTATGCGATTACGTCACCACCAGAATGTACCATATTTAACCACACATGAATTAAATACCACAAAGTTAATGATTATTAAAACCATTCAGACACAAGAATTTGCAAAAGAGTTTACCATTTTAAAAAATAACCAGAAATTAGATAAGAAGAGCGTTATTTATAATTTAAATCCTTATATTGACCCAAATGGATTATTAAGAGTGGGCGGTAGGCTCGAAAATGCAGACATTGACGAGGCCATGAAACACCCGCTAATATTACCACATAACCATAGATTAACGACTCTTTTAATCGAACACGCTCATAAACAAACCCTTCACGGTGGAGCAAGATTAACTTTAGCTTACCTAAGGAAAAATTATTGGATTGTTGGAGGAAATCGGGCAACCAAGAAACAACTCCGTTTATGTGTCAACTGTAAGAAACACGATCCCATTAAAAACCAACAATTAATGGGAGACTTACCTGTATCTCGCAGTAACCCATCAAGACCATTTTACCATACGGGCGTTGATTTTACGGGTAGTGTCCTAATTAAAGCCAATAAAGGACGAGGAGTCAAAACCACGAAAGGGTACGTAGCAGTGTTTGTGTGCATGGCAACCAAGGCCGTGCACTTAGAGCTCGTATCTGATCTCACCACTTCATCTTTCTTAGCTGCTCTAAGAAGAATGGCAGCTAGACGGGGCACACCTCACCATATTTACTCTGACAATGGTACCAATTTCGTGGGAGCAAGTAGAGTCCTGAACCAAGAGTTAGAAGAGCTCAAGGACATATTAAGCACCGAATTCATGTCAGAAACCGCAGAAATGGGTATCCACTGGCATTTTAACGCACCATCGTGGCCAACGGCTGGAGGTCTATGGGAAGCGGCCGTGAAAAGCCTGAAATACCATTTAAAGAGAGTCATAGGTGAACAAAAACTTACTTACGAGGAATTCACAACCATTCTAACACAAATAGAAGCGTGCCTAAACTCACGACCTCTGTGCCCATTGTCTGAGGATCCTGATGACCTTAACTATCTAACACCATCACATTTCCTGTCTAGCGGACCAACTCTTACCATATTCGAGACCGAAAGAGATCTAAGAACCAGATGGCATTTGACTCAGAAAATTTTTCAAGATATCTGGAAACGTTGGCAAGCCGAATACCTCACTCAACTATCCGCGCGGTCGAAGTGGAAACAACCAAAAGAAAACATAAAAATAGACGACATTGTAATAATACATGATAACAACTTACCTGCTGGAAAGTGGGCCTTGGGCAGAGTAATTGAGCTTCAACCCGGCAAGGATGGTTATGTCCGAGTAGTCACCGTAAAAACCAAGAATGGTGTCATGAAAAGGCCAACAATCAAGCTGTCAGTTCTACCAGTCCCCAGTTACCAAGAAGAGACAGAACCTGCGCACCAAAACTTACCTAAACTCCAATAGTCCGAACCAGAAATTCCAACTCGACCTACCACAAGAAAAAACAAGACCAAAATAAATAGTTATTTTTCACTGTTACTGTCATTGTTTACGTATTTATTTACACCAGTACATAGTTCATACAATATTTTACCATTTAATAATTACCAGAACATGTACTTCGATAAAACATCCTCTTTATATTTAATCCGAGATGAATACGAAGCTCGTAGTTTATTACGATTTAGATCCGTACTGGCAAGGCACAGAATTGCTGAATAAGTATGTCACTCACCTCGGAACCATATGTTCGAAACTGAAACCAAAGACACAATGTGACGTGCTACTATTACAATTAGGTCATGGATACGACGAATACAACTACTATAACCGAATTTTACTCGGTCAGCAAAAGACGCACGCTACTACTCGCCGCCGCCGCCGTGGTTTAATTAACGGTGTTGGTTCCATTGCCAATAGTTTATTCGGTATCCTAGATTCTAATTTCGCCGATCAATATACCAAAGATATTGATTTGATAAGATCTAACGAAAAACATCTCGAAACTTTGGTGGAGAAACCAAACATCTGTCGTAGAAGCGGAATACAATTTGTTGAAAAGAACCAAAAATACCATGGACCAGCAACATAAAAAGTTTAACCAACACTTAATAAACCTGGAAAATACTGCCAAAGCTTTAAATACCGAATTAAACAATGTCGCCAGTTATAACGACTTTACCATGTCAGCATTAATCGCTAACAACATTCTCTCTAACTTACGATATATTCAAGACACGTTATTAGACACCATTACAAATGTTTATTATGGAAACTTTAATATACATTTATTAAAACCAGAGCAACTACTGCAAGAATTGCATCTTATCGCAGGACGTATTTCTAAGGACTTGTCCTTACCAGTGGACAGCATTCCAAGCGAGTTACCAAAATTATACCACCTTCTGAAAGTCAAGGCCACAGCTACCAAATCATATTTATAATTTGAAATAAAAATACCACTCGTGAGCCGAGACCTGTATGACATTTATAAAATCATACCCATACCTAAGAAGATCGGCGAAAACATGGTCACCCTACTACCAGTTGCCACGCACGTCGCTATCAACTTAAAGAAGGATTTATATTTACCAATCTCTGACAACATTCTGCAAACATGTATTCTATATGACATAGAAACACAATTATGCCCAGTCCATACGCCGTTGTACCAGTTTAAAAGCGATGAAAGCCTGTGTGTTAGGGATTCAAGTACCAACAGCTGCAAAACCAGTACTACACCATGTACCCACTCTTGGTCTCAGCTTCAAAAGATAAATACTTATATTTATTCGTGTTGTCGAATGTCCTATTAGAATCATGTGTGATCAATTAATATCAGCGGAGCGACTTACCGGGTCCGGTATCATTACGCTCGGAAACGGCTGCGTCATGAAAGGCGAGTTAGTCACCATTATATCGCACAAACAGCTCTCAAATAACATAAACATTCAACCAGACATTTTGACGCCAGCCATACCACCTATAAATAATATAATAAATATTACGCTTCCTAACTCTACCATGGTAATAGGATCAAAAAATCTTAAACTCCTTGGAGATCAGATTAAGGAGATGAAATCTCAAGGAATAGCTGACGTCATCTCATATCACGACGTCCACCATTACGTCGTCATCTATGGGCTGATGGGCGCAGCAGTCATCGCGGCGCTCGCCTGGGCGGGCCGCCGGCTGCGCGCGCGCCTCTTGGCGCGACGCGCTGCCACTCGCAGCGAGCTTCACGATACGTGTAGTGTTAGTGCTAGTGTTCAGTGCGTAAGTGTTAAAGAGAGCTCATCTAGTGATAAGTGCAATAGTGTTAGTGATGTGAAAGAGGCAGTAAGGCCAAGTGTGTCCAAAGTGCAAAACCACAGTGCGCGTTCGGATAAGGCAACGACGCCTAACTTTCGTAACCATTTTAGATCATCTAAGTAACTAACTTAATTTTAAGTACTTATTGATTCACCTTGTATAGCACCACATACCATAAACATCTACCACCATACTAACCAACTTTTGTAACTACCATACCATCCCCTTTTTCTCCCCCGGGAGCATGTACGAGCTCTATTACTCGTACATTGAACTTCCCCGCGCCGCCCGCTAGCGCGTGTGTATTGCACCGTAAGCGTTTTATGCATCGCGCGGCATTTAACCTTATTATAGTTTTTTCAACTAATATTAGTCGCATATTTACCACCATACCAATCGCGCGTATACCATTACCATTCATTCACCATACCATTCTAGTTTCGTAGTTTATTTTATTTTACCATTGTTATAATTGTTATAGTCGCGTGTGTTTATAATAAACTTTAGTGTTTTACCATAACCAGTGACTTTACATTTACCATTCCCCTTTTTCTCAATGTACGCGGCCTATCCCGTACAATATTTTTAGTTGAAAGTACTAGGGTCACAGAAGTGCCAGGACTTATTTTAGATGTTTTGAGAAATTCTCATTTTATATTTATTTAAAATTAAGACATTTTTTTATTTTATTAAACGCAGTAGCTTTTCAAGTAAGTATTATAAATCCTGCTTTAATATGCTGCCCTGGTACTTTTCGTTTGTTATTTTTCCCGTCATTCCCGTCACAATAGAAATTACGACAACCGCCTTGTTCCTCTTTCCCATCTATATTCAAAATCTGGACATTGCGCATTGGTGCACTTTGAAGAATAAAATTATAATATTTTTAATCATTTGTTAGGTGCGCTTGAAAATAAGTGCGCTTCGAGGAATACCTTCATTTTTGAAACTCACTTCGCTTTACCACAACAATTATTATTAAGATAAGAAGCAAAGTGAATTTGACCTTCGAAATGATTTTCGAGGTGACCTTGATTAATCACTTGATTAGCCAGTTATAACGACTTTACCATGTCAGCATTAATCGCTAACAACATTCTCTCTAACTTACGATATATTCAAGACACGTTATTAGACACCATTACAAATGTTTATTATGGAAACTTTAATATACATTTATTAAAACCAGAGCAACTACTGCAAGAATTGCATCTTATCGCAGGACGTATTTCTAAGGACTTGTCCTTACCAGTGGACAGCATTCCAAGCGAGTTACCAAAATTATACCACCTTCTGAAAGTCAAGGCCACAGCTACCAAATCATATTTATAATTTGAAATAAAAATACCACTCGTGAGCCGAGACCTGTATGACATTTATAAAATCATACCCATACCTAAGAAGATCGGCGAAAACATGGTCACCCTACTACCAGTTGCCACGCACGTCGCTATCAACTTAAAGAAGGATTTATATTTACCAATCTCTGACAACATTCTGCAAACATGTATTCTATATGACATAGAAACACAATTATGCCCAGTCCATACGCCGTTGTACCAGTTTAAAAGCGATGAAAGCCTGTGTGTTAGGGATTCAAGTACCAACAGCTGCAAAACCAGTACTACACCATGTACCCACTCTTGGTCTCAGCTTCAAAAGATAAATACTTATATTTATTCGTGTTGTCGAATGTCCTATTAGAATCATGTGTGATCAATTAATATCAGCGGAGCGACTTACCGGGTCCGGTATCATTACGCTCGGAAACGGCTGCGTCATGAAAGGCGAGTTAGTCACCATTATATCGCACAAACAGCTCTCAAATAACATAAACATTCAACCAGACATTTTGACGCCAGCCATACCACCTATAAATAATATAATAAATATTACGCTTCCTAACTCTACCATGGTAATAGGATCAAAAAATCTTAAACTCCTTGGAGATCAGATTAAGGAGATGAAATCTCAAGGAATAGCTGACGTCATCTCATATCACGACGTCCACCATTACGTCGTCATCTATGGGCTGATGGGCGCAGCAGTCATCGCGGCGCTCGCCTGGGCGGGCCGCCGGCTGCGCGCGCGCCTCTTGGCGCGACGCGCTGCCACTCGCAGCGAGCTTCACGATACGTGTAGTGTTAGTGCTAGTGTTCAGTGCGTAAGTGTTAAAGAGAGCTCATCTAGTGATAAGTGCAATAGTGTTAGTGATGTGAAAGAGGCAGTAAGGCCAAGTGTGTCCAAAGTGCAAAACCACAGTGCGCGTTCGGATAAGGCAACGACGCCTAACTTTCGTAACCATTTTAGATCATCTAAGTAACTAACTTAATTTTAAGTACTTATTGATTCACCTTGTATAGCACCACATACCATAAACATCTACCACCATACTAACCAACTTTTGTAACTACCATACCATCCCCTTTTTCTCCCCCGGGAGCATGTACGAGCTCTATTACTCGTACATTGAACTTCCCCGCGCCGCCCGCTAGCGCGTGTGTATTGCACCGTAAGCGTTTTATGCATCGCGCGGCATTTAACCTTATTATAGTTTTTTCAACTAATATTAGTCGCATATTTACCACCATACCAATCGCGCGTATACCATTACCATTCATTCACCATACCATTCTAGTTTCGTAGTTTATTTTATTTTACCATTGTTATAATTGTTATAGTCGCGTGTGTTTATAATAAACTTTAGTGTTTTACCATAACCAGTGACTTTACATTTACCATTCCCCTTTTTCTCAATGTACGCGGCCTATCCCGTACAATATTTTTAGTTGAAAGTACTAGGGTCACAGAAGTGCCAGGACTTATTTTAGATGTTTTGAGAAATTCTCATTTTATATTTATTTAAAATTAAGACATTTTTTTATTTTATTAAACGCAGTAGCTTTTCAAGTAAGTATTATAAATCCTGCTTTAATATGCTGCCCTGGTACTTTTCGTTTGTTATTTTTCCCGTCATTCCCGTCACAATAGAAATTACGACAACCGCCTTGTTCCTCTTTCCCATCTATATTCAAAATCTGGACATTGCGCATTGGTGCACTTTGAAGAATAAAATTATAATATTTTTAATCATTTGTTAGGTGCGCTTGAAAATAAGTGCGCTTCGAGGAATACCTTCATTTTTGAAACTCACTTCGCTTTACCACAACAATTATTATTAACCCTTAATTCGACGCCGTACAGTATACTTCCCATTGAATGAAAAAAAAAATACATAAATAATAGACCATTATTTCTTAGTTTTAGATGCTATAATTGCATCTGAACCTATTCAACTACGTTGTCAAAAATTAGCAAAGCGTGTGCATCGACGGGACGCGAGCAGTCACCAGCGAGATGGCGGAAAGGAATAACACGCTGCGTGGGCTTTCGGTAAATTGCATTTTATTAATTGTGTTATGGCTTATTTCCTAGCAATGTAATTAAAAACTAAAGATAACATTCCCGAAAAGCTTCTCGTATTGTTTTGATTGTCTTACTGAGTTTTATTTAGTATTAACGACGCCCACAACTTGTATGTCCAGTATACTACACGTCGTCGAATCACTAGTAAAGTAACTGCTAAATACTATGTCCAGTATTCTTCTCGTTGCCGTATTACTAGTATATTAACTTTCGTTGTTTCGCGTATTAATATTTTTAGGGATCCGTAGATAAAACGTTTTATATCTTTTTATTTTTCTTTTTTCAGAGCTAGAAATCCAGAGGGCACCACTTGGTAGAGTTGGTGCCGTCTTAAAACGCTCTTTCATATATAGATAGTGGTTCTGAACCTGAAAATTAAGAGGAAATTGCTGATAAAACTGAGGAGTTGTCGTCCTCACCCTGCCCTTCCATCGATTCATACATACAGAACATTAACATTTTAGAAAGGTCTGAAAACTATACACAAGACAATATTTCTATTGACATTGATCAAGATAACGTTGGTACTGATACTTTCATCGAGACAGTAAACGAAAATCTTCAAACAGAGGACTGTTCCAGCATCAGTGGGAGCGAGAAACCTCTGTGGCTTAGTGTTAACAAGCACTGGTACCAGACCAAGAGGTCCCGGGTTCGATTCAAAGCGGGGTACATATTATTGTATTCGGTTTAGTTGGTGATCGAACTTATGTTTGTAAGTCCGTCTGGCTAGCTATCTAGCTAACACCATCTTATCTAAGTCTACCGCTATAAGTAACAACAATGTTTTCAGCATTGTTGTGTTCCAGCAGTTAGAGACAAGATAGCCAGTTCCTCAGAGGTTAAGGATTTCGGGAGAGGTCTCAGATCTTCGGTTCTTCAGCCTTATCAATACTTTACATCAGATATAATGAAGGCTTAGAGTATTCCCGTTGTTCATAAAAAAAGACAGCAGCCCTGCTTAAGAAGCCGAAGGCAACTTGATCCATAAACCGTTGACTTCTATTATTGTTACCACACCGACTGGTGAAGGCTTTACCAAGTTTGGCTTAGGAATAATAGGGCAAAACAGACTGAAAGATTGCAAGGAACTATGTGACAAATATCTAAAGAAATGAGGCAGAGATTCAACTAGCCAAGTCGTCGACATGTGACATTATTACGTATAAAATACGATTATACGACATTATGGATTCTGCAAATTCTGCAAGAACAATAAAACGAACGTACGTACATTGTTCCAAATGCAAGCAGAGGTAGTGCTTAGTGGCCAAAAGGAATTGATTTTCTTATTTCCACAATAAGTAACTACTTACTTATTGCCCTACCCTACGGTAGGGCAATAAAAAAATAAGTGACAGTTGGTACTTTATTACTTGTACTATTAAGTATTCTGTGCTTATATAGATTAAGATAAATTGATATTTAAAAAAAACCGGAAGGCTAATTATTTTTGAATAAAGAAAAATGGTGATTATTATGAAGATTTTATAAGTACTTAATTATTATGTTCAAAACATAAGTGACTTTTTCGTACTTATAAGTTTTTGGAGTTTGTACTAGTGTTTTAAGCATAAGAAATGTGACTATGAGACTGATTTGCTTTAATATAATTACTATTTTTCTACGGAATCACTTGTTTCTTTTATTCTTTCTCTTTGACAATGGGAAGTATAATGCACGCGGTTGGAGTGCATTAGTTTCTTATGAACTTGATAATGTCCAGTATAGTGGACGTATGTTTTTCAGGAACCTGAAATGGGTAGATTTTTTCAGCTATTTTTTCGCGGGCTCTCTACAAGCTAAGAATCGAAATCTATAACAATTTTACAAATTTTATTTAAATAAAAATCCGTCGAATGAAGGGTTAAGATAAGAAGCAAAGTGAATTTGACCTTCGAAATGATTTTCGAGGTGACCTTGATTAATCACTTGATTAATAATGATATTTTTTTTGTACCTACTAAAAAAACAACTGCCTACTGTCTCCAAATTGCTCAGAAGAAGGGATTTGGACACGATTTTTTTCCTAGTATACAAGTAATTTATCGTATTAAAGAGCATCGTGTTTGCAAAACATTTTAATCATAAACCGATGTGTCTCTATAATGTGTTATCATTATCAATATTATCATATGGTGAGAGCATCATATCATAAAACTCATTTGATACATATGTTTTTATTGCTTTCAGGGCGATATTACGCGGCAAAACTGGTGAAGACGATAGGCGCAAGAGTCATTCGCGAGTTCAAGCTGTCGTCTATGGACTCGTACAAGGATCTGCCCATAATGATCAAAATAGGAGTTAATCCAGTCAACGGGTACCACGTCATGATAAAGCGTAGATCAAACAGTGAAAAGTGACTGACTGAATAGTGAAAACAAGGCGGTGATAATAAAGGGTCTCCATTAAGAATGCACTTTTTAAATCATCATTAATACATAATACAATAAAACCATAGATTTGTGATTGGTCTCCTAGTCGTCGTTGCTCAACGCGGAGACCAATCATAAATATATACTAATAAAACAATACCCTGACTGACTGACACACAACCCACAGCCCAAACGGCTGAACCCTTTAAATTTGGCACACAGAATCCTTATCTTAACGATGTGAGCACTAAGAAAGGATCTTTTATATTCTCACGGGAACTGGAACCACGCGGCCGTTGAAACCGCGGGCGGCCGCTTGTGTATGAATAATACAGTAAAACCCGCATGTCAGTAGGATGCCCCTTAATACGCATAACATTAATTGTCATATTATGGTTCGCATAACAGATTTAGCATAACAGATTTGGCATTACATAACTTCGCATAACATTGAACAGGCATAATTATAAAAGGCATAACATTTATTGCACATAATAATTAATCCGCATAATTGAAATATGCATAACATTATTGACTATAATTTTAATGAGATAATTATAAAAGAAGCCTTAGCCTTCGATGTTAAGTATTTTTGTAACTTGTTGATAATAGATATTTTCACATCCTAATTAACTTCTCAGAGAATATTATTAGAATGTCTAAAATTAAAACGCCTAAAATTTAAATAGCTAATATAACAATGTCTAATGGTTAAAATGGCGAAAGCTCAAAGTGCCTATTTCTTTACTTATATTTCGGAGGTATATTGTCAAAGCCGTGATATTGTAATAATTTAACTTGTGAAGTTATAATATCACGGTATATATTGCCTTGTCAATCGGCACAACGGAGAAAAAGCAAGTTTACCTAATTCCTGTAGGTCGCGTGATAGGAAAGTACTTGTAATTAATTTGCCTTAATTATTTATGCCATTTAATATATGTGCAAAGTCATCGTTATGGCAATTTACGTTTGCATTGTTTGATTAATTTACGCATTTACATTATGCGTATTCAGTTATGCGGAATAGTGTTATGCGATTTAAAAATAATGCGTAATAAGGTAATGTCAATTTGAGAATAGGTATTGCGATAAGCGAATTAATATAGACCCCTGTACATTAAATATACTCGTTTTTACCAAAATCTAATTGGGGACGACGACGACGCCGCCGACGCAAAAACAGGAACATACTACGTTTTACGACTATTCTTAAAAAAATGTTTTCCGTTTATGTGTTTGTATGTACAGTATACGCTTATCTCCGAAACTACTCAACGGATTTGAATCAAACTTTTTGTGATATGTAGCTAATCTACTATATGTCAGGCCAACATATTATGGGCTACAATTTATTTTAAGATGGGAAGGATTTCGTCCAGCACAAGAAGTATCATTTTACGGCTGATACTGTGGTTGCCAACAGCACTAGAGTTAACTGACATAATGCTCTTCCTAACATCACTATCGGTGAACTGACGTAGGAAAAAGGATGGATGATTTGGGCATGGAAGAGACGAAAGAGAATTCAAAGTATCAACTTTAGTAGTTGTGTCGAAGCTGTGTGAGGAACTGAATTGTAGATTTAAAGTATTAATGTCTATATTAGGGGTTAAAGGTTGTTGTTGTCAATGCCCAGGGATCTTAGAAATTTCCAGACTTTCGACGGGTCTTCATTGTCAACTGATTTATGGATGTGTTGGCGTTGAGCATTTCTACACACCTTATTGCAGTGATTGCGTGCTTTGATATATTTCTCCCAATTTTAAGGCGTAGGCCGACGCTTGTATTTGTCCTTGGCGAAATTTTTAAGCTCAGATACACGTTTAATCTCCTCTGTGAGCCATGGTGAGGGACGATGCTTAAGTTTCACAAAACGGATGGGTGCATGAATATGAAAAAAATAATATTAATATATTATTATTAATTTTTTCATTCAAACGGTTGGCTTTGAGAAAAAACTGTTTTAGAAATCTCAATGTAATTTTTAATGACCTATCTATAGATACCATTATTATAATAATAGAAACTTTATTGCACACGATACAAAAACAAACACATACAGAGAAAACACACAATAGGCGGTCTTATTGCTACATAGCAATCTCCTTAAGGCAACGTTGGATGAGAGACGAAACCCTTCATGTGCGATTTCGACTTGCACTTGGCCGATTTTTTTAAAATTGTGTGCGATTATTATTATTACTTTTTGATATTAAAAAAATATATATTTGTATGTGTAGTAACTTACTTTAAGTAAACATTATTTGTTTATTATCCTATCTTTATGGTTGAAGTTTTGAAGTTATCATAGTTTATTCTCATAGTGACTAGCTAAATTGTTTATTCATATCTTTTGTTTTCCACAAGTTATACTAAAATATTACTATTATTAAACATGCTAAACCCAGTGATGTAAATTATATCGATACCTTGGGGCTCAAAGGGCGTAACCACCATTTTGGCCAAAATGAGTTTTAAATGCTATCTTATTCAGTTTTTTCTGCGCTATCGAACTGTATTTTTAAAGTTCTCAAATTCGGAAAACAATGGTGAATACGACCCCAAATTTCAAGGCTGGTAATGCTGATTTTTTTGTATTTTTGGACGTAAAAGCAATAATTATTAGGCATCATCAAAGTACTGGGCGTAAACGACAATCTCAAATGAAAAAGTAGGGCGTATATCTGTATAACTTAAAGCCTTAAAGAATATATTTAATATATTTCATCATAATTTATTGTTGTATGTTAAGGTTTAGAGGGTGGAAAACGTTATCGCCGTTTGTATGGAGACCGTTTGCTACACATTCCTCTTAAAAAGATTAGTTATAACCCATGTTAAGGCCCTCCAAAACTAGGTTTATTTTTAAAGCTACAATCATTGCTGTAATGTGCCTAACATTTGACAAAGCTGTGAAGCTTTGCAAATTTTGTAGCTTAAGGTTAGTTAAACCTTACTGTGTAGCAAATTGTTAAAAATAATAATTAAAAATAATTTGTAGTTCCAATTAATTTGTCATATTATTTATTACCTTCGTCAGAACTAGCCAACAATCAAGATTGTTTTGCAATATGAAAAGGTTTAGTAGCCTTTTACTGTTATCTTCCTTCTAGTAAATAACTATAAAATACTAAATTTATTTTGTCATTCCAAAAGTAAAAAAAAAACTTCCCTAGTTATAAATATCAGAATAGAATACAAGCCTCTGATGGACTAAGGGTTGCCAAATTGACCTATTTTACTACAAACAGTTGTAAGTATTGTAATATAAACCCAAAAAGTTGAATAACTAATAACAGATCGATAAAAACTACAGTTTTCATTTTGAAAGTTGGTGGTTACACTCTGCGTTACTAACGCAGCACTCATTTTATGGGGCATAAAAGACAGCGTTACTAACGCAGCAGTCATTTTATGGGGCATAAAAGACATTCATGTTGGATTTTGTGGGGCGTATACACCAGCTAACTTTTTAATTACAAATATTTCTTAAAATGTTATGTTTTAACATTATGCACATCAAAAATTAACGACTTTTGGTGTAAGAATCATATTTATAGGATCAATAACAACAAAGTTGTGATAAATACAAAATTTAAATTTTAGTTTTTTGGCTCTCCTGAAAAGTCGTGTTTTGGTGGTTACGCCCTTTGAGCCCCAAGGTATCGATATGCTGACATTATTGGTGTAAAATCAGGAATTCAAGGCACTTCTTTTATTACTACTAAGTGTGAAATAATTATAAGAAAATTTTGCAGGTAAAGTATCAAACTTTTTAAATGGGTAGTATTGATAGAATGCACTAAATGTAAAAAAGGGTAAAAAGTATCGGTTTTTAAAATCCGTGCAATTTATTAAGTATAGAGATGGAAATGGGTTGAAACTTTTAAATAATAAATGTATCATTTCAAAATTGTTTATTATTATTTCGTCCTCGTCGTTGTCTTAGCCACATGACACCCATTCTGAGTATAGACCTCCCCACAGAACAAGTCTTTTCTTAAGAACTCCCTCAAGGATCTTCACGACTTAGACTACTCGTACTTCAGAATGAATTATCAGGAATTCGGATCGATCGCAGTGCGAAATCGCTCTTATGCTCAGTAATTGTAGGTCGTAGGTATGTACTAAGTCATTAATACTTACCCACCGTTTGACTTTGTCAGATGAGAATAAATAATAAGAAAATTTTATATGTCTAGTAAGATGCGCATATTCAACCTTGAATAGCTAGAGATCCCCGGGATAGAATTCGACGCGCATTGGCACATAGGATCATGGATATGTTACCTTCCAAACAAGTAGTCTCATCGATAGAGGTTCTGGGTGTAGCGCTCATATATTTTTGCCCACCATCCTTTATGTTTCTTACAGGGATGTGATTATGCCGAATGAAGTAAAGTAAATAAAAATTATCTACTCGTAACTAAAGTATATTCTTCAATCTCTGATACAAAATTACAGATTTTGTATTTTTTTGTTGTTAATATTGTTTCATATAGATAGCATCAGTCTATGTGCAACTCCGAAGGATGATTGTGACTTTCTGGAGTACGGTAGCGATTGTTTAGTAGAATTATCCTACTGGTCATATTTCCATCTCTTTAACTAAATTCTAAATTAAAACTAAATGTAAATTCATTAAGTCCCGTGTATTAAAATATTTTTCCCACGTAACAAAACAATCGTGGTCACCCTATTAGAAAGGGACACAGGGCCTCTGTACTACATATCTCGCTCGGCTCACTTTTCAGCTTCGAGTACTCAGTCCTGATAGTATATATTGGAAATTCGGCTGTCTTTAGCACGCAGTGGATCTGATTTACTACTAAGTTATTTACGCAAACACAGTTTTCGGTTCAGACACTTTTATTCGACTTGTTCGAGTGAAGTATAAACAAACAATACAAAAACAATAATCTAGTGACAGATTACATTTGTCATGTATAGACATGACACTTGCTGGCCAGCACCAGTTCTTGCCAGCCAGGACTTTCACTCTCCAACACGCACCCTTAATCTGACACTAACAATCACACTACCAACAACATTAAACCATAAAAAATAATCGCACCCTTAAATTAACCATTACACCAAAACATAAATTAAACATAGAAATTGTTAAAAATTTATCAAACAATATTTATCTAAAGTACAAGTCATTCGGAAATTTCGGAATATACATCGATCTTATTCATCAATTACCGCCCTCTTAATGGGTAATCTTAATAAATTTATTTAATAAAAATAAAAAAAATTAATAAATCTTAATAAATAAATAAATTTAATTTTTGGGCCTGGCAGAGATTTTGTTAACATATCTGCCAACATTTCTTGTGAGGGCACATAACGCACCTCAACCGCCTCATTCAGTATAGCTTCCCGAACGAAATGATACCTTATCTGGATATGTTTGGTTCTATTATGGTTCATCTTATTTCGTGCTATATGGTGTGCAGACTGATTGTCATTATTGATGACTACGGGTTCATCACGCGTATCGTTTATTAAGCTGTTTAATAAACTCTTTAAATATATAGCTTCTTTCGAAGCTTGGCTAAGACCTATATACTCGGCCTCTGTCGAAGACAATGCCACACATCTCTGCTTGCGACTTTCCCACGTTACTAGATTTCGACCTAATAGGAACATCATGCCCGTAAAAGATTTTCTATCATACGACCCACCCCAATCAGCGTCAACGTGACCTACCAGATCTAACATGCCCGACTTTTGGAAAATGAGTGCAAAGTTAGATGTCCCTTTCAGATATCTAAGTACCCGTTTCGCACACTTAAAGTGACTTTCATTATAACAAGAATTAAATTGTGATAAAACACTAACTGCGTGGGCAATATCTGGTCTGCTATTCTGTGCCAAATAGTTAAGACATCCTACAAGATTACGATAAGGCAACTTGTTATCAGTGTCAGTAGCTTTTTCTAATCTAAGTCCTACTTCCATTGGGGTAATAACTTGTTTACAATCGGTCATTTCAAATTCTTTTAAGACATTAATAATGTATTGTTCCTGGTCAAGGTAAATCATGTCGTTGATTCTCCTTAGCCGCATTCCTAGCACATGTCTAGCTTGACCTAAGTCCTTCACCTTAAACCTTTTTAGTAACCCGTTCTTTAATTTAACCTTTTCATTTTCATGCTTTTGACTATAAAACACGAAAATATCGTCAACATAGACAACTACGACTATTCTATCATTTTTGTTAAATATCTTTTGGTAAAGACAGGGTTCTATCTTGGATTGCGTAAAACCTAAGTTCAACATCTCCTTATCAAGCTCATGGAACCAAGCGTTCGAAGCTTGTTTAAGCCCATACAAGGATCTTTGTAATTTACATACTTTGGTTTCCTGACCTTGAACAACTGCGCCTTCTGGCTGAAGCATATAAATATCTTCCTTAAGTTTTCCATATAGGAAAGCAGTCGTAACATCCCACTGGTCAATAATCCAATCAAATTCTACGGCTAATGAGAATAGTAAACGTAAAGTTGAACTCCTTACTACAGGTGAATAAGTTTCGTTATAATCAATGCCACGTACCTGGGTAAATCCCTTTGCTACCAGCCTAGCTTTATACTTAGATACCTTACCATCGCTATCACGCTTGATTTTAAATACCCATTTGCATTGGATTGGCTTCTTATCACGTGGTAAATTGACTAGTGACCACGTTTGGTTCTCTTCCAACGATCGTAGTTCATCGTTCATAGCCTTCTGCCATAGCTCACAATCAGGCCGTGACAGCGCCTCATCTACTGTCATTGGGTCTCCATCTATGCCAGCAATAGCGTTGCTACACGAACAATTATAGTTAACTGGATTCCGTGGACGTAAGTTGTATCTTAACTCTTCACTTGGCTCAGTACTTGTTACAGCAGCATCATCACTTTGTTCAAAAGTACGCGCTTGGTCATCTGCAGCAAACTCGATACATGATACATCACGTTCCTGAAGATCTTCACTATGTGTGTGAATACCAGGAACCTCCTCCAACAACGCAGGTTCGATTCGTTCCTCTTCAATACTGATAGGTACAACTGCGTTCTTCGTCACCTTCGTACCATCACCAGGAAAAATGTTTTCCAAAAACTTCACATTCCTTGCAACAGTAATCTTGCCTGTCTGGGGATGCATCAGTCGGTAACCTTTCGTAGACTCACAATATCCAATGAAAATCAATTCTTCAGTCTTCATATCAAGCTTTTGCCTTTTCTGTTTGGGTTTCAGTGCATACGCCAAACATCCAAAAGTTCTCAAATGACTCAAGTCTACTTTCTTACCAGACCAAAGTTCTTGTGGTACTTTGTCCGTGACAGCCTTTGTAGGGCTTCGATTCTTCAAGTATACTACGGTACATACTGCTTCTGCCCAAAATCTCTTGCTCAGATTCGCTTCACAAAGAAAAGTTCTTGCTTTCTCTATTATCGATCTGTTCGCCCTCTCAGCTACACCATTTTGTTCAGGTGTATAGGGTATCGTCTTTTGGTGCTTTATACCAGATGACTTGAACAACTTATCGAAGGCATAGTTACAGAACTCTTTGCCATTGTCGGATCTTATGCATTTAATAGACTTACCAGTCTCTTTCTCAACTTCTGCTCTGTATTCTCGGAATTTTTCAAATGTTTGACACTTATTCTTCAAAAAATATACATGCGTCTTACGTGTATAATCATCGATAAACAGTAGCATATATCGAGAACCAGCAAATGATGATTCTTCCATAGGACCGCAGATGTCCGTGTGAACTATCTCTAAAATCTGTCGTGCTCGAGTGCCTTTATTTTTGAATGGACTTTTACATGTTTTTCCGTTGATGCATGGAATACACGGTGCTAACTTTTCTACGTTTTTAAATTCAATTCCAGTTACCATATTTTTCAATAAATTTATATAATTTTGTCCCAAATGCGCTAATCTTCTATGCCACAAATTCAACATAGGTTAGTTTGACAAAGTCAGATTGACAACGTTATTTTCTTTTTCTCTAAGTTGAAAGATTCCGTCAACTTCATCACAAGTTGCCACCACTTCTTCTTTTTGATTTTTAATAAGACAACCTCTTTTGTCGAAATTAATTGCAAACTCCTTTTTAACAAGATCGCTTACTGAGATCAAATTCATTGATAAACGAGGAACATGTAAAACATTTTCCAATGGAAGTTTTGAATTTCCACAACCTTTTACAACATAATTTCCTCTTCCTTTAACTGGTATTTCTTCACCATTAGCCACTCGTATTGTAAAGTTTCGTCTTGTCTTCTGGTAATCAGATAACTTCTCTGCATCATGGGTCATGTGATTTGAGCAACCACTATCTACATACCAACTGTTCTTGCTGAAGGTATTCTGGTCTGCTGTGCTCATACAAACACTGGCACTCTTTTTGACTTGGCATTCAGATGCTTTATGCCCTTCCTTATGGCATTTAAAGCATTTGTACACTGGCTTCTTTCGAGCAATGTTTTTAGGCTTTCTCTTTGTTGTGAGGAGAGCTTGCTCGCCAGTTTCGCCGCCTGCATCGGCTTGTCTACTAGCTTCTTGTAACAATTTTGATTTTACTTGTTCCAAACTAATCTCCTTTCCACTATTGTCAATGGTCATGATTAACGGGTTGTAGTCAGGTGTCAAGCCAGCCAACAAAATGGAAATCATCCACTCGTCCGAAACTTTTGCGTCTATATCATTCAGCTGTTGTGCTATCGTCACTACCTTAGATACGTACTTTTCCATGCTCGTACAATTTTCTAATTTGCATGACCACAACTGACGCTGAAGTGTTATGCGTCGTCCCCAGCCTTTGTCTTCATATGCTCCGCATAACTTGTGCCACACTTCATGCGCTGTTTTCGCATTAAATACGTGAGCAAAACATGAAGGCTCTACTAGGAGACAGATCGTGGTGCGCG
Organism: Chrysoteuchia culmella; assembly: GCA_910589605.1. NCBI lineage: Eukaryota > Metazoa > Arthropoda > Insecta > Lepidoptera > Crambidae > Chrysoteuchia > Chrysoteuchia culmella. The sequence continues at coordinate 14,397,472 of OU342659.1, forward strand.
CTTTCCTATCTGCATCTTTAAGGTCTGCAGTGACTTCATCGGCTTCTACAGCTTCCCACCAATTTTTACATTCTAGGTAGTTTTTTACTTGGAATTTAAATTGGCGAAGTCTTCAGCACCTTTCAGCTTCCGGATCCCGAATACGGATCCCGACGATGAGTTTTCTTCATCTGTCATTTTCGAAAAAATCTTGCGCACTCACTTTCAAATTATAACTTTGCGGAATAAATCACAGGTTCGAGAATAGGCCCATAACCTATTGAAAATTCGGCTGTCTTTAGCACGCAGTGGATCTGATTTACTACTAAGTTATTTACGCAAACACAGTTTTCGGTTCAGACACTTTTATTCGACTTGTTCGAGTGAAGTATAAACAAACAATACAAAAACAATAATCTAGTGACAGATTACATTTGTCATGTATAGACATGACACTTGCTGGCCAGCACCAGTTCTTGCCAGCCAGGACTTTCACTCTCCAACAGTATATAATGTCCATGGCTATACCTAAATGAAATAAATCTTTGTCTCAGGATCTACTGTCTAATCAAGATAATAAAGTACTGAAACAAAAACACGCTAATGCACAAGTTAGAGATCACACATTGATCAAGCTAGCTAAGAATAGTTATATGTTATGCAAGGCTGGAAAGTTGGTTATTAGCGGCGAGTTACCTCTATTGTCGGCTTGACCTAAGTCCGCTTCAACCGCCAAAACCAGATCCTATGCAGCAGCAACCGCTTTTGCTCCTCTAATCGACAATATTGGTAATATAAACTTTCCAGCGAATGTTTCTCCTCCTATAAACGAAGATTCCGCAATTAAGGAAATGCTCGATATCCTTTCTGCTATTAAAAGTTTAAAAAATCAATTCCTATCGTGTACTTCCCCGATAGAAAAAGTCATGCTCGTGCTCAGTTATCTTGGTCAGTATGTATGATCCCGCTAAACTAAGCCTGTTATCTTGGAATGCTGATGGCGTTCGAGGTAAGATACATGAATTGCTTGATTTTGCGACCCGTGTAGTATCTGTTGATATTATTGCTTTGTGCGAAACCCGTCTCACTAACGCTGTTTCTCTATCTACGCCTGGCTTCTTTTGTTACCGCCAAGACAAGCAACCAAATGGTAAAGGTCAGGGTGTTGCTCTGCTCGTAAGAAAAGAAATTAAACATGCTTTGATTTCGTTACCAAAAACTACTAACTTTGAAACCGTAGGTATTCGAATCTTTCTAAAAGGGATTGAACACGTTATCATTTCTGTATACCAGTCTCCTAACTTACCACTGCTGCAATCTGACCTTGATATGATGCTGAAGTGTGCTCCTCGGGTTCTAATTGCCGGTGACTTTAATGCAAATCATAGTTACTGGTACAGTAGTTACACCAATACTCGTGGGAGAACTCTTTTCCGACACATGTTAAATCATGACTATACAATTCATGCTTCTAATATTCCAACACAGGTTAATTACTCATCCAACAAAAAATCAACTAACCCTGATTTAGTCTTATGTTCGAACATCCACCATATAAGCGATCCCGAGGCCTATGTAGCACTTTCATCTAACCACTACCCTTTATATTTTACTATTGATGGTTTGTTCGATCGCGTTGCTAAAGAGAAACATTTTCTATATCAACATACCAATTGGAATAATTATCGATCATCTCTTGATGAAAATATCTGTCTTACCTCACTTACATTTAAATCTATTAAAGAAATTGATGTAGCCGTTGATGACCTTCACACCATAATCTGCAAGGCTAGAGACTTTTCCGTGCCTACCGGTACACCCACCGATGGCTTATCTCGTCTCCAAAATCAAAAAAATCAAAATCAATATCATTTATTCAGTCTAGGCTGTTACAAGCACTTATGAACGTCAAAGAAGCTACGCCATCGGTTCACAAACCCTACGGCGGGAGACCTTGTAACGAGAAGAACCGGCAAGAAACTCGTCAAGGGCTGTTTTTTTCTCCCTGTTTTATTTCATACAGAGTCGTCAAATTGAAAAGTGACCTTAACATATCAGTAAGGTCAATTTCCATCACAAAAGGAAAATACTAATGAAAATATTACATTTTATGGTTATTGTAAACGTAAACAATTTTTAACTGGCAAAGAAAGACTTGTCTATCATACATTACAACATTTCCCGCACCACAAGACTACTACACTGCAAGTTGTGAGGTACATACAGGTCAGTATCAATTTATTTTAGATAAAAATATTTAGGCTTTAAGCACAGCATTAAGATAAGCAGACTGAGGTAGACCCATTTCCGCTGGCGGCACCCGTTCACGAGCATGACGCATGAACCAGCCATCGCTTCGCTCAACCATATTTTAGGGAACGTAACGACCCGCCTCACACGACACCGCCGAAGAAACGTTTGAGTGAGCATGACGTACTTCAGGTACTTATGTTAAGCTGCATAAATATAAAAAAACACAATGGCAACAGCAAAAAAAGAAAGATAAAAGTGCCTTAATGTAAGACACAACACAACCTACAATGTCACTAGAAGACGCATCAGCTGGGTCACAATCTCAATCGTAATTAAAGTTAAAAAAATAAATAAAAAAAAAAGCTTTTATATATTTGGAATAATTGAAAACATTATTTACCTTTGTTTACTCTGATCAAGCAGTGCCACGCATCTCAACTCAAAACATCATAAATAACATAAAATCAAAACAACATATATCTCTACACATTTTAACACAAGCAAACATGAGCAGACCCATCCCGCCGGCAGCACCCGTTCACGAGCATGACGCATGAACCAGCCATCGCTTCGCTCAACCATATTTTAGGGAACGTAGCGACCCGCCTCACACGACACCACCGCAGAAATGTTTACAGAGAGCATGACATACCCAAGCAACCTGTGTTAAAAGTTGAATCTAATACTTTACTAAACATTAATTGAATGACACTACAATTTCGAAAAAACAAAACTAAATATTTATGACCAAGCTGTCTCGTCATTCAAGTAATCTTTTATAGTATAATATCCTTTTTTAAGAAGACAATCTTTTACATTCATCTTAAACTTTTCGAAAGGCAAATCCAAAATATTATCTGGAATTTTATTATAGATACGTATACCTAGACCCATAAAAGATCCAAGGACCTTCTTTAATCGGTACCGAGGCATAACAAGTTTATTTCTATTTCTAGTATTGCGATCGTGCAAATCACCATGTTTGATATACAGGTTGATATTACGACGTACAAAAAGAATACAATTTAAAATAAATTGAGAAGCAGCTGTCAGTATACCAATTTCTTTAAATTTTTCCCGAAGAGATGTTCTGGAACCCAGTTGATAAATGGCCCTTATAGCTCGTTTTTGTAGTATAAATATTGTATTAATGTCAGCTGCTACTCCCCACATAAGAATACCATACGACATGATGCTGTGAAAATAACTGAAGTACACAGTCCTAGCAGTTTCTATATCAGTCAGTTGTCTGACTTTTCTCACAGCGTAGGCAGCAGAACTAAGCTTGCCAGCTAGTATTGCAATATGTGGACTCCATTGAAGTTTACAGTCCATAGTTACACCCAGAAAGACTGTTGATTCTACTAAATCTAATTTCTCATTGTTCATAACAATTTCCATGGGTACTTTCTGAACATTTGGTAAAGAAAAAAGAACGCATTTAGTTTTCTTTGCATTAAGCTGTAGATTATTATAATTAAACCAAGCTAGTACTTGCGAGAGTGTTTTGTTTACATCGTCAAAATCAGTTTTATTCCTATCAATGTTAAATATTAAAGAAGTATCATCCGCAAACAAGACAATCTCACATAAGTTTTTGGCAGAGAAAGGCAAGTCATTAATATATACTAGAAACAGGAAAGGGCCCAAGATAGAGCCTTGGGGCACGCCTAGTTTTATATTTGAGCCGGCAGATTTCACTCCATTAATATCAACGGTCTGAGTTCTGGAACTGAGATACGACAGTATTAACTTTTGAGCATCACCTTTTACACCGTAATGATTTAGTTTCAACAGCAGCGTCCGGTGATCCACGCAATCAAAAGCCTTGGACAAATCGCAGAATACGCCAAGAGCATTCTGCGACTTCTCCCATGCTTCAAAAACATGTTTTAAAAGTGCAACCCCTGCATCAGTGGTAGACCGTCCCTTCGTAACTCACTTCATAAAAAAACTAATTAAATATAAAAATAATCTCCGTAAAATTGATCAGGGGTTGTCTCAAGGCCTCCATAAGAGGCTTATTCGGCAAAAAATAAATAGCCTTAATGATCTAATTAAATCTCGCACTAGGCAACACCTAGATCACCTATGGAATAAGAAACTAGCACGTGTGGATAATCCTAGTTCTGATATATGGAAGCTGTCCAAATCCCTTAAGCCAAAAAACATATCAATACCTCCTCTTAAATGCTCTGACGGTTCCCTTACAACAACTGTTGATCAGCAGTGCGATGCCCTGGCCTCTGCGTTTCATGAAAATATGTGTCTTACTCGTGATTGGAGCAGTGAGGGTTTGAATTCCGATATTCAAGCATCTTTGTATAAGATCAATGAGCATCAAATTACAGATTTTAAACACCCTATTAGGCCGTCAGAGATTCGGGAAACTCTTATTTCCCTTAAAACTCGTAAATCTGCAGGGGAGGATGGTATCGGTAACATCTTGCTAAAAAACCTCTCCCAAAAAGCTATCGTCTACCTAACCAAAATTTTTAATGCCTGTCTGCATCTAGGTTATTTCCCCTCAGCGTGGAAAACGGCTAAAGTCATTGCACTAAGGAAGCCTGGTAAGGATCCTCTGTTACCATCCAACTATCGACCAATCAGTCTGCTTCCATGTCCGGGAAAGTTATTCGAAAAACTAATTTATACGCGACTGCAAAACATATCTAGCAACCTTCTTATCAATGAGCAATTCGGGTTTCGCCCATCTCATTCCACAACACAACAGCTTGCTAGGGTGACCGAACATATTTCTCATCATCTTAATTTAAAAGAATCAACGGGTATGTTTCTTTTAGATATTGAGAAGGCATTCGACACGGTCTGGCATGAAGGCCTTCTCCATAAGCTCGTAAAACTTGGCTTACCATGTTCCATAGTCAAGCTTATCCAGTCGTATCTAGCTGACCGTAAATTTATGGTTCATATAGGTAATGTTAAGTCCAGTGTCCAGAGTGTGCCGGCCGGTGTACCCCAGGGATCAATTTTAGGACCGTACCTGTTTCTGCTATATCTGAATGATATGCCTATCCAACCGCGTACTCAACTTGCTTGTTTTGCAGATGATACTGCCTCTTATACTTCTTCCCAAGATTTGGACCTCATTGTGGGTCGCTTGCAACTCTCTATCGACTTGTTGTACAGCTACTTTACCAAATGGAAACTTAAGCTCAATAAGTCGAAAACTGAAGCCATTATGTTCACCCGTCATCGCACCTTGCCCGCAAGGAGACTTCAAATAGGTGGCCATAGCATATCTTGGAACAACTCTGTACGATACTTGGGTGTAACGTTGGACAGTAAACTGAATTGGTCTAAACATATAGCTCAACTACGCATACAGGGAGCTCAAGCACTCGGAGCCTTGAGCCCCATATTAAACCGCAAAAGTAAAATTAGTTCTACTACAAAACTTAGACTGTACTCGGCGCTGGTCAGGCCTTGTATTACTTACGCTTGCCCCGTATGGAGTAATACGTGTTTAACAAATCACCAAATTTTGCAGGTTATTCAAAATAAAGCACTAAAAATTGCGTACAATACGCCTTTAAAAACAAACTTAGTAAATTTACATAAAAATATTTCTTATCCATTACTTATTTCTTTTATATTAAAACTGACACGTAATTTTTATAATATAAATAAAAACAGTTCTAATCCATTAATATCAAACATTTGCAATACCCAAATAGCTGACATTGAGTATATCGACAGATACGGCACGTTCCGTTTACCGCATCACTACGTCTTGTTCCCACCAACCGGTTTTGCCTGTGACGTTATCAGTAGCGATGAGCACGCGCATGACAAAGCTAGTGACACTCAGCGGCCGCATTAATTTCCCCTCTGTCGTCCATACTTAGTACGGCGGCGGGGGGAGCGGTAGCTCTCGCCACTCGTTGTACGCTGGTCGTGTCAGTGTACACTTCATTGTTTAGTGGCTAATGCCTAATGCATTTGCATTTTATCTTACCCACTTTTATGAGTTAAGCGAATCGGCTACGATCGAATCGCGTTATTAAAAAAAAATATTTTGTATTGTGTAGCTATACTATTACTTTTAAAATTTAAGGTCTAAATAGTTATTCAAATAGTATTCTTTTAAGCTTACATAGGTGTTTCCAGCCTGCAAAAGTGTATTTTTATTTATGTTACTGTATACTTTTATTTTTTTTAAGTTATACATTGTAATCAACGTTATAAAATAAAGAATTTTCAAAACAAAAACAAACAAACCTCTATTGAAACCTGAGCAAGTGAAGGATTCTAGAATCCTGAGCATATATTCATTGTTCCTGCCAACGAATGAATTGAAGTTGTCATATTTTGACATACTTCACACAAAACCTCCGTCAAAAAAATATTTTGTTTTATGAGTTTTGCGGTACGAAGTGACATATAAAAATAATGCGCCGAAAATGTTTCACAGAAAACAATATTGCGCTAAGAGATGACGGTAGGCCAGCAGAAAATATGGAAAGAAATCTTCTCAATGACATATACTTATCTCTTGTACAATCAATACTCACTTACTGTATAGGCTATATGGGGTGGTGCTGCAATGACCCGATTTCTTGCTGTCGAGCGAACTCAGCGCATCCTGATAAAGGTTATGTATTAAAAAAACAAAGATTTTCTACTGATTCACTATACCAACTTAGTCAACTATCTTCAGTTAGAAAACTATATATCTTGCAAACAGTCATAGGAAAACATGAGTCCTTAGTGTACGATCCCTCCCTCTTATTGCAAAGAGAGCTTTGCTCAGTACACAGAGGCCGGCGCTTTTTTTATTGACGAAAGCTTATAGGACGTGCAGTTCCGTAGCATTATTCGTGCTTGCTGGAGTTCGCCCTGCCGACCTTGAGGTTTTTCGCGCGGGACGATTTGAGTACGCGGGGAACCTATTGGCTCCCAGGGAGCGAGATGAACCATTAGAGAGGAAACCGTCGCTATTTGGCAGGAACGATGGGACCAGAGCGATGACGGACGCGAACTCTATAGATTCATTCCCGATATCGCAGAGATTCTCCAGAGACTGGATTAAACCACATTACCAGTGAGGCTCTCCAGAGACTGGATTGACCCAGATTACATCGTCTTTCAACTACCGGGCATGGGTGTTTCGGGAACCGACTTCATCGACTATGATCGCTTCACTGCCAGTCTGCTCTCTGCCCGTGTGACACCGGAAAAGAGGAGAGTCAGGATTACGAGAGTAAGCAAAAAGAAGGGATGGAAACAGAATTTGCAGGAAGTTATAGAAAAGCGCAGACGGAGAAGGACTTTAGCAAGTACCCCTACGCCCTCCCAAGATTCGGCCCGTATACTGAGAAGGTAGATAGGACCATGGGTTGGAGGAGGTCATGTACTGTAGGTTCTAGACTGTTTATTCTGTAAGTAAAATGTTAACATTTTTTGTAAAAATCTGTATTCTGTAACTATAACCTGTACATAATGTGTAAATGTAACGTATTTCTGTTAAAGCTGACAAGTTTCTTGCCCCCGTTCTTCTTGTCAGTTAAAAAAGTCTGGAACGGGTGGTAGAAAAATATAGACGATTCAAAAACGCTTAATTTTTAAGTTTATTTGAATAAAGATATTATGACGTTTAATTGATCTTTAAATAAATTATGTAAATAACAATTTTATTAGGAACATAAATCTTTTTGGAGCATAACCAGTCAGTTAAACGATTTAGACCCAATTTAAGTACATTAACAGCCGATTAATTTTTAACAAACTGTTTCTCCATAGAAAAAATGACAAAACTGACGGTTAAAACTTAATCAGCTGTTAAATTTCTACCAGTATCACTTATAGTATTGAATGAATTGTTTGTAATGTTCATTTTTCCACGCGGACGAAGTCGCGGGCAACAGCTAGTTTAATAATAAACTACAGATTTCAATTAATTTGAAACAGAGATTTTAAGCTGTGGGAAGTAGCGGGGTATGTTGCTATTCAAGAGACAAGGTTTGGTTCGAGAAAAACAAATTAAAGGGCACGGCCATAACTTTGTCGGAGTTCCTAACAGAGTCCCGGCACAATGCATTTATGGCGGCGCGTGATAAGTTTGGTATCAACAAATGTTGGACTCGGGAGGGCGTTATTTTTATTCTTAGCCCCACAATACTCGTTTTCGAGTCACCACCATATCTGAAATTCATTCATTGGAGTTCGAACCGGGATCGGCAATGCCTGGCACTGCCCCCACTTCGGGTCCTGCACCTAAGACAAGGAGAGCTGCTGCAACGAAGAAGTAATCGCAACTACACTCATCACGTGCTGCTAATTATTCGCTGCTTTTGTCTACCTCCTTTTTCACAATAACTTGAACTTGACTTTAGCATTTACTTTTTCTAGATCTTCTTCTTCTTTCTTAATTAATGGCGTGCTCGCGTTAAATACGCGAATTTTGCCAATGTCAAGTAAATATATTTTGTAATATATATGTCGGGGATCGACCGAGATGCGGGTTAATAATATTATCGTCATACATGCGGGCGTTAGAAAATAATTAAACAGTCACTTTAAGATCACAAAACACGTATAATCGGTAAATCGCAATCACCGAAACAAAATAAATTCTTAAACTCCAACTTAACAGTTATTGGTACACAATTCAAAATGTAGGTAGGACGCGGTATTCTCGGAATGCGCGTGCGACACCTGCGAGCGTTCGCCGTCCGTCGTGCCTCCAGCCAGACTGTCCCGCTAGATACCCTCTAGCGTTTTTTTTCGCTGTCGCACCGCACTCCGATTACACCCGAGCGTAGTAATTGATAATAGCATTCTCCTATGCGCTACGCTCGACGTCCATATATTCCGACCAGACACGGCCATTCTGACCAGTCACGCGTCTCTGCATGACGGTGCTGAACAAGACTAGCAACATGGGTAACTTAGCTGTTCGGCCTTTCTGACCAACAACTTAGCGGGGTCATCAATGAAATTAAGTTTTAGCTCGAAACTAAATTAAGGTCACAGTTACAACATTTCTTTTAACACAAATTGAATCACCATAACTTCACCATCTATCTGAAATTTACAGTTGTAAATAACCTGGCAGTGCTCCACATCTGCAACTTTACAAACGACTTTCAACAAATTGCCATTTTTCTTTTGAGAGTCACAGGTAGAATCACAGGTAGAGTTATTGGTAGAGTCACTGGTCGAATCAGTGGTAGAGTCACTGGTAGAGTCACTAGTAGAGTCACTGGTGGAGTTACTGGTAGAGTCACTGGTGGAGTCACTGGTGGAGACACTGGTAGAGTCAGTGGTAGAGTCAGTGGTAGAGTAACTGGTAGAGTCACTGGTAGAGTCACTGGTAGAGTCACAGGTAGAGTCACAGGTAGAGTCACAGGTAGAGTCACAGGTAGAGTCACAGGTAGAGTCACTGGTAGAGTCACTGGTGGTGTCACTGGTAGAGTCACATAGAGTCACAGATAGAGTCAATGGTAGAGTCACTGGTGGTGTCACTGGTGGTGTCACTGGTGGAGTCACTGGTAGAGTCACTGGTAGAGTTACTGGTAGAATCACTCGTGGAGTTACTGGTAGAGTCATTAGTAGAGTCACTGGTAGAGTCACTAGTAGAGTCACTGGTGGAGTAACTGGTAGAGTCACTTTTGGAGTCACTGGTAGAGTCACTAGTAGTCACTGGTGGAGTTACTGGTAGAGTCACTGGTGGAGTCACTGGTAGAGTCAGTGGTAAAGTCACAGGTAGAGTCACTGGTAGATTTACTGGTAGATTTACTGGTAGAGTCGCAGGTAGAGCCACACGTAGAGTCACTGGTTGAGTCACAGGTAAAGTCACTGGTAGAGTTACTGGTAGAGTCACTGGTAGAGTCACTGGTATAGTCACTGGTAGTCACTGGTAGAGTCACAGGCAGAGTCGAAGGTAGAGTTGCAAGTAGAGTCGCATGTAGAGTCACATGTAGAGCCACATGAAGAGACTTAGGTAAAGTCACATGTAGAGTCGGATATAAAGCTAGAAATAGAGTCACTAAAATCACCAATTATTAAGTCCAAAGTAGGATTAGTGAGTAGAATAGACTCTTGCTATTTATTTACTACATTGGACACTGATTGTCCTTCTGAAAATCAGCCTCAGTTGTTTTCTTTACTCAACGAGTTTAACTTTGACTTTACCTGTGACTCTACCAGTGGCTCTACCTGCGACTCTACCAGTAAATCTACCAGTAAATCTACCAGTGACTCTACCTGTGACTTTACCACTGACTCTACCAGTGACTCCACCAGTGACTCTACCAGTAACTCCACCAGTGACTACTAGTGACTCTACCAGTGACTCTACCAGTGACTCCACCAGTGACTCTACCAGTTACTCCACCAGTGACTCTACTAGTGACTCTACCAGTGACTCTACTAATGACTCTACCAGTAACTCCACGAGTGACTCTACCAGTGACTCTACCAATGACTGTACCAGTGACTCTACCAGTGACTCCACCAGTGACACCACCAGTGACACCACCAGTGACTCTACCATTGACTCTATCTGTGACTCTATGTGACTCTACCAGTGACACCACCAGTGACTCTACCAGTGACTCTACCTGTGACTCTACCTGTGATTCTACCTGTGACTCTACCAGTGACTCTACCTGTGACTCTACCTGTGATTCTACCTGTGACTCTACCAGTGACTCTACCTGTGACTCTACCTGTGATTCTACCTGTGACTCTACCAGTGACATAAAACAAAATATTTTTTTGACGGAGGTTTTGTGTGAAGTATATCAAAATATGACAACTTCAATTCATTCAAAACTAAAAGTGGCACAAATTCCCAAAGTCAAAACCGCGTTTGCGAGAATACAATATGAAACACGTTCTGCCTATCTATACAATAAAATAAATAATGTTCTACAGATATATGATAAGCCATATTACAGGTGTAAGAGTATGATAACCAAATGGATATTTAGGCTTAGTTATGACGAAAGTGAAGCATTGCTGCAATTTATCTATAAACAATAGCATAAAATAAAGCATACTGCAATTTATATATTTTTAAATTATACATATATTTATGTATTCATTTATACTTACTTCATACATACCTACTTATAAATTTGCATATATACTCAAAATAAAATATACAAACATTAACACTTTTGCAATACATGATAATTCATTACAGTTGTTTATATTTAATGAGAGCGGGGTCTCCTAGAACAGGCATAGTATGCTTAAAAGGAGACTTCATCAACTAGTTTTAAGTAAAACTGTAAAGACCAATAAATATTTTATTTATTATTTATTCGTTGGCAGGAACAATGAATATATGCTCAGGATTCTAGAATCCTTCACTTGCTCAGGTTTCAATAGAGGTAACTCGCCGCTAATAACCAACTTTCCAGCCTTGCATAACATATAACTATTCTTAGCTAGCTTGATCAATGTGTGATCTCTAACTTGTGCATTAGCGTGTTTTTCTTTCAGTACTTTATTATCTTGATTAGACAGTAGATCCTGAGACAAAGATTTATTTCATTTAGGTATAGCCATGGACATTATATAATATCAGGACTGAGTACTCGAAGCTGAAAAGTGAGCCGAGCGAGATATGTAGTACAGAGGCCCTGTGTCCCTTTCTAGCTTGAGTATGTCATGCTCTCTTTAAACATTTCTGCGGTGGTGTCGTGTGAGGCGGGTCGCTACGTTCCCTAAAATATGGTTGAGCGAAGCGATGGCTGGTTCATGCGTCATGCTCGTGAACGGGTGCTGCCAGCGGGATGGGTCTGCTCATGTCTGCTTGTGTTAAAATGTGTTGAGATATATATTTTTGTTTTGATTTTATGTTATTTATGTTTTTTTAAGTTAAGACGCGTGGCACTGCTTGATCAGAATAAATAAAATAAATAATGTTTTCAAATTATTCCAATTATATAAAAGTATTCTATTTTGTTAACTTACTTTAAATATGCTTTGTGATTATGACCCAGCTGATGCGTCTTCTACTAACATTGTAGGTTGTGTCTTACATTAATGCACTTTTATCTTTCTTTTTATTGCTGTTGTTATTTTTTTTTTATATTTTTATACAGCTTAACATAAGTACCTGAAGTACGTCATGCTCACTCAAACGTTTCTTCGGCGGTGTCGTGTGAGGCGGGTCGTTACGTTCCCTAAAATATGGTTGAGCGAAGCGATGGCTGGTTCATGCGTCATGCTCGTGAACGGGTGCCGCCAGCGGAAATGGGTCTACTTCTGTCTGCTTATCTTAATCTTGTGCCTAAAGGTTAAATATTTTTTTTCTAAAATAAATTGATACTGACCTGTATGTTCCTCACAACTTGCAGTACAGTAATCTTGTAATGCGAGAAATGTTGTAATGTATGATAGATAAGTCTTTCTTTGCCAGTTGAAAATTGTTTACGGTTACAATAACCATAAAATTTAATATTATAATTAGTATTTATTTTTGTGATGGAAATTGACCTTACTGATATGTTAAGGTCATTTTTCAATTTGACGACTCTGTATGAAATAAAACAGGGAGAAAAAAACAGCCCTTAACGAGTTTCTTGCCGGTTCTTCTCGTTACAAGGTCTCCCGCCGTAGGGTTTGTGAACCGATGGCATAGCTTCTTTGACGTTCATAAGTGCTTGTAACAGCCTAGACTGAATAAATGATATTGACCTTGACCTTGACCTTGAATAGGGTGACCACGATTGTTTTGTTACGTGGGAAAAATATTTTAATACACGGGACTTAAAGAATTTACATTTAGTTTTAATTTAGAATTTAGATCTCCATTGCTCTTCACTATATTTATCAATTCTATTTCATCTCAATTAGTTTCGTCCTACCACCTTTATGCAGATGATTTGCAAATCTACACTCAAGCAGAATCTGGCCAACTATCTCAAGCTATTAATACCCTAAACAATGACCTGGAAACGATTTGTTGTTCGAGTAGATAGCATGGTTTAACAGTTAACCCTAGCAAGACCCAAATCATTATGATTGGTAGTCCTGCATAAACAAATAAAATTGACTGGTCACTACTACCTTATATCACATTCAATGGCGTTATCTTAAGACCTAGTGACTCAGTCACAGATTTAGGCGTGTTAATAGATGGCGACCCCAAGTACAAGCAGTTAGTCGCAAAATGTTTGCTGCAGCTGGATCCTTGGGAAGGTTGCGTAACTTTCTACCAACGTCCACTAAAAATGCGCTTACACGATCCGTTCTTCTACCCATACTGGATTATGCCGACGTCAGCTATCTTGACCTTAATGAGGAACTGAACAAGATTGAGCGTCTTCAAAATTTCTGTATTAGGTTCATATTTGGACTTCGCAAATATGATCATGTCCACAGACATAGATCTAAATAGACGACGCAACTGTATCTACTTCGCGTGCCCAGCATAAGCCAAAAACACTTATGACGGCTCAGTCCGCGTCCGACCGCTATCTCAGTGACAGACAGCTGGAACGCTATCTTAAATTTGAAAAAAACGCTTAATTGTGCGATTAAAAACTGTAAAAACACCACATCTGTGAGTAACCGAATAAACGGAGACGTTTCCATCCACCGGTAAGTAATTTTATAATAAAATTAAGCCTAATTTATATTAAAATTAATAAATTTTGTTATTGAAACCACAAAATGTACAGACGCGTCTATGCCGCTTAATTCGTAATAGACTGCGGGTTTTACTTAACGCGGTAAATTTAACGTACTGCGTTAATAGGCAATGAATATCGAAACAGCGTAAGTATTTTATACCGCGCTACGCTTAGCTTTTCAAATTTGTAATCGATTAGTGATGTCCACTCTTTAAAACACATTTCTCGATTATAAATTATAATCGATATTTAAAACAGAGGACTGATTGGATTGACAATTCGTTGGACAAAAAAAACTTAAAATGCATGCACACCTTACTTATTAAACTTTTTAACCGACTTCGAAAAACGGAGGAGGTTATCAAGTCGTCTGCAATTTTTTTTTATGTATGCTCAACGATAACTCCGCCAATTATGAACCGATTTTGATCATTCTTTTTTCATCTGATAGATCAAAGTTTCAATTTGGTCTCATGAAAAATTTACAGTAGACGGTTTAGAAGTTTTTTTAGAATCCTGAAAAACGGTTTGTTGTCCACTGATTGTTCCTGCTTTACGCGTCAATAGTTCTACCATAAGGAGTCAAAGTCAAAGATTTTTATTCAAATAGACTTATAGATAAGTACTTTCGAATAGTCCAACATTTTTTTCCCTACCAGCCATTCAGGACATCTTTTAACTGATAAGAAGAATGGCCCCAAGAAACTTATCAGCCTTAGCAGAAACAACAACATTTACAATGGAACATGTTGTTGCCAAACACAAATCTACAATCTTGAAATATAGTTAATAAAAGAAGAAAATTTTCTCATACTCATATTAGAATATTTTCCTCTTACACTATTTACAATAGTTATGTTTAATGTTGGTATCACATCCATGCATTTTGGTCTTTTAAATAGTCATCTAACGTGTAATAACCTTTGCTTAAGAGCGTTTTTTTAACATATATTTTAAATTTATGTAAAGGCAGCTCAATCACTTCTTGTGGAACTTTATTAAAAAAGGCTATGCCGTTCCTCAAAAACGAGCGTCTACATTTTTCAAGCCGAAATTTTGGAACGGCAAGCTTATTTTTGTTTCTAGTATTAAAATTATGAACATCGCTATGCTTTATAAATAAATCATGATGTTTCCATACATATACTAAATTATCATAGATGTATTGTCCCCCCAAAGTTAGTATATTAATCTCTTTAAACAAACCCTTAAGAGAATCTCTACGTCGAAGTTTGTAAAAGGCGCGCACAGCTCTTTTTTGAAGTATAAAAACATTTTCTATATTAGCTGCTGAGCCCCACAACAACACGCCATAGGACATTACACTATGAAAATAACTAAAGTAAACCAGTCTTGCCGTTTCAATATCAGTTAAGAGCCTTATTTTCCTTATTGCGAAAGCCGCAGAACTAAGTCAACTCGACAAGGCTTCAATATGTGGATCCCATTGTAGTTTTGAATCCAATGTAATACCAAGAAATTTTGTACTCTCAACTAACTCTACTACATCCCCATTCAAATTGATAAGCATATCGACCTGCACTACATTAGGTAATGAGAATTTAACAAACTTGGTTTTAGTAGGGTTAAGAGACAAATTATTAATGTTGAACCAGTGTGCGGCTTGAGAGAGAGCACTATTTACTTCGTCAGAACAATTGTTTCCTCTATCAATTTTAAAAATTAAAGATGTATCATCTGCAAATAGTACTGTCTCACATAATTTACTCGTGTAGTAAGGGAGATCGTTAATATAAATTAAAAACAGCAAAGGGCCCAATATTGAACCTTGGGGCACGCCCATAATAATGGGGGCTCCAGTAGAAGCAGTATTATTGACAATTACTTTTTGATTTCTATTATGCAAGTATGACTGCAAAAGGCTAACCGATTTTTTAGAGACACCATAATGTTCTAGCTTCTTTAAAAGTGTAACGTGATCAACGCAATCGAAAGCTTTAGACAGGTCACAGAATATACCAATTACGTCTTGCTTGCCCTCCCAAGCCTCAAAAATATGTTTAAGGAGTGCAATGCCAGCATCAGTAGTATTTTTACCTTTAGAAAAGCCGAACTGATTGTTATGAAGGATTTGATTTATTGTTAAATAGTCTAATAATTGCGAGTATATAATTTTTTCAAAAATTTTACTAAGTGCCGGTAGTATTGATATCGGCCTAAAATTTGTGGGGTCACTTTTGTCACCCGATTTAAAAAGAGGAATAAGCTTACTACATTTCATTAAATCGGGAAAAGTACATTCATCTATGCATTGATTAAAAATGAAAGCTAAATATGGAGCTATTGTATCAATAATTGATTTAATAATGTTGGTTGATATGCCCCATAGATCTTCAGTCTTTTTAATATTTATAGACTTGAAAGCTTTTAAAATGTCTTCACTATTGATATGCTTAAAATTGAAAACTTTATTACACTTATCAACACACGACTCCAAGAGGGCAGCAGCAACGTTTGGACAGGAATTTAAATTACTGGTAGTTTCTAAGGGTACCCGAGAGAAGAAATCTTCAAATACACGGGCAACCTCAACGTCAGATTCAATTCATTTATCACCTACTTTAAGACAGAAGTGGTTGACATTATTTTTAGTTTTACCAGTTGTTTGATTAATAATATTCCAAGTAGCCTTTATTTTATTATCCGCTAATTTGATTTTATTTGAAAAGAACATTGCCTTAGCAGCTACACAAACATTTCTAAACATTTGAGAATACTTCCTGACATATCCAATAAAAATTGGGTCATAGGAAGTATGCTTTGACGCATAGAGGTCATATAGTTTTCTTCTACTTGTGTAAATTCCCGGCGTGGCCCAATCACTAAACTTTACTTTATCCGAATTACAATTGATCACTTTTTGCTTAAACTTTTTACTAATTTCGTGTTCAACCACATGAAATAAATCATTATAAAGATAATTAGATTCCATAATAGGAACTGGTAAAGACTTAATTTTATTAATCACATTGTTTCTGAATTCATCTATGCCCTTTTTAGTTATTGGCCTGCATACAATTTTCCGCTTAGGACAGACATGATGGTGCTCTATAGAGGCTTGTTGTCCACTATGGTCCGATTTAATAACATTTATTATAGATTTCTCAGTGACTACACAGTTTGAAAAAATGTTGTCTAAACAGGTGGCAGATGTGGGTGTTATTCGAGTAGGCTCATTAAAGGTATGAGATAAATTAAACGATGTGAATAAATTTAATAATCTACTTGCGAGCTTCGACAACTTTGAGTCTAAAATGTCAACATTGAAATCCCCACATATGACAACCTTTTTATTACTTTTACTAGTTATTCTTAAAACTTCCTCCATAGTGGACTCAAACTCTGGGTAATTACTCTGTGGGTGTCTATAAACACATATTACAATAATTTGGTCTAGTTCCACACAAGACAATTCAATTATTCGTTCAATTGAGAGGGATATTATATCTTTGCGCTCTTTGTACTGAAAATTATAATGTAAAATTATAAGAGACCCTCCTCTAATAGCAGATTGCCTACTAAATGAACTTACAATTCTATAATTATCCAGATTTAAAAATAATTCGTGAGATTTTAACCAATGCTCAGTGATACACAACACATCAACATTTTCACAGTTTAAAAATAAACTTACTTCTAGGTCTTTGTCAGAAAAGCCTTGTATATTTTGATGAACAATTTTTAAAAATTTTGGCTTTCCTCTTGTCAACACTAGGCTAGAGGACACCTCTGTCTCTAATGGTAATTTAAATTAACCAAGTCAGTGTTGGGATTCAATAGAATCAAATTACTTGGAACAGATTCCAAAGTTATATTACAAATGTCAGAATGTAACTGCTCAATAAAAGCAGAGGTTTGAATAGCCAGATTATTTGCTAAATGTTTAAAATAAAAAGATAGCGTAAGCGCTATTTGTCTCTTATAATAGTGAGGCAGATAGTAATTATCTTTTGTCAAGTTTAAATTATTTAACAAAGGATTTATGTCAATTATATGTAGCTTTTCAGGGTTATGAAAGGCTACTGTGCTTAATGTTAAGTTTAAGTTGTATCTTAACTTATTTTCCAGCTCTGTGAAACTTTGACTGTAGGGAAATGTAAACATTACAACTTTCCTAACATTTAAGGAGCATAGAGAGTTAACATAAGATATCAACTTTTGTTTATTGACATTGTCCCTATTCCCCATCAAAATTATGATATTTGTGTTGATATTTGTGTTCGTATATCATTTATACTTGACCCAGGCATACAATAGTTAACACTAACAATAGTCTTCATGAACTATTGATCTACTTCAATGATTATTTTTTATTCGATAGAGTTTACTCCTGAGATGATCCCATTGTTACCAAGGTTACCATGTCAGGATCTGGGGGGCTATCGCGTAAAAAATCTGGGTATGAATATGGGCTTCATTTGACAATTGAAGCTCATAAAATTACCATATATGGTCATTTAACTGTCAAATGAAGCCATGTCCATATCCATATTTTTTACGCGATAGCCCTCCTGATGGTGGGTTCCAGGGGAAATGAAGAAAAACCCTCAAATTTTATAGATAGTGTAGGTGTTTCATATATTTTCTAAAAAATTTCATGTATTTGCATCTGGTAGTTATCGTCTCATGATGATACGCTGGTGCTGGAAGGTACAACTCCTCAATGGTTAAGAGTTAGAGGATAATTTTCTAAATGTCGTTGAAACGTAAAGATTTAGATTTGTATTCTTTCAGGTTATTTAGGAGAGCTGATGATGGAAGGTAAACTCCTTAACGCTTAGGAGTTAAAGCGTGTCTGGTTCCCAACCAAATATAGTACTATTTGTTCAATACACTTTAATGAAGCCAGCTTTATTGAAGGGAAAAAGCGTCGACTATTGACCAAAACAGCACATCCAACTATTGACGTGATTAAGTGTGAGACTATAGTTTGATGAGAATCAATGGAGAAGTCTATAATGATGTGTTTTAAAGTATTCAATTTTAATTTTTAAATGTTGCGCTTTTTTTTTATTTGAATTGATCCTAAATAACATGCATTGGCGTATTTGTTAATTTTAAATCATAATTAATCCAGTTCAAAATATACAATTTACCTTCAGTACTACATTATGAAGAATACTAGTTGTGAATTAAAAGTTTGCTGTTTTTATTTTTGTAGTTTTATTTCTCCTCGCACGTTACGTTTTCCTATTACAAATTTTAATTAGTACAAAGATTTTAGGGGATGATAGTGTCCATCAATATGAACAATTTTTACTATCACTTTTACTGGCCAACCACGGAATTGCGAAAAAAAATCAGCGTTCCATACATTATAGTGGAGTCGATGTTGTACTTTTCTATGGAACAGCTAATTTTTTTCCCGATTCTGTGATTGGTTCCTTAGTAAAAGTTGTTCATATTAAATGGACACTAACATCCCCTAAAATCGTTGTACTAATTAAAATTTTGTGGTGTATATATTTTGTGCTGCTATCTAATAAAAATAATCACCTTCATTCACCAAAGAACATTCTTACACACTTAAGGTCGTGGGTTCGAGTCCTACCGGAACTAGTTGTGAGACGGGTCGACTTTTTCTAAAACTTCATTTAAAATTTTTCGGTAATACAAATTTCATTGTGAATGCAAAAAAGTAAAGAAAAAAATAATTTGAATTATAACCTTGTTAAAATTTTGTGATTTGGAAAGTTTTTACCTATTCATTATTAACTAAAATGACTTGCATCTCAAAAATACATGAATGTTGCAACGCAGATCGACTAAAGAATACTTTAGTCGATCGATTTAACATTAGCACGGAAAGAGATTTCTCATCACTATTAGCGTAGACGTCATTATAAGTACATAAAAAGTGGCACGCTCGGTTTTCATACAAATCGCGGTACTTGCGTCGTCTATTTAGATCTATGTCTGTGATCATGTCTCTGATTTTCGCACCAAGCTCAAGTGGATGCCAATTCGCCTTCGCCGGAATGCACACATTGTTTCCCTTCTGTACAACATTTTGTTCCATCCTCTCTCACCGCATTACCTAAAGAAGCGCTTCAGTTTCCTGCGTGACACTCATTCTCGAGTTTTGAGATCGTCGGAGAACATGACGTTAGAGATACCCAGGCACTCCACTAAGTTCCTAGAGAAGTCCTTCGCAGTACAAGCTGCCCGGCTGTGGAATTCTTTACCGGAGGTCATAAAACGTGCACAATCCTCAGATTAAACGGCTCGTCATAAATCACTACCTGTCACTCACATCATAGAACTTCAATACTGTCCGTTCGTTACATAGTATTAAATATAGTATATATATATATAGAAGCGGATCGACGACCTGTTTGGCGCAGGGGTACTAACCCCACCTTCTGCGCCAGAGGTCCCGGGTTCGATCCCCGGACAAGACAAATATTTGTGTGCATGAACATGTCTATTTGTCTTGGTCTGGATGTTTAATATGTATATTATGTATGTATTTACAAAAACAAAAAAAAAGTATATAAGTATGTTTATCCGTTATCTAGTATCCATAACACAAGTTCTTCATGATACTTAACGTGGGCTAGATAATTGGTGAGATTGTATGGAAATATTTATATTTATGTATATAATTATTTAATGGTATTTATTATTTAAGTATGTTTATATAATATACTTTATATGTTTATGTAGGTATTGTATTTATAGGCGCAGGAGGGCCTACATCACCATTTTCTTCCATACTTTGTGATATTGCGGGCTGAATATTCAAATGAAGACTACAGTTCACGTAAATTCACAAACTTTATTCACACAAAATAGAATACTAAATAATTGACAGAAATAATATTACTGATAGTTAAATTAAGCAATTGACAATCGACTACGGTTAATACTTAATTTATAAAGTAAGCGATCAACTCGGTATTAAGCGATTCGTTGAAAACGTGGTGCGACAACGACCTATGCATGAATGATGAAATTCAACATGGCCGCCGCGCCGCCATCGACACAACGCTTCGCTAGAGGGCGACCTGGGTTGCCATCTCTAATCCGATTGCAGCGCCATTGCAACTGCAACTTTGCAAGGTGCCGTCATATTTATAGCGTTTATGCATTATTAAGCGTAAATATTCTGTATGTAGAACATCATAAACTACCCAATTCTACTCAGGTTTTAATCCAGCTGAACTTAATGGTTGTCTGGAAGAAATAGCTTTTTAGCGATAAGGCCGCCAATTGTTCTTCTTTAAAAAAATACTTTGTAAACTATCATGGTGTACAATAAAGAATATTTTATCTTTATCTTATCTTAAATTTTCTAATGGATAGTGATATCATGATGGTTTGAGGTAAGTGTTTTTATTGTCCCCTGTACCACGATATGTTAGCAACGTTAGCGATAATATCGTATTGCAATTATACACTGATTATAATTCGTAACTTTAAATTCTTATTGTGAGTAATGCATGGGTTTTGTTTTGATTAACTGGAATCTTTTCAGAACAAATACTAATACTCTAGAGAGTCTCTATTTTCAATATTTTCCTCGGTTCTAGGCCCGAGACGGTATATTATTGTATATATTTCCTAGGAATTATATATAATTCCTACGTTTCATTCATTTCCGTTAACATATACACTATAAAACCTTATCGCATTGACACACACGGAATAATGCTCTCTCTGTCCACAAATCATTCAATATTGTAATATGACAAGGTTTGTATGTTATTGCACGCGATCACGCGTGACTGTACTCTCCAACGTCATCGCTATTTTGTAACCACCTAACTATTTAGTAATTTGTGCCACCACGTCCCGTAGTCCTTAGTACTAAATTTTTATTGTAATTGTTTTGTTTATTATTAGCTTCCTGCTAGAGTTTATTTAAGTAAGTCCCCAGTAGGACGCATTTTCAAAAGGGGAAACTTTAAAATGATCTGTTAAACCTATATTGGACTGATTGAAAAATTAGACTAAGTCTTGGTTTTTAATCAACAAAAATACTCATCACTCTTAATAACTTTAGCTAAGTATTTGATGATGAACTTTAGCTAAGGCGCCATTTCCATATCTCTCATAGTTAAACTGGGCTATTAGTTTCCAGATTTGAAAATAAATTGTAGCCCATAATATGTTGGCCTGACATATAGTAGATTAGCTACATATCACAAAAAGTTTGATTCAAATCCGTTGAGTAGTTTCGGAGATAAGCGTATACTGTACATACAAACACATAAACGGTAAAACATTTTTTTAAGAATAGTCGGAAAACGTAGTATGTTCCTGTTTTTGCGTCGGCGGCGTCGTCGTCGTCCCCAATTAGATTTTGGTAAAAACGAGTATATTTAATGTACAGGGGTCTATATTAATTCGCTTATCGCAATACCTATTCTCAAATTGACATTACCTGATTACGCATAATTTTTAAATCGCATAACACTATTCCGCATAACTGAATACGCATAATTTAAATGCGTAAATTAATCAAACAATGCAAACGTAAATTGCCATAACGATGACTTTGCACATATATTAAATGGCATAAAATTAATTACAAGTACTTTCCTATCACGTGACCTACAGGAATTAGGTAAACTTGCTTTTTCTCCGTTGTGCCGATTGGCAAGACAATATACCGTGATATTATAACTTCACATGTTAAATTATTACAATATCAAGGCTTTGACAATATACCTCCGAAATATAAGTAAAGGCATAGGCACTTTGAGCTTTCGCCATTTTAACCATTCGACATTGTTATATTAGCTATTAAAATTTTAGGCGTTTTAATTTTAGACATTCTAATAATACTCTCTGAGAAGTTAATTAGGATGTGAAAATATCTATTATCAACAAGTTACAAAAATACTTAACATCGAAGGCTAAGGCTTCTTTTATATTATCTCATTAAAATTATAGTCAATAATGTTATGCGTACTTCAATTATGCGGATTAATTATTATTTTTATTTTATTTTTGTTTATTGAAAACCAACAGTGTTACAAATATAATTGACAAAAATTGTGTACACTATAATAGTAAGACCAATTACAGGTTTCCTTAAAAATTTAAGCCAATAACTCAATTAGAACAAAAAACAACGACACAAAAATATCAGCCTAGCTAGTAAACATAGTGTGTGCGTGTGTGTATGTGTGTGTACGTGTATGTATGTGAGTGTGTATGTCTGAATGTATTTCGTAATAGAGTTAAATATTTAACGTAACATAATATGTTAATAGCATAATATTCGTAATAGAGTAAACATGATAACAAGCAAAATTATATAAAAACTTATATGAAAATCCAACAAATATGAACGCAGATGTTGGTTTAAAGTTAAACGATGGCAATGTAAATAAAACAATATTTATTTCCTATTTCCAACTAATTAATTATAGTCGACTTATCATTGAAAAAATATTTAATTGTTACCGTACTGATCATTTATTTTCTATGTAAGTATATTATGTCAACTTTAATTTCAACTTGTATTATATCTATCTATATATCCAATGTGTTCATGCATTACAACAATAATACCTACAAGGACAAACCGGACAGTGAGGCAGCATAGGTACCAAAGATACCAAAACTTGTAACAGCTACCATATGATTTGGGACCTTAAATTATTTAGTAGTAAACAAATCCTTATTAGTATAATTGAATTAAATTTTATGATTTACTAATCAGCAAAGCAGACACAGCTTTTTTGAAAGCTGGCTTAGATAATGTAAAGATATCAAGATCACTGAACTTCTCATTATACAACATAGCAAGACGTGATAGTGGACTATTCTTAGCATAGTTTGTAGAGCATAATGGTACGTGGAGTAGTGGTGTATGCCTTGTGCGACGTTTAGGGGTACGAAAAACTATGCCAGCCAAAAGCTCTGGGCAGTCGATGCGTCCGTTCAAAATATCATGCAAAAGACACATATCCAAAAGTTTACGCCGATCTTCAAGAGTAAGTAAATTGTGAGTAAGACAAGCTTCGACATATGAACCAGCGGACTTACCGTAACGATAATTAAGATGTTTAATAAGAATCTTTTGGATCTTTTCGAGACGATTAATGTGACATGCATATTGGGGTGACCATATCGAGCACGCATATTCTAATAAGCTACGGACGTATGCAAAATACACGCATTTTACAGTAAATATATTCTTGAATGGTTTGCACGAACGTAGTACGAAACCTAAGTTTTTGTATGCTCTTACAGCAACAGAGTCAACTTGATCAGATAGTAACATTTTATCATCCAAAAGCACCCCCAAATCACGAGCTTCCGACATTGTGATAATTTGAGAGTCGTTAAATGAGTAAGGATAAATTATTGGCTTTTGCTTGCGAGTCAAACGTACGCATTGACATTTTTTTATGTTAATATTTATTTTATTAAGATTATAATATTGAACTAAATTATCTAAATCCTTTTGAACATTCTCACAATCATTATAACTTTTTATTCTGCAAAAGATTTTTTTATCGTCTGCGTAAAGCAGGTGTTTTGAGTTTATTATAGAATTTCCAATATCATAAATGTATACGTTGTAGAACAAGGGTCCCAAATGAGAGCCTTGAGGCACGCCACTAGGTATACTAACAAAGTCTGATCTGTAACCGCCTACTATAACCGCTTGGGAACGATTTCTTAAATATGATTCCATCCATCTAAGCAAATTACCCCGTATTCCTAAAAATTGAAGTTTGTTTAGCAGGATGATGTGATCCACGCGGTCGAAAGCTTTTTCAAAATCCGTGTAGATCACATCAACCTGACCGCCCCCATCCATATTCTTTAGAACATAGTCTGCAAAACACGTCAGGTTCGTAATAGTTGAACGCTTCTTAATAAAACCGTGTTGACTAACGGGAATACTTCTAATAAGAAGTGGGTAAATGGCTTCATAAACAAGTTTCTCAAAAAGTTTGCCTATGGTACAAAGGATTGTAATACCGCGATAATTTTCAACTTTAGTCTTAGACCCGCTCTTGTGCAATGGCAAAATATGACCTCTTTTCCAAACCGATGGGAAAACACCGCATCTAAGAGAGCTATTAAAGATTATGTATATTGGAAGTAATAACGATTTTATACAGTTTACCCAAAATATCGGTGGGATTCCATCACAACCAGAACCTTTGGAGACATCCAATTTTTTTAAAGCCCGTTCTAAAACATCAGTTGAGATGTGTAAGTCGGCCATTACATCACCACCGTTATCCCCGGATTCCGAAACAATGTTGCTCGACGATGATTCCCTAAATACGGTACGAAAAAAGTTATTGAATGCGTCACATATATCTTTACCATCAGTATAACAGTTTTGGCCATATGTTACATTTTTTGGGTAGCTGGAACCGCCGCGCAAGGCCTTAACATAACTCCAGAACGCCTTTGGTGTCGATTTTATAGCCTCCTCGGTGTTATACGTGAATCTATTATAGCAGTCATTTTGTACTCTTTGTTGCCTTTTGCGAAGAAGAGAAAATTCATCATAATCTAACGCACTTTTATGTTTCTTCCACCTTGAATGAGCTTTCATTTTTTCCTGTATAATTCGAATTAAAGGCTTACTATACCATATAGGATACGTACGTTTTCCACAATTAATTTTAAATAACGGTACGTACTTATTAAAACACTCGTTTAAGATATCATATAACTTGTTAGTAGCAGACTCAGGGTCGTCACGAGGTAACAATGTATTCCAATGAAACTGACTCAAAAAGTTATTTATAGCTGTATAGTTTGCTTTTTTAAAATTTCGTTTAGGTATAGAATTTTCAGATAATGATGTTATATTCAAGTCAAGAACCTCTAGCTGAAGCGGAGGGTGAGATCGATCAGCTGCCACCAGAGGGTCATCACAAACTTCCGTAATTATAGGCAAAGTTGAGAACAAAAGATCAAGCGTATTACCGTAATAATTTTTGGCCATATTATATTGTGTAAAACCAAGTAAGCTCAAATCTTCCACAAGGTTTATCGCGGCGACCTGCACCTCACTACTACCCGAACCAATATAATTTGGAGAATTATTATGCCAAGAAATGCAAGGTAGATTAAAGTCACCAACTAACAGAAATTGATCACCGGTAGAACAGGTCATGTTGTAAGAAATAGCGTCAGAAACCACCTTTATATCTACTGGGAGACGGTGCTGGTCTGGTGGAAGGTATACCACACTGATATGTAATGACTGACGACTGGAGTTATCGATGCTTATCGGTAAGGTAATAGTCAACATCTCCGTGGCTAATGGTATATCCAAATTTCTTCTAATAGCACCCAATTCCCTACGAGTCATGATAAGTGCAATAAATGTTATGCCTTTTATAATTATGCCTGTTCAATGTTATGCGTAGTTATGTAATGCCAAATCTGTTATGCTAAATCTGTTATGCGAACCATAATATGACAATTAATGTTATGCGTATTAAGGGGCATCCTACTGACATGCGGGTTTTACTGTATTATTCATAGACAAGCGGCCGCCCGCGGTTTCATCGGCCGCGTGGTTCCAGTTCCCGTGATAATATAAATGATCCTTTCTTAGTGTTCACATCGTTAAAGGATTATGTGTGCCAAATTTAAAGGGTTCAGCCGTTTGGGCTGTGGGTTGTGTGTCAGTCAGTCAGGGTATTGTTTTATTAGTATATATTTATGATTGGTCTCCACGTTGAGCAACGACGACTAGGAGACCAATCACAAATCTATGGTTTTATTGTATTATGTATTAATGATGATTTAAAAAGTGCATTCTTAATGGAGACCCTTTATTATCACCGCCTTATTTTCACTATTCAGTCAGTCACTTTTTACTGTTTGATCTACGCTTTATCATGACGTGGTATCCGTTGACTGAATTAACTCCTATTTTGATCATTATGCGCAGATCCTTATACGAGTCCATAGACGACAGCTTGAACTCGCGAATGACTCTTGCGCCTATCGTCTTCACCAGTTTTGCCGCGTAATATCGCCCTGAAAGCAATAAAAAAATATGTATCAAATGAATTTTATGATATGATGCTCTCACCATATGAGAATATTGATAATGATAACACATTATAGAGACACATCGGTTTATGATTTAAATGTTCTGCAAACACGATGCTCTTTAATACGATAAATTACTTGTATACTAGGAAAAAAATCGTGTCCAAATCCCTTCTTCTGAGCAATTTGGAGACAGTAGGCAGTTGTTTTTTTAGTAGGTACAAAAAAAATATCATTATAAATCACTTCAAAGGTCACCTCGAAAATCATTTCGAAGGTCAAATTCACTTTGCTTCTTATCTTAATAATAATTGTTGTGGTAAAGCGAAGTGAGTTTCAAAAATGAAGGTATTCCTCGAAGCGCATTTATTTTCAAGCGCACCTAACAAATGATTAAAAATATTATAATTTTATTCTTCAAAGTGCACCAATGCGCAATGTCCAGATTTTGAATATAGATGGGAAAGAGGAACTAGGCGATTGTCGTTATTTCTATTGTGACGGGAATGACGGGAAAAATAACAAACGAAAGTACCAGGGCAACATAACAAAGCAGGATTTATAATACTTACCTGAAAAGCTGCTGCGTTCAATAAAATAAAAAAATGTCTTAATTTTAAATAAATATAAAATGAGAATTTCTCAAAACATCTAAAATAAGTCCTGGCACTTCTGTGACCCTAGTACTTTCAACTAAAAATATTTTAATTTATTAAGTAGGTATTCTGATAACACCCCCCTTAAAAGCAATTATTTAATTAAATATCACTTTATTTTTTTCGAACAATATAACATCAGCTGCATCATACATTACAAAACAGAAAAAAAAAATAGAAGACAAAACGGTTTATGGTTTAGCGGTTGCAGAGAGGCCACAGCCACTAGCCACTGCTATTCTGCCATAACCTTTCACCAAATAAAGCCTAACAAAATATAATCATCGACATCGAGTAGTATTAACAGAAGGTATGAGAGCGACTAATAATCATAGCTAATATTATAAATGCGAAAGTGTGTTTGTTTGTCCATCCTTGACGCCCTAACGAAGCAAAGACTTGATTTTTGGCACAGAGTTTTTATCCCGATATTCCTACTGGAACGAAAATAAAGCGGGTAAAACCGCGGGCGGAAACTAGTTTTAATTATATGATAGTTTTAACACGTAATCTACGATTAGACTGAAGCCAGTGCCAGGGATTGCTGATTAAGAGCCATTCACGTAATTTTTTACTAAAGTTCGGAAGTAAACGAATAAAATCAGATCAAATAGGTGGTGGTAAGTCATTCCGAATTTTAGATGAGGCGTACTTATGAGGGCACCCAATGCGAAAATGGAGAACAAAGGTTTCTTTTAAAACACTTAATTTAATGAGAAAGAACCTAATAATTCAGATTTAAAATATACCATAGGGAGGTAAAAAAGCATATGAACAGAATTTTGGTAAATAATCTTTTTTTTTAATTTAGCTTTGCACCAATAAAAAAACAGTATTAAATCAAATTCTCTAAATTATCAGTGCGAAGCAAATGTTTTAGTAAAGTTATCGATTATTACTTTTATTTCATGCATGCAAAAAAAACCCTAATTTGTTGATTAATTTTCTATCGTAAGATACTGGAAGAAATCGACTCGGCTCATAAGTTATTCTCAGACGAGATGGGAATTTATCATAAGCATCAAAATAGCATTGAAAATGCAAAAAACTTAAAAATCATATTAGTTTAGTTAAGTACTACAGTTAACTACCTACAGTCTTCTGAATGATGTGAGATAAGTAAAAAAAAAGTTAAAACGTATAATTTATTTTACTAAATTTAGAGTACCTACTTAGGATAATTATAATACCCTTTAATGCAAATATTTTTGTTATTTGAGGAAAATCTGTTCTTGGCCGTAGGGCCAATAATCATCTGTATTATACTTGCTTACCAGTAAGTACCATACTATTGAAAATTGAAACGGGTATTAAACGCGTAGAAACGTGATAGATATTTCACCTACCTAATTTTCCCGACGTTTCGGCCAAGTTACATCGGCCGTGGTCACGGGCTGACTGGAGATGCGATGCTACGTCTCGCCGTCGTCCGAGGCGGAGTCTTCATCCACCGTCCAGTTTTTTCTCAACGTACCGTCACACACAACACTAATAGTGTCCCTATTCTGTACCGCAGCCGTATTCTGATTCGTAGATAACCGCGCATCAAAAGCGTTTTTTTATCACTGGATTCCAGGTTGTAGACAGTTTAAAACCGTCCTCACGATTGAAATTGTTTGGATGTTTTTTAATTTCAATTGCTTCACGAACCACCCGTGAATAAAAATGACGATCCGTGGAAAGAACCTGAGTGCGGTGAAATTCTATCCAGTGATTTGTGCCACTCTCTAGCAAATGTTCTGCAATCGCTGATTTAGTTGTTTGGCGGTTTTTAAAAGTGTATAAGTACCATACTGTTATGCGCTGTTGTTTTTCTTATTAAATAAATAAAGGTGAAGCCTTGCACGAGTCACCACCTCTGCAATTTCTGCAGTAAATTTAGCAAATAACTTTTTTTTAATTACCTAAACAATCCATAGGCCCCAAGCTGAAGGGGATGTAAGTGTTAGGATGCTGTCGCTCCATATTCTCAGAGTTGAACCTCTCGGGGTCGAAGGCATCCGGGTTCTTCCAGTATCGAGGGTCGCGGTGAATTAGGTATATAGGTATCGACAACGAGCAGCCGGCCGGGAGGTAGCATGATCCTATAAAGAAGATAAAAATTTGAAAATCTATTAAAATTAATTGACATTCGTTCAGTTCTCAACATAAGCAGACTAATATACGCGTATATTGTAATAATAATAAAACTCCACGAGATTCAGGAGTGCACATAACTGTCCAATGTCACACATAGGTACATGACATGATCATTACTCAGCATCGTGATCATTGTCTGTCCTGTTCCAAGTGCGGGTGTACCACTGAGATAGACTTACCTAAAGCGATGTCTTCTGTGACCATCCTTTGCAGGATGGCTCCGATGGGGAACAGCCGCAGCAACTCCTTAAACACCATCACCAAGTACGGCATCTGCTTCAGGTCTTCATCAGTGACCTCACGGTCTAAGTCGCCTAGCACGCGCCTCAGTTCATTGGAGAGTTTCTCCTTCGGGAAAAATAAAAAAGTAATAATAGGCGCACTTTATTTACTTTTACATATGAACACAAAGAAAACAAACAAAACAAACGTAAAGAATACGAAGACACACAAATGACAAACCCTGCAGATAAGTACCGTTGTTTAATTTTCCTTTTCAATTAGTGTGTAGGCACACATAAATTCCCAGAACCGCTGCACCACATAGGTAGATGTAACTATGTAGTATGTATACCTGTGTAATTCAAAGCAAATAAAATAGCAGTTACCATTGCGCGCCAGTCCTGGCCGCTCGTCACCCAATCTCTTGGTTTTATTTCACACCTTCTGAACTATATAATTATTGTTTGGTGGACAGTATCTACTTACCCAATAGGTAACCTTCAGATTCATTCAACACCAACATTGGTGACCCCTAAAGTGAACACTAGTGACCGTGAAAATAAATAACGATTTTATTGTGTGAATAAAATTAGTTGGCCCGTGTGACATAATTACTGACGCGCAGTGATAACTCCCTTTAGTCTCGGGGCCCGGACTCAAAGATTTCACGTTACCGAACTTTGCAGTTGTACGTGATCGATTTTTTTAATCATGACTACTCCGGTATTGCAACCAAATATGGGGGCGCCTTCACATCCTGCTGCGGCATCACAACAACCTGGAGCAGCTTTAGAGCAAATAACTATTGCGTCACGGATTCCGGAATTCTGGCCCGATCAACCTCGTGTTTGGTTCGTCAGGTTGGAATCTACAATCAACCAGCAGCGATTGTCAGATTTAGCCAGATATGATCTCGTGATTACGAAGCTGAACATGGAAATTATAGGCCAGGTGACAGACATACTCGTCAAACCACCTGACACTAATAAGTATGAGATGCTCAAGGAACGGCTCCTGACCATTTTTGAGGAGTCCGCTAGCAGGCAGGTCCAGAAGCTAATTGGAGAAATGGAGCTGGGAGATCAGCGTCCATCACAACTCCTGCGCAGAATGCGCAATCTAGCCCAAGAGAGGGTGCCTGATGAAACCTTGACGGTATTATGGCAATCACACCTGCCAACGGCGATCAAAGCAGTACTGGCAGTGGCGGACGCAAAAGACCTGGACGTGCTGGCTAAAATAGCAGACAAGGTCTTGGAGAACACCAGTATGGGAGCAGTGCAAGTAGCGGAGACCACGGAAAATCCGGGAAAATCAGCCAATGGCACGGACGCCCTCCTGGGACAGCTGGCCAAGATAAATCTGCGCCTGAGTAACCTTGAAAGAGGCAGATCAAGGCAGAAGAATCGCAGCGGATATGACTCCAGAGCTTCATCGCGGAACAGCAGATCACAATCGCGGAGCGGCAGCAATCGGAAAAGCGGAAACTGGCTGTGTTTTTACCATTTCCGTTATCGGGAGAGAGCTGTCAAGTGCGTCGAGCCATGTAACTGGAAAGGCGAGAAGGTTAACAAGCAGCCGGAAAACTAAACGTGGTGCAGCCGATGGCGGGCCCCTGCACTACGAATAACCGCCTCATAGTGTGCGATAAAGTATCAGGTATGCGTTTTCTAATTGACACCGGAGCTAATGTATCTGTTTTACCTGCAAGTAAGAATTGTTTTCTTAAGTATAATGTTGATAAATTTGATTTTAAATTGTACGCCGCTAATGGTTCCGTAATAAAAACTTTTGGACTAAAAACTTTAACGTTGAATTTAGGGTTACGGCGACCTTATACTTGGACATTTATTTTGGCAGATGTTAATCAGCCAATAATTGGCGCTGATTTTTTACTGCATCATAAATTACTTGTTGACTTAAGTGGTAGAAAACTTTTAGATAAAATTACTAACTTGAGTGTTGTTGGTTCAATTATTTCGTGGAATGGTTCGTCGTTGACTACAGTAAATAGTAATAATGTTTATTCGGATTTACTGTCACAATTTCCAGAAATCACGAAACCCGTGTCTTTTAGGGAAAACCCACCGCACTCGGTATATCATCATATCGAAACCGTCGGTTCCCCGGTGTTCGCGCGGGCTAGGCCTTTAGCACCCGAAAGGTATAGCGCGGTAAAGGAGGAATTTAGACGTATGCAAGAGCTTGGTATTTGTCGACCATCGAAAAGTGCGTGGGCGAGTCCCTTGCATGTCGTGCCGAAAAAGGATGGACAGTTACGTCCTTGTGGGGATTACAGGGCCTTAAACGCTATTACTAAGCCAGATAGGTACCCTATACCACGTTTACACGATTTTACTTACGTGTTAGGTAATAAAAAAATTTTTTCGAGGTTGGATGTTAATCGAGCTTACCATAATATCTTAGTAGCGCCTGAGGATATTGAAAAAACCGCGATAACGACACCTTTTGGACTATACGAGTTTCCTCGAATGACCTTCGGTTTGCGAAACGCGGCGCAGACATTCCAAAGGTTCATGAACAACACCGTTTTTCAAGGGTTAGAAAATTCGTTTACGGAATTGAAAGTCGAACCATCTAAAAAAAGTAATAATTATTCCGTTTTTTTTTTATTTTTGTTACATTGATGACGTCATCGTCGCAAGCGAAACAGAAGAGTTGCATAGAGCACATTTAAAAGCTATTTTTGAAAGGTTAAATCAGTTTGGAATCACAATTAATTTATCAAAATGTTTGTTCGGGCAGGAGAAACTCGATTTTTTGGGATACGAGGTTACTGCGTCCGGGATTACCCCTTTGAAAAATAAAGTGCAAGCTATAATCGATTTTCCTAAACCGAAAACGATTGAACAGTTACGACGTTTTTTGGGGATGACAAATTTTTATAGGGCGAGTTTACCTAGAGCAGCCGAAAATCAGGCGGAATTAAATAAATATTTAAAAGGTGCTAAAAAGAAAGACAAATCTATTATTCAGTGGACACCTGAAGCTGACGCCGCATTCGACAAATGTAGGACCAGTTTACAAAGCGCCGCAGAGTTAACTTATCCGGTTAAGAACGCGGAGCTTGCTATTATGGCCGATGCGTCGAACGATTGCGTAGGTAGTGTACTACAAGTAAGGACAGGGGCGCACTGGAAGCCAATAGGTTATTTTTCTAGAAAACTCAATGACGTTCAACTTAAGTATAGTGCGTACGATCGTGAGTTATTGGCAATTTATCTAGCGGTACTTCATTTTAGATACTTAGTGGAAGGTAGACCATTTACCATTTTTACCGATCATAAACCTCTAGTATTTGCGTTTTCAAAGAAACCTAGTGATAAAGAAACGCCTAGACGAATTAGGCAACTTATGTTTATAAGTGAGTTTACCACGGATATTAAGCATGTTAGTGGTAGTGATAATGTTGTAGCGGATGCACTTTCGCGTGTTGACACTATTGTTTGTCCCACGGTGATTAATTACGCTGAGTTAGCAGCAGCGCAGCAAGCGGACACCGAGCTGACAAAGTTGTTAGAGCAAGCGAGTGGGCGAATAAATTTCAAGCTAATTGTTTTGACCGATTCTCAGAACGAACTTATATGTGAGGTCTCGTCTAACATCATCAGGCCGTACTTACCTGTGGAATTTAGGAAAAATGCATTTCACGCAGTTCATGATCTATCTCATCCCGGAATTAGGACGACTACAAAATTGGTAACATCAAAATATTTTTGGCCAGGCATGAATACAGACGTAAGAAATTGGTCTAAAACCTGTATTCAATGTCAGAAATCAAAGGTGGTTAGGCACACGATGTCAGGGTTAGGACAATTTGAACCTTGTGGCCGTTTTGACCACATTCATGTCGACCTGGTAGGACCGTTGCCCATTTCGGAAGATGGATTTAGATATTGTTTAACGATTATCGATAGGACCACGAGTTGGCCGGAAGTTTTTGCACTGAAAGACATTTATGCTAAAACGGTAGCCAAAACTCTGTATGAGGGTTGGATTTCACGATATGGCTGTCCTGTTAGGATTACAACTGACCAGGGCAGGCAATTCGAGAGCAGCTTATTCAACGAACTGATGAAATGCCTAGGTATTAATAGGTTACGTACCACCGCCTACCATCCGCAGAGTAATGGGGCAGTAGAGAGGTTTCATCGTTCGATGAAAGCAGCGCTAATGGCCCGAGGTGACCAAAGTAAATGGGTCGAGGAGCTGCCTACCGTGTTGTTTGTATTACGAGCAGCACCACGTAGTGACACTGGAGTGAGTGCTGCCGAGCTAGTTTTTGGTAAGACATTAAGAATGCCCGGAGATTTTTATGACTGTTCTAGTAATTGCAATAGTAAATATAGCGATTCATTTGAATACGCGGAGAACGTTCGGGATATCATAAAAAGGCTTAAACCAAAACCTGTAAAACAAAGAGATTCGCGTACTATTTTTGTTCATTCAGATTTAAGTACCTGTTCACATGTTTTCGTTCGCGTTGACTTAGTTAAAAGATCATTGCAACCTCCGTACGAGGGTTCTTATCGTGTTATAGAGAGGTTAGATAAATGTTTTGTTTTACAAATGCTCGGTAAAAATGTAAAAGTGTCTATCGATAGGTTAAAACCAGCTTACGTTATCAACAACGAACCCATTTCACCGAACCAGCGACAAAACGATTGTTTACCAACAAATACTCAAGATGGTAAATTAAAAAGTAGCGCGGATAAAATTAAAGCCGCGATGAGTAATAAAGATAATCTAACGTCTGCACATACCTTTACCACTCGTAGTGGCCGACAGGTCAAGAGACCGGTTAGATTTTGTGAATAACTTAAATAGTTTTTACTTACCTAGAACATGTGTTATGTTTATTAGGGTTGTATACTATATTTACTTATCATGTATGTTAGGATTATTTTTCGTCTAGTGGTATGCTGTATTGCAGTAGGAAACACCGATCCCAAGACTTATGTCGTAGGGCTAGATAGAAAAAGTATAATGTAATATTGTAATCGTACTGTTACGTAATAATGTAGCCATGTACTTTTATTAAATGTATAATTCGTTTAAAAAATGTTTGGCAATGTGTAAAGTAAACGCTTGGACAAAATTTTGCAATCGTTTGAAAATGATGTAGTTCATAAAAGGTTATCTAAGTTCATATAGGAATAGCTGAATGCACTAAAAACGTATTTCGTAATGTGGAAATCGTTTGGTTTTTCACACTACTTAAACTGACATTTTAATAATAAATTTTTATTTTATATTCAGAATTTAAACAGTTGCGGTTGTTTTGTAGTTTTCCTTAACGAATTACATAATGGGTTATTATCATAGTAAACCACAACAAAACAATGTGGCACTTGCACAGAGTGTATCCAACGAAAATATTGGGGAAAAAGTGAATTTTATGGGAATTGTCCTGATAGTAATTGCAGTAGTATTTGGAGTGCTGATAATATTTATGTTGAAAAGTCAGTTTAAGAAGAGAATGCGAAGTTGGTTCCGCAAGGAAGCGTCAGCTGCGATTTGTACAACGCCTCCTGTGGTCAAAGTACATACGGTACCGGTGGTACAAACAACAACTTCCTCTCCGCAAGGAACGCAAAACGCATATTCCATGTAACGTTACTAGTAATAAGGTATATATAAAAATTAAAATATTTTGTAATTGCATAAAAGTAAATTTTTGCAACATTTTGGTTTTGTGATTAAATAATTAAAAGTAAAGTTGTAAAATTAAAGTCATCATATTTGTATTGTTTTTATTTTCAATATAAATAAACAACAGGAAAAACAAATGTACGATAACGAAATTTGTAATGTAAAATTATGTTCTATACTTATACCTATTGTTTTCAGTTCACATTATGTTATTCGAGTCACAGTAGTTATCAGCGTTATGATGTTTCACTTCGTAAACAATGTTCGGGATTCGTGCAGCGGTAATATTAATAATTTTATACTGTATTCAAATTGATAAATTTAACATCGGATAAAATTGTAAATTGATATATTGTTTTTTTCCCTTTCCAATCAATGTTTTTCTTTTCTTTTCTTTAAGGGGGGGGCTGATGTAGGCACACATAAATTCCCAGAACCGCTGCACCACATAGGTAGATGTAACTATGTAGTATGTATACCTGTGTAATTCAAAGCAAATAAAATAGCAGTTACCATTGCGCGCCAGTCCTGGCCGCTCGTCACCCAATCTCTTGGTTTTATTTCACAACTTCTGAACTATATAATTATTGTTTGGTGGACAGTATCTACTTACCCAATAGGTAACCTTCAGATTCATTCAACACCAACAAGTGTATTGAGAATACAATAACTTACACGGTCCAACAGTACTATAGGTATTCGGTGATTCCATATCTCTATTTGTTCGTTACATTATCATTTTATAAGTGCCTATTGAAATAAAACAACTTTTGCGGAATATTTAGTGCGACCCGAAATATATAATTGGTACTATAATTTTTCGTATGTACTCAATATTTGTTGCCATAGTAAAAATTATTAACTTTTAATTAGTAATTATGTAACCGTTTCCGAACGCAATAATAAATCAATTTTGTGAAGGAAGACTTATAAGTAGCTAGTCAACCCGTGACCACATGAAACGTCGGGAAACCAAAAAACCTCAAATAAACGACAAATATATATTTCGGGTAAATAAATTGCACTAAATATTCCGCAAAAGTGTTTTATTTCAATTATGAGTGCGCGAAGAAACTTAAGATGTGCTTAAGTGCCTATTCTTCATTAATATAAGTTTCAAGTTTGTCTTCATGGCTTACACATGTTGAGTAAATACCTGACATTCAGGATGATAAGCCATCATTAGCAATAGGTATGAAGTAATTTTAGCTGCTGCTTCTTGGCTCTGAAATAATGAAATAGTTCAAGTTAGTCCGTGTCATATAGATGTGCATAAAGTGTCATTCACCTCTCCTGTACCAAGAATTCTCAAAACTTAGCGACAGCTATCATTCTCCATACGAAACTGTCGCTAACACAATATCGTTCGTGTTTCATGGTACACTAGGTATACCAACAGAAAATGTACGAATCAGTAGGACATGTGCAGTAAAATTATATCATCATTCATTTATTACTGACCTACTAAAATATAACGGCGGCAGTTTCTTCTTTTGGGTTGGAGTAGTATTAGTGGGTCTATTGAATTAATTTTAAACTTATTGTAGTCTGGTAGCCAACCGAAAACCCCAAAATTTTGGGTTAGGCTTTTTTACTTTTGAATATTTACAAGGACATATTTAGCTTCAAGTAAATGGATGATGACAGTTTGTCACCTTTGGGCAAGGTTGGGAGATATTCAGTACTAGCGGACGCCCCCGGTTTCACCCGCGTGGTTTCCGTTTCCGTAGGAATATCAAAATTCAAAATTCAATATCATTTATTCAGTCTAGATTACAAGCACTTAATATGAACGTCAAAAGACGGTGAGAGACCGTGCAACGAGAAAAACCGGCAAGAAACTCGTCAAGTGCTATTTCTACCTGTTTTATTTCATACAGAATCGTCAAATTAAAAAGTGACCTTAAACCCAACAGTAAGGTCAATTTTCATCACAAAAAAACACTAAAATACTAAAATAAAAGTAAATTTTATAGCTATCTCAACCGTATACAATTTTCAACTCGCAAGGAAGGACTTATCATATATTACAACATTTCTCGAATTACAATATTAATGTACTGCAAGCTGTGACATGCTACATACAGGTCAATATCAATTTATTTTATATGAAAATATTTAAACTCTAAGCGCAACGTTAAGACAAGCACACTGAAGTTAGACCCATTTCCGCTGGCGGCACCCGTTCACGAGCATATCGAATGAACCAGCCATCGCTTTTCTCAACCATATTTTGAAAAACGTAACCGCCGAAGAAACGTTTGAGTGTGCATGAAGTACTACAGGTACTTGTGTTAAAGTGTATAAATATAAAAATACAATGGCAACAACAAAAAAAGAAAGAGATAGAAAGAAAAAAAATCGGAATAAAATATCATATATAAAAAAATATCGTAATAAAATGTATCCTATGTTTTGATCCAGGCAATAAACTATTTGTGCGGCAATTTCCATCCAAGTGTATTTAGCCGTTTTTACGTGATTGAGTAACAATGGGATAATTGAACGGATTTAGGTAAAATTCGGCACACAGCGCACTGATAGTTTATGGCCTAAACTGAAACATAGGATAAATTTTATACTGATATTCCAACGGGAACGGAAACGACATGGCAGACGCAGACGGCCGCTAGTATTGAATATCTCGAGCTGCCCAAAGATGACAGAATATTTTCTTGAAGCTTGTCCTTGTAAGTATTCAGAAGGACAAAAAAACGTAGTAACAAAAGAGAACGGTAGTGGTCGCGAAGTTTTGAGAATTCTTGGTACAGGAGAGGTGCATGACATTTTATACACATTTATTTTGCACGGAATAAAGTAAAATGTTAGTTGTTTCTTGTAATTTCCCATCTTTATACTATAGCACAATGCATACCTAAGCTAGTTATCATTGTAATAATATGATACCTGATATAGTACCGTATAGTTGAATATTTTTTTTACTTACAACTGCAAATATGGTAAATGTCTCTTTCTCCAACTCTTCGCTATTCAATTCGTCGGACAATATAAACCTATCTATAGCGCTAAGCTTGGTATCTTCTTCCATATCCATATTTTTTAATTCATGTTCTACGCTCTTTAGATATTCTTTCCTGTGGTTCAATACTTCTTTAGCGAATGTAGATATTTTGGCATTAATTGTTCGTTGCATTTGGTAAAGGCCGGATACCCAAAATACTGGATCTATCTGAAGATACCACTTTGTCATTCGGCTGAAGACTATATCGTAGAAACTGAAAAGCAGTTACATTTTGCTTTAATAGAAGTGTACATAGTTTTTGAGATAGGATCTATATGTAAATATTTTTAATAAGTATATTTGTGCTATATTATGATTTTTGATTTTTTCCAATATTTTTCTATTTAAAGTTTATTATAAATATATTCATTTGTCAAATCAAATCATATTTATCTGATTTATTTTGTCTCTTCTCACCACACGTCGAACCTGAGAATGTTTGGTTCTCGAAATCATATCGAAGTTTGAAATAAAACAACTTTTACGGATATCAAACGCGCCATATTTCACGAACTAAATTGTAATTGTCCGTGGTCACGGGATGACTCATCATGTCAGCAAATAAAAAAACCCCTAAAATAACCAAAAATACGGACAATCACAACTTACAACAAATATAGCACGTTTGATATCCGTAAAAGTTGTTTTATTTCAATGAACAGTGCGCGCCAAAACATAAGATGTAGGTACGTATATCGAAGTTTATTTAAGTTAAACCAAAATTGTTCAAATACAAATTATTGTGAAAGCTTAACCTTCGTATACGTGAAAAAATATTACACGTATACCCGCACACAGTCTCTCAGACCGAAACTTTGGCTCGTTTATAATGTAGTAGTGATGTACTTTTGAATTATTTTTTGTTTCTGTTTAAAAGAGGAGGATATAAATTATTTAAAAAACTGATTGAAAAAAGAGAAAAAAAAATGATTATTTACTTTAAAGTAGCCTCATTAAAAAATCATAATTCTTCGTCGTCGTCGTCGTCTCAACCACATGACACCAACTGCTGGGTAAAGGCCTCCCCCAAGGATCTCCACAACGATCGGTCCTGCGCAGTCCGCATCCAGCGGCTTACCGCGACCTTCACCAGATCGTCGATCCACCTTGTCGAGGGCCTACTCACGGAGCGTTTCCAAAACTTTCCGCCCACTGCCGCTTCGGCTGAGCAATCCTTCGAGCGATGTCGATTACTTTAGTTCTCCTACGGATCTCCTCATTTCTGATTCGATCACGTAGGGAAATGCCGAGCATAGCCCTCTCCAATGCACGCTGGGTGACCTTGAGCTTTCTTATCAGACACAGCTAATATAAAAGAAAGCCATAATTTTTCGTATCCGTAGTAAAATAACTATAATCAACTTTTTTTCTTATGTAAGCAAAAAATAAAACTATGTAATGTATTAAATTAAAATAACATAAGTAATAAAATAGCATAATAAGTATAAATCGACAATATTTTCAGTGGTATAACAATCAGAAAATAGGTACCATAACTGCTCACTCAAGACAAAATGATTTATTTTTGCATTTCATGTGTATTTTTGTTTGTCTTGAAAAGCCGAATGAATGAAAAACTGTTTGATGATTTCGAGAAGATGCTGGTCCTGGATTATCAATTTTCAAATATGTTATATCTTTCGTCTCAATTTTCTTGGTAAACTTCGTTCTTCGTCTAAACTTGTGATAAAATGAATAAAAACTAATAAAAATGGTCCTTAAATAAAATTTAATAATGCACTCAATAACTATTATAGGTACACAAATAAAATAAATTATTGCTTTTAATATTTTTTATTAAGTACTATTGGGAAAAAATTCAACAGTATTAACATACTTGAAATAGTAACACATATACCCGCGTCGGTCTCGCGGACCGACTATTGCTAGTTGAAACGTAAACTGAAAAACGATAAAATAATTTAAAAAAAAAAGACTTAATTATCCTCGGGGGCTGCCATTAAATTAACTAGTCTTTTAACTAGAATATCCGGCCGAATAACGCTAAATGTCATTTAAATTGCATTGCATTTCGTCTTGTATTTGCAGTTTAAAGGGACAGAACGGTGATTTCAACAACGATTATCTAATGAAGAGTTGATAAGTTCGTCTCTTAGTCGTCACTTTTGGCACCCAGTAGATGCAAAGGGGTAATAATTGTTATCAAGCCGACACTGGATGATTTGATGACAGTATGTACCTACATGGAAAATCAGATGTTAGAATGTATTCGTCTTCACGGCAAACGGAGTAGCTGGCTTCATCACATTCTTGTGCATGTGTATGTATTCTACTTAGTAGGTATAGGCCGCCCGACTTATTCATCAACTTGCGAGTGTAAAATTTGCGAGCGAGTTATCACTTTCCGATTTTAATATTTTTTTTGTTTATCACTAACATACCTAGATGATATGATGAGATGACCGATACATGTATATGTAGAAAGTTTGAAGTGTAAAAAAAATAACTATATGTAGGTACTAACGGCACACTGAGTAGCTGGTAGTTTTGACGATGTTGCTGTATATGTTAAACTGTTTGTCAAAAGGCATTTTCCGTAGCTCCTCCATCAGAAGATCTACCTCCTTGTTGAAGATCGGGCCGTATGATTCTATGGCACGATTTCCGTAGTTAGGGTTTGCAAGTTTACGATTTCTTCTCCAGGTTGGACCTAATATTGTACAAAAACTTTTGTACATTAACTTCAATTCAATATTATAATATTTAAATCAGATGGTCATTTATGAGGTAAACAGTATTTTTACATGAAACTTTTTAATAAAAAATAATATCGCACCTGAGCCAGATAAGATCCCTTCACCTAGAAATTCTCTCATATACTTATATGCCGGCCCCTTGAAGCTTAGTTTAGAGCTTGTGCGAAGAATCTGAAAAAATCAAATAAGTAAGTAGGTAGATAATTAAAAAAAAATGCATAGAAATAAGGTAAAGAGAACGAAGAAATTCCATTTATTTCTATGGTTGCGTTTAATTTGGTAGATTCTTAAATAACTTTAAAATAACTTTAAATGGTTATATTCTTGTCATCAGCCATTTGTAATGTCCCAACTGCTGGGGCACTGGCCTTTCTTATGGATGGATAAGAAGAATGGCCCATGACCCACCACGCGGGCCCAATGCGGGTTGCTGGGATTTAACGACTGCAAATTAATGCAACCGGGACCAACGGACCACCAAGTTGCTTAACCTTAACAATCGCAGGCCGTAAGCGCGAAACACTGCGCCACGGGCTCCTCCTGCTGCATGGATCTCTTTACTTATATTTTAAAGGTTCCGTAGCGTAATGCGAAAAAACTTAACCCTTATAAATTCGTCATGTCTGTCTGTCCGATGTATGTCACAGCCTTTATTCCATAACTATGAGGATTACACAGTTAAAACTTGGTCCATAAATTACGTGAGGTCTTCCCCCCCTGGTGAGATGTCGTGAGATTTTATTCAACCCCCTCCCACATCCCCCAATCTCACGTAGGATTTTTCAAAATGTGGGTTTCTTACGTAAACGCGTTGGATTATTATTGTAAAAAGAAAAGAAAAAAATTACTTCGTGCTTTTATTTACGACTAGTTAAGACTAGTAATCAATATTGCTGAGAGTTATAAGTGTAATACAAATTTAACAATAGAATACTTAAATCGTAACTACTGTGATTAAAAAAATAATATCTTCTCTAATTCAGTCCATGGAGAATCATGCGCGGTCTCAAGAGAGACTATTGGAATACCAACTAAAACTACTAAAACTGCCAACTAAATTTCGTTCAAACCAATTTTCGTTGAAAGTTTTTATAAAGATCTACAGCATACTTATGGTAAATTTTAAATAGAAAAATATTGGAAAAAATTAACTCGGCCAGAAGTGCTCGATTCGATTCCCGTTTGAGAATTCACTTGTGGACTAGTTAATTTTTTCCAATATTTTTTTATTTAAAATTTACCATAAGTATAAAATTGCATTGAAAAATGCAAAAATTACATATTCAAAAATTAATGGCAGTTGCATCTTAATCGATCGTTAAACACCTGAAAAGATGTTTCTTTCGAATGCAAGGATATTCCTAGCATTGATGTAACAACGCTGGCCTACAGCATGCATTGTCAAACTGGTGTTAATGTATTAAGTTCTTTATTACTCCAAAAATATTGGATTCTATCTTCAAGAAATGTAATTAGGCAACGTATTCACGCCTGTAATTCATGTTTTAAAAATTCTCCATCTCACCTCAATACTAAAATGGCGGATTTGCCATCTTACCGCGTTCAAGAAACTAAAGCATTCGTTCATACAGGCGTCGATTATGCCGGTCCTATAAATATTACCTTATGTAGACGCCGAGGACAAAGAAGTCAGAAGGCGTACATTTGTTTGTTTATCTGCTTAGTGACCAGAGCGGTTCACATCGAACTAGCTTCGGATCTGTCATCGGAAGTTTTCCTTTCCGCGTTTAAACGCTTCATTTCTAGGCGTGGTCCTGTTTCGTATATGTATTCCGATAGTGGAACAAATTTTGTAGGCGCTAAGTCTCAGATAAACGATCTTCTTACAGACTATCGCATCGAATGGCATATGATTCCGCCCCGAGCGCCTCATTTCGGAGGACTCTGGGAGTCTAATATTAAAAGTATAAACCTTCATTTATATCGCGTTATTGGTTCTCAGTTACTGACATATGAAGAACTCTTAACAGTTTTGACTCAAGTCGAAACCATTTTAAATTCTAGACCGCTTTGTATTCTATCAGAAGACCCGCATCCCGAGCCTCTTACTCCCGCGCATTTTATAATGGCTTCCCCTTTGACATACCTACCTGCCGCGCCTATTTCCGAGGAAACTAAGACTCTGTGCCATAGGAAAGAACTACTGGACCAAATGGTTCGTAGTTGCTGGAAGAGATGGCGTTTAGAGTATCTGTATTCATTACAAGAGAGGCAAAAATGGCTTACTAATGCTGATAACGTTAGTCCAGGTACTATTGTAATGATACATCAGGATGACGGTCCCCCGCTCCGCTGGCCTTTAGGCATTATACAGGAGGTTTATCCGCCTATCGCCTTAGTCAAAACTGCTTCTGGCATGTTTAAACGGCCTATCGTAAAACTTTGTCCGCTACCTTCGCAATAAATTAGAATAATTTCATCCCATATTTTAGGTAGGTAATTATGTATGAATATTTCGCAAATAAATTTCTTTCATTTGATGTTGATGCTTTTTGATAATACGACGTATTATCAAGGCCGGGAGGATGTTTACGCCATTTCCGGCTTCCCTATTTAAAATTCGCGCGCTTCATGATTGGTTCCTTACTTCCTATCCCTTTCCTACTCACACCATCGTGCGCAGAGTGAGAGAACTAATCAAGCAAGTGCAGTGCATCGTGATTCGTCGCGACTATAGCGCCAAAGTTGCTATCTTCTTCCGCTTCGACAACCGAACCGCGTCGCCACGATTTGCGTGCGACTCCTCATATAATTTAAAAATAAAAATACTTTAACCGCAACTTGAAGTATATAAACTGTGTAATAAGTGATCTAGTGTTCTAAAGTGTGTGGAACTTAGCCGGCCGGCAGAGTAACCTAGGCCTAGGGTTCCTGTCCATCCTGCATGTTTGAGACTATGAGTGGCGTTTCCTGAAGTGCAGCTAAATACAAGATACTCCAGAAGCTGAATTGTACCGCGCTCGGTGAGTCCCC
Organism: Chrysoteuchia culmella; assembly: GCA_910589605.1. Classification (NCBI taxonomy): domain Eukaryota; kingdom Metazoa; phylum Arthropoda; class Insecta; order Lepidoptera; family Crambidae; genus Chrysoteuchia; species Chrysoteuchia culmella. The sequence goes on from OU342659.1 coordinate 14,441,750, forward strand.
TTCCCTCTCCATATACCATAGGTCCACATCTATTTTTTCTGAACCACAAATCGCAAACCGCCCCGCTATTCGCTATACAGTCCACTAAATTATATTCCTGCCATCCCAGTTACTGAGTATATAGTCAATATCATTTATTCAGTCTAGGCTGTTACAAGCACTTATGAACGTCAAAGAAGCTCCGCCATCGGTTCACAAACCCTACGGCGGGAGACCTTGTAACGAGAAGAACCGGCAAGAAACTCGTCAAGGGCTGTTTTTTTCTCCCTGTTTTATTTCATACAGAGTCGTCAAATTGAAAAGTGACCTTAACATATCAGTAAGGTCAATTTCCATCACAAAAGGAAAATACTAATTAAAACATTACATTTTATGGTTATTGTAAACGTAAACAATTTTTAACTGGCAAAGAAAGACTTGTCTATCATACATTACAACATTTCTCGCATTACAAGATTACTATACTGCAAGTTGTGAGGTACATACAGGTCAGTATCAATTTATTTTAGATAAAAACATTTAGGCTTTAAGCACAGCATTAAGATAAGCAGACTGAGGTAGACCCATTTCCGCTGGCGGCACCCGTTCACGAGCATGACGCATGAACCAGCCATCGCTTCGCTCAACCATATTTTAGGGAACGTAACGACCCGCCTCACACGACACCGCCGCAGAAACGTTTGAGTGAGCATGACGTACTTCAGGTGCTTATGTTAAGCTGTATAAATTTAAAAAAATACAATGGCAACAGCAAAAAAGAAAGATAAAAGTGCCTTAGTGTAAGAACCAACACAACCTACAATGTCACTAGAAGACGCATCAGCTGGGTCACAATCTCAAAGCGTAATTAAAGTTAAAAAAAAAAAAAATATAAGGCTCATATAATATATATATAAGGCTCAGTAAGTGACTAGAGGGGTAAAGGCGAACACGGTCCTCGTCACGCATCCAGTGTTTAATTCGTCCAAGCTTTACATCGATCGTAGCGTTTATTGATGGCCGTGATCCCTATTGCAGGAGACAGGAGATCTAACAAATTACATTAGTAATTGTTTTTTTTTATTCATACGTTATAAGTATTTAGGCGTGCTTTGTCTTTTTGCTTCTGCTAAAGCTGACAAGTTTCTTGCGGCCGTTCATTTTACCAGTTTAAAGATGTACTGAATGGCTGGTAGGACAAAAATGTACCTACTATCCGAAAGCACTTTAACTTTAGTCTACTTTAATAAAAATATTTAACTTTGTCTTTGTACTTTTGAATTTTCCAATCTGTTTGAATATAGTGTTGGATTATTTTATTTTTTGGCGTTCGTAGTGAAAAGTTGAGAGAACACAGAATCAACAATAACAAACGTGTGTGTTAATTATTCAAACATTCAAACTTTTAGAACTTTTAGAACAAACTTTTTTTTTAAAGTGGAGCAAGATCGACATGTCAGTAGTTACGACGTAGCTGAAGAACTGGGATTTGACCACAAAACAGTTAAGGCGCATTTGAAAAAAACTGGGTACACAAAAAACCTCGATATTTGGGTACCTCACGAGCTCATTGAAAGAAACCTAATGAACCGTGTAAGTACTCATTTGTGATTCTTTATTACGACATAATGAAACTGGACCATTTTTGAAGGAGCTGATAACTGGTGATGAAAAGTGGATCACGTACGACAAGAACATGCCAAAAAGGTCGTGGTCAAAGGCCGGTCAGGCTTCACAGACTGTGACGAAACCCGGGTTAACTCGCAACAAGGTGATGCTGTGTGTGTGGTGGGATTGGAAGGGCATTATTTATTATGAGCTGTTACCACCAGGCAGGACCATCGATTCTGAACTCTACTGCGAACAACTGATGAGATTTAAGCAAGAAGTTGAGAGAAAGCGGCCGGAATCAATCAACCGAAGGGGTGTGGTTTTTCATCATTATAACGCTAGACCATCTTTAGCCACTCAGCAAAAACTAAGAGAATTTGGTTGGAAGGTGTTAATGCATCCGCCGTATAAAGCCAATCAAGCGCGCGCGACGTCAAATGAACAGTCAAAAATAACCAATAATAGCGCGCACTCACATTAGCATACATGTATTGTGCCCAAACAAATTTGAGTTACTCGTACATTTACACTAGCTAGGGCTTGAAGTGTCGATAAATAATTGTTATCGATAGGTTTTGAATATTGATGTTGACAACAGTTAACAAATGAAAATATTTTAATGCATTATATTCACTTGAAATGTGCATGTTTATTAATTAAATTAAATACGTAAACAATATAATATTTAAATTAAATTGTACTTGACATGATATTGATTTTTTTGTCATGTGTCTTTCAAATTAAATAAATAACTTACTAATAATTTAAGCGGCAAAATTATTAATGTCTGCTAGAGAGTCAACTTGCGCCCCGCCCGGCTACCTACAAAAACAATTACTAATGTTGGTAGAGGAAATATTTTTTACCGTTTTTTTTTCTAAATCGTGATATCTTTTATGTTGTTATGTCAATATATCATACAAAATATCTAATTTATAGAAAGTCGAGTAAATGTTAGTATTATATAATCTGTGCTGCTAGTAATAAATTAAAAGCAACGGGACTCTACGCGACATTTATTATATAGTACATGTACTAACAACTTGACGTTTCGTCGAATCCCGTTGCTCTTGATTTATAATTTTAGTGGAACACGAAAGTTTAAAATTTTATAACAGCTAGAACCTAATAAGATAGTACCCATTTTTTTACAGATATTTATTTATTAGCAGGCATTCCAAATAGGCAATTAGGCAGTGCCTACCTCATTAAAAACCTAAATAAAAATACAACTAGTGTTAAAATTAATTTAGTTTAATTTGTTTCTGTTATTCTTTAATGTGTGTGTCTTGTAATGTGCTTTCTCATAAGACATAGAGAAATTCTAAGCATGCCATATTTTAGTATTATATTATGGGAGGCTCCCCATACATGGAACTGAAACTAATTTTTTTATATATATTTTTATTTTTGTGTAAAAACCGTAAAGCGGTTTACAGAATACATCTAAGCTACCTACCAAGTTTCAACTGTGTAATCTTCATAGTTTTGGAATAAAGTGTCTGTGACATACATCGGACATGAAGAATCTATAAGGGTTCCGTTTTTTGCTATTAGGCTACGGAACCCTAAAAATGACCAAGCATCTGCAATAAATGAAAGAAAAAAATTGCGAAAATTGTTCCGGATGAAGTGGTTTAAATCACTTCCAGCGAGTGATCTCCCTGGTCACAAGACCAATCATAAAGTCGGTGTTGCGGTATTGCTTTTGTGAAATTTTACTGAGCCAAAATTATGCAACGGGACCGGACTTAAAGTAAGTGCTTTGCAAAGAAGCTGAGATCCTGACTAGGTGTACTGCCGGTAAAATAGAATAGAATAGAGTTTATACCGCGTATACTGCCCATTCCTAACAATTTTCCGTTCGAGTTCAAGCGCACACGCACACAGTTCCCTTGGTGACCCCGTGGTTTGATTCGACTATAAATAAGTAGCAGTGACTAACGCTGAAATCCGCTGGTGTCGCACTAAGGTCCAATTGTTTTTTCAACGGCCAGCTCTATGTTGCTTTTTCGCGGGTCAGTAGAGCTGCGGGTTTATTCATATTGGCTCAAAACGGAAAAACCACCAATGTAGTTCATAAAGAAATACTCCAAGCACCTTACAGCTGCGTTATTATTCTAAGCAGCTACATTAGTATAATAAATTTCCTTTGGCATACGGCATTTTTGTTGTAAGTACCACGATTTAATGGTCGATCTTTAACGTCAAATTAAAAGTGTAAGTACTACATAAAAGTCCACGCGTACGAAGTCGCGGGCACCAGCTAGTGAACAATAAACCTGATGATTTTAATTTAATAAGCTTCGTAATCAAAATAAGAAGGTTTACTAGTGCTATTAAAACATTGTTTAATTTCGAATGTTTTGAACTTTCAGAGTCAAGAAGAAAAATTGCTTCATTTATATTACAATAACTAGCTCGTGCCCGCGACTTAGTTCGCGTGGACTATGTGCTACGTGAAATTTTAATTATATTTCGTCGCTTCATTTTTTCAGATATGTTATTTACAACGTAGTCCCTTTTTCTACCAGGCAACATTCGCACGCTTTAAGAGTTTAACCCCTTTGCCTATATATATATATATATATATATATATATATATATATAACGGCGGACTATGGTCAGCAGAGTCTTTAGAAACAATGGCGTCAGCATCGCTGACGCCACTATTCCTATCGCTAGGATCACTCATAATCAGAAATGATGAAACTCAATACCAATATACACTTTTATTAAACAAATAATAAATTCTTAATCGTTATTACAATAATTAAAAAGGTACTCACAAGATTCCAAGCAGTAACACAAACACTGTCTTGCTTCTCACGAAACTTCACCAATAATGGCGGCCAAACCGTTTTCTAATTAACTGAACATCGTTGGGCGGAAATGCCAATAATCAGAACATGATTTTAATAACAAAAATTAACTCATTGATTTTTCACAGAGATAAAACAATGTTGACAAATCGTTACTGATTTTTCTAATGTGGTTTTAGTTCTTAACTTAATTTTAGCTCCATTATCAAACGCAACCCTCTCGGCGGGAAAATGCCAGCGGAAGTTGCTGTATGAGAATGAATCTAAATTAGTTTATCAATTTTAAAGTTAACACAAGACAGTTGTAAAATCATTTATCATTTTTATAATGTGATTTTAGTTTACAACTTAATTTTAAACCCATTACTATTTAAAATAATAACGGCACGAAAATCCTAGCGGAAGTTGTGACATACGAATGAATCGAAATTAGTTTATCAATTTAGAAGTTAACTCAAAACATTTGTAAAATCATTAATCATTTTTATAGTGTGATTTTAGTTTACAACTTAATTTTAGTGCCCTTATTAGTCCAAACAATAACGGCGCGCAAATCCTAGCGGAAGTTGCGACATTAGAATGAGTTTTAATTAGTTTATCAGTTTAAAACTTAACGTAAAACAATTGTAAAATCACTAATAATTTTAATAATGTGATTTTAGTTTAAAACTTATTTTTAAACTCATTGTCAGCTGAAACATCCGAGCCGGAAATAAGGCGGCGGATGTTGCGAGCTGAGAACGAGTTTAGTTCTTTGAGTGTTACTAAAATCGAATTTTCTGCTTTTAATTGAGAAGATTACTATTTGAAATCAATGATAATCACAACAAATAATGCATGGTAAATATTTGAATTTTAGAATCATAAATGTTTCCTTGCGTCGACATATATATATATATATATATATATATATATATATATATATATATTTGTTTTTCACTTGTAGGCACCCGCCATTTGCAATTTCATTATTTTTTCGTGCGAGGCAGCGAGCGCACGCGCCCTTTAAAAAAAAGTGTGTTCAGTTCAAATTGCTATAATGCCAAAACGAAGTGCTGAAGAAAAAATGGAACGTTATCGAAATAAGCTTCGTTAGCTCGAACACAAGCAAACCCGCTATCGAGCTAGATTCGTAATTGATTCATCAGAATCCGATATTGATAACCACGGCACCGGTAAGTACCTACATGTTATTGAGTTATTAAAAGTGTTAACTGGCATTTTTTATCTATAACCTAGACTTAAAACACAAACTAGGTTTGCCGGGGGGTTGGCCGTGACCGTGGCCGTGGCCGTGGGCGTGGCCGGGGGGTTGGCCCCGCAAAGTCTACTCCACTACTTTGGAAAGGACGTGCTGGAGTAACTCTTACTGGAGGAAGTTGTCCCATTAACTGCTGGTAAGTACGACCACTCCAACTCTTGGAGCTGTCCCACTCCTTGCTCCAGGGACCAGTAGTTTCCCCTTATAATCCTCCAAAAAATGCTGCGGGATGACTGTCATCCCGTGACCACGGCAGCTGTAAAGGTGCCGAAACGTCGGGAAAATAAAAAAACCCCTAAAAAACCTAAAAATACGGACAATTACAACTTAGTTCGTGGAAATATAGCGCGTTTGATATCCGTAAAAGTTGTTTTATTTCAATGAACAGTGCGCGCCAAAACATAAGATGTACGTAAATATTCACAAGTTCTAACATACGAGTTTTCTGCTTTACCTTACGGTTTATCTATTGCAACTAGAACTTTTACTAAGGTCATGAAAGAAGTGATTTCATACCTTAGACGACAAGGTTTCAAATCTGTAGGTACAGTATCTTGATGACATTATGTGCCTAGGCGATACTTACCAAATGTGCTTAAATAATGTTAAGGAAACCTTGAGAACTCTCGAGTGTCTGGGGTTTGTCGTAAACTATGAAAAAAGTCATTTAGAGCCAAAACAAACCTGTATTAGAATTTATTTATGACTCTGTAAGCCTTACCTTGTCATTACCACCCGAAAAACGTAATAATATTTCACAGTTAGTCGAAAAATATTCCTTTTTTTCCTCATGCTCAATCAGAGATTTTGCCCAGCTTATTGGCGTTCTCATTGCCGCCTGCCCTGCCGTTAAATATGGATAGCCATCCATATTTAACGGCAGGGCAGGCGGCACCAAGATATTTGAAAGACAGAAATTCTTTGGCCTTAGAGATCATAATGATTATAATAAATAGGATGGGTGGAATCCAATTTGTTCACCTAAATATTTTTATCACCCATATGGCCTTCACAGGCTTGGTACCCAGAACTACAAAATATGGTATCATCAGAAATATTATACCTAAATCCTAACAAAAACCTTCTCCATTCCCCTTTCAGAGCTCACCACCCCTTCAGCAGAGACTTACCCTGGGTGCAGCGATGCTCTCCGGCTCGCGTTCACTCAGCGTAGCATACTCTACAAACAACGCCCTCGACCTAATGGTATCTTCCCTAGCCAAAAATACAATCAAGCAATATGATGTTACTTTAAAACTTTGGTGGTTATTTTGTAAAACAAATAAAATTACAAAATTTAGCAACTCGATCCCCCATACAATATAATTTCTCACCGAACAATTTAATAAGGGAGCTTCATATGGTTCTCTCAACTCTCATCGTTCTGCCCTTTCATTATTTCTTGGAAATAACATCGGGTCAGACGATTGCATAAAAAGATTGCTCAAAGGTGCATTTAAAGCAAGACCCAGTACACCCAAGTACAGTGCCACATGGGACCCCCAGACTGTCCTCAACACTGTGTCAGGCTGGTACCCAAATAGAGAACTATCCATCGAAAAACTCACAAAAAATTTGCTATCTTGCTTGCACTGTCTACAGCTCACAGGGTGCAGACCCTTTCATTGATAAGAATGTCTAACATAATCATAAATAGTGATGGAGTGGAAATTGTTATAAAAGATATCATCAAAACCTCCGCTCCCGGCAAAGGCTCACCAATTTTGTCTCTTCCTTATTTTAAAAATCAAATAAGTATTTGCCCAGCCACAGCCTTGGAAGATTACATTTTTCTGACAGAATATAACATAATATAGAACAGAATCCATGTCAAAAAAAATTCTGACCTTTCGGCGTCCTTATAGATGCGCCAGTTCGCAGTCAATCAGCCGTTGGATCAAGTATGAGAAGACGTTGCGATATTTAGCGCGCATAGCACGCGCCATGCCGCAACGTCTACAGCCCACTTAGCAGGTGTTTCTATAGATAATATTAGGAAGCAGGCTGGTTGGGCAGATACCTCACAAATATTTGCGAAATTTTATAATCGCCCAATCATCGCTAATGACAATTTTGCTCGATCAGTTTTCTTCCATGTCTGATTGATAACTTGAATTTATTGATGGTATAACCAGTTGGATAATTAAAATAAAATAGAAATAAGATGTAACCTATGTTTATTTTGTTATTTTGTACAATTTTGTTTATTAAATTTAAAATATACATAACTTGAACTGAAATAAATATGTTTACAAAAATACTTTGTGCATACTTACATAATAAAAAGCAAAACTTATCTCTAAACATCTACGTTGTAAATAACATATCTGAAGAATGAAGCGACGAAATATAATATATGATCAAACGAACTTCTACAAGTGAAGTTCGATCGATATTATATAAGTCGCATAATTCGAAGATATAAACACCCACCCTCCCTTTTCCCTGAGAAAGACTCAAAAGTTTTGCTTTATATTCTACCTATCTCTAAAATAATGAAATTGCAAATGGCGGGTGCCTACAAGTGAAAAACAAAGAAAATATATATAGGCAAAGGGGTTAAACTCTTAAAGCGTGCGAATGTTGCCTGGTAGAAAAAGGGACTACGTTGTAAATAACTTAACCTCGAATGAAGCGACTTATATAATATCGATTGAACTTCACTTGTAGAAGTTCGTTTGATCATATATTTTACCTTAGAGATCGACCATTATTTTTTTTCCTTTATGTAGCTACACACCTTAGACTCTAAGGTCCTCTAAGGCTTAGAGGGTTTCTTTATGCACGACGTTGGTGATTTTTCCGTTTTGAGCCAATATGAATAGACCCGCAGCGCTACTGACCCGCGAGAAAGCAACATAGAGCTGGCCGTGGGAAAAACAATCAGACCTTAGGTCGACACCAGCGGCTTTCTGCGTCTGTCCCTGCGATTTATTAATAGTCATTGCAAAGCAAGTGGTCATGGGGAACTGTGGACACTTAAACTCAAAAGAAAATAGTTGGGGATGACCGGTATACGCGGTATGAACACAGTTTCACCGGCACCACACCCAGTCAGGATCTCAGCTTCGATTATATTTCTTTGCAAAGCTGTTACAATAACTCGGGTTCCGTTGCATAATTTGGACTTTGTTGATGTTGATCACCACTTTCTAAAGCTCTAGCAATATTATGACGATCGATCATTACTTAAGCGCTCCTTACGCTGGGTAAACGTTTCCGTGGCACGGACAATAAGTGAGGCTCACAATCGGCTATTAGACGTACATTATACTCCTCGGTCTCAAGAGATCTGAAGACAGATGTGTTGATGCGCTAGGAGCTAAGGCGTGATTCTCTCTCCGAAAAAATTTCCGATGCGCGAGATAATGTATGATGCTCACGATCGGCGCTCAGTCGCGTATCATATACCTCACTGGTCTCATGAGACCTGGAGATAGATGTGCTAATACGCTGAGAACTCAGGCGCGATTCCCTTTCTGTGAAAGTTTCCGATGCGCGAAACAATGTATGCCGCTCACGATCAGTGCTCAGTCTAGTTTTAGCCAGTAATGCCATGTTCAAAATGATACCGTGGGTAGTGGAAGACGTTTCTCTTCTCCAAGTTTGCCACCCATTGTCAAAATGTCGAAAATTAGGCCTTAAACTGTTACCGCCTTCACCGCGTGGAGGTACTCCCACCTTATGTTATTTTCGTTTTGTGCTATGGAGAAAAGGTGTTTCATATCCTTGATTTTATATTTCAACAGAAAATGCCCAAAACAAATATGCTAGTCTAGGCGCCATTTCCAATTTCTTACATTGGGTTATGATATCCTAGATTTTTTATTATGAACGACGGTGATACTCTTAAAACCTTCATCATGCCTGATGTTAAGTATTGACAACAACAGAAAACGCCCGTCACGATAAACAACTTTTGCTAAAGCGTCAGTTCCATATCTCTAATAATTTAGCTAGTTTATTACTTTTTTGCCATTTCCATTTTCCTACATCAGGTTCAAATATTCTGGATTTTAATATGTCACCAGAAAATGCTCATCACGCTTAACAACCATAGCTTTTATGGCATTTCCATGACTCTTATAGTTTAGCTGTTCTCTTAGTCTCCTACATTAGGTTTTACAGATAAAAAAAAAATGCCTATGTTATGGCTATTAGCTACATATCACAAAATATTCAAATGTGTTGAGTACTTTTGGAGATTAGCGTGTACATACAAACAGACAAAAATTTAAAAAATTGTATAATAATATATTCTGGTACTGTTTTTACGTCGTCCCCAATTATTTTTTGGTAAATATATTCAATGTACAGAAATTCAAATTTTACAGTTTTATTATAATATGGTATAGATAGATGATGGCATCGCGCCGCGGAGACATATACGACCTCCACAGTATAGTTTTATTCGGCCAGTATTTCAATATCGACTTATCTTGAATTGATCCAGGGATTGAAGACAAGTTCGACTGATGTGTATATCGATGTCGCTAATAGGCTATAGGTTTTTAAAATCCATTTTAAATTATGTAGTAGAGTTTAAGGAGCCCAGTAAAAGTATTTTTTTTTTAATTCTGGTACAAATGCTGAAAAATATCAAATTAAAAATTCAATATTTAAAAAGCGTGCCAAAACGCTGTTTTGACAATATGGCGCTGCAATGGGGTCGGTGACGTCACTTGCCTGTATTCTGATCTGTGGGACATATCATCCACAAACGAGGTTTACAAGCAGGTGACTTCATCGTAAACTCGACGAATCAGGAGCGTTTTGTGTCACGTGACAAACCTTTAAAAATGCATTTTTATTTACGGGTTTTTAAATAAATTTATTATTATTTTCTACTTACGTTAATAAATAACCATTTTTAACTCTCAATTTATACTCACAACTATACGTAATTGACACTTTACTTTTCGCATTGCCAAATAGTCTATTGACCATAGATTTAGAATTTTTTCGCTCCGCAAATCTATGCTATTGACATCAAAATTCATAGACAATTGTCATATTTTGTTTATTAATTATTGCAATATTGCGATCAACCCTAGATTAGTTAGGGCGAGGAATATCCGGATTGAAATACGCTGTTCATTGTCTTTCATTATACTATATGTCATAAGATAAGATTGACATTTAAATCGCGTCTCGTCGCCTTTTATAGTGAATATAAATCCAAATTTTAATTACCTAAATATTAAAATCTGTGTATTGTTGCTCTCATTTTAATTAACATAAATTTAAGAACTCTTTTTTTATGTATGATACCTACTTACTGTAGATACAATAAATTGTATTTAACTATAATTATATTTTATCTTTCTAGGCTTTGCCTTTAATTTAACACTAAGGGCCGGTATTTCAATATCGTGAATTGATCGATGATATCGTGATTTATCTTGAATTGAGCCAGGATTTAAGACATATTCGACTTCTGTAAATTTCAATAAAGGATTAAAGTTAAGTGACATTTAAAGTCCATCCTAACTAGCCAATAGATATTGGCTAGTTAGGAAGAGTTAGGTTCTAGTCACTGAATCCCTCACTTATCTAAGCGGAGGGATTCAGTCTAAGGGCCGGTATTTCAATATCGACTTATCTTGAATTGATCCAGAATTGAAGATATGTTCCACTTATGTGTATTTCAATAAACGATTAAAGTTAAGTGACGCTTAAAGTCAATCCTAACTAGCCAATATTTAAGCTAAGGAATTCAGAGACTTAAGTGCCGATCCGGGATTCGCTGCTATGGTAACATATTTTTGACTGGCAAAAAGATATGTTAGTTTTACATTTAGGTAATAGGCTATTTGACAATGCGAAAAATAAAGTTTCAATTACTGTTATCAGTATAAATTAAGACCTTAAAAATGAACAAGAAAATATACTAGAAAAAAGCAACTAGTCTCATGTCGCCCTGACGGGATGACACATGAGACTAGTTGCTTTTTTCTAGTATATTTTCTTGTTCAATATTTATCACATAAAAATAGCATTGTAAAATGCAAAATTAAAAAAGTTATAACCTCTAAAAATTGTTATTTTCTAACGTACGTTGAAAATAATAACTTTATTTAAAAATCCGTAAATAAAAATGCATTTTTTAAACGTTTGCCATGTGACACAAAACGCTCCAGATTCGTCGAGTTTATGATGACGTCACCTGCTTGTAAACATCGTTTGCCTACGTATGTGGATGATTATGTCCCACAGATCAGAATACAGGCAAGTGACGTCACCGACCCCATTGCAGCGCCATTGTTCGGTACATGTAGGTAGTTGCGTTTTAAATATTGGTTCGGCTCAATAATTTTGATGTAGGTAGGCCCGTTCGGTCTGCCACTTCGCCGCGGTGACATGTCGAAAATCGCTCCCAGAGAATTATAGTGTTTTTATTAAATACGGTTCGGAATTCAGATATATTATATATATTTACGGTGAAAAGACAATTTGGTGTCGAGTGTACGTTTATTCCTGGCTGAAAGAAGACCGGGGGCCCCCTTTGGATGCAGTGCCATACAGGACACAAGGTTTTTATAGTGCAGTTATTTTATTATATATATTGTTATTTCCTCTGGGCGTTAGGGCTTCGTTTAACTCCGCGTAGCGCGGATACATTTTTTGGTAGCAGAGCGTAGTTTCCATTCGGTAATTCGGTATTCAATTTGTATTTCTTGGTTAGAATCGGTCAAACGGAAGTGTGGCATCGGTGATGCCAGCTTATAATATTTTTTGCATCGGAAGTCGGAACGGACAGTGTCGTGTTCATTCGTAATCGTGAACGAATCTATGTAATTTTCACTCATTCACTCGAACGCATAACGACTTTGGTGATCTTTGGTACTTACGGAACGGAAGGCGCAGGCGCCTATCAATTTTGTTTACGTTCATTTATTGTTCGGTCGGAGGCGTTCAGCGCACGTGCAGGGGTCGTGTTACGTTACGTGTTGTTTATCGGTTGTTTACGGTTTTAATTCCTATTCGCGGCGGGCTTGCAACTAGTTTTTTTTCATATATTTATTAACGGCTTACATACATACATAGTTAATATTCGGATAAGGTATATTGTTATTTTCAGCGGCTTTGTTTACATTCTTGTAAAATGGCGTTAAAGACTTTTTGGGCTGCATTTAAGGTCAAATTGCAATGGTTAATTGATAGTGCGGATTTAATTGATCGGTCGGAACATGCAAATCGTTTGAATGTACGGCTAATGACGGTAAATACAGAGTTTTCGTCCTTGGAAAGGTCTTATCAAAAAATATTAGAAATTGCTGATACCACTATTTCGGCCGAGGAAGAAATTGTTACTTCGGTTCGTAGGGAGTATATTAGGGCTTTAGAAGCTTTTGATAAGCTCATGATAGTGAAGTTACGTGATGATAGGGATTCGGAATCTTCGGAACCCAAACCTGAAATACACAAAGGCGATTCGGATACTTTGATTTCACGTTTACCTACACTTCGATTACCTACATTTTCGGGAGAAATGGACCAATGGGTAGGGTTTAATAATTTATTTGATAGTTTGGTAGATTCTCGGAGTGACTTATCGATGTCACAAAAGTTAGCTTATCTTATGTCGTGCTTGTCGGGAGAGGCACGAGGCTTAGTGCAACATATTCGGATTTCGGATGAAGGGTATCGTACGGCTAGAGACTTACTCTCAAAGAGGTATCAAAACACTCGCCATCTGGCCGATGTTCACGTTGATCAAATAATGAAATTACCTATTATTTCACAACGGCTTAACGGTTTACGGTCTCAATTTCTTAACCCTTTAATAATGGCGGTAAATTCTTTAGAGCGGCTTGGATTTCCAGTTTTACAATGGTCCTTTTTGCTTTTGCATATAGTGCTTGCCAAACTACCTAATACATTTAAAACTAGGTTTGAACAAAAGTGTGCGGTAGAACCGGATGTTATACCTACCTTTGCGGAATTAATTGATTTTTTGGAAACTGAATGTAGGCTTCTGGAGTGTGCTAATACGGATGCATCGGGCATTATGCACATGGAAAATGTAAAATACACGTCACGCCCCCCGCGTAGGGGAGGTCAGTATACGGCTGCGGTCGCAGGTCAGGTCTGCTCGTACTGTGGCGATACCACACACTCGTTAGTGAAGTGTCCGGGTTTTAGGTCATTATCACCGTTCGGGCGTAAGGCCTATACGCAACAGAATCGGCTATGTTATTATTGCCTCGGGAACCATAGCTATCGGGATTGTCGGAATCCTCCAAATTGTGATGGATGCGGTAGTAGGAAGCACCATCCGAGTTTGTGTTTTAATCGGTCGGGTACGGTTCAGCGGCAAAATGTTGATCGCGGTTCATCGCGGAGGTCACCACCGCGCATGGGCGGGGGTTATTCTCCACAACCTGGAAGACCATCAGGTGGCTCCCCACGGGCTTCACCTTCACGTCATCAGCGGAGGTCACCGAAACCTGTTGACAATCGTGTCAATTTGGACGGTCGACGTTTTAATTCGGACGGACAGCGTTATACATCGGACAGCCGACGAGTTAATGGCGAGCGATTTAATAACTGGGACCAACAGGCGAACGGACGCGGTCAGGATGTCCGAGTAGAAGATCGCCGTAACGTTGGTGGTCGCGATTAGGATAAGGTTTCCACTCCTAACTTAAACTCACTTGCATTACAAAAAACTATTTTATTACCTACGGCTATTGTTAACGTTTTTATCGGTTCGGATACGGGTTGTAACTATATTTCGGTTCGGGCGTTACTCGATGCGGGATCGCAAGGATCACTAATTTGTGTCGGATTAGCGCGAAAACTAAGGTTGTCTTTACAACCAATAACAGAGCGAGTGAGAGGAGTAGGTGGATTTGAAATAGAAGAAACTTTCGGTCGGTCGGTTATTACTTTTGCGCCAACCAATGCGCAGTTTCCCACTATCACCACTCCGGTGACATGCTTGTTGGATCTGGTCGGTAACCAGCCAGCTTACGACTTGCCGGATTCAGTGGCTGACTTGGTCAATGGTCTAGACTTAGCGGATACGGAATTTTATAAATCTAAACCCGTTGAATTGTTGCTCGGTTCGGATGTTTTCGGTTACCTTGTAGGTGGGGATAAAATAGAACTTAATTCTATTGGATTTACGGCATATCGGTCGGTTTTCGGCTACGTGCTCTTGGGGCCCGTTGAAGGCAGTAAGCCGTGTTTTGTTAACTCGGGAGAAGGTGATTATTTCGGGGTTTCGCTTTCGGAAGCTTTATTAAAATTTTGGGAGGTTGAGGAGCCCCCGTCGGTTTCTTTGCGCACACCTCAAGATGAAGAGTGTGAATTATTCTACAAAAATAATACGGTCCGGACCAAAGATGGTCGGTTTATGACACGGTTACCCTTTCTATCTACTCGGCCATTGTTAGGGCAAACCCGTCCTACTGCTGAGAGACAGTTTTTGGCAATGGAAAGGCGCTTGATGAAAAACTCAGCTCTGAGGGATAAATATATTGAGTTTATGCGGGAGTATGTGGCTTTAGGCCATATGTCGATTTCAAATTTTAATCTAAATTCAGGGGAGGAACATTTTTACATACCCCATCACGGCGTTTTTAAAAATTCGGATAATTCTAAAATTAGGGTTGTTTTTAATGGCAGTTGTCCATCGTCTACGGGCGTTTCTTTAAATCAATGTTTACATTCGGGACCCAAACTTCAAAATGATATAACTTTAATTCTTTTAAATTTTCGATGCCATCATACGGTTTTAGTTACGGATATCCGGATGTGCTTCCGGCAGACGCTTATTTCACCTTCGGATCGGAAGTATCAGCTTATATTGTGGAGGGAGTCTGCGGACGAGCCTCTTCTCACCTATGAGCTTAATACCAATACTTATGGCTTAAAATCGAGTCCATATATTGCGATAAGGACATTGTTAGAATTGGCCGCACAGGAACGTGAGCGGTTTCCTCGTGCTGCATCGGTTTTGGAACGCGAAAGTTTTGTTGATGATATTTTAACAGGAGCTGCATCGGAATCGGAAGCTCTCGAGCTCCAACAGGAGCTTATAGCTATTATGGCTGCAGGCGGTTATGAACTTAGAAAGTGGCTGTCGAACAGTCCTCAAGTTTTGGAAAATTTACCGGACGAGCACAAACAAGTGCCTTTATTGTTCAAGGATGCGGAGAGTCCTCATTCGGTTTCGGTTTTGGGTGTTTTATACGATCCAGTTAGAGATATCTTTTCGTATAAGGTGGATGACCCCCCCAATACTCAGGTTACTAAACGGAGTATCCTATCAGCGGTTGCTCGGATGTACGATCCAAACGGTTGGATTTCTCCTGTTATTTTTTGGGCTAAGTGCCTCTTACAACGGCTGTGGATTAAAGGTCTAAATTGGGATGATCCATTGGATGTCGGTTCAGAAGGTGAATGGTTACAGTTTCAGACGGATTTGAAAAATATTCAGAATGTGGCTTTGTCTAGGCATATCATTCCCGGTAATGCTACACATTTTAGTCTCCACGGTTTTTCGGATGCCTCGGAGTTAGGTTTCGCAGCGGTTGTATACCTAAGAGTTGAAACGGATGACGGCAGGGTCTCAGTGCATTTGCTCATGGGCAAAAGCAAAGTGGCTCCTATCAGGACTCGACTTACAATTCCTAAATTGGAGTTGTGCGGTGCGGTGTTACTGACTAAACTCCTCCATCATGTTTTTCTTTGCCTTCAAAGAATCATCGATGTGAAGGAAGTATACGGCTGGACCGATAGTAAAATTGTTTTGGCTTGGATAAATACACCCCCTCATACCCTTCAGGTATTTGAGGCGAATAGAGTTTCCCAAATTCAAAATTCTACGGTTCCAATTAATTGGCGTCACGTTTCGGGACAGATAAATCCTGCGGATATTGCATCAAGAGGATGTTCGGCATCGGTTTTGGTCTCTCATTGTTTGTGGTGGGGTCCAACCTGGTTGACACAACCTTCGAAGTTGTGGCCAGCATTAGTTGTTGAATCACCGTCGGAATTACCTGGCATACGCTGCATGGCAGTAACTAAATCTTCGGATCCGGAAGTTGATACCCTTTTGGATAAGTATAGTTCTTTTGATAAACTAATAACGGTAACTTGTTGGGCTTTACGGTTTTTGCATAATATACGGAATAAAGATAAGCGGATTAATAGCAAATATTTGTTAGCGTCTGAACGCAGACAAGCTATTTTAACTTGGGTCGGTATTGTTCAAAAGGAAAACTTTAGTACTGAAATTGAGCAGTTAAATAAGGGATTGCAGTTAAAAGGTCATTTACGGCGACTAAACCCATTTATTGATTCGGACGGGCACTTGCGAGTCGGCGGACGACTGACAAATTCGGAGTTACCGTATGGTGCACGGCATCCTTTATTGCTACCCCAATCGGGAAATTTTGTAACTATGTTGATAAGAGACTTACATTTAAAACATGCTCATATCGGTCCAAATGCGCTTCTAGCCATTATACAAAGAAATTATTGGATTCTTTCTGCTAAGAGAGCAGTCAGAAATATTACCTTTAAATGTATTCCGTGTTATAAATTAAAAGGAATAACAAGACAGCCTCTCATGGGTAATTTACCTCGGGATCGTGTAGTAGCGGCTCGACCCTTTCACGGTGTTGGTACAGACTTTGCGGGTCCATTTTATATAAAAACGCACAAGTGTAGGAACCCTAAAATCACCAAAGCCTACTTATGTGTCTTTGTGTGCCTGGCCACAAAATCGGTTCATCTAGAGTTAGTTTCGGAACTCTCAACGGAAGCGTTTATTGCTACTCTTACTCGGTTTGTTTCAAGGCGCGGCTTGCCTTCACTAATTCGGTCGGATTGCGGCACAAATTTTAAAGGGACAGATAGGTATCTACGGGAATTGTACGAATTTTTGGGGAAAAATAATAATGCCATAGGGCAAGAATTATCGCGTCGCGGTGTTACTTGGATCTTCGATCCGCCAGCTTGTCCATCGTGGGGCGGTTTGTTCGAAGCTGCGGTAAAATCGGCAAAAACGCATCTCAAGCGGTGCATCGGAGAAACAAAGCTCACTTTTGAAGAGCTAAGTACGGTTTTCTGTAAGGTGGAGGCCGTATTAAATTCCAGGCCATTATGCCCAGTGTCTTCGGATCCCAATGACCTTGAGGTTTTGACCCCTGGTCATTTTTTGATCGGGCAGCCCTTAAATGCTGTTCCCGAATATTCGTTGGTGGATGTAAAAATGTATAAATTATCTCGGTTTCAGTTGTTACAACAGTTAACACAGGGTTTTTGGCGTCGTTGGCATTTGGAGTATCTTCACACCTTGCAACAGCGAGTGAAGTGGACGGACTCGGCTGTGCCTCCTAGGAATGGAGATTTGGTTTTATTGAAAGAGGATAACGTCCCTCCTCTTCACTGGCGACGCGGTCGGATAGTTGAATTGTACCCAGGTTCGGACGGTGTGGTCAGACTCGCGGATGTGCGTGTAGCTCAGGGTCCTATTTTGAGACGGGCTGTAGGTAAACTATCGCGTTTGCCTATAGATTAGATTATCGATAATATTAGGTTTAGTATTATCGTGTTACTTGAGGCTTGTATTTTTTTTTTTTGCTTTAATCAGATGGTTCTGATTGGGCGGGGGTAATGTTCGGTACATGTAGGTAGTTGCGTTTTAAATATTGGTTCGGCTCAATAATTTTGATGTAGGTAGGCCCGTTCGGTCTGCCACTTCGCCGCGGTGACATGTCGAAAATCGCTCCCAGAGAATTATAGTGTTTTTATTAAATACGGTTCGGAATTCAGATATATTATATATATTTACGGTGAAAAGACAATTTGGTGTCGAGTGTACGTTTATTCCTGGCTGAAAGAAGACCGGGGGCCCCCTTTGGATGCAGTGCCATACAGGACACAAGGTTTTTATAGTGCAGTTATTTTATTATATATATTGTTATTTCCTCTGGGCGTTAGGGCTTCGTTTAACTCCGCGTAGCGCGGATACAGCCATATTGTCAATTTAGCGTTTTGGCGCGCCATTTAAATATTGAGTTTTTAATTTGATATTTTTCAGCAAATATGTACCAGAATTAAAAAAAACAACTTATACTGGGTTCCTTATACTCTACTACATAATATAAAATGGATTTTAAAAACCTGTCAAATAGCCTAATAAAATAAAAGGCAGTTGTAGCATAAAAAATATTATAGTGTAGAAATAATGGCAAATTACAAGAATATTATGCGAAATTTTGAAGATGATACGTAATGTAATGTAAAAATTTCGAAGTGAGAAGAAATTCTAAAGTGATAAATTTTTTGGCGCTGTTTTTCATTGTGGAGCCTCCACAACGATTCTCATTGGTCGCCGAGCGCACACGCGCAGCCAATGAGCACTCGATGTCACCAAATGACATCAAAATTCATAGACAATTATCATATTTTGTTTGTTATGTTGCAATATTGCGATGAATCCTAGATTAGCTAAGGCGAGGAATATCCGGATTGAAATACGCTATTGTCTTTTACAAGTGATACTTAGCTCAAATGTTGGACTTAACTTAACTCATAAGATAAGATGACATTGAAATACCGGCCCTAAAATTCAGTGATTTAAGTGTCGATCTGAGCTTAGTTGCTATGGCAACTTAATTTTTGACTGGCAAAAAGATATTTTAGTTTTACATTTAGGTACTTATTATTATTATTATTATTTATTTTTCAGGATCAGCAAATAAAATACTTACATTAGGCTATGTAAATTCATAATTTATTCAATTACCTACCTTGCTACAAATTATTTAAACAGTGAATATGTGGTACTTACAACAATTCATGTTCAGAGACATCGCGCCTGCCTCTATAAAATCCGAACTGATGGTGTCAAAGATAACCTGTTTAATTAAAAATAAATAATAAATTTATTAATTTATTTAATTTAATATACTTACAGGCTGACAGAATACTCCAAAATTCCAGTAAGCTTAATCTAACAATAATATGAATGAATGAATTAGAATTACCTTATTTACAAATTCAGTACAATATAAAAAAAAACAAATGTCGAATAATAATCATGCAATGTAAAATAAAATTCAAAATAATGTCCGAAGAATATAGAAAAAAAAATAGGAGCAATTATGTCAAATTAAAAAATAAACTATGTAACTAAGAGTATAATACTAACTCAGTCAAATAAGAATTTATAATTTCAACAACTAAAATTAAGTACTTAATAAATTGATATAAACACACGATTTAGATAAATGTCAACGTTACAATATTTACAGTTATGTCAATGAAAAATGTTACGTCAGTCTTATAATTTTATTATATGCCAGTCAATATGCACGTCATTCAGATATAAATGGAATTTATTAATGATATGTCCTAATTGGTCAAAGAAAATGTCAATATCATTGTGCTGGGCGAGCAAATCTCCTATACAGCGCAGTGCGCGGGTGGTAGGTGCATACTCGGCGCGCTTCGTGCGCGTCGGCGTCGTCGGCCGGGCCAGCGCAGTCGCGGCCTGCGGTGCGGGCAAATAGACCATCCGCGTCCCGAGGAATATTTCTGGGAACCAGCAGCCGTATTTGTTCCAATATCACCGATTATCTAGCAGGCGCATCACTGGTTGTATATTTTCACTGAGACATTATGTACAAAAGTCAAAGCTATATATAAATTATATCCACGGAGTCGTAGAATGGTTGGTTCATCATCATAATATCAGCCACACGGCACCCACTAATTCAATAATTTCCGCAACATCACTGTTAAAAGTTGAGCTTGAATTATAGTTACTATTATTAAAAATATTTTATGGTAATTGCCAATGGTGTAAAATGGTGATACAGTAGGTAGGTACTTACGTAATAGACACTATAATATTGTGTACGATACGTAATTTCCTAAATAAAAGCTCAGTTGTAGCGTAAAAAAAGAATATCGTAGAAATAATGGCGAGATAAGGGGAGATCCTTGGGGGAGGCTTATATCCAGCTGTGGGTGTTATGTGGCTGAGACGACGACGACGACGAGAAATAATGGCAAATTACAAGATTATTATGCGAAATTTTGAAGATGATGCGTAATGTAATGTAAAATTTTAAAAGTGAGAAAAATAACTGAAATGGGTAAATTGTTTGCGCTTTATATCATTGCGGAGCCTCCAAAACGATGACCGAGATGACGAGAATGAACGGCCTCAGCCAATGAGCGCTCGATGTCACCAAATGACATCATGTTCTCGGTCCCCTACTTTTTTTATTATACGTAATGATCTCCCCAATGCTACTCCACATAAATGCATCCTTTTTGCAGACGACACTACAATTATTGTTAAGAAAGAGGGCAATGTTTCTCTAGAATCGCTTGCAAATACCGCTTTAAAGAATATAATAGGTTGGTTAAAAACTAATGACTTAAAAATCAACCTGCAGAAAACAAAAGTTATGCAATTTCTATCATACGGCTCATCAAAACAAAATCTTAACATTAATTATAATAATAACAAAATTGACGAGGTAGACAACTATAAATTTTTGGGATTGCTCATTGACGTTCATCTTAACTGGAAGGGGCATGTTGATACTGTCTGCAAAAAACTACAACGTTTCGCATTTGCTATAAAAAAAGTACGACAGAATGTTTCAATTGAAGCTGCTCTTGCTGCGTACCATGGGTACGTATCATCGGTTCTTAGCTATGGTATATTGCTTTGGGGGAACTCTGTTGATGTAGAGAGAGCCTTATTGATACAGAAGAGATGTATCAGGGCATTGAGTAACATCTGGTACTTAGACAGTTGCAAACCATATTTTAGAAAATATGGTATATTACCGTTGCCCTGCCTTTACATAAGAGAAGCATGTATTTTTATTAAATCTTTCCCTTTGTACTACAAAACCCGCCAAGAAGTTACCTCTAGACAGTTAAGGAAACGATATGTAGACTTAATATATCAACCTCCCTGCCGCAAGGATATATATAAAAGAAATGTATATAACATGAGTATATTAATGTATAACTTGCTTCCTGAAACTTTCAAGGACCTAAATGGAGTCTTATTTAAAAAGAAACTTACTAAATGGCTAATAGAAAAATGTTTTTATAGTTTTAAGGAATATTTGGATTGGCAAAATTAGCTAAATATCTAGTGTCTGTAGTGTCTGTAACTTCCTATTTAAAAAATTTTGCATGTCTGCGAGCAGGCTAAACACATGTACCTGTATGTCACATTATAAGATCTATTATAACTGTGTTTTGCAAATAAAATATTTGTATTTGTATTTGTATTTGACAATTATCAATTGTTATGTTGCAATATTGCGATTAATCCTAGATTAGTTAGGGCGAGGAATATCCGGATTTAAATACCTACGCTGTTGTCTTTTATAAGTGATACTTAGCTCAAATGTCCATCATTTGAGCTAAGTATCACTTATAATAGTTAAGTTATAATAAGTTATGGTGACATTGAAATACCGGCCTACTTACTAAGTACCGGCCTACGTTCTACTAAAGTTACATAAGATAAATTGATCTTCATACTTAAGACTATCGATCGGTACCAAAAAAGTACCTACAGGATGTAATTTTTTCTCATTTAAGCCGGTTTGATTCCGGGTTCGGTATGTAAGTGATTTATCGAAAATCTTTGAAAACAAAAACAACAAAAAACTTATTTTTGATAAAGTAAATGAATTATAACTTTTTAATTTTGCATTTTACAATGCTATTTTTATGTGATAAATATTAAACAAAAAAAATATACTAGAAAAAAGCAACTAGTCTCATCCCGTCATGAAACTAGTTGCTTTTTTCTTGTTTAATATTTATCAAAAGAAATGAATTTTTCTTTTCAGTAAAATGAGCTAACTGATTAATTGTTATGATTTAAGGTAGTTCCACTCCAGGAACCATAGTTTTTTTGCACCCTGTAACGAAATATGACCTTACGCCCTTAGTTCGGTGTTTTGATATAATGTTACCTAAATAAACGAAATATGACCATTTATGCCCTTGGTTCGGTGTTTTGATACAATGTTACTTAAATAAAAAAAATATGACCTTCCGCCCTTGATTCGATGTTTTGATACGATCTTGCCTTTAAAAACATACCTAATAATGTGTTTTTCCCAAAAAAAAGTGTGTGGCACAGTGTTTTTTTTTTTCCCAAATATAGGACACGCTTGTTTTATCCGATCGTTTTATAGATGTTATGTAATAATTATACGGTATGGTATCCTACTATGGGGCAATAGTACGGACAAAAACCGAATATTTGTTGCGCAAAAGAAATGAATTCGTGCTATCTGCGGGGTCCCTCCTGACGAATCCTGTCAACCATTTTTTAAAAGCCTTGGTTTATTGCCTTTTCCCTCTCTTTATATCTGTGATGTGGCTACTTTCGTTCATAATCATTTAGATTTATTTAAAAAAGCTGGGAATTTTAGACATAGATGTCCACACAGACTAATATTCCAGGAAATTCCAAAAAGCAGTAAATATGCTAAAAGCTTTCTATGTATGTGTGTTCGTATATATAATAAGATTCCTATCACCTTTAAAGGTCTGAACAACAGATTGTTCAAAATTAATTTATGTAAGTGGCTTAAAGAGAATAATTTCTATGACTTGAAACAATTTTATTCTTATCGTGACAAATGAATATATAGTTTTTTTGACATTATACCTACTGAATTCTATCTCGATGACATTGTAATACCTAAATTTAATTAAGCTTAATATTTCTCTGACATTTGTAATTTACCAATCAGTATTTGCATGTGATTTTTATAATCAGCAAAGCATGAGCACTTTATTTTGTAAAGCCTTGGCTCACCATCACTAAAACATGTTTTTTGCAAATAAAATATCATTTATCATTTATAATTTACTTCCTTAGAGATAGTTAGTTATAATTCTCAATTAGATCATGTAACATAGATTTTCTCTCTTACAAAATATTTTTTTTAAATAAGTTTTACACATAACCATGTACTTAACATAGAGTAACTTGATACAAAAGCCTGACTAAAACTCCCATTAAGATTATTTACTTACATAGTTTTTTAAATATCATAATTTAAAAGTTACAGTTCCGGAAAAAGGCAAAAAAGAGAAAAAAAAAACTTTTTTCTTTAGTGGGAAGATGATGGTGTGTTATGTTGTTAAGCCAATTATATTAAAACTGAAAATTCGTTGCATAGCACGACGCGGTCACGTCACGCCTGCAAACCCCGGCCGCGTATATGGTTGATATGGATACGGCCCCTTGATGTGTGACGACGTCGATCTTTTTCTGGGCGAAAACGTCTGGGTTTCACCTACTTGTACTATTAAGTATTCTGTGCTGGTCGCTCGAGGGATCGTGCTAGATACGGCTTTTTATGTAAACCCGTCTCCATTTCGGGACCTTATAGTAGACCAGTTGAATACGGTTTTATACCAACATACTTCTAATGTTGTATTATAAAACCGTATTTACTACGTCTCTCACTTAGCGACAGGGAATTTAATCACAATCTAGAATAATATTGATTAAATGGATTATATGATATTATGATTACTTATAAGTCTAACTTCTACCTATACTCGTACCTACAAAATACGTAGTGTATTATATAAAGATCAGCTTTCTGCTTTTTTATATTTTCCAGTCAATCTTAGTAATCATGCACTAAATTATAGTGGTTGAGTAGTACATGTATATTGAAAAGGAATATAATAAACCTGTCGACTAAAAATTAATAAATTGACAGACTAAAAATATAAGTTGAGTTGCGGAAAACTTGGTTTAGGCAAGTTAGATTGGCGGCTAAGTCGCTCACCTAGTATTTTCATCGCACAAAAAGTTATTAGTCGATCGGTTAATTACTAACCTCTTCAAAACTTATTGTTTTATTTATTTACTTTATTTATTTATTTTAATTACAGTGGTTACACCAATTTATTTCCATGACAAAGGGAATCTTAATTCTATAAATTAGTATCTATCCATTGGGTAACACTATTTTAAATTTTACTACGCAAAACCGTTTAATATGTATGCACACTGCAGAAAAAGACAGATAACGCCATCACTCTCAGTAAGTATGTAGACAAACCAATTTCACTGCTTACACAATGCAATAAAGTGTAAGCTAGTGAAAAAATAGAAAGGCCAATATAGATCGCTGGTAACAACTAATTCGCAAGCAAATTTCACCGTTTAGGTATACAATGCAATAGAGCTGTAATATGTATATCCAATTCATCACTTCATAGTGACGAGCTCGCTTCGGGATTTTGACGGTAATACGCGCATATTACTTAAAAACGCGTATCTATCTCGTCGCTCTTTAGTTGACGTGGGGTTTCTAGAGAATTTGTATTTGATGAGGCGCTGTAATCCCGTCTCTAATTCGTCCCCTCTGGTGCACGTGGATAAGTGTTTTCCGAGGTTGAGAGTTAAAAAAGGCGTATCGATGTTGTCGCACTTCGTGGGGACTAGGTGATAACGGAAAGCCATTTACGCCCCCCGGCCCAAAAGGATTAACCGATTTTGATTGAGTTTTTTGTTTGTTTGAAAGTTGACTTGATTGAAAGGGTTGTTAGCTTAGAAATTATGTTAAGAGTGTCAAGGCTTTATAAAAAATATATATATTATTCTACTGTTTATAGCAAATTACTTGTCTGAAGCCACATCCACCGATGAAATATAATAAAGCTTACCTATATATTTATTTACAACATAAATAAAAAACTGCGTTAAAAAACCCGACTTCAAAAACTAAAAAGCAAAAAATATGCCTTAATTTTAGAGTCGGTGCCAGCCAAGGCAACAAAAATAAAAGAATAGGACCTTAAAGTAGAATGCCTTCGCAAATACCTAAGGCTTATTTTTTGCTTGTTTTGTTTTTGAAAATTAAGGCTTATTTTATGCTTTTTACTGTCTGTAATAGATTGTTTGGTAAACTACGGCTACGACTAAAGGCTTTTTCTAGTTTAGATTAGGTTACATGTAGGTACAAAAGTATCGTGCAAAATTCGGTTGTGATGACATCGTCCAAGTTAACAAATATGAAACATAATAGTAATGCTTATAAATGCTCATAACATAAAAACTACTGGACAAAACTGAATCAAATTTTTATGAGACCAAATGGCAACTATTCCGCATCGAACGGAATCAAAAAAATCACGTGAATCGGTTCAGAAATCTCGGCGTAATCGGTGTACATAGGTATACAAAAAAAATAAAAAAAATATACCAACCGAATTGAGAACCTCCTCCTTTTTGGAATTCGGTTAAAATATTATAATTTAATAAAAAACAGACTAGATTTTTTTATAAGAAGAAAAAATAATAACAATTTATGATTTTTTAGTTTTTGCATTTTTAAATGCGATTTTTATACGTAGGAAAAGTTTTAAATAGAAAAATATTGGAAAAAACAACTCGGCCACAAGTGAGAGTGCCACCTGAGAATTTACTTGTGGCGGAGTTTGTTTGTTCTTTTATGTACGATTTCATGAACGATTCTGCATGAACGATAAGGGGGAACTTTATTTTTTTGTGTCTCAAATACAGGTTATGCACATAAATAAATGAGACATCAGTGCAAATTCGTAGTCAGTTTTTCCGAATATCGCAAAGCATTCACAGGTGATATGTGGCTCTGTAAAATGACTAGATTAGAAAATAAGTTTTGGCTGTAATATACATCTTTAGTCTTTATTAAGATATTAAAAGTGAAATCAGGTAGGAAACTCTGAACTAAGGTTTAAGTCTGTCGAAAAGTGAAAAAAACTGTCATTTTTTTTAAATAAGGTAAGTTTTGCGCGACGAAGAACAATTTTTAAACTTATTTAATCATTTATCGTCATCATGTGTCATCTTTTTAAAGATTAGTATTTTACTAACAATATATATAAATTTTGTTCTACATCTATGGTTAAAATGACGCACGTTCAAGCATTTTTAAGAAAAAATGCTTAACATTCGCGCGTACTACATTAAAATAGAACCACTATTTATTTACATAAATGTTGTGTGTTATTTTATGATTCTTTTTTATTGCCCGCAATTTAATAAGTAAATATTGCTTTATTTCATAGTCGATTATGCACTAAGGGGATAAAGCAGTGTCTTATGTCACGGGCAGCATATTGAATTCTGAGCGAAATGAAGGATTCTGTAGTTAATTCCCGAACGCAGTGAGGGAATTAAAATGTTAATTCCCGAGCGATGCGAGGAAATTATGGTAAGAATCCCGAATGAAGCGAAGGATTCAAGTCTGCCCAAGGCTAAGACACTTTTATCCCCGAGCAGCATACTCTACTTTATACACCTACTGTGCCTACTGTCACGATAAATAAAAAAGATATTATAAATAATAAAAACTATTAAACGACAACAATTTGACAATTCGCGTAAAAATCGAATCACCGATTTTTCTTTATATATTTAGTTCCGTAGGCAATGCTAAGACAATTTTCATTACGTTTATCTGTGACCAAGATTCAAGATAACACACATTCACAATTTGATGATTTGCCATGTTTTACTGATAAGTAAGACAAAAGACACGAAAAAGCGTGGAAATGAAAGAGATAGCTATTACATTATATTTGAATGAGTGCACCATATCACATGATTCCAATTTCAAATGATTTCTTGGTGGTACGGTGCGATACATACAGCCATGTTTATATTTTTCGTAGGAGTAAAGTCTCTTTGAAGTGTCAATTTTATAGTTAAAAACACCTTGGACCAGGAAGTTATGCCTTGAACAGCCTTGTTTTTTTTATGGAACTATGTTTGATAGAAGTTTTTGTTGACATTTTGGCGTTCCAAATTTAAATATTATTATAATTACCCAAGGGAAGTTCCATACAACATTAGCTCCCTCCGGGCATTAATAGCTTACTTTCAGGTTGAGAATATTTGATATTTAATACGTGATACATATGCAGGTGGTGTATAATAGTAGATTAGTAGCCAAGGGCTGTAAGGCATCAATTGCAGCCCGAGAAATTTAGGCGCACGAGCGCAGCGAGGGCGCCTATAGTTCGAGGATGCAATTGATGCTTACACTCGAGCTAACTATTCTGCTTTACATCTCGATTGTGAGATAAGTAGAAAAAAACCGGCATTACAAGAATAAAACATTTTATTTGTTGAAATTTATAGTGAAATGAGGACAATCCCAAAATCAAACAATATTTAAGGTAAAAGTTTTCTATTCCCGCCTTTTTTCATTAAAAAGAATCAAGTAAAGAACTTTTTTTTTTCAAGATCTAAATAGAGCTTCGCCGTTCGATATTTAAAATTGATGACTGATAGCAAAGCGACCTCTTTGGTCATTGGGCTGAATGCATGATGTCTATTGCCAGTATGATGGTTATGTACGCGAACTTTTTGGAAGAAAGAAGTGTTTTTTTTTAATTACTTACCGCCCTAGGGCTTTTCTAGTTACATTATTACCCTAGAGCGCTAATTAGTCACCTACAAGCCTCATTTGGAGGTAATAAGAACCTACTTACCGAACATGAGAGATGTAAAACATTTTATACGCTCCGAGGGCCTAGTGTGAGTTTGCAAATGCCCAAACCTTACCATCGCGTAAGAGAAAATTTTTGACAAATAGCCTTAAAAAATAGGTATAAGGTTGAAAATTAAACTCTATTTGTAATCGACGTAAGCGAGTATTTTTTATTATTTTTATGAACGACGTAGAGATTAATCATACCTGATGTTAAGTGAAAATTATGGTGAGAGTGAGTTTTCTCACCATAATTTTAAGCACTCCGAAGGGGCTTCCTGAATGAGAGGAGGCTTCCTGAATGAGTGGAGCGGGCGGCACGATCTCGTGCCGCCCGCTCCACCTATAACCTCATAATACGAAAACGGTGTAAAAATAACATTTAAAGTTAAGTAAGTTCTTACGAAAAAAATTACAAGTTTTGTGAGGATATTTGAATGCCTACAAGGTCAGGCCAACAGCGAGTACGATTGGGCTCACAAATATTCAATCAGGCAAACTCCTAGTCCTAGCGAGTGAAAAGTGTACCTATCGTGTAAAGGGTCTAAATTAATTCTCATAACGTAATACTCCTAATTCAAATTTGCTTAACATTATTTCGCATAACTGAATACGCATAATGTTAATACGCATAACGTAAATTGTCATAACAGTGACTTGGTATAAATGTTATTAGCATAACGTTGCACAAGTATTAACGGTAAAAATATATAAGGCAAATTAATAACAAGTACTTCTGCCGGGCTATCGCGTAAAAAATATGGATATGGACATGGGCTTCATTTGACAGTTAAATGACCATATATGGTATTTTTATGAGCTTCAACTGTCAAATGAAGCCCAGATCCATACCCAGATTTTTTACGCGATAGCCCCCCAGTTTATGATTTTTCAAGTTTGCATTTTCAATGCTATCTTGTATGATAAACTAGCGGCCGTTCCCGTGGGAATATTCGGATAAAACGTAGCCTATGTTTAGTCCTGGCTAT
Organism: Chrysoteuchia culmella; assembly: GCA_910589605.1. NCBI lineage: Eukaryota > Metazoa > Arthropoda > Insecta > Lepidoptera > Crambidae > Chrysoteuchia > Chrysoteuchia culmella. Next base: position 14,470,926 of record OU342659.1, read on the forward strand.
TTTCTATCTGTGTGCCAAATTTCATGCAAATCGATTCAGTAATTTTTGTGTGAAAGAATAAACATCCATCAAAACTTGGATGTTTTATAGCAGGAAGGATAGCATAGCAGGAATAGTAGGATTTTAATAAAAAAAATCTAGAGAAAATCGACATTGCTCACAATCACAAGAAATCAGATAACTGAAAATAAATATCTAACCTATCACGTGACCTACAGGAATAAGGCAAACTTGCTTTTATCTTCCTTGTGCCGATTGACAATATACCGTGATATTATAATTTCACAAGTAAAATTATTATAATATTACGGCTTGGACAATATTCTTCCAACATTTATTGACCTACTGTAGCCATTTAAACCATTATAAATTTTAATTTTTGCCATTTTGATTTGAGCTTTCAATTTAGGTCGTTTCAGTTTTAGACATTACGTACCCTTTGAGAAGTTAATTAGGATGTGAAAATATCTTTCGCTTCTATTATTTTATGTTAATTAGGACAATTAATGTTAGGCGTAATAAGGGGCACCCTGTCAAGTTTAATAAGCGCCGTTTATTTTTCGATCGGCCATCAAACAAACCATATTTTTTCGGATCAGAATAATGTTATTATTATATTTGATATATACATTTGGATATATCAATGGGACCGAGCTATTAAGGTTAAAATTGCAAAAATAAATTACTCTTATTTACAAAACTCCCTAAAATAGATATAGAAAAAAAATACTCTTATTTTAAGAAATTTTTATTTTTTTTGTGACCTAACCTCGACACAGTACTATTATTTGGCAAAGCAAATAGAAAAAAACAAATTGAATACTAAATTAATACTATAGCCATAAGCTAAATCGCTTAATTGTATGTACTATCATCAAGAAAATAAATTCCTTACCTACCGCTTACCCGCAAATTCCGTAGGAACGTACAGAACACAGAGAACTAAACGAATGAATCCAGTGACGATTGTATTTTCTATCTAGTTTGTCAGTTTTGGCTTTACGGCAAATGTCAAAAAAAAAACAAAACTTTTTGAACTTCTAACCTTATTAGCTCCAGACTGATTTAAGACCCTATCGTATTGTAATAAGATTTTCATATTAGGTACATTATTCTGAACTGAAATAACACACGGCTTGGTTGATGGCCGCGCGAAAAAAAAACGCCACCTTCCATATAAAATTATCCCGTAAGGTTTTCGCGAAATCCCTGTTACCCTCATTTTCCTGCGACGTCTAGATAAACAACAACCTTAGAAAATGTTGGTGACCTTCCTGCTGGTGGCTGGCGTGGCCGCCTCGATGTGGCTGTTCTGGAGGCGCCAGCACAGGGAGCTGCTGAAGGCAGCAGAGCAGTTCCCCGGACCTAAGGCTCTGCCTTTCCTTGGAAATGCCATGATGTTCTTTTGTTCGCAAGAAGGTATGTCAGCTTCTTATACATTTTACTTTCATATTAGAATAATTTACAAACTGTCGGCAGTTATGATGTTGGTGTAAACTTTGGGCCTCCTTATTGTGTAACTGTTCAACCCCCTAGTTTTTAAGATATTATTTTCAATGCGATGTTGTATTTCTCTGGAATTTCTCCTACATATCGGTTATCTTAAACCATTGTTCATTAATTAGCTATTGTTAGTCAGTATACGAGGAGGAGAGTACTGGTGTACTGAGATACAGGCTCCGGCTTAGTTCAGGCGCCAGTCTCCCTCAATCTTTGTTTACTATCTTACCCTTAACTTTTAATAGATTTTCCATTGTTCTCTGAACACCGGTGTCCGGTTCGGGTTTGATGAATGTGTTTTAGATCTAAACTTTAACTGTAGGATTGTCGGAGATAAATAAATATATCTTATTATTTGTTATATACCTACAGGGTTATTTGTAAAACACCGACAACCTCGCGTTTTTTGATTATTTAAATAATTCAGACAAGGTTATAGTCCGTGCCAGATAAGTTTGCAAAGAAGGTCATTCAGCTCTCAGTAGTCAGCTATTTTTATAATTCGTGAAAAGTTTGCTTTTGTTTTTTCGTTTGTTTCAACGACAACTTGTACCACGGTTCTTTTGTTTACCTGTGTTTAGCGATACGCTTCATAGATTTCTTTCGCTCGTTTTTAAGTAAATAGGTTACATTGGTACAAGAGGGCAATAACCTTCTTTGCACACCTATCTGGCACAGACTATAGCTCTTTTTTGAATATAAGATGTTAATTTAAAAAGTGCCGATCGAGCAGGGGCTGATCAGGTCAACGGTACAAACACAATTGACACAAAAAATATTATTTTAAATTTAATTTTAGAATTTATTATAACTTTCATATTTTAAGCATTAGCTACCTATTGAATACTCAGCATAAGCAAAACCAAACGTAAAACAAAATTTGTTTTATGTAAGTAACCAAGGAAATGGGTGAGTCGGCGGTCGAAATCAGAATTTTTTATAAAAAAGTTCAAATATTATTTTTTTTACAAAATTGTGTTCTATTTTGTTTACCTGAGCAGCCCCTGCTCGATCGGCACTTGATAAGTTAACACCTTATATAAATATCCAACTAAAAGACAGGTCGGCCCGCTTTCGGAGTTTTCTTGCCAGCTCTTTCTTCGAAAGTCCTCTCATTAGCAGTGGCGTATTTACCTAAGGGCCAAGGGCATGGCCCAGGGCGGCAGGATGCTAGGGGCGGCGCAATCCGCCCCGCTCAGCTTTGCGCGCCCGCCTTTCATGATCGTTACCTATATTTTATTTCTTATTTGTATTAAAAAAATTAAAGAGCCTACACCTTTTTTATGTTTGTTAAAAAAACTAGGAAAGTTAATATTTATTGTACCTTTTTGGAAAGATTATGAAACTAGCTAGTTATTTTACTAATTTGTACGCCAACTTCCATACAGTTTTTTTCCAATAATTTGGCGAAGTTAGAGAGAAAAAAATTGTTACTTTTATTTCAGAAATTACGCAAATTTTGAGCAAGCGCCGTTTTTTAAAATGATTACTAACTTTACAGCTTTCAGAAAAATATCAATTCAATGTTTAGAATGGAGTGGTTTCTTTACGATTAATGATTTTTGGTAACAATTCAGAAAATTTCAAAAAAAAATAAGAACCGTCACGTTTCGCTAACGATTCAGAGTTGACTCCTGGTTTACTGGGCCCTTATTCACTATGACCAATTAGCGATTCCTTGTTCAAACCACGCCAATGTCGTACTTGGTTTTGACATTTTCAAAAGTCGTTTTCTACAAGATACTTCCAAATTATAAAGTTATTGTACAAGTACATGAAAGTCACTAGTTGTATAATTATCAAACAAGTAAAATAACTTTAAAATTTATAAATTTCATAAAGAAAACGAATTTTGAAAATGTCGATAACAAATACGACAGTGGCGTGGTTTGAGCAAGGAATCGGTAAGTGGTCATAGTGAATAAGGCCCTGGACTTAATTCGTTGCTTTTCCAGGAATAGGTCGAGTTTCCATGTTACACTGTATAACTCATAAACCTCGGAATCATCACTGTTTTGTTTATAAGTACTAGGGCGATCGCTTTGCCGAACAGCGCGCGGGCGGCGTCTCGCGTGGTGTTGTGTTGTGTCAGAGTCCTGACTCGGAAATAATCGGGATATCATTAAGGAAAAGGATTTCAAAGAATCTTTTCCTATCGGTAGGTTTGGCGACCCGATCGCCCTAGGGCGCCTTTGGCACGGGGTGTTGTTACAGGCCGCTTAAGGTGGTTAGATATTATTTTGAATAGTTCTTGATTTTTAGCGAAACACTATAAAGATCACTGGCACTTATTAACGTTAAAATAAAAAGAAAATACTAATCAATTTATTTTTAATAACTGACATTGATTTGGAATCTTGTTGAAACTTATATACCTACACAAAAAAGTGTTACTTATTCTTAATGAAAGAAAACTACTAATTTATATATACGTGACACGCTCCGATCGTGTTAAGCACGACCGGTGTGCAGAAAAGATAGAAAAGAAACACTATAAGTGGTTAACAAGTATAATTATAAAATAAAGATATTACAAGCTCGGGTGTGGGTTCAAGGGAATCTTCGATGGGTGGCTCTCGCGAGGGTAAGAATGGGGACTTAACTTTAGAACTGCCTAGAGGAGGCAGAAGCGAAAGTCCAGCGTCACGGACTACGTTCGCTTGTTGAGCAGTATGTTCAGCCTCGGTAGCACGGAGGGTGGGCTCGGTGTGGTGATGCGCACGTAGACACGATGTGGAGAGGTTTCCGGGGTAGACCGGAACAGGTGAGCGCTCGGCAGGTAGGTGCCGAGGTGGAAGAGTAGACGGAACAGGTGTAGATGCTGCAGCTGCCCGTGGATACGACCCCTAGTACGGGGATCGCGAATGCACAAAACAGAGTAAAACAGAATGACTTTAAGGCAGTAGTATGAAGAAAAAGAGGCAGATTTCGCTGGAGTTGCGAAATATATACTCAATTCTTTCTAGAACGTTCTTAAGTAAAAAATTAAAGTGGGAGATGATTCTCCAATTCTATAGGCGAATAATGTTTAGTCATTAGCATAGACAACATAAGGATTGTAAGTCCGATCGACACACGGTGTTTTGTCTATGGCCAAAGAATTAAGGAATATTAAAGTAAGCAAAAACATAATAGATATACATAGAAAAATATGTAGATTTTTTCTATATATAAATAGTTAAATAGCAATAAGTTAATTTTTGTAGTCTAATTCACTTGGCCGAAATACGAAATCTCCCGGCCGTGAAGTTAGCAATATCGAGGGTACGCAGGAATATTTTGTCAATTAACTACCATCGTGAAGTTTTATCAAAACAAAATAAAGTAAACAAACAAGTTAGAATGGTGAAGTGAATGGTTATTGATTTAATTTAGTTGAAAGTAAGTAATAGTTTAAGATTTAGGAGTGTGCGGTTTTTAGAACCGTTACATATCCCCCTCTTTAGAGTAGGATTTTGGCTACTCAAAATCCACTAAGAAAAAAAAACTCACTAAATAAGCAAGACTTTAGTGAAATAGTCATCCAGAATTATACAGACTCTTAAGAACATCAACAACTGCAAAAGAATACCCCACAACATTGTCGAGAGATATCGACAATAACAAGACGTTAGTGGTCTTGGTAGTACCTAGGACTACGGAAGTAAGGCAAAAGAGTGAATTTCAATCGTTTAGATTGACTGAAAAACAAAAGATACAGTTGGAAATGTCAGCGTTCAAGGGATGCTGAGATTCCATACAAAACTAGATTAGCAAGAGATAAAAAGATATAAAGAAACAATCAACCAAAAATTTCAAAAAGTTAAAAAAAATCGTTACTTATTTTAGTTAAAACAGTATAAATAAATAAAGGTTTATATTTATACTGCTTTAATTTATTTAAAAAAAGATGTAGAAATAGTTAAAAACAAATCAAGAATAATTATTGACTTTAAAATCTTTGATATGCCAAGAACCAAGATTTTTACCATTCATATCGACCAATTCATAGACCAAGGGCGACAATTTAGATTTGATACATTTAATATATTTAGGAGCAAGTTTTTTAGAAAATTGCTTATCTTTGTCGCTTTGATAATAAGTTTTCCGCCAGACAATATCACCGACGTTGAAGTCAAAGTTTTTACGACGAAGATTATAAGGACCACAATTACGTGAATGAGATTTAATTAAAGAGCTTTGTACCTCATCGAAAATTTTCCTAAGCTTTCCAGTATTTTCAGCATAGTTATCCCTAGGTGTAAAAACGATGTTGTCGGTTAGATCGACATCAACATAGTGAGATCCACAAGCCACTAGTTCTCTACCGTAAACAAGAAATGATGGTGTATACCCAGTGACTTCGCTTACTGCAGAATTGAGAGCGAATTGAATTTTTGGTATATTGAGATCCCAAGTCCGGTGATCATCGTTAATAAAAGTAGAAACAGCCGTCATTATTGTTTTGTTATACCGCTCAACAGTATTCACCTGCGGTGTATATTTAGGTGTATAGCGTACATTTGGTATTTTATATTGAGCGAACATATGCTGAAGTTTTTGGCTAACGAACTGCTTACCATTGTCCATCAAAACGGTACTAGGAATGCCATGAACAAGGAGTACTTTCTCTTCAAGTATAGTAGTTATTATGTCGGCAGTTGCTCGACGTATAGGAAATAAAAGCGAATATTTAGAAAAACAGCAAGTGACAACAAGCAACATAGTATTTTGCTTCCTAGATGGAGGCAATGGACCAACTAAATCGACACTAATCATTTGGAATGGTCTAGAACATTCCTTAGGTCGACCCATAAATCCTAGAGTGGGATGATTAGCGTGTTTGTGAGAGTTACAATCATTACAGTTATTTACATAGTTAGCAACATCTTTATGCATGCCAGGCCAAAAATAATTAAGAGAAATTCGTTTTAAAGTTTTAAAAATTCCTAAATGTCCTGCAGTAGGATTCGAGTGGTTAGTAACAACGATATCGTGTCTGGAATGTTTAGGAACTACTTCCTTCCATTCAAATTCCCTAGCTAAAGGATTTAAGGATTTTCTGAGACGATATAGTTTGTTGTTAGAAATTTTATAATTAGGAAAGGATGTAGGAGAGGATTGACAACCATAAAATATCTCCTTATACCAAGTGTCAGATAAAGGATCTGATATAGGAGATGAAGATTGGCTGGCACTATCTATAGCCGCTACAGGCACAGCGCGAGATAAGGCATCGGGCACGACGTTGTCCTTGCCACGTCTGTGTTTGATGTCGAAATTGAAGGCTGAGAGACGAATTCCCCATCTAGCTAAACGACCTGTAGGGTTATTAATATTTAAGAACCATTTTAAAGAGGAATGATCCGTAAAGACAACAAATTTATTACCGTTGTCCAGGTAACACCGCCAGTGTTCTATAGCAACAATTACTGCGAGTACTTCGCGCTCCGTAGCGCTATAGTTCCGTTCTTGGGCCGATAAAGATTTGCTCATATAGGCTATAACCCTCTCTTCGCCGTTTAGAATCTGTGTGAGCACAGCACCAATTCCGAAATCGCTAGCGTCGGTATGTACCTGGAAAGGTTCAGAGTAATCCGGACATGATAAGATAGGTGGTGACGTAAGACACTCCTTAAGTTTATTAAAAGCGACATCTGCTTCCGGCGTCCAAGCAAAGGGAGGTGCCGCTTTTCCTTGAGAGGTAAGTTTATTCAATGGTGCAGCCAAAGAACTAAAATTAGGAATAAAACGACGATACCAAGAAGCAGTGCCTAAGAAACGACGAACTTCCTTCCTGTTAGTAGGAGTAGGATACTTCACAATAACGTCAACTTTCTCCGGATCAGCATGAAGACCATGTGAATCGACGACGTAACCCAAATATTTAAGTTTTTCCCGGAAAAATTGACACTTTTCGAAGTTTATAGTTAAATTTGCATATTTTAGCTTTTCTAAAACACGCGCAAGTAACGACATATGCTCATTAAAAGTATTAGACACGATTATGACGTCATCGACAAAAACATAAACTTTATTTTCAAATTCAGGCCCATAAAACAGCAAATCTACCAGTCTTTGCTGCGTAGCGGGTGCATTAGTTAACCCGAAGGGCATAGATTTAAATTGAAAGCTTCCCTTAGAGGGAATATAGAATGCAGTCTTGCATCTATCTTCAGGCTTTATTAAAACCTGCCAAAAAGATTTAGAAAGGTCAATACTAGATAAATATTTAGCGTCCCTAAGATTATCTAAGATCTCAGAAACATAAGGTAAGCTATAAGCATCCTTACGAGTGACAGAGTTTAGTTTTCTGCTGTCTAAACAAAACCTATATTCACCGTTCTTTTTCGGAGTAAGAAGAACGGGATTCGACCAAGGACTCTCACACGGTTCTACAACGTCCTCATTGAGCATCTCATCCAGCTGATCGGAGAGAATTTGTTGTTTCTGGGGAGACATTCGGTAGTATCGTTGTCTAATAGGAATAGCGTCACCAGTATCGATAGCGTGAGTAATCAAGGAGGTACGACCCAAACCACATTCCTCATACGAAATACCGCGAAACTGAGATATTATATTATCCGCGGCTTCCTTTTGTTCTTCGCAAAGTTGAGAATATGAGAGAATTTGCTTAGAGTCGTCAAGAGCTATGTTAGAAATATTCACCTCATGTGGTTTTTCAAGAACAAGGCTATCGAGCTCGCTAGGAAACAACCCGAAAGTTCTCCAAAAATCCATACCCAGAATAAGTTCATTTTCAATTTCTGGTACAACAAAAAGTTTTATATTATAGGTTTTGCTATTAAACGTTAAAGGTAAAATTAAATACATAGATGAGTAGAATATTTGACCGCCAGCCGCAGAAAGCTGTAACGGATCACAAGAAAAGCATTTAAATTTAGATTTTAAAAAGTATTGGTGAGAATTATTCCCTAACAATGTTATGCCGGAACCAGTATCTAACAGACCGATAATATTTTTGTCACCGACATTAACATTCACATAGGGCCGAGAAAAAGTAGGATTTTTATCCAGGATTGGAGACATGGAATGGCTAGGAGACAGACTACAGATAAAACTAAGCCATTGGTTCCATTCAGTCTCAGTGCAACGACTAGAAAATCTCGAATTTCGAGAATCAGTAGTTCTCCAATCCTGACAAACTAGTTTTTTTGGATTGCATTTAGTGCAATCAGGAGTGCGTACACCCTTTTTCCCACACTTGAAACAAACAATGTCTCTTGGTTGGGTACAAGTTTTTAAACTGTGCGTATTATTACGACATCTAGGACAATATACATCTTTAGAAGCAACAGCGGAAACATAAGATTTAGTGTTTTGAAAATTATTTAGAGGCTTAGATTTTTCAAAGTTAGAAGGAGCACTAGATTCTCCTCGATAAACAAACTCAGTAGCTAGAGGTATACAATTACGAGAAGAAGGCTCACTGCGTTTAAAAAATTGGGTCTGAACCCTTTCATATTTTTGGCAAACTTCCTTAAGGTTGTCAATATTGAAAATTTCTCCAGCTGAAGCTAACACATTGGCGTAACAGGGTAGAATGTTTCCTGATAAAATCTCGAGCTTCTCGTCCTCAGACAAAGGTTTAGTAAGCCTTGAAAACATGCAGTCCATAACCGCCAGATAAATACAAATTTTCTCGTCCTTGCCCTGAAGACGTGACCTAATTTGTGACAAGAATTGAGCGTCGAAGTTTTTCGGACTGAAATCAGCTATTAAAGCTTCAGCAACCTGAGACCAATCTTTCACTTGGCGCCTAATGCTACGGAACCAAGGAAGAGCCTCACCCGTAAAAATTTCATGACCGAAGGACAGAACCTTCTCATAGCCAATGCCTCTTGATTTCACGAATTCGTCAAGCTTTTGCAAAAAGGAACGAACACAAGTCTTGCCGTCATATTTAATAGTAGCAAAGTTAGGTACCATACTTTTATTTTGGTCTATAGTTATATTTATGCACTTCTCCAAATCGTTAGCATTAATTTTAACTGCGGAAACATCACTTTCAGGTGCCAAGGACTTAAGGTCACTCATCTGAGACTCAAAATTTTCCCGACATTCAGACAAAATAGACTCTAAGGTTTCATCATCGTCCTCGTCAAACTGGATTCTATCCAAGCGATAGTAAATTTGGTTAAGTAAACCCTCCGTCCTCAAAAACAAGTTTCTATTATATTTAGATTTTAAGGTTTTAAGATTTAAAAGAGATTTCTCAAGTGAAGTCTGAACACCCTCAATATCCTCAGACGGAGGTAAATGAGAACACAACATAGCATCAGAAGGATATTCTTTGGATAATACCGCAATTTGTTTCCGCAACTCAGCGACTGAATCAGCTGGTTTATGACCACGCAAGGAGACCTCGTATTCAAGTTCCGCTTTTTGAAGAGATAAAAAATTAATCGCGCGTTCAGCCATAGTTAAAACACAAATAGAAAGTAAAAACCTAAGGCGAGTGTGTGCGAGACTAAGCAATCGTAGAGATAAAATATTTAAGTGGGTAACTAAATATGGTGAAGTTAAAAAAAAAAATCAGTCAAAGTTTAGAACAAATTAAGTAAAAAAACACAAAAATTTAGATTACTATAGCAGCAACACAACCGTTAGTAGGTTAGGTGGCAGTTAACAACGGATTAGTGACCGTTAGTTAACTCAATTCACAAGTTGACAAAAATTAGGTACCCACTTTACACAAAAAAAAAAAAAAAAAAGTAAGAAAAAATAAGGCGAGAACCACTGAGCGAAGAACCCTGAGCGAGATAGGCGCCACTGACACGCTCCGATCGTGTTAAGCACGACCGGTGTGCAGAAAAGATAGAAAAGAAACACTATAAGTGGTTAACAAGTATAATTATAAAATAAAGATATTACAAGCTCGGGTGTGGGTTCAAGGGAATCTTCGATGGGTGGCTCTCGCGAGGGTAAGAATGGGGACTTAACTTTAGAACTGCCTAGAGGAGGCAGAAGCGAAAGTCCAGCGTCACGGACTACGTTCGCTTGTTGAGCAGTATGTTCAGCCTCGGTAGCACGGAGGGTGGGCTCGGTGTGGTGATGCGCACGTAGACACGATGTGGAGAGGTTTCCGGGGTAGACCGGAACAGGTGAGCGCTCGGCAGGTAGGTGCCGAGGTGGAAGAGTAGACGGAACAGGTGTAGATGCTGCAGCTGCCCGTGGATACGACCCCTAGTACGGGGATCGCGAATGCACAAAACAGAGTAAAACAGAATGACTTTAAGGCAGTAGTATGAAGAAAAAGAGGCAGATTTCGCTGGAGTTGCGAAATATATACTCAATTCTTTCTAGAACGTTCTTAAGTAAAAAATTAAAGTGGGAGATGATTCTCCAATTCTATAGGCGAATAATGTTTAGTCATTAGCATAGACAACATAAGGATTGTAAGTCCGATCGACACACGGTGTTTTGTCTATGGCCAAAGAATTAAGGAATATTAAAGTATGCAAAAACATAATAGATATACACAGAAAAATATGTAGATTTTTTCTATATATAAATAGTTAAATAGCAATAAGTTAATTTTTGTAGTCTAATTCACTTGGCCGAAATACGAAATCTCCCGGCCGTGAAGTTAGCAATATCGAGGGTACGCAGGAATATTTTGTCAATTAACTACCATCGTGAAGTTTTATCAAAACAAAATAAAGTAAACAAACAAGTTAGAATGGTGAAGTGAATGGTTATTGATTTAATTTAGTTGAAAGTAAGTAATAGTTTAAGATTTAGGAGTGTGCGGTTTTTAGAACCGTTACATACGTATATAAGTAGTTACTTGGCAATTAATAAACAATGGCATATTTTTACAGAAATGGCAGTTGTCGTAAAAAACCTACATACTGAATATGGAGACATCGTAAAATTTTGGTTGGGTCCTGATCTCAACATTATCCTCTCGAAGCCTGATGAAGCAAAGGTATATTAATGTAAAATAACTCTAGTCTAAACAGGTAAAACGTAACTCTTACTGATGAAGGTTTTCGGCCTCTGTCTGATTAGAGTTATTGACTCAAAAATAAGTCAAGTTCAATAAAATTCATGATGTTGCAAAATTAGGAGCACGATTGAGATGAAAGTAAATCAATACAATAGTCGGAACTTGGTTTTGCATGGCCTAAATACGACATCAAATCAGTCAGGTTGCTCGAACTTTTAGGCTCAATTGCTTCTCTTTCTAATTCCAAGAAATCGTTTGACATCACATGATTTTATATTCAATAATATTAACACACTACTTAATAACACTATCTGCAGCCTCAAACCACTTTATTTATATTTTTAAAAATACACAAATACCTACATAGCTCTCAATTTAATCTAAATATCCTTGTATTGTTGCGTTGACAAGATACTGCACTGTTTCAGTTCTTTTTTTATTATATTTTACTCTATTGTGGTTTTTATGATTTTTTTAATTTTGCATTTTTCAATGCTATGTTTATACTTATGATAAATTTTAAATAAAAAAATATTGGAAATAATCAACTCGGCCACAAATGAATTCTCAGATGTGACTCGAACCCACGACCTTTAGAACTACGTTCCAATGCTCTACCACTGATATAAGTCTAATGATCTAAGTCTCGGTAGCTCAGTGGTTAGAGCATTGGACCGGATTTCCAAAGGTCGTAGGTTCGAGTCCCATCTGACAATTCACTTGTGGCCTTATTGATTTTTAGGGTTCCGTAGCCTATGGCAAAAACGGAACTCTTATAGATTCGTCATGTCTCTGTCCGATGTATGTCATAGCCACATTATTCCAAAACTATAAGGATTACACAGTTAAAACTTGGTAGGTAGATGTATTCTGTAAACCGCTTTACGGTTTTTACAAAAAAAAAAAATATATATATATATATATATATATATATATATATATATATATATATTAAGGGGGCTCCCCATACATGGAACTGAAACTGAAAATTTGTTTTTCATCAAACCTATACGTACCCTCACGTATAGGTATCTATAGATAGGTCTTTAAAAATTAAATTGACGTTTCTAAAATCCCCCCCTCTAACTTTTAAAATAAGAAGTTAAAAAATAAAAATAAATAATATGCTGTAGATTTTTTATGATTTTGTAATGTTTGCATTTTTCAATGCTATTTTTATACTTATGGTAAATTTTAAATAGAAAAATATTGGAAAAAATTAACTCGGCCACAAGTGAATTCTCAGACGGGAATCAAACCCGCGACCTTTGGAAATCCGGTCCAACGCTCTAACCGCTGAGCTACCGAGACTTGCGAGCCACCGTCGAAATTCTCCAATACTTTTATATTTTTTACATGTACAATGATTACTTTTTGAAATGACGTATTACATTTTGTTTACATACCAAATTTTATTTATTTTTCGAAAAATTGCTGCTCTAATAGATTAAAATTGTACTTATCGCATTACCCATTTTTGAGATAATGTTTCACATCGAGATCTCGCGTCATACTGACAACGCCATATTGCTTACTGTGTCTAAAAGGCTCAGTAAGTGACAGAGGGGTAAAGGCGAACGCGGTCCTCGTTACGCGTCCAGTGGTTAATTCGTCCAAGGTAAAATCTTGTAAAACGTATCCACCGTTTCCTCAACATCATTAAGTTTTGAAAATATCGCACACCAATTTGTTTCTTTTAGTTCCTTAATGATTACTAGTCTTAACTAGTCGTAAATAAAAGCATGAAGTCGTTTTTTTCTTTTTTTTTACAATAACAATCCAACGCGTTTACGTAAGAAACCCACATTTTGAAAAATCTCACGTGAGATTGGGGGATGTGGGAGGGGGTTGAATAAAATCTCACGACATCTCACCAGGGGGGGAAGACCTCACGTAATTTATGGACCAAGTTTGAACTGTGTAATCCTCATAGTTATGGAATAAAAGCTGTGACATATATCGGACAGACAGACATGACGAATTTATAAGGGTTCCGTTTTTTGGCATTACGCTACGGAACCTAAAAAAATTAAGTAAAGAGATCCATTCAGCAGGAGGAGCCCGTGGCGCAGTGTTTCGCGCTTACGGCCTGCGATTGTTAAGGATAAGCAACTTGGTGGTCCGTTGGTCCCGGTTGCATTAATTTGCAGTCGTTAAATCCCAGCAACCCGCATTGGGCCCGCGTGGTGGGTCATGGGTCATTCTCCTTATCCATCCATAAGAAAGGCCAGTGCCCCAGCAGTTGGGACATTACAAATGGCTGATGACTAGAATATAACCATTTAAAGTTATTTAAAAATCTACCAAATTAAACGCAAACATAGAAATAAATGGAATTTCTTCGTTCTCTTTACCTTATTTCTATGCATTTTTTTTAATTATCTACCTACTTACTTATTTGAATTTTTCAGATTCTTCTCACAAGCTCTAAACTAAGCTTCAAGGGGCCGGCATATAAGTATATGAGAGAATATCTAGGTGAAGGGATCTTATCTGGCTCAGGTGCGATATTATTTTTGATTAAAAAGTTTCATGTAAAAATACTGTTTACCTCATAACATAAATGACCATCTGATTTAAATATTATAATATTGAATTGAAGTTAATGTACAAAAGTTATTGTACAATATTAGGTCCAACCTGGAGAAGACATCGTAAACTTGCAAGCCCTAACTACGGAAAACGTGCCATAGAATCATACGGCCCGATCTTCAACAAGGAGGTAGATCTTCTGATGGAGGAGTTACGGAAAATGCCTTCTGACAAACAGTTTAACATAAACAGCAACATCGTCAAAACTACCAGCTACTCAGTGTGCCGTGAGTACCCACATATAGTTTATTTTTTTACACTTCAAACTTTCTACATATACATGTATCGGTCATCTCATCATATCATCTAGGTATGTTAGTGATAAACAAAAAAATATAAAAATCGGAAACTGATAACTCGCGCGCGCTCGCGAGTTTTACACTCGCAAGTTGATGAATAAGTCGGGAAGCCTATACCTACTAAGTAGAATACATACACATACACAAGAATGTGATGAAGCCAGCTACTCCGTGTGCCGTGAAGGCGAATACATTCTAACATCTGATTTTCCATGTAGGTACATATTGTCATCAAATCATCCAGTGTCGGCTTGATTACCCCTTTGCATCTACTGGGTGCCAAAAGAGACGACTAAGAGACGAGCTTATCAACTCTTGATTAGATAATTATGAAAGATATATTAGATAAGATTAAAATTTAAACTGCAAATTTAAGACGAAATGCAATGCAATTTAAATGACATTTAGCGTGATTCGGCCGGATAATCAGTTGGTGAATATGAGCCCAAATGAGCACTGCATACGTTAGTAATAGCAAAGAATACTAACTATTACTATAGTTAGCACTCTTCGACTACACTGACGGCAAGCAGCAGCGTCTTTTGAATTTGTAATGAGTTATGAAAAATTTGACTCGGGGAAAAAACTGACACTATGTTTCCTATTTGATCGAATTTAAAAACTGTAACGTATTATCATCATTTGCAGCTTGATCAAAATTTGCAGTGGCTACTCAAACCAGCGCTGGCTCGTATCAATCAATAATTTATAAAGTTACTGGAAAGGCTTCCAGTAGATCAAGTACTTTTCGGTGCTTAAAAGATAAATCAACTCAGTGCTGGTTTGGATTAAGCAATTTTTTCCAACCTTTCATTTTAATTTTTGAAGATGAATAATCGAATTTAATTATTTCAAGCATTTTTATTCGCTTTTAATGTTTTTAGAGACACAAATGGGGTTAACTAAGAAACAAACATCGAAATTACCGTATCTCCAAGATATTATTGACGCAACTCCAACGTAAGTTGCTTATAAATTGTGCTTTGCATGCTCTAGTATTTGTTCATTGCTATTAGGGTAAAAGCCGGATAGTTGCCCCACTTAAAAAAAAAGCTCTATTATAAAAAAAAAAATGTACTTATGAAGAATAATGCAACATGTATATCAAAACATAGCTCTTTGATCTTTCATAGTAGCTTATTTTAGTTAACATAATTAATAAGGGTTTTAACTAAATCCTGTTTTATTTGACCTCTAAAAAAGGGGATAGTTGCCTACTCTAGCCGATAGTAGCCTAACGTTAAAAATGCCTCGGGGGATACGTGCCTCACTATAATTTTTTTTAATAAAAGAAATGTATATCAAATCAAGTAATCAGTCTTTATTATTTACCATCATCTTTGATTAAGTTAATCAACATTATACAATAATAAACATTTTGATAAACATATTTTTAATAAACATAACAACAGTTGCGGATAGTCGCCCCAAGTCGCCCTTGGGGCGACTATCCGCGAAAGTAACTAGGGCAACTTTCCTTTTTGATACGGATACTTGCCCTTCTTATTTGTAAAATAAATAAAAACAATTCAACAATAAAACTTAATAAACAGTGTAATTTAAACTCTAATGCACGCAAATAAACAAAAAGTTGACTAAAACCACCATCACTAATAAAAATATTCAATAGAAATGACTATCAAATAATATCGACGCCCGTCAAAGTTTCGTCGCGGAAGATTTTTGCTCGCACGAACGCAACGCGTGCGCCTACACCAACGGTTCACATGGCACTGAGGCCTGCGGGAGGGGCACTTACAAATGCAGTAAAGCGCTGACGCCGCCAACGTCCCTAACATAGTGTACTTAGAACCGGGGCAACTATCCCACTGAGGCAACTATCCGGCTTTTACCCTAAGGTTTATAACTACAATATAATTCTTAATGTACCTACCCAATTTAATGGCAAAAAAGTAATGCATTCGTATTTAACCTTCTTATACCCGTGCATTGGTCTCTCAGGCCGTCGCATCAATAATTCGCATTATTCTTCTATAAGTTGTACTAGCCTCCCGCCCGCGACCCGCGACATCGTCCGCTAGGAATTAGGTTATCGCGCGGGTTTAGGATGCTGGGGGAGGCCTTTACCATTGCTGGGTAAAGGCCTTCCCCAAGGATCTCAACGACGATCGGTCCTGCGCTGCCCGCATCCAGATCGTCGGTCCACCTTGTCGGGGACCTAGTCACGAAGCGCCGGCCGGTGCGCGGTCTCCATTCCAGAACGCCCCAACGGCCATCTATTCTTCTCGCTATGTCTGCCGCCCACTGCCACTTCAACTGAGCAATCCTTGATGCGATGTCGGTTACTTTAGTTCTCCTACGGATCTCCTCATTTCCCTCTTCGAGCATAGCTGTCTCCATAGCACGCTGGTGACCTTGGGCCTTTTTATCAAACCCATAGTTAGCGACCACGTTTCATGTTTCACCACGTTGTTGTTGGTGTGCCATTTATCAGATTAAAAAGTATTTTATGTCCATCGCCACGGTTCGATTCAAGTTAAGTCCATACAAAATTTCACTAAAATCAATTCATCGGTTTACGCGTGAAAAGGAACAGCCAGACAGACGTGCAGTCTTTCTTTAGCATTTATAATATAAGCGCATGGATAAGTGTGAATGGAAAAGTAGTAGAAAATGCTCCAAAGCTATCGCGATCAAAGTCACTATGTTTATTTTACATTACTTTTCTATACAAAATTTGAACCCTTTTCTTAAACCATTATGAGTTGATTCATGTCCACCGCATTGGATTTCAAAATCGATGACATTTTGCATTCAACATCTAATAAAAAAATAAATGACTTTTACTTTGAAAATAAAGGACTTTTTTTACTCAAATTAATCCCCCGTTTCATCCCTTTGGGGGCAGAATTTTCAAAAACGTCGAGAATGATCATTGTTCATTTTTAATCGACAACCTAAATACAAAGTTTGAATATCCTGTCTTCAAAACTTACAGACCTTCATACAAACTTTCATCCCCTATTTCACCCGTTTAGAGGTTGAATTTCGAAAAATCCTTTTCTAGTGCACCCCTGCACCTCATAAGAAGCCTATGTGTCAAATTAGGAGAGACCCAACAAATTGGGCTGTGCGTAGATTAATAGTCAATAGTCAGTCAGGACATTGAATTTTAATATTAGGTTGTGGAAAAAGTCTTTTTGCATATAGTATGTATGAACTTGTAATAACATCTCTTTGGCTAAACTATTTGTATCTGGCTGGTTTTGGTATCATTATAAGTTTAAGTTATAAAGACGATTCCAAAATTCAAATTAGGAAAATGTGTGAATTTCATTTGTTTTTCTTACTGTCAAGATGAGTGAATCTAATGAAGAAATTCGATATATTTTAAAATTTTACTACAAATAAGGACTAAGTAGTGCAGTATCTGTGAGAGTAGCACTAATTTGGTTTAAGCGTTTTCAATTCGAAAATTTTGATGTCAAAGATGCACGTCGCTCTCGTCGCCTAAAATGGACGCCGTTTTTAAAAAGTGGAGCAAGATCGGCATGTCAGTAGTTACGACGTAGCCGAAGAACTGGGAATTGACCACAAAACAGTGTTGGCGCATTTAAAAGTGCAGTGCAGTGCGTGGCGCGCTCGGAAACGGACGCGCTCATTGCACTAAGTGCGAATTCTTATTCACTTTTCGCGCGGCATTAGCCGCTGCGCGTTATCACTATGGGTTCCCAGCAACTTATAGTGAACGAAGTCCTGGCTTTCATCCAGAACGCCATCGACACAATGGACGAGGTCAGCATTGTCCAGATCTGCAAGTCGAACTTCAAAGAAGATGACATTTGCAGTAGAAAGGCGCTGCTTTTTCGGAGCATCGGTAAAGCCGATGAGACGCCATCTCGACGAAGGGATGGAGGTGCGAAGAGTCTCCAGGATATGTCGTGCCGACTTTCGTGGCTAAGGAGCTGCACGAGCTGCCCCCCGTCACTTTCGACCACGTCGACGTCACCAGGCTGTTGAAGGACATCACCTCCCTAAAAACAAGCCTGGCTGAAGTGCAGCGCAAATTAGAGGCTCCAGATAACACCATCTGTGAATTGCGAGCCCAAGTCATGTTGTTAAGCAATTCGACGGCGGCAAGTAGGTCACCCGAGGCCTCTAAGGTGAACACTCGACGTGGGGCGCAAAATGCATCCATCGGCAGTTTCGAGTCGACGCATATAGATGCGTCACCGGTCGCCGCGCATAAGCGATGCGCCGCGCCCCGCCGCCCGCCCCTGCGGCCCGGCGGAGACGTCACGCGTAAGCAAGTCGACCCCTCAACGTGCGTACGCAGCAGTCACCGCTGCTAACCGACCCGCCAAACAACAACTCGAGCGGGTTATGAATAAGGGGGATGATCAACAACGACCGGTCTCCAAAGGTGTGCTGCGGAGACAAGATGACGGCTGTGATGACGACGGCTTCAAAAAGGTGGAGAAGTGGAAGAAGCCTACTCGTCGCAAGCTTTGTGGCACCGCCCGCATTTGTGGATGCAACCAGCTGCTGCGGCCGGCGGTCCCGACGACACTTTTTTACCGCCTGCATTACTCCACAAAATGTGAAGGGCTTGTGGAGTACATCAGAACGAAGACCAATTTTATCCTGAGGGTCGAGCGGTTGGAGTCCCGCCACAGTGTGAACTTTAACTCATTTGTGGTGAGGGTACCGACTGAACATCTGTCGACCTTCATGAAGGAAGATTTTTGGCCGAACGGTGTCCTGTTCCGGCGGTTTCGGGGTCGGCTATCGGACACCGCAATGCGCAACACGTCACCGCCGTCTTTACGTGTAAAATAATTAAGTTAATGTTGTTATGTTATATTTTATGTATGTCTAGTTTTAAGGTATATATCTATGGGCCATTGTAGCCTGATTACAAATAAATAAATAATAATAAATAAAAAAAAAAAACTGGGTACACAAAAAGCTCGATATTTGGGTACCTCACGAGCTCACTTACGGAAACCTAATGAACCGTGTACTCATTTGTGATTCTTTATTACGACGTAATGAAACCTAACCATTTTTGAAGAAGCTGATGACTGGTGATGAAGAGTGGATCACGTACGACAAGAACGTCTGAAAAAGGTCGTGGTCAAGGGCCGGTCAGGCTTTACAGACTGTGGCGAAGCCCGGTTTAACTCGCAACAACGTGATGCTGTGTATGTGGTGGGATTGGAAGGGCATTATTTATTATGAGCTGTTACCACCAGGCAGGACCATCGATTCTGAACTCTACTGCGAGCAACTGATGAGATTAAAGCAAGAAGTTGAAAGAAAGCGGCCGGAATTAATCAACAGAAGGGGTGTGGTTTATTAACATAATAACGCTAGATCTCACACATATTGGCCACGCAGCAAAAATTTTAAGAGTTTGGCTGGGAGGTGTTAATTCATCCGCCGTATAGTTCTTACCTTGCACCTTCAGATTTCTACCTGTTTTTGGTCTCTTCAGATTTCTTTAGTCAGTGTCAGGTTAACATCACGAGAGGACTGCCAAAACCACTTGTCGCGGTATTTTGAAGAGAAGCCCCAAAATTTCTATAGCAATGGGATCGTGTCCCTACCTACAAAATGGCAAAATTTTTCGAACAAAATGGCACCTACATTCTTTAGTTCAATGAACTTAAATAAACTATACTAAATTTTTTTTTAAATCTTCTTAAAAAGGCGAAGAAACTTTTTCCCCAACCTATTATATAGATTACTTTGTGATTTCGCGGTTTTCAGTAATTTTATGTGTTTGTTCAGTGTGGTGCAAATGCCGATGCCGAGTGTACATGTTGCACTACTCCTGAAAGAAAGTCGTACAACTTTTCAGGAGCGTAAAAAACTATCCTACAATTTTATAATTAGTCTTAAAAATATTCCGTATACAGCAAATGAAAACTAAAACTAACTCGGAAGGGACCAAGGTATTTACGTTCTTATTTACTTTATGTCCACAGAGAAAAACGCAAAAAAGAGCAATATAATTTTTCTTGGACACATATCAAGTGGTATCCCCTTTCGTCTCCGAAAATCAAAATCCCTAACACGTTTGCTATAATCATCACTATCCATAATGATCGCGTATACGACATTTTATTTTACCTCAATTCTAATGCTTTTGTGTCATAATATCAGATACTATAATTCTAAGCTTATATTAGCTTTCTAATTTTATGTATTCCGATTGTTTTTTTAATATTCTATTAAGTTTTTCTGTTTTGTCGATATTTTTTTTCTTTTTACGTTGAATTTCTGATTTCTGATATCGAGTATTTTAACTCAATCATAAGAAAATTTAAGAAAAAATAAAATCCCGACTTTGGCTTATTTACAAGAATATTTATTCTGTTGTGCCCAGCCTCAGCACAATTTTGTGTTCGAGGAATATCTTCATTAATTAATTCTCTTGTGCTCCAAAAGGTTGGATCATATCTAGGGGGGGCGCTGTTCCATATATGTAGTTATCATTAAACCATTCTGATATTACTTTTCCTTCGGCTGATACTATTTTATGTTGCCATTCCTCATAATATATTGGTAAGTATATCATTTGCTGCAAGGAAGGAAAGTGCCAACAATCATTTCATTTCAGTATTGAATTGTACATCTTTTCCGTATAACGTCTGAAATCCACGTTTCTCTGTATTTGCCTGTAGATGATTTGACCTAGGTGAAAATTACACCCCTTAATCACAATGTTAAAAGGGTGCTTGCACACGGTGCATGTAGCTGGAGCAAGTAAAGATGCGGGTTACACGCGTGAGTAATATGCGCAAGCTATTTGTTCGAGTTACTCGCTTTGTACTTATACATGGTGCATATAACTGGAGCAAGTAAAAGACTATTCGCACGGTAGCTTTTTGAGTTGAATCGCGTCAAAATGTCTCGACGAACGAAAATTCTTTTAAAATCATTTGTTAAAAATATAATATTACCAGAATTATTAAATATGCTAGAAGACGAATTAATACAATTACGAAGCAAAAAGTTATGGATGCGTAACTGGATAGCACGAAGAAATGAAAGTTTAAATGTATTGGAAGAAATTAGAACTGCAGATCAGAAGGAATTTAAAACTAGCTTTCGAATGTCACCCGAAACTTTCGAATTACTTTTGAGTAAAGTCAGTGGACTCATTACTAAAAAAGATACTAATATGAGACAGCTCTTCCTCCTTCATTGAAATTGCAAAGTACTATAACATATTTAACAACTGGCTGCAATTATACTTTTCTGGAGAAGTTTTTCCGTTTATCAAAATCTGCAATATCTAAACTCATTCCGGAAGTATGTGATGCCATTTATGAAAAAATAAAGGCCTCTATAAAGGTAAGTCATAAAATAAACAATATTTAATATAACGCTTTTATTTCAAAAATACTAAACATTTGTTGTGATCATTTTACGTAAAATTAATACAGGGACTAAATAACAGCTCGTGAATGCTTCATTATTCTTCGTACTCATTTGAAGCGCATTCAGGTATAGTTTGATTAATAGCTTGCGTTAAAATATCACTTTGTGAGACATCGGATTGATCATCATTGTTTTGTTCAGGATTAGTGATTACAATTGCATCATCATTATTAACACTTTCAGTTAATATTGGATCATTTTCACCAACCATAGTTGTTGTTGATGTCTCAGCACTTAGACGAGTTCTGCTTCGGGATGTTTTCCGTATTTCACTTAGTAATGCGTCAGATAAGATATTTTAAATACTTGATTGAGTATATATACGGTTTTCAGAAGATAGTTTTTTCAGTTGCAACCCCACATATTTTCCAAAAGCAACACATTCATCACTATTAGTTTCATCTGTTTGATCGCTGGCTAAAATATCTCTAATATTTGACATTGTTTTATTGATAACATCAAATTTTGTTCGACGTTTCTTTTCCCAAGAAGCAGAGCTCCTGTGTTGTTGATATGTTTCTTTTCGTTTGTGTTCTTTGTGAAACAGGTCCCATACCTGTGTTATTGGAAGTAACAGTATGTTCAGTATTTTGTATTTCTTCATCTATTTGTTGCAAACCCTGAAAAAATAATGTAAAATAAATATTATGCACGTTATTTTTTCATGTTTCAGACTCCTACAACATAAGAAGGCTGGAAAGTAATTCAGAACGGATTTGAGAAGAGATGGAATTTTCCGAATTGCTGTGGTGCTAGTATAGATGGAAAGCACGTAGATATTATGGCGCCTCAACATTGCGGCTCACTGTACTTTAATTTTAAAAAGAAAAATAGCATCGTGCTTTTTGCACTAGTTGATCATGACTACAATTTTACGTACATAAATGTTGGTAGCAACGGTTCAGCATCAGATGGAGGCATATTTCGAAGCAGTGCTCTCTATAATGCTCTAGAAGAAAATGTATTTACCTAACAATGGATTCATAATAGGAGATGATGCTTTTCCTTTAAAATCATATTTACTAAAGCCCTATTCACGTTTGCCAAGGAACTTAACTTATGCTGAAAAAATATTTAATTATCGTCTCTCCAGAGCACGGCGAATAGTTGAAAGTACGTTCGGGATTTTAAGAAGTAAATTTCGCATTTACGAAAACTTGATAGCATGTTCTGTTGAAGTGGCGGAACGGTTGATTCGAACTACGTGTGCACTACATAACTGGCTAAGAAATGTTGAAGCAACATATATGCCTCCAGGTACATATGTTGAAGGGGACACAACAGAGGCACGTGGGAATTTACATTATTCTGTTATTTCGCAAACCGGGGAAGACGTAAGAAATACTTATAAGGAATATTTTGTCACACAAGGGAGGGTAGCATGGCAAGATATTATGATTACTTAAAATATATACTGTTCCGTTCCTTCAGCTTACTAAACTGAGACACACGGTGATATAGGTTAAGGTACAGGTAAATTATTTAAACACAATTTCACTGCACAAACAAATTACGTTACACGCATATGCGACAGAAGTTTTGTATAAATTATGTAATTATTTTTAAATAAATTCTTCCTTGAATACTAAATAAATAAATATTCAACATGTTGCCATTTACATTTTTAATTTCAAAAAGAAATTTCTATTACTTTCTGAATAAACACAACCGGCTGTACCTGTGTATTGTGAAAAAATGTTAGTAATAATAAAATATAATAATATAGCACGTTACTTACTAATTCCTGTGGTTTTCTTTTCACATCCGCAACTTTGACCATTGCTTCTTGTAGCATGTAAAACCATTTCAATGAAGGTTTATATATATCTGTGGCTCCAGCGCCAGATTTTTGAGATTTCTCGATTTTCAACTTTTCTAAATTTGTAAGTAGATCGAAGACTTCGTATTTTATTTTTAATTTAATTTTTTCCGAAACCGTCAATGCCCATCTCTTTCTCGATTGCTTCTAAAGCATTCTCTCTTGATTGTTTATTTTTGTAGTTTGACGATTCCATATTCCACAGACAATCGTAGGATTTGTACAAAAGTGCGAAACGACAAGTCGTTTCGTCGTTCCACTTATCTAATTTACTAATTATTGGTCACATTAAAACAAAAACTAAACAATTATAGAAGAAACAATTAAATTAAACCGCTTCCTATCGGTCTGTAGCGTCGCGGTTGCGCACGTCTGAACCTGCTCAAGTGACATGCGCGAGTGACCCGCGCGCGTCGCAGAGCACGCGGATTAGTTGCGCGGGTGGCTCGCTTTGGTACATGCTCGAGTCACTAGACCCGCACATGTTTTTTACGATGTATGTTTACGATGCATATAACCCGCGCAAGTGCCTCAACATGCGCAAGCTACTTGCACCGTGTACTAGCACCCTAAAGCGAGTCACACATTACGCAGATACGATACTATTTTATCTGCGTATAAAAACTTATTTATCTGAAAGCATCACACACTAGACAGATACGATAATATACGAGATGATACATTCACTCGAAATCCTTCCGACTAAGTAGACTTGTTTTTTTGGTAAGGATTGTTTATACAGAGTGTTTAAAAATGAGTTCGCGTTTTACGGAAAAAGCGTGTTTATTGCTTCTCGATTTATTAGACAGTTCGTCAGAAGCTGAATTTTGAATTTGATGCACGTCTTGCTTGATTTTCTAAAACGCGAAGAATTTGGATAGAACGCCATATAAAACGTAAAAAGGACCGAGGCGAATTTAATATCTTCCAGGATGTCTCAGATAACAAATTTGAAAGCTATTTCCGAATCCCAAGAGCAACTTTTATGTGCGATTCACGATTTGATTAAAGAAGATATTAAAAAAAATACTAAAATGTATTTCTACCGAAGAACGACTTGCTGTTTGCTTACTTTACCATAACAACAACATAAATAGAATGATTAAAATTCAAATACTTATTCACTTACCCCTGTTTCTAGGAGATTCAAGCCGACCTCTATCGCTATATTATATTTAAACTTCACAATACAAAAAAAATAGGCTTTAAATATAATAATAAAATTATTTAAGGTAAAATAAAACTATCTGTACAAGAACTTAATCTAAACAAAAGTACAACAACTAAAACTGTTGCCTTAATTAAATGAGAACACTCAGACAAGCTCCACCCACCAACTCTTAACTTTTATACAGTTTAACCTTCCACCATCAGCCTACTCACTAAAATAACCGTAAAGAATACAATTATAAATCTTTACGTATCAAAAATATATAAAAAAAAATAGTCTTCTAACCGTTGAGGAGTTGTACCTTTTATCACCAGTTCATCATCATGAGATGATCTTTGTTGTGAATTCAATTTTGTTTCCTTTGAAAACATAATTTAAATATAAGTTGAATGGGCAAGTTTGGGCACGTGCTTATAGTCTAGTATTGTAGTATATAGCAAATATTGATGCTCAAAAGTTTCAAAGCGGGAAAGTTGAGACTTGGCTACAAGAGCTCATGAAAGGTATCGTTCCGTACAAAAGAAAAAACAAAAAAAAATCTAACCTAAATATTGATTTTAAAGAAATACCTTGAGATGATTGGTCACTAGGATCAATTGATCTATCGATAAATATATAAAAGATGTACGAATTGCAGAAAAAGTCCCAGACCCTCAATTAGCACTTTAGACCCACTATGATCTTGACCGGGTGGTTCCCTCCCCTCTGGCCTCTGTCTCACCGCAAACAGTCCCTACCCCTGCGCATCATCCTGTATTTACATGCAGATAAAATTGATGTTATCTGTTTAACTGCAGATTTTATCTGCCGGTATATTTGTATACGCAGATAATTATCTGACCATCTGTTGATATATGTCGGTGCCGACAGATACTGTACGATAAAATATAAATTATCTGCGGTGTGTGTGTTAGTTCATATGACGCGCTCTGTCAGTCCGCCCGCCGTCAACGCTCGTGGCGGCAGGTAGTGTCGCAGACGCACATGAGATAAAAATTCAAAGATGGGTCGTGCATTATCTCGTGATGTAAAAACCGTAATTTTTAAAGTGGCTGAATATTTTAAGAAAAGAAAAGCAGACAGAGAAAGTTTTGAAGTCAAAAGTGATGTGAATATTGCCAAAATCGTTGCGGAGGCTACGGGGTACTCTAAAAGAACCGTGCGTAGTGTAATTTCTGCGGGTTATTTATCTATAAAAATTCAAGCCGTTTAAAGTTTCAATCGCCGAAAAAATCAAAAGTTATAAAGAAAAAACATGTTGTGGATGATTTTAACCTTGGAGTTATCAGAAGAAAATTCATCAGTTTTACGAAGTCGGAATAGTCGCTAAGCCGGCCAGCAAGCTGAAGCTGCGGTGGTGAGCTTTAAAACCACGTGCTTCTCTGCACGCGGGCCGCCTCACCCCTCCGCGCCTACGCGGGCTTAAATTACACTCTAGGGGTAGGGCATACAAGACTACGACGACGTGTAGTCGGTTTTTAGGCGATTCGTTTCTGTCACTGACTAGTATGTACTAGACCAGGGGGGCCCTGGTGGTGGGCTCCGCTCCCTCCCCTCCACCGTCCCCCCTTCCACTGGCTTTTCTGTTTTATGAACGATATTGAGCGATTAGGTAGTTATTTCAATTTTATAACAAGAGTTTATTATTACATATAAAATTAGGTCAAATGATACGCATATAAAATGATAGTTATGTAAAGAAAACATTATATCAAATGAAACTTTTGGGATATAAACGTTAGGGTAATTGAAAATATGGAAAATAATAATTATAAGAAATGAACAATAGGTTACATAAAAATTATGTCATATAGTTTGAGGTCAAATAAAAATTATCAAGTGGACGTTAGTGCCATTGAAATTATTAGATCAACTGTTTTTATGCCAACCGAATCGCACCCGCAAAAACCATTGCATAAGTTTTGTTCTCACTTTGGCAAACAGAGCCGTGTATTGTATATAGCTGTTGAATTATATTGGGTACCATTTTAAAGGTTCCGTCCATTAACCAAATTTTTGATTGACTTAAATAGGATAACAGTTTCTTGGTGGTATAAATAATCACTCTTTTCCTGTTATGAAGTTTCTCTTATACAATCAATTCATTTTCAATTTCACCACATTGTAAGTTATTTTTATTAAACTCAAAATCTATATTATCGGGTTCTTTAACTAAATTGCTAAATTTCTTCTTTAATCTGTATATGCTTTGTTTTAAATTATTTATAGCAGGTAAATGTGGCAGGATTGCTTGTGATGTTGATGCTACACAAGTATTAATTAATTCACTAGGCCTTTTTCTAACATCTTTTTGACCTCCTCTTTAATTGTGTTTACTGGTTCAGCAATTTTCATCCTTAATGGGTCTGGTTCGTGATTACGTTTCATCATACATTTATTTAACAGAGTGTGTAGGTACACAATTTTCCTCTGAAGTTATTACCCTAACATTACACTTATACTGTTGATTTTTGTACCTTTCACACACCCAGTAATATTTTCCTTATAGAACCGATTTTTTTCGTAAGTAAAACCGTCACTACTTAATCTTATGCCACCCTTGATAGTTTTTAAAAGTCCACATTGATTCATTTTAAATACTTAATCCTTTAGTTATTTCAAAAACTTTTCGATAATACAGAAAACAAACGTATGTATCCTGATACTCCAAACAAAGTGACACAACAAGTCAATTAACTAACATGTAGGTAGGAAGAAAATACTCCTCGCGGTAAATTCATAACGCCTTGAAAAATTTCATAGCAAAAGATTAGTTCTTTGTACAAATTTGTGCAAAAAAATATTAATAGGATAAACATTACATTACATAGTGCATGGATATTAATACTATTTAGTAAAGCGTTTTATGTGTTTTAAACATTATGGATGGTAATATTTATAGCAAAAAAAAATTTGACATTTTATATTTATGGAATTTCAATTTTAGGGCACGTTATTGAGACATTACGTTAGGACTTATAACTATTATAGAAAAGCCTTTTATGTCTTTTAAATATTATAGAATAAAATATTTATAGCAAAAGAAATTCGATCATATAATAAATTTAGGAATTTCGATTTTAGGGCAAATTATATTATGAGACATTAAGTTAGGGCTACGTATCATTCGGACACAATCATGATGATTATGACACAAAACTTTATGACACGTTAGGTTATGGATAAAAAATTTATGAGACAAAAAGCTTTTTATAAAAAAAAAAACCGACTTCAAGAAACTGAAATGCAAAAATAAACCTTTTGGAGTCGGTCCCAGCCATGGCATTCTACTTTGCGGTCCTACTATTTTATTTTTCTTGGCTTGGCTGGCTCCGACTCCAAAAGGTTTATTTTTGCTTTTCAGTTTCTTGAAGTCGGTTTTTTTTTTATAAAAAGCTTTTTATTTCACAATTTTTAAAGGTAGAAGAGGTCCCGTGCCTACGCTAATAACCTTATGACTCCTCCTCATCACCTTTTACAAAATGCTGCTTTTCCCGGTGCTGGGACGTTACTTATTGAGGAGTTCTTCCGATAATTCATCATCAGCTCCACTTCATCACATGGATTGAGTCGAGCATAAATTGCTTATGAACCACATCAAAAGTAATCGTATCGCTGCCGTGAAATGCTAAGTATTTAAAAGTTCCGATGACCATTTGTGGTATTCATCATCAGTTCCACTTCACCAAATGGTGCTTTCCGGAAGCATATGCATAAGTTACTGTAGAAAACACCGAAATCGCTATAGGAGTCCCTATAATATTTGAAGAGTTCCCTGGATTACTCCAGGATCCCATCATCAGATCCTGACATGATGACAATGGGACCACATAGGAAGTATACCCTTTCGAACAAAAAAAGAATTACTCAAATCGGTCCAGCCGTCTTCGAGTAATCGAGTAACATACATAAAAAATAATAATAAAAAAAAAAAAAAAAAATACCGTCGAATTGAGAACCTCCTCCTTTTTTTGAAGTCGGTTAAAAATAGAGAACCCAGATAACCATTTTTTCGTGTTCTGATTTAGTCGTTCATTCAATGCGTAAGTATGGTTTACGACTTTTTTCCACGAGAAACTCATTTGTGTAAGAAGGGTTGCGTACTTTTTCCAGGCGAAATATCATCTTACTAATCGTTTTATTTGAGATTACAACTTTACTTAAAGGGAACAAATAAAAGATTTTTACGCAAAATCTGTTTTTACAGATTCATTTATAAACAATAAATTGCATTTCAATGATAAATTACCACAGTTAGTGACATCATTCTAAAATACACTTCGTGACAGACCAAGAATGAGATGGCCCCTAGCTAGAATCCTTCCAAGCGGCCTGAAATGGGTTTTCATGGATTGGATGCAATAGAAATAGCCTGCGAGTTAAAAACAATAGTAAATTGCCTTTGAGAGTAACTTAGTAGAAATATAAAAATTAAGCATTGTAGTAGGTAGTAAATAAGTAAGCCCCACATGAACAGAAACTTGAAACATCGGCTCCCAGTCCCTGCCAGTCTTGCTATTCCTCTAGCTATGATAGTGGTTATGATAATGGCGCGACAGAGGTTGTTAAGAATCCCCGGGTGAAGGGAACACCGACGACAACTGCACCTGGCAACCCACAACACACCTTGAGGACCGACGCGAAGTTAACCGTGTTGAAAGAAACTAGAAAAACAAGTTACACTCAGACATTATAACTAAGCCTGAAGTCCGAAGAGAGGGAGAGGACTCAATAATCCTTTATATACCTTTTGCATTTATATACTACCCAGGGGGTTATCAACTGTCTTTAGGTGGTGACGGTTTCATTGTCCGAAAGTCCCTTGTTAACAACGTGGTTAATCGTCGGAAGTGTGGCGAACCTGGTACTCGGAATATCCGTTTGGGTAATTATTCTGATTACCAACCAGGTAACGGTATTAGCTGAATGTTATGTTCCATCACTATCATCCATAACTCCATCTTCAAAAATCTGAGGTACCAAAAATGGTCCTGAATCAGTCTAGCCGGTACAGTAAAAATCTATAGATTTTATCATGTCGACGAAGAAACAAATATTCATGATTTCACTGTGAACAGTGTCAAGAATAAAGCTGGAAAGATCTCGGCTGATAAAATTGACGCTTTGACCATTACCGGGTAAAACGTTTTAAAAATGGGCGATAATAATGGCGGAAAGAGACGTGAAGTGATTAATTTCAGTAGATGCTCATCGTTTCGGCAGCTAATTTGGCAATATACGTGTATTTGACGACGTTTGAGACTTTCTCTAGATGACGAAACTAAAAACTGACGACGGCCGGAACAGTTTAATGACACCTGAAATCTTGAGGGAGATCGAGAATTTCTTTCTATGAGCTAAAGAGCTCAGGGCCATCTTACCAGACACCATACCGAAGATATCCCTAACGTCAGCCTGTACAAGATTAGTATCGCTCAGAAATAACTGAAAATCAACAACGCAACGGTGATGACGGAATCACTACAGAACTTTTGAGAGCGAGTGGTAAACCCAACAATTTTTTTTGTAATAACAGTAAGTGCTACATGAGTGTTTAAGTAGAATCATAAAAAACTCAGTTGCTATCAAGGCACTAGTCATCGTTAGTAACTGTTAGCAGACACCTTACAACTCCTTTTAGTGTTTTGTAATTCATACGCATATAATTAACTAACTCCATGATCCGTTATAATTTTTTCTTTTATTACGGTTACTCCTCTTGGAGGTTTTACATTTATCCTTAACAATACAGTAAAGTTCAATGCTATTATCGGAGTTCTAAACCATTTATTAAACTATAAGCATCAAAAAATATTTCCCTTAAGGTTAAAATTATAGTTAGGAAATCAATACTTATAGTCCTCCAGAAGTTGTGCTATTCGGTCAATGGCGAGGGTATGCGAAGGCATGCAGCATAAGTGAGGTGATTTTGTTATTTAAAGAGGATGACAAAACCCTCTAGAAGAACTACAGACCTATCTCACTTTTGAGTCATGTCTAATTGTTTTCGATAGTGATTACGAATCGTCGCTCGCAGGTTCAGCGACTTCTAACTTCCCGAACAAGTCAGGTTCTGAAAAGGCTTTAGCACCATAGACCACATACACAGGTTTTTTAATTTCTATGTTTTTGCGGACAATGAATTTACTAATTGATTATGTGAATGTACATAAAATTGAGATAGTTTGTGTGTGGGGTCTAATGACCCAGTTTTTGAAAGATCCCACCCTGCGCCCCGACATGCGATTCCATACATGACGGAGAACTCAGGGATGGGGGGGTGGAAGAAGGGTAGAGGGCGGAATATTAAAAGAATGGAAAGATAGAGAGATAGGAAAGGAAAAAGGAGACAGAGATTGGCCCCTAGGGGCGATTAAAAATATGGTATAAATATAAATACTTAAAAAATTATAAAATATATAGTGAGTGGGGAAGGCGTTGGATTAAAACTGTTGGGTATCCGGGAGTCTCTGATTGTGATGTGTTGAACGTTTTTAATTTGGAAAAAAACTACTACAATATAGGAGCAGAAGGCTCTAATGAGGCTGGGCTTTAAAATTCAAATAGTTGCTAGCTTAACTATTCTATTTGGCACAAATTATTTTAAAGTTGAAAGGGTTGCTCGCGAAATAGCAATCTTGTCTAATAAATTATTCTGCGTGAAAGTGAAATACCTCAGACTAGGGTCTGAGATCACCCCGCAAGAATGTTGACCAGATTTCGTCCGAAGGTCATATTTCCGCCCACTCCTACTGCGCATCCTGTCCACGGCACCGGGACCGCAATAGGGGAAGTATCGAAACAGGAACAAAGCCAAGCTTATTAATTCTTTGGCTTCACCCACTTGACCCACTACCATCGCTCACTTTAAGCCAGTGTATGTTTAATTTAAAATTATCATCAAAATGTCGAATTCTCATGTTATACCCGATCCTGCTGATGTAGGGAATACTTCACTCGAAGTTATTGCCCATTTTGTTTACCTACGACAGACAGATGAGACAGATGGTCCAGGTAGTCCAGTAGGTATGTAAACGGAGTAAGTTCTGTAAATAGAGCGGTTACCCAGTGCGCGATGGGTAAGCTTCTATTTACTATTACTAGTAGTAACAAAGTTACCCATTGCGCAATCGTGAGAGACTTGCTTGGTGTTTCCCTGCGTGAGCAAATTAGTAAAGTGCTCGAAGTAGTGCTCAGCTACAGTGGCAGGTGGCAAGACACATAGCGAGAAGAACCTAGTTCTAGAATAGCAATCGCGCACCAGATGACGCTCCGTGGTGGGTAGGCCCCCGACAAAGTGGACAGACGATCTGGTGAAGGTCGCAGGAAGCCGCTGGATGCGGGCAGTGCAGGACCGTCCGTGTGGTGGAGATCTTTGGGGGGAGGCCTATACCCAGCAGTGGGTTTCATGTTTAGCTTGTACCGACTCTTCTCCTACACGAAGCAACAATTAACTTATATATTTTTATGTGAAAAAAAAGTAATTTCGCTAATTACGACACTAAACGTTAATACCACTTTTTTGAAGGGTTAATTTTGTGATTTTGCGGTTTTCAGTAGCTTCGTAATTTGGGCCTGTGATTGTTTAGTGTTGTGCAAATGTTTATGTGTGTGTTACTTTTTACTCGCGACTAATACGATTTTGATACGGTTTTCAGTAATGGGTATTATGTAGCACAATGTTTCTACATAATACCTATGCTCTCTAAAAAGTTTTAAAAAATATTTTTTTTCAATCAACCCACGACGGTTTAAACTTAAACTGATAAAAGTATAAAATAATTTAAAACACCCCGACTTAGTTATCCGTCGGGGGCTGCTATTTAACATAAATATAAATAAGTAAGTATAGCAATCAAATATCTCCAATTAAAACTGTAAGACTAGTTAATTTAATGGCAGCTCCCGAGGATAATTAAGTCTGTTTTTTTTTAATTATTTTATCGTTTTCAGTTTACGTTTCAACTAGCAATAGTCGGTCCGACGGCGACGCGGGTATGTGTTACTATTTCAAGTATGTTAATACTGTTGAAATTTTTCCTGTTGAATAAAAAAATATTTGAAGCAATAATTTATTTTATTTGTGTATAATATTTATTGAGTGCATTATTAAATTTTATTTAAGCACCGTTTTTATTAGTTTTTATTCATTTTATCACAAGTTTAGACGAAGAACGAAGTTTATCAAGAAAATTGAGACGAAAGATTATAACATATTTGAAAATTGATAATCCAGGACCAGCATCTTCTCGAAATCATCAAACAGTTTGTCATTCATTCGGCTTTTCAAGACAAACAAAAATACACATAAAATGCAAAATTAAAACAATTTGACTTGACTCTTGAGTGAGCAGTTATGGTACCTATTTTCTGATTGTTACACCACTGATAATCCAGGACCAGATATTTTTATATGATTATATTATGATTTATACTTATTATGCTATTTTATTACTTATGTTATTTTAATTTAATACATTACATAATTTTACTTTTTTGCTTACATAAGAAAAAAAGTTGATTATAGTTATTTTACTAAGGATACGAAAAATTATGGCTTTCTTTTATATTCGCTATGTGTCTGATAAGAAAGCTCAAGGTCACCCAGCGTGCAATGGAGAGGGCTATGCTCGGCATTTCCCTACGTGATCGAATCAGAAATGAGGAGATCCGTAGGAGAACTAAAGTAACCGACATCGCTCGAAGGATTGCTCAGCTGAAGTGGGCAGGACACATAGCGAGAAGAACCGATGGCCGTTGGGGCGGAAAGTTTTGGAATGGCGACCGCGCACAGGACGACGCTCCGTGAGTAGGCCCCCGACAAGGCGGACCGACGATCTGGTGAAGGTCGCGGGAAGCCGCTGGATGCGGACTGCGCAGGACCGATCTTTGTGGAGATCCTTGGGGGAGGCCTATACCCAGCAGTGGATGTCATGTTGCTGAGACGACGACGACGACGAAAAATTATGATTTTTTAAAGAGGCTATTTTAAAGTAAATAATCATTTTTTTCCCCTTTTTTCAACCAGTTTTTTTAATAAATAATATCCTCCTCTTTTAAACAGAAACAAAAAATTATTCAAAAGTACATCACTACCACATTAAAAACGAACCAAAGTTTCGGTCTGAGAGACTGTGTGCGGGTATACGTGTAATAATTTTTCACATGGGTATACGAAGGTTAAGCTTTCACAATAATTTGTATTTGAACAATATTGGTTTAACTTAAATAAACTTCGATATAATGTTTGATATAATAAACATCTTATGTTTTGGCGCGCACTGTTCATTGAAATAAAACAACTTTTACGGATATCAAACGCGCTATATTTCACGAACTAAGTTGTAATTGTCCGAATTTTTTGTTTTTTTAGGGGTTTTTTTATTTTCCCGACATTTTGGCACCTTTTCAGCTGCCGTGGTCCACGTGGACCACGGACAATTACAACTTAGTTCGTGAAATATGGCGCGTTTGATATACGTAAAAGTTGTTTTATTTCAAACTTCGACATGATTTCGAGAACCAAACATTCTCAGGTTCGACGTGTGGTGAGAAGAGACAAAATAAATCAGATAAATATAATTTGATTTGACAAATGAATATATTGATAATAAACTGTAAATAGAAAATATTGGAAAAAAACAAAAATCATAATATATCACAATTATATACTTATTAAAAATATTTACATATAGATCCTATCTCAAAAACTATGTACACTTCTATTAAAGCAAAATGTAACTGCTTTTCAGTATCGACGATATAGTCTTCAGCCGAATGACAAAGTGGTATCTTCAGATAGATCCAGTATTTTGGGTATCCGGCCTTTACCAAATGCAACGAAAAATTAATGCCAAAATATCTACATTCGCCAAAGAAGTCTTGAACCACAGGAAAGAATATCTAAAGAGCGTAGAACATGAATTAAAAAATACGCATATGGATATGAAAGAAGATACCATGCTTAGCGCTATAGATAGGTTTATATTGTCCGATGAATTGAATAGCGAAGAGTTGGAGAAAGAGACATTTACCATATTTGTAGTTGTAAGTAAAAAATTTATTCAACTATACTGTACTATATCAGGTATCATATTATTACACTGATAACTAGCTTAGGTATGCATTGTACTATAGTATAAAGATGGGAAATTACAAGAAACAACTAACATTTTACTATATTCCGTGCCAAATAAATGTTTATAAAATGTCATTCACCTCTCCTGTACCAAGAATTCTCAAAACTACCGTTCTCTTTTGTTACTACGTTTTTTGTCCTTCTGAATACTTACAAGGACAAGGTTCAAGAAAATAGATGATGATATTCTGTCATCTTTGGGCAACTCGAGATATTCAATAGCGGCCGTCTCCGGTGTCACCCATGTCGTTTCCGTTCCCGTTGGAATATCAGTATAAAATTTATCCTATGTTTCAGTTTAGGCCATAAACTAAATCCGTTCAATTATCCCATTGCTACTCAATCACTGTTGACGCCATCTCACGGGCGTCACGTGAACTTCTCAACCTGAAAGTGCCTGCGCCACCGGCCGCGCGGCGCCACTGAGAAGAACGCTCGCGACGGTGCGCCGTGACACAGCTCGCTCTGTATTCGCATTTAAAATCGAACATTTTCCGCCCCTTTTTTATATATGTGTACACATCGCGATAACGTCGCGACCTGGTGACCTACGGCCCAGTGATATTGGAATACGAATTAGTGGCCCGAACCGATTCCACGCTCGTTTGGTATCCGCGTGCACGCCGCGAATCGCGATCTACCCAAGTGTTGGTTCCGGAGAAGGGTGACCCCTTGGAAGTTCATACCAGGATCATTGTCAGCCCATCAGCCATTTTTTCAAAAAAAAAATTTTTTTTTGTTATTTTTTTGTTATCCCTCTCATTTTATTCTCTTCTCAAAGCGGACAGAATTTTCTGATCCATCGTGCCTTAGAACTACCATTTTTGGAAAATTATCCACTCTAAAATAGTACCTACTTAATTTTTTTATTTCATAAAAAAAAAATTTTTTTCCCGCCCATTTTCTCACATTAAGCATAATTATCTTCGCCCCCGAGTTATTTCAATTCCCCAAATTTGGATAAGTAGTCTCATTTTCATATACTTTTAACACTTTTTACATTTCCTACCTACCTTAAACATAAAAAAAAATATTGTCCGTTGGTAATTTTTTCCAGCACACTCTGGAACATTCTATTCATCTCATCCCATCCAATTCGAGTCTCAGCGATTAGTGTGAGAAGTGAAAGATTGATTATTATTGCAAAAAAAATACGTGCGATGCGTCATCGTTTGCTCGAGCGAGGCAGACTGTAGGGACAATATTGTACCTGTTAGCTGCTTATCTGATCTACGCTAATTACGGTCGGCCCAAGAGGAATAGAAAGAAATACACATTTTTTTTCACAAGTTAATATTAAGTTTGTAGTTTGATAATTGCCTGTTCGTACAAGCGGTGAATAGATAGATACGTACCTACTTAGTGTACCTACATAGTTCATTCGGCACATTAATATTTTTTTTTCTTTTTCTCATTTTATTACTCGATAGTATCATTACGTAATACTAGTACCTATAGTTTGAACAGCCCATTCGTTCGGAGCGCGCGACTTATAGGTACATAAACATATGTAAGTACGACCCAGGTAGCTCCGCTCATTAGCGAATTGCGAAAAGATTGCACATTGTTATTTGCATTCCATTTCATACGCCTTATCTATGCAAATAAAAAGTAATAGTTTGATTTAAGTGTTTATTGTATTTTAGTGTGTATTATTAGATTCAAATTACGTCTCGGCTCAGATATCATATTAGGAGTAGTTTAAGGTTTGTTTACTTTAATTACAATTCGCGTAGTCTTCCGCTCAATCCTTGCTTCGCTCGGCGTTTTATTCTTTATTCGGCAAACATTGTATACTATAAATACAATACTATACTACTACTATTATTCCGCTTACACGCTATATTGTATACAGTAAACCATTAATATTAAAATAAGTATTAGGGTATCTTCTCAGACTAGTTAAACAGTTTTTTTTTGTGTTGTTGTTTACTCTATTTTTATTTTTATTACACTTGCTCACTATGCCTTCTAAGTCTCAAGCAGCCATTTTCCGAGAGGCGGTAAAGGGGATCAATCAGCTCAAAGAAATCGGGGTAGCCGTACAGGGCAAAGATTCAACATACACTTTAACCGATTTCACCGCCCGGTATACCCGCATCGAGGAGCATAGACGTCGCCTTGAAGACGTCTATCACAACATTCTAGATACTGAGGACCTCACTCCTGACGCTGAGGCCTCCTACACAAAACATTTTAATGGGGCCATGGCCCATGGCCAATTATACAGACGTGTTGGTTGCATTCCAAAAGCTAAATGAAGCCGCGGCACTACCATCAACAGCTCATCCCACCACTACCATCACGCCGCCCGCCACCATTCTGCCCAAAATAGCCTTACCTCACTTCAGCTCTCGGGTTGAGGATTGGCCTTCCTTTATCGCTATCTTCCGGAGCCTGACCGATGATATGACCACTATCTCGGACGCAGTGAAGTTCCATTACCTTCTCTCGTGTTTATCAGGGGAGGCGCGCACGATGGTGTCTCATCTTCAGCTCACCAATGAAAACTTCGGCGTGGCCATGGACATACTCACCAGGCGCTATGAAAACCGCCGCGTGCTCATCGACCGTTTTGTGGACATCATCCTGGGGCTCCCTGACATCACCATACGTTCGGATATCCGCAAACTCTTCCTCACTCCGCTCATTTCAGCGCAAAGCGCGCTTACAAATCTTGATCTGCCCATGAAAGAGTCCGACTACGTTTTCGTTTCCATTGTGGTGCGAAAGCTTAAAGGGGAACTCCGGACCCTCTTTGAGCGTAAGTATGGTTCGCGTCAAACTCTGCCCACCCTTAATAACCTAGTCTTATTTCTTGAGGAGCACGCTCGTTGTGTGGAGACCGAGTTCTCCAGCCCAGGTACCTCACGGTCCAATCAGCCCTCGCCTCAATCAGCTCAATACCGCAAACACTCCTCACCGCTACCTCCACGTAGCCCCCCGCGTCATCTCACTCATCACGAATTTCGTGCAGCCCCAGCCCCGGCTAGGAGCCAGCTAGGCTATCGCACCCCACCCCCCGCTCAGTACAGACCCCCACCCCCCGCTCATTACAGACCCGCTTATTCGGCACAACCATCGGCTCCCACTAATGGTATGTCCATGCCCTGCCCATTTTGCCATGAGAGAGGGCATAAGCTAATTGCCTGCCCCAAATACAATAATCAGCCAATCCAAGGCCGGTGGGACTTTATTAAAGCTCGCAACCGTTGCCGCCCCTGTTTAGGCCCACATTACGATAGTGAGTGTAAGTCTACCCGGACCTGCAAAGAGTGTGGAAAAGATAACCACCACACATCTCTTCATCGACCCAATGAACCAGCTGCTCAACAATCTTCAGCTCACCTTTTACCCCCACATTTGAGAGACCAGCCTAGACAGCGCCCAGCCCATGAGCCTCAACGTTTTTCGGCTCATGCATCATCACAACCCGCCCCGTCTCCGTACAATCCGCCCAATCACTCACGTTCACCCAGTAGGTCACGTGCAGGTGGTCAGCAGTGACTAGAGACGATAACAGAGCATAATGAAAATCAGCACACACACACACACTCAGCTCATACACAGACACCACAAGCCCACCCCTCGATGCCAGCTCAAACAAACAATTATTATTTTTGTAATTCCGCTCAACGTGAAGGTCACGTAAATAATTTTCCAATATTATTGCCTACTGTTTCGTTAAAAATAGCTGACGTGCATGGTAAATTCCACACAGCACGAGCATTAGTAGATTGTGGTAGCATGCTAACTCTTATAACACAGCGCATGGCTCGAATTTTAAATGTACCGCTCAACCCATCACCTCTGAAAATCGTAGGAGTGGGTAACCAACACACACAGGACTCAACAGCATCTATCACCATAGTGTGCAGACCGATTAATCGTGACACACCTACGATTACGGCTACAGCTCATATTTTAAAAAATGTTACTGGTGACTTACCATTGCAAAAGGTTCCAAACCTTGCAAGCATCGAGGGCCGGCCACAGATTCCCCTGGCAGACGAAGAATACCACACACCAGCTCCCATCGATCTTATATTTGGTACTGACGTTCTGGGCCAAGTTCTAGACGGTACTAAGGTTCCGTTAGGCCCGGGGAAGCCCATAGCCTTCGGCACGATTTTTGATTTTGCA
Source organism: Chrysoteuchia culmella (assembly GCA_910589605.1). Lineage (NCBI taxonomy): Eukaryota > Metazoa > Arthropoda > Insecta > Lepidoptera > Crambidae > Chrysoteuchia > Chrysoteuchia culmella. Next base: position 14,509,950 of record OU342659.1, read on the forward strand.
CTGTTAGGGCCTATTGAGGAATTACATACAACACCTGTAAACAAGTGTAACGCGGCTCATACTCTCAGCTCACATTCAGAACCCGACATGTCTACGCATGACATTTGTAAGAACCTTGAGAGGTTCTGGGAGTCAGAAGAACCCCAACCTCATATAAAGATCAGCCCATTAGAAGAGCAGTGTGAGGAGATCTTCCGCACCTCAACCACTCGAGATTCGTCAGGCCGCTACGTGGTTACATTACCATTTCTATTAGAAGCGCCGACCTTAGGAAATACTCATGCCATTGCGTTACGTAGGTTTCTCAATCTAGAAAAGAAGCTACAAGCCAATCCGCTCCTCCGCTCGAAATATGTAGATTTTATGAATGAATATCTCGAGTTAGGACATATGTCACTCTGCCACCCAAGTACCTTTGCAAATAAACCTCACTTCTATATTCCTCATCATGCCATTTTCAAAGTAGATTCAGACAAGCTACGCACTGTATTTGACGGTAGCAGTAAAAGCTCAAATGGAGTCAGTCTAAATGATTGTCTACACACAGGTCCACCTCTTCAACAAGATATTGTTGATATTATTTTGTCTTTTAGAACACATTCTGTAGTCTTCAGCACTGACATCAAAAAGATGTTCAGGAATATCCTCATCCGCCCAGATCACAGACAGTACCAACTAGTTCTCTGGCGGTCGTCTCCCGACCAGCCTCTGCTCACTTATGCACTTAATACCGTCACGTATGGTTTGCGGTCCAGCCCTTATCATGCCATCCGCACACTGCTGCAACTGGCCGATGACGATGGTCAACGTTACCCTCAAGCTGCTCATGCCCTTCGTCATTCAATTTTTGTGGATGATTTACTCTGTGGTCAAGACTCGGTGGAGTCTGCACAGGCACTCCAAAACGAGTTAATTGAGTTGCTTGCCCTAGGTGGCTTTCAACTCAGTAAATGGACTTCAAACTCCCCTCAGCTCTTAGAACGGTTTCCAGAGGATCAATGCGACATGCCTAAGAACTTCGATATCAGCCCAGAATCGAATTCTATTAAAGTATTGGGTATCCAATGGATTCCTCGTTTGGACGAGTTCACTTATCGCATCTCTCTCCCCCCGCTCACTCAACCTACAAAGCGCTCCATTCTCAGCACAGTCGCATCCCTTTATGACCCCAACGGATGGGTTACACCGGTCATTCTTCGCCCAAAGCTTCTCTTACAGAAGTTATGGCTTTTGAAACTGGGATGGGACGATCCCGTTCCCGATGATGTTCTCACAGAATGGCAGCACATTGAACAAGACCTCCCTCAGCTCTCAAGTATTAGTTTACCTCGGCACATGTGCGAAAATAAGCTCACGTCCACTTACGCGCTTCATGGGTTTGCGGACGCTTCGGAGACAGCCTTTGGTGCCGTTGTTTACCTTCATGAACTCAATGATGACGGCCATGTCAATGTTAAGTTGGTCATTGCCAAGTCCAAGGTCGCACCTATCAAGAATCGCCTCTCGATTCCCAAGCTGGAACTTTCGGCTGCAGCTCTTTTATCACAGCTAATGATCCGTGTGTCAGCTCAATTGTCAGCTCACATCACTATCAATCACTGTATTTGTTGGTCAGATAGCACTTTAATCTTAGCCTGGATCAACACGCCCCCTCATCGACTCCAGACATTTGAAGCCAATCGAGTGGTGAAAATAACATCACATTCGTTCAGCTCCACGTGGAGACATGTTCCCACGAATCTCAACCCTGCCGACTGCGCGAGCAGAGGAATGTCCGCCCAGTCTCTTGCAACTCATGAACTTTGGTGGTCTCCCACATGGCTCAAAGAGCCTTCTTACGCCTGGCCGAAGATGCCACCAGCTCTAGGTCATCACGCTTTACCAGGCCTTAAGCCTAAAAAGGTGCTCGCTCATATAGCAGTTCCCGATCTAGACGAGGATCTACTCACACGCTTCAGCTCTCTTGACAAGCTCGTTGGAGTGACAGCTTGCATCAAGCGTTTCATTCACAACTGTAGGCAACGCCTAGACGCGCGGCGCTCTGGACCATTGTCAGTTGGAGAACGTAGGGACGCTCTCCTATTCTGGGTCCGCTCTGTCCAGCACAACCAGTTTGCTGATGATATTCATCGGCTCCAAAATAAGAAACTTTGCACCACTCGACTCCAGCGTCTTTCACCGTTTTTGAAAGATGGTCTTTTAAGGGTCGGTGGTCGTCTCTCGAATGCTCAAATTTGGTACGACGCTCAACACCCGCTCATTCTACCCAGCTCTAGCCCACTCGTGGATCTCATCATTGATCACTACCACAAATTACACTGCCATCCTGGCGCTGACACCTTACACGCTATTCTACGCCAGCAATACTGGATATTATCCGCTCGCCGCGTTATTAGACACCGCGTATTTAAATGTATTAGGTGTTTCCGTTGCCGGGCACAAACTCATGCCCCGTTTATGGGTGACCTGCCAGCGGACAGGGTTACACCTCAACCCGTATTTAGCCAAGTCACAACTGACTTTGCCGGCCCATTTTTCGTTAAATCTAGTACATCACGTAACGCTAAACTTCTCAAAGCATACTTTTGCATATTCGTGTGCCTCTCAACAAAGGCGGTACACCTAGAGGCCGTCTCTGCTCTTACCACGGAAGCCTTTCTCGCGGCGTTACAACGCTTCGTCTCGCGACGCGGTACACCTGTTCTTATTAGATCGGTACAAATTACATAGGCGCGAGAAATCAGCTCATAGACGTTCAGAAATTTCTCGTCGAGAACGATGATGCAATCGCTCATAAACTTGCCAGTCAGCACATAACATGGTTGCTGAATCCCCCTAAGGGACCCTGGTTCGGTTCTTTGCATGAAATTAATGTGAAATCTACTAAGCAGTTGTTTTACCGTGTAATAGGTGAACAACACCTCACTTTCGAGGAATTCTCCACACTTCTCACACGAATCGAGGCTGTGCTCAATTCTAGGCCTCTCTGCCCACTCTCGTCTCACCCTTCTGACTTTGAAGGTTTAACTCCTGGTCATTTCATTATAGGCCGTCCGCTCACTGCTCTGCCCGAAATGTCCTTTGATGACAGACCTTTATCTGCCCTTAGACGTTTTCAGCTCATTCAGGCTATCTCTCAACGCTTTTGGACACTGTGGAGCAAATCCTACCTTCACACCCTTCAAACCCGCTCCAAATGGCTCTCCCCTTCCTCACCTCCTCAAGTTGGCCAACTCGTACTCATAAAGGAGGATGATCTGCCTCCGCTCCAATGGAAGATGGGAAGAATTACCCGCACAATGCCCGGGAAAGACGGTGTGATCCGAGTTGTGGACTTGGACACCGCATATGGACATCTGCGCAGGCCTGTGCTCAAGATAGCCAGGCTGCCGCTGGATTCAGCTCAAGAAGAGGTGCCTTCCCGGCCCCCCCCCCCAGGATGTTGACGCCATCTCACGGGCGTCACGTGAACTTCTCAACCTGAAAGTGCCTGCGCCACCGGCCGCGCGGCGCCACTGAGAAGAACGCTCGCGACGGTGCGCCGTGACACAGCTCGCTCTGTATTCGCATTTAAAATCGAACATTTTCCGCCCCTTTTTTATATATGTGTACACATCGCGATAACGTCGCGACCTGGTGACCTACGACCCAGTGATATTGGAATACGAATTAGTGGCCCGAACCGATTCCACGCTCGTTTGGTATCCGCGTGCACGCCGCGAATCGCGATCTACCCAAGTGTTGGTTCCGGAGAAGGGTGGCCCCTTGGAAGTTCATACCAGGATCATTGTCAGCCCATCAGCTCTTGGAAACTGGAGGCGCCATCAGCTCAAACCCAATCCATCCGGTGAGTCCATTTTATGCTCATCCCCCTCATATTCCCAATTTGCTCACAGGGGTTCACGCCCCTCTCAGCTCACGTTGAATGCGCTTGCACCCAGCGAGCACAATCACGTAAAAACGGCTAAATACACTTGGATGGAAATTGCCGCACAAATAGTTTATTGCCTGGATCAAAACATAGGATACATTTTATTCCGATATTTTATTATATATGATATTTTATTCCGATTTTTCCTTCTTTCTATCTCTTTCTTTTTTTGTTATTGCCATTGTATTTTTATATTTATACACTTTAACACAAGTACCTGTAGTACTTCATGCACACTCAAACGTTTCTTCGGCGGTTACGTTCCCTAAAATAAGGTTGAGCGAAGCGATGGCTGGTTCATTCGATATGCTCGTGAACGGGTGCCGCCAGCGGTAATGGGTCTAACTTCAGTGTGCTTTTCTTAACGTTGCGCTGAGAGTTTAAATATTTTCATATAAAATAAATTGATATTGACCTGTATGTTCGTCACAGCTTGCAGTACAGTAATCTTGTAATTCAAGAAATGTTGTAATGATAAGTCCTTCCTTACGAGTTGAAAATTGTATACGGTTGAGATAGCTTTAAAATTTACTTTTATTTGAGCATTTTAGTATTTTTTTGTGATGAAAATTGACCTTACTGTTGGGTTTAAGGTCACTTTTTAATTTCACGATTCTGTATGAAATAAAACAGGTAGAAATAGCACTTGACGAGTTTCTTGCCGGTTTTTCTCGTTGCAAGGTCTCTCACCGTCATTTTGACGTTCATAAGTGCTTGTAACCTAGACTGAATAAATGATATTGAATTTTGAATTTTGATATTCCTACGGAAACGGAAACCACGCGGGTGAAACCGGGGGCGTCCGCTAGTACTGAATATCTCCCAACCTTGGTGACTAACTGTCATCATCAATTTTCTTGAAGCTAAACATATCCTTGTAAATATTCAAAAGTAAAAAAGCCTAACCCAACATTTTTGGGGTTTTCGGTTGGCTACCAGACTATAATAAGTTTGAAATTAATTCAATAGACCCACTAATACTACTCCAACTCAAAAGAAGAAACTGCCGCCGTTATATTTTAGTAGGTCAGTAAGAAATGAATGATGATATAATTTTACTGCACGTGTCCTACTGATTCGTACATTTTCTGTTGGTATACCAAGTGTACCATGAAACACGAACGATATTGTGTTAGCGACAGTTTCGTATGGAGAATGATAGCTGTCGCTAAGTTTTCAGAATTCTTGGTACAGGAGAGGTGAATGACACTTTATGCACATCTATATGACACGGACTAACATGAACTATTTCATTATTTCAGAGCCAAGACCCAGCAGCTAAAATTGCTTCATACCTATTGCTAATGATGGCTTATCATCCTGAATGTCAGGTATTTACTCAATATGTGTAAGCCACCAAGACAAACTAGAAACTTATATTAATGAAGAATAGGCACTTAAGCACATCTTAAGTTTCTTCGCGCACTCATAATTGAAATAAAACACTTTTGCGGAATATTTAGTGCAATTTATTTACCCGAAATATATATTTGTCGTTTATTTAATGTTTTTTGGTTTCCCGACATTTCACGTGGTCACGGGTTGACTAGCTACTTATAAGTCTACCTTCACAAAATTGATTTATTATTGCTTTCGGAAACGGTTACATAATTACTAATTAAAAGTTAATAATTTTTACTATGGCAACAAATATTGAGTACATCCGAAAAATTATAGTGTCAATTATATATTTCGGGTCGCACTAAATATTCCGCAGTTAAGTTGTTTTATTTCAATAGGCACTTATAAAATGCTAACGTAACGAACAAATAGAGATGTGGAAGCACCGAATACCTATAGTACTATTGGACCGTGAAAGCTATTGTATTCTCAATACACTAATTGAAAAGGAAAATTAAACAACGGTACTTATCTGCAGGGTTTGTCATTTGTGTGTCTTCTTATTCTATACGTTTGTTTTGTTTGTTTTCTTTGTGTTCTTAAGTAAAAGTAAATGTATGTAAAAGTGTTCTTATTATTACTTTTTTATTTTTCCCGAAGGAGAAACTCTCCAATGAAGTGAGGCGCGTGCTAGGCGACTTGGACCGTGAGGTCACTGATGAAGACCTGAAGCAGATGCCGTACTTGGAGATGGTGTTTAAGGAGGTGCTGCGGCTGTTCCCCGCCGGATCCATCCTGCAAAGGATGGTCACAGAAGACATCGCTTTAGGTAAGTCTATCTCAGTGGTACACCCGCACTTGGAACAGGACAGACAATGATCACGATGCTGAGTAATGATCATGTCATGTACCTAAGTGTGACATTGGACAGTTATGTGCACTCCTGAATCTCGTAGAGTTTTATTATTATTACAATATACGCTTAAATTAGTCTGCTTATGTTGAGAACCGAACGAATGTCAATTAATTGTAATAGATTTTCTAAATTTTAACTTCTTTATAGGATCATGCTACCTCCCGGCCGGCTGCTCGTTGTCGATACCTATATACCTAATCCACCGCGACCCTCGGTACTGGAAGAACCCGGATGCCTTCGACCCCGAGAGGTTCAACCCTGAGAATATGGAGCGACAGCATCCTAACACTTACATCCCCTTCAGCTTGGGGCCTATGGATTGTTTGGGTAATTAAAAAAAAGTTATTTGCTAAATTTACTGCAGATATTGCAGAGGTGGTGACTCGTGCAAAGCTTCACCTTTATTTATTTAATAAGAAAATCAACAGCGCATAACAGTATGGTACTTACTGGTAAGCAAGTATAATACAGAAAATTATTGGCCCTACGGCCAAGAACAGATTTTCCTCAAATAACAAAAATATTTGCATTAAAGGGTATTTATAATTATCCTAAGTAGGTACTCTAAATTTAGTAAAATAAATTATACGTTTTAACTTTTTTTTTACTTATCTCACATCATTCAGAAGACTGTAGGTAGTTAACTGTAGTACTTAACTAAACTAATATGATTTTTAAGTTTTTTGCATTTTCAATGCTATTTTGATGCTTATGATAAATTCCCATCTCGTCTGAGAATAACTTATGAGCCGAGTCGATTTCTTTCAATATTTTATCAACTAAAAAAAATTAATCAACAAATTAGGGTTTTTTTGCATGCATGAAATAAAAGCAATAATCGATAACTTTACTAAAACATTTGCTTCGCACTGATAATTTAGAGAATTTGATTTAATACTGTTTTTTTATTGGTGCAAAGCTAAATTAAAAAAAAAAAAAAACCAAAATTCTGTTCATAATATGCTCGGCTAATAGGTTTTTTTACCTCCCTATGGTATATTTTAAATCTGAATTATTAGGTTCTTTCTTATTAAATTAAGTGTTTTAAAAGAAACCTTTGTTCTCCATTTTCGCATTGGGTGCCCTATTAAGTACGCATCATCTAAAATTCGGAATGACTTACCAGAGTAAATCTTCGGGCGGTTTGAACGCCGTCATTGTCCTCAACATATTTATATATTTTTAGAGTAATAAAATTCCGTCCTCGTGTCCAATTACGAATATAGGTCCCAGACGAGTAGCGTTTAGCGCCATAACCTTTATTATTTTAGCACTTATGCATGACACTTTATATCGACGGTAGAAAACAGAAAGGTCGTATCTCGAAAAACACAACTTTACACCAGAGCCAAAAAACCGAAAAAAAAATGGGAATTCGGTGGTATCATTTTTACGGTACGTCGTATGAAAGTAATTTTCTAACCATAACTATATAATACTAACCTGAATTAAATTGTCTACAAACCAACAATTTCCTATTGCCGGAAGTCGGTTTTTTTTTAGTTACGACCTTCGTCTATAGAAATTTCATACCTCAGAAACGTCGTATCTTGCCATCATATTTGTACTAAACCAGTAAATTATAATAAATTCACTGACCTCAGAAAGGACGTAATTGCTTTTTGTTTTTAATGACCTGTAAATGACGGGGTGTAAGTACGTAAAAATTACATACAATGGCTAGAAAATACGGGCGTAATGTAAACCTCTTTAAATTTAATGATCTTAATAAAAAGTCACAAGCTTTTTCAAGCGTATATTTATTGGCAAAAAACAAAAAAAATTCTAAACACAAAAACGAAAACTCTTTTTTTCTTTTTTGTACATTTTATTTGTACTATTATAATTATTGCACAATATAATCATTAAATTAAAATGTATAATCAGATTATCTTTCGTATTAAGGTCACATTCATACCCAATCATTGTACCAATTAAAATTAAATGTTAAAATTATAAGAAGTATTAAAAATAAATGAGATCAGAAGTTTCAAAGAGATAAAGACAGACATTTCAAAGAGAAAAAAGATCAGAAAGGGACACATTCATACCCTAAAATGATTGTACCAATTAAAATTGAGTGCTAAAATTATAATAAGTATTAAAATTAAATGAGATCAGAAATTTAATCAAAATTAAATTAATAGAAAATTAAGCACATCACACAACATCTTCTTCATCAGTATCAGGGAAGTTATCGACAACCTTACTGTTTTAGACTTAAATATTTATCGGCGTATGCTGCCGGTATGACAGATTTTGTAAGTTTTTTTAGATCGGTATATTTTTGAGCTGATATTGGCAATTTATTTGGGTACAGGTGATATTTTGGCGACATACATTTTTCCAGTGCAAGTAAAGTCACCTCTGTATATTTAGCCTCGGATGACATAGAACGTTTTATAAACATTTTGTTCAGTTAATATTTTTTTTAAGTTGCCAGTTTTTGTGGTGAAAGGTTGTCTGTGTTGTTCCAGTAAAATCGTCTTGTGAAAACGTTACTGTTTTATTCTAATAATCTAAACTAAGGTATGTAAAATTTCAATAATCAACTCATTATTTCATAATACAGTAATTTCATCAGCAAAATAAAAGCTTGTTCTAATTTATTCTAAGTATTTCAAAATTACACGCAATAAGCAAACATGATTGTATTTTGTTGATGAAATATTTCAATTTACCTATTATTCTTTATTGTTTTTCGTTTTTATTTAAGTTATTTTATTTAATTGAAAAAGCTTGTTGTAAAAATAGTTTTAAGGATTATTTATTAGATTGTTAAGGTTATGGCAGAATAGCAGTGGCTAGTGGCTGTGGCCTCTCTGCAACCGCTAAACCATAAACCGTTTTGTCTACTATTTTTTTTTCTGTTTTGTAATGTATGGTGCAGCTATTGTTATTTTGTTCGAAAACAAATAAAGTGATATTTAATTTAATAAAAAAATTAAGTTAATTGCTTTTAAGGGGGGTGTTATGAGAATACCTACTTAATAAATTAAAATATTTTTCGTTGAAAGTACTAGGGTCACAGAAGTGCCAGAATTTATTTTAGATGTTTTGAGAAATTCTCATTTTATATTTATTTAAAATTAAGACATTTTTTATGTTATTAAACGCAGCAGCCTTTCAAGTAAGTATTATAAATCCTGCTTTGTTATGCTGCCCTGGTACTTTTCGTTTGTTATTTTTCCCGTCATTCCCGTCACAATAGAAATTACGACAACCGCCTAGTTCCTCTTTCCCATCTATATTCAAAATCAGGGGTGCGATTGCGTAAGGTAATCGTATTCATTTGACAGTTCATATCGTATTCAATCGGCTGCGATTTGTATGGGATGACATATAGTATGATACAATATGAACTGTCAAATGAATACGATTGACTTTACGCAATCGCCTAGCAGGACATTGCGCATTGGTGCACTTTGAAGAATAAAATTATAATATTTTTAATCATTTGTTAGGTGCGCTTGAAAATAAGCGCTTCGAGGAATACCTTCATTTTTGAAACTCACTTCGCTTTACCACAACAATTATTATTAAGATAAGAAGCAAAGTGAATTTGACCTTCGAAATGATTTTCGAGGTGACCTTTGAAGTGATTTATAATGATATTTTTTTTGTACCTACTAAAAAAACAACTGCCTACTGTCTCCAAATTGCTCAGAAGAAGGGATTTGGACACGATTTATTTCCTAGTATACAAGTAATTTATCGTATTAAAGAGCATCGTGTTTGCAAAACATTTAAATCTTAAACCGATGTGTCTCTATAATGTGTTATCATTATCAATATTCTCATATGGTGAGAGCATCATATCATAAAACTCATTTGATACATATTTTTTTATTGCTTTCAGGGCGATATTACGCGGCAAAACTGGTGAAGACGATAGGCGCAAGAGTCATTCGCGAGTTCAAGCTGTCGTCTACGGACTCGTACAAGGATCTGCGCTTAATGATCAAAATAGGAGTTAATTCAGTCAACGGGTACCACGTCATGATAAAGCGTAGATCAAACAGTGAAAAGTGACTGACTGAATAGTGAAAATAAGGCGGTGATAATAAAGGGTCTCCATTAAGAATGCACTTTTTAAATCATCATTAATACATAATACAATAAAACCATAGATTTGTGATTGGTCTCCTAGTCGTCGTTGCTCAACGCGGAGACCAATCATAAATATATACTAATAAAACAATACCCTGACTGACTGACACACAACCCACAGCCCAAACGGCTGAACCCTTTAAATTTGGCACACAGAATCCTTTAACGATGTGAGCACTAAGAAAGGATCTTTTATAACCACGCGGCCGTTGAAACCGCGGGCGGCCGCTTGTGTATGAATAATACAGTAAAACCCGCATGTCAGTAGGATGCCCCTTAATACGCATAACATTAATTGTCATATTATGGTTCGCATAACAGATTTAGCATAACAGATTTGGCATTACATAACTTCGCATAACATTGAACAGGCATAATTATAAAAGGCATAACATTTATTGCACATAATAATTAATCCGCATAATTGAAATATGCATAACATTATTGACTATAATTTTAATGAGATAATTATAAAAGAAGCCTTAGCCTTCGATGTTAAGTATTTTTGTAACTTGTTGATAATAGATATTTTCACATCCTAATTAACTTCTCAGAGAGTATTATTAGAATGTCTAAAATTAAAACGCCTAAAATTTAAATAGCTAATATAACAATGTCTAATGGTTAAAATGGCGAAAGCTCAAAGTGCCTATGTCTTTACTTATATTTCGGAGGTATATTGTCAAAGCCGTGATATTGTAATAATTTAACTTGTGAAGTTATAATTTCACGGTATATTGTCTTGTCAATCGGCACAACGGAGAAAAAGCAAGTTTACCTAATTCCTGTAGGTCGCGTGATAGGAAAGTACTTGTAATTAATTTGCCTTAATTATTTATGCCATTTAATATATGTGCAAAGTCATCGTTATGGCAATTTACGTTTGCATTGTTTGATTAATTTACGCATTTACATTATGCGTATTCAGTTATGCGGAATAGTGTTATGCGATTAAAAAATTATGCGTAATAAGGTAATGTCAATTTGAGAATAGGTATTGCGATAAGCGAATTAATATAGACCCCTGTACATTAAATATACTCGTTTTTACCAAAATCTAATTGGGGACGACGACGACGCCGCCGACGCAAAAACAGGAACATACTACGTTTTACGACTATTCTTAAAAAAATGTTTTCCGTTTATGTGTTTGTATGTACAGTATACGCTTATCTCCGAAACTACTCAACGGATTTGAATCAAACTTTTTGTGATATGTAGCTAATCTACTATATGTCAGGCCAACATATTATGGGGTACAATTTATTTTAAGATGGGAAGGATTTCGTCCAGCACAAGAAGTATCATTTTACGGCTGATACTGTCGTTGCCAACAGCACTAGAGTTAACTGACATAATGCTCTTCCTAACATCACAATCGGTGAACTGACGTAGGAAAAAGGATGGATGATTTGGGCATGGAAGAGACGAAAGAGAATTCAAAGTATCAACTTTAGTAGTTGTGTCGAAGCTGTGTGAGGAACTGAAGTGTAGATTTAAAGTATTAATGTCTATATTAGGGGTTAAAGGTTGTTGTTGTTTACCAATGCCCAGGGATCTTAGAAATTTCCAGACTTTCGATGGGTCTTCATTGTCAACAGATTTATGGATGTGTTGGCGTTGAGCATTTCCTCACACCTTATTGCAGTGATTGCGTGCTTTGATATATTTCTCCCAATTTTAAGGCGTAGGCCGACGCTTGTATTTGTCCTTGGTGAAATTTTTAAGCTCAGATACACGTTTAATCTCCTCTGTGAGCCATGGTGAGGGACGATGCTTAAGTTTCACAAAACGGATGGGTGCATGAATATGAAAAAATGAATAATAATATATTATTATTCATTTTTTCATTCAAACGGTTGGCTTTGAGAAAAATCTGTTTTAGAAATCTCAATGTAATTTTTAATGACCTATCTATAGATACCATTATTATAATAATAGAAACTTTATTGCACACGATACAAAAACAAACACATACAGAGAAAACACACAATAGGCGGTCTTATTGCTACATAGCAAACTCTTCCTGGCAACGTTGGGTGAGAGACGAAACCCTTCATGTGCGAGTTCGACTTGCACTTGGCCGATTTTTTTAAAATTGTGTGCGATTATTATTATTACTTTTTGATATTAAAAAAATATATATTTGTAAGTGTAGTAACTTACTTTAAGTAAACATTATTTGTTTATTATCCTATCTTTATGGTTGAAGTTTTGAAGTTATCATAGTTTATTCTCAAAGTGACTAGCTAAATTTTTTATTCATATCTTTTGTTTTCCACAAGTTATACTAAAATATTACTATTATTAAACATGCTAAACCCATGGTGATGTAAATTATATGCTGACATTATTGGTGTAAAATCAGGAATTCAAGGCACTTCTTTTATTACTACTAAGTGTGAAATAATTATAAGAAAATTTTGCAGGTAAAGTATCAAACTTTTTAAATGGGTAGTATTGATAGAATGCTCTAAATGTAAAAAAGGGTAAAAAGTCTCGGTTTTTAAAATCCGTGCAATTTATTAAGTATAGAGATGGAAATGGGTTGAAACTTTTAAATAATAAATGTATCATTTCAAAATTGTTTATTATTATTTCGTCCTCGTCGTTGTCTTAGCCACATGACACCCATTCTGAGTATAGACCTCCCCCCCACAGAACAAGTCTTTTCTTAAGAACTCCCTCAAGGATCTTCACGACTTAGACTACTCGTACTTCAGAATGAATTATCAGGAATTCGGATCGATCGCAGTGCGAAATCGCTCTTATGCTCAGTAATTGTAGGTCGTAGGTATGTACTAAGTCATTAATACTTACCCACCGTTTGACTTTGTCAGATGAGAATAAATAATAAGAAAATACTAATATTGTTTTTATATGTCTAGTAAGATGCGCATATTCAACCTTGAATAGCTAGAGATCCCCGGGATAGAATTCGATGCGCATTGGCACAGAGGATCATGGATATGTTACCTTCCAAACAAGTAGTCTCATCGATAGAGGTTCTGGGTGTAGCGCTCATATATTTTTGCCCACCATCCTTTATGTTTTTTACAGGGATGTGATTATGCCGAGTGAAGTAAAGTAAATAAAAATTATCTACTCGTAACTAAAGTATTGTTAATATTGTTTCATATAGATAGCATCAGTCTATGTGCAACTCCGAAGGATGATTGTGACTTTCTGGAGTACGGTAGCGATTGTTTAGTAGAATTATCCTACTGGTCATATTTCCATCTCTTTAACTAAATTCTAAATTAAAACTAAATGTAAATTCATTAAGTCCCGTGTATTAAAATATTTTTCCCACGTAACAAAACAATCGTGGTCACCCTATTAGAAAGGGACACAGGGCCTTTGTACTACATATCTCGCTCGGCTCACTCTTCAGCTTCGAGTACTCAGTCCTGATAGTATATAATGTCCATGGCTATACCTAAATGAAATAAATCTTTGTCTCAGGATCTACTGTCTAATCAAGATAATAAAGTACTGAAAGAAAAACACGCTAATGCACAAGTTAGAGATCACACATTGATCAAGCTAGCTAAGAATAGTTATATGTTATGCAAGGCTGGAAAATTGGTTATTAGCGGCGAGTTACCTCTATTGAAACCTGAGCAAGTGAAGGATTCTAGAATCCTGAGCATATATTCATTGTTACTGCCAACGAATGAATTGAAGTTGTCATATTTTGACATACTTCACACAAAACCTCCGTCAAAAAAATATTTTGTTTTATGTCACTGGTAGAGTCACAGGTAGAGTCACAGGTAGAGTCACAGGTAGAGTCACAGGTAGAGTCACTGGTAGAGTCACTGGTGGTGTCACTGGTAGAGTCACATAGAGTCACAGATAGAGTTAATGGTAGAGTCACTGGTGGTGTCACTGGTGGTGTCACTGGTGGTGTCACTGGTGGAGTCACTGGTAGAGTCACTGGTACAGTCATTGGTAGAGTCACTGGTAGAGTCACTCGTGGAGTTACTGGTAGAGTCATTAGTAGAGTCACTGGTAGAGTCACTAGTAGAGTCACTGGTGGAGTAACTGGTAGAGTCAATGGTGGAGTCACTGGTAGAGTCACTGGTAGAGTCACTAATAGTCGCTGGTGGAGTTACTGGTAGAGTCACTGGTGGAGTCACTGGTAGAGTCAGTGGTAAAGTCACAGGTAGAGTCACTGGTAGATTAACTGGTAGATTTACTGGTACAGTCTCAGGTAGAGCCACAGGTAGAGTCACTGGTAGAGTCACAGGTAAAGTCACTGGTAGAGTTACTGGTAGAGTCACTGGTAGAGACACTGGTATAGTCACTGGTAGTCACTGGTAGAGTCACAGGCAGAGTCGAAGGTAGTGTTGCAAGTAGAGTCGCATGTAGAGTCACATGTAGAGCCACATGAAGAGATTTAGGTAAAGTCACATGTAGAGTCGGATATAAAGCTAGAAATAGAATCACTAAAATCACCAATTATTAAGTCCAAAGTAGGATTAGTGAGTAGAATAGACTCTTGCTGTTTATTTACAACATTGGACACTGATTGTCCTTCTGAAAATCAGCCTCAGTTGTTTTCTTTACTCAACGAGTTTAAAAGTGAATTTATTAGTGGTACTTCTAATTTAATGGCGAAGACTAGATTAGACTAAACGATCCCAATAAAACAGTATGTAGTCGACCCTACTCTAGATTGAGTCCAAGTGAAAGACAAATAGTGAGCGATAAGATTGAATGCTCGGTAGCTCAGTGGTTAGGGTAGTGGGCCGGATACACAAAGGTTGCAGGTTCGAGTCCTGTTTGAGAATATGTAGACAATATTTTTTTCTTAAAAAAATAATAATCATAAGATTGAATCGAACTCTTACGAGCGAAGGTTATTCGCTCGAGCAGTTCGCCTTTTGCCAGTTCTATTTTCCTGGCTAAAAATGGACGGCTCGAATCGAATGGTAGTCGACTATCGAGAGTTGAACGATAACACCATCGTTATCGCTGCCGCTAGTTGCAGAGTGCTAGGCACTCTGCAACCCTAACCCTACCCTAACCATTCTACTACCGAGCATTCAATCTTATCGCTCACTATTTGTCTTTCACTTGGACTCAATCTATAGGGTCGACTACATACTGTTTTATTGGGATCGTTTACTCTAATCTAGTTTTCGCCATTAACTTAGAAGTACCACTAATAAATTCACTTTTAAACTCGTTGAGTAAAGAAAACAACTGAGGCTGATTTTCAGAAGGACAATCAGTGTCCAATGTAGTAAATAAATAGCAAGAGTCTATTCTACTCACTAATCCTACTTTAGACTTAATAATTGGTGATTTTAGTGACTCTATTTCTAGATTTATATCCGACTCTACATGTGACTTTACCTAAGTCTCTTCATGTGGCTCTACATGTGACTCAACATGCGACTCTACTTGCAACTCTACCTTCGACTCTGCCTGTGACTCTACCAGTGACTACCAGTGACTATACCAGTGACTCTACCAGTGACTCTACCAGTGACTCTACCAGTAACTCTACCAGTGACTTTACTTGTGACTCTACCAGTGACTCTACGTGTGGCTCTACCTGCGACTCTACCAGTAAATCTACCAGGGACTCTACCTGTGACTTTACCACTGACTCTACCAGTGACTCCACCAGTGACTCTACCAGTAACTCCACCAGTGACTACTAGTGACTCTACCAGTGACTCTACCAGTGACTCCAAAAGTGACTACCAGTTACTCCACTAGTGACTCTACTAGTGACTCTACCAGTGACTCTACTAATGACTCTACCAGTAACTCCACGAGTGACTCTACCAGTGACTCTACCAGTGACTCTACCAGTGATTCTACCAGTGAGTCTAACAGTGACTCCACCAGTGACACCACCAGTGACTCTACCATTGACTCTATCTGTGACTCTATGTGACTCTACCAGTGACACCACCAGTGACTCTACCAGTGACTCTACCTGTGACTCTACCTGTGACTCTACCTGTGACTCTACCTGTGACTCTACCTGTGACTCTACCTGTGACTCTACCAGTGACTCTACCAGTGACTCTACCAGTGACTCTACCAGTTACTCTACCACTGACTCTACCAGTGTCTCCACCAGTGACTCCACCAGTGACTCTACCAGTAACTCCACCAGTGACTCTACCAGTGACTCTACCACTGATTCGACCAGTGACTCTACCAATAACTCTACCTGTGTTTCTACCTGTGACTCTCAAAAGAAAAATGGCAATTTGTTGAAAGTCGTTTGTAAAGTTGCAGATGTGGAGCACTGCCAGGTTATTTACAACTGTAAATTTCAGATAGATGGTGAAGTTATGGTGATACAATTTGTGTTAAAAGAAATGTTGTAACTGTGACCTTAATTTAGTTTCGAGCTAAAACTTAATTTCATTGATGACCCCGCTAAGTTGTTGGTCAGAAAGGCCGAACAGCTAAGTTACCCATGTTGCTAGTCTTGTTCAGCACCGTCATGCAGAGACGCATGACTGGTCAGAATGGCCGTGTCGGGTCGGGATATATGGACGTCGAGCGTAGCGCATAGGAGAATGCTATTATCAATTACTACGCTCGGGTGTAATCGGAGTGCGGTGCGACAGCGAAAAAAAAAAGCTAGAGGCTATCTAGAGGGACAGTCTGGCTGGAGGCACGACGGACGGCGAACGCTCGCAGGTGTCGCACGCGCATTCCGAGAATACCGCGTCCTACCTACATTTTGAATTGTGTACCAATAACTGTTAAGTTGGAGTTTAAGAATTTATTTTGTTTCGGTGATTGCGATTTACCGATTATACGTGTTTTGTGATCTTAAAGTGACTGTTTAATTATTTTCTAACGCCCGCATGTATGACGATGATATTATTAACCCGCATCTCGGTCGATCCCCGACATATATATTACAAAATATATTTACTTGACATTGGCAAAATTCGCGTATTTAACGCGAGCACGCCATTAATAAGAAAGAAGAAGAAGATCTAGAAAAAGTAAATGCTAAAGTAAAGTTCAAGTTATTGTGAAAAAGGAGGTAGACAAAAGCAGCGAATAATTAGCAGCACGTGATGAGTGTAGTTGCGATTACTTCTTCGTTGCAGCAGCTCTCCTTGTCTTAGGAGCAGGACCCGAAGTGGGGGCAGTGCAAGGCATTGCCGATCCCGGTTCGAACTCCAATGAATGAATTTCAGATATGGTGGTGACTAGAAAACGAGTATTGTGGGGCTAAGAATAAAAATAACGCCCTCCCGAGTCCAACATTTGTTGATACCAAACTTATGACGCGCCGCCATAAATGCATTGTGCCGGGACTGTGTTAGGAACTCCGATAAAGTTATGCCCGTGCCCTTTAATTTGTTTTTCTCGAACCAAACCTTGTCTCTTGAATAGCAACAGACCCCGCTACTTCCCACATCTTAAAATCTCTGTTTCAAATTAATTGAAATCTGTAGTTTATTATTAAACTAGCTGTTGCCCGCGACTTCGTCCGCGTGGAAAAATGAACATTACAAACAATTCATTCAATACTATAAGTGATACTGGTAAAAATTTAACAGCTGATTAAGTTTTAACCGTCAGTTTGACGTTTTTTTCTATGGAGAAACAGTTTGTTAAAAATTAATCGGCTGTTTATGTACTTAAATTGGGTCTAAATCGTTTAACTGACTGGTTATGCTCCAAAAAGATTTATGTTCCTAATAAAATTGTTATTTACATAATTTATTTAAAGATCAATTAAAGTCATAATATCTTTATTCAAATAAACTTAAAAATTAAGCGTTTTTGAAACGTCTATATTTTTCTACCACCCGTTCTAGACTTTTTTAACTGACAAGAAGAACGGGGGCAAGAAACATGTCAGCTTTAACAGAAATACGTTACATTTACACATTATGTACAGGTTATAGTTACAGAATACAGATTTTTACAAAAAATGTTAACATTTTACTTACAGAATAAACAGTCTAGAACCTACAGTACATGACCTCCACCAACCCATGGTCCTATCTACTTTCTCAGTATACGGACCGAATCTTGGGAGGGCGTAGGGGTACTTGCTAAAGTCCTTCTCCGTCTGCGCTTTTCTATAACTTCCTTCAAATTCTGTTTCCATCCCTTCTTTTTGCTTACTCTCGTAATCCTGACTCTCCTCTATTCCGGTGTCACACGGGCAGAGAGCAGACTGGCAGTGAAGCGATCATAGTCGATGAAGTCGGTTCCCGAAACACCCATGCCCGGTAGTTGAAAGACGATGTAATCTGGGTCAATCCAGTCTCTGGAGAGCCTTTCTTTCCATATTTTCTGCTGGCCTACCGTCATCTCTTAGCGCAATATTGTTTTCTGTGAAACATTTTCGGCGCATTATTTTTATATGTCACTTCGTACCGCAAAACTCATAAAACAAAATATTTTTTTGACGGAGGTTTTGTGTGAAGTATGTCAAAATATGACAACTTCAATTCATTCGTTGGCAGGAACAATGAATATATGCTCAGGATTCTAGAATCCTTCACTTGCTCAGGTTTCAATAGAGGTAACTCGCCGCTAATAACCAACTTTCCAGCCTTGCATAACATATAACTATTCTTAGCTAGCTTGATCAATGTGTGATCTCTAACTTGTGCATTAGCGTGTTTTTCTTTCAGTACTTTATTATCTTGATTAGACAGTAGATCCTGAGACAAAGATTTATTTCATTTAGGTATAGCCATGGACATTATATACTATCAGGACTGGGTACTCGAAGCTGAAAAGTGAGCCGAGCGAGATATGTAGTACAAAGGCCCTGTGTCCCTTTCTAATAGGGTGACCACGATTGTTTTGTTACGTGGGAAAAATATTTTAATACACGGGACTTAATGAATTTACATTTAGTTTTAATTTAGAATTTAGTTAAAGAGATGGAAATATGACCAGTAGGATAATTCTACTAAACAATCGCTACCGTACTCCAGAAAGTCACAATCATCCTTCGGAGTTGCACATAGACAAGGATGGTGGGCAAAAATATAATATGAGCGCTACACCCAGAACCTCTATCGATGAGACTACTTGTTTGGAAGGTAACATATCCATGATCCTCTGTGTTTCTAATTCTATCCCGGGGATCTCTAGCTATTCAAGGTTAAATATGCGCATCTTACTGGACATATAAAAACAATCTTAGTATTTTCTTATTATTTATTCTCATCTGACAAAGTCAAACGGTGGGTAAGTATTAATGACTTAGTACATACCTACGATCTACAATTACTGAGCATAAGAGCGATTTCGCACTGCGATCGATCCGAATTCCTGATAATTCATTCTGAAGTACGAGTAGTCTAAGTCGTGAAGATCCTTGAGGGAGTTCTTAAGAAAAGACTTGTTCTGTGGGGAGGTCTATACCCAGAATGGGTGTCATGTGGCTAAGACAACGACGAGGACGAAATAATAATAAACAATTGAAATGATACATTTTTTATTTAAAAGTTTCAACCCATTGCCATCTCTATACTTAATAAATTGCACGGATTTAAAAAACCGAGACTTTTTACCCTTTTTTACATTTAGTGCTTTCTATCAATACTACCCATTTAAAAAGTTTGATACTTTACCTGCAAAATTTTCTTATAATTATTTCACACTTAGTAGTAATAAAAGAAGTGCCTTGAATTCCTGATTTTACACCAATAATGTCAGCATATAATTTACATTACCATGGGTTTAGCATGTTTAATAATAGTAATATTTTAGTATAACTTGTGGAAAACAAAAGATATGAATAAACAATTTAGCTAGTCACTTTGAGAATAAACTATGATAACTTCAAAACTTCAACCATAAAGATAGGATAATAAACAAATAATGTTTACTTAAAGTAAGTTACTACACTTACAAATATATATTTTTTTAATATCAAAAAGTAATAATAATAATCGCACACAATTTTAAAAAAATCGGCCAAGTGCAAGTCGAACTCGCACATGAAGGGTTTCGTCTCTCACCCAACGTTGCCTGGAAGAGATTGCTATGTAGCAATAAGACCGCCTATTGTGTGTTTTCTCTGTATGTGTTTATTTTTGTATCGTGTGAATTACATACGTTGAACATATGAAGACCGCTGACGCCGGCCGTGCAAGTAGGCTATACCTAAATGTTGCAACATGAAGGAAATGCTGATGCTACGGAACGTGGTCGCTGTCGCCGCGTGCCATCATCGAGGCCATCCGCCGGCACGTCACCGCCCTCACTTTTGCATCTAACATCGATCGGGTCACTTAGTTTAATTAGCAGTAATTTTTAATTGTAATTTTTATTCTAGTTAAATTTATATTAAATTAATTTCGATTTTTTTAACTAACATAAATGTAGCTAAAGCTTTTCTTAAAACTTTCATGATAGGTATAAGTTATAAATTGTTCCTGTTTCGGAGGAGAAAACAAAGGACAACTTTTCATAGGAATATTTCAATTCTCTTTCCTTGATTCCTTAGAAACGTTAAATTTACTAGGTAAACGTATGTGTTGGGACAGATTACAAACGAGACCCGTGTTATCCATTCTAATGTTCCCTCCAGCGCCATGAGTATAACACCTACAGCCTTCACTAATAGCTTCAAAAAACACAAAAAAATGAAGAGGGCCGGAAAAATATAATTATTTTTTAAATTGACCTTATCAAGGTTTTTTCTCAAGTGACCCCAGTGAGTACACGTGCGTAGCACGCGCTTTAGTCTAGTTTTATGATAATTATGCGAAGTCATTATTATGCGCAATAAGTGTGTGTCATTAATAATATGTTTTATGTTATGCACAGTTCCAAATCTGTTTTACGAATTCATATTATGCCAATTAATGTAAGGGCAGCCAATAGCCAGCTTTGGTTGCCACATTCATTTCACGCGTGTGAGTTGTATGAAAAACTTTGCAATACTGGCGTGTAAAAATACTGAATGTGTAGGCTTTCTTGTTCACTTCGATAATGAAATGAAATTTATCAGTATTTATCATTTAGATGGATCAATTTTTTTACTGAGCGTCTAGGGTGCGCCACAGATGATGGTAGGCCCGATGTGGTTTGTGACAAATCAAAGAGACTCGATGCACTAGTAAATGTTCTCGGTTTCCTTTAACCACTGAAGAGAGAATTAATTTCCAGGTCAACAGTCCAAGGTCACGTGACCGGACCACCCACGAAGTTCGGATCGTGCCTTTGTTGAAAAAATCGCTTACAACTCAACAACAACAAAAGCTGTATCAAAGCAAAAAATACCTACGGAATGGTCAAAAAACGAAGAATACATGTAATTTAGTAGATTAATTACAAAAATCAAGTGTAAATTCGAAAAAAATCGATGTTTTTTTTTATTTTGTAAGTCTTAGGAAGGATGCTGCAAGTATTGACTTGTCCCAGCTCCTGAGCTGTGATTCGATGGTCGGTAAAATAAAATTGTTTATGTTATCACTCATTATGTTGTTCGATATTCATGCACCCATCCGTTTTGTGAAACTTAAACATCGTCCCTCACCATGGCTCACAGAGGAGATTAAACGTGTATCTGAGCTTAAAAATTTCGCCAAGGACACAAACAAGCGTCGGCCTACGCCTTAAAATTGGGAAAATATATCAAAGCACGCAATCACTGCAATAAGGTGTGTAGAAATGTTCAACGCCAACACATCCATAAATCTGTTGACAATGAAGACCCATCGAAAGTCTGGAAATTTCTAGGAACCCTGGGCATTGGTAAACATCAACAACCTTTAACCCCTAATATAGACATTAATACTTTAAATCTACACTTCAGTTCCTCACACAACTTCGACACAACTACTAAAGTTGATACTTTGAATTCTCTTTCGTCTCTTCCATGCCCAAATCATCCATCCTTTTTCCTACGTCAGTTCACCGATTGTGATGTTAGGAAGAGCATTATGTCAGTTAACTCTAGTGCTGTTGGCAACGACAGTATCAGCCGTAAAATGATACTTCTTGTGCTGGACGAAATCCTTCCCATCATCAAGCACCTCCTTAACCACTCCATTAAAACTGGTGTCTTTCCATCTGCTTGGAAAGACGCTTATATCACCCCGTTGCCCAAAATTTCCAAACCTTCATCCGTGGCGGACTATAGGCCTATTTCCATTTTACCATTCCTATCCAAAGTCCTAGAACGCCTTGTCCATACTCAACTATCCTCTTTCCTTCGTATGAACCGACTCCTGAACCCTTACCAATCCGGGTTTCGCAGGGCACAGTACTACCACAGCATTGGTGAACGTCACAGATGACATCAGGGCCCTTATTCACTATGACCTGTTCGGTACATGTAGGTAGTTGCGTTTTAAATATTGGTTCGGCTCAATAATTTTGATGTAGGTAGGTCTGTTCGGTCTGCCACTTCGCCGCGGTGACATGTCGAAAATCGCTCCCAGAGAATTATAGTGTTTTTATTAAATACGGTTCGGAATTCAGATATATTATATATATTTACGGTGAAAAGACAATTTGGTGTCGAGTGTACGTTTGTTCCTGGCTGAAAGAAGACCGGGGGTCCCCCTTTGAATGCAGTGCCATACAGGACACAAGGTTTTTATAGTGCAGTTATTTTATTATATATATTGTTATTTCCTCTGGGCGTTAGGGCCCTTCGTTTAACTCCGCGTGGCGCGGATACATTTTTTGGTAGCAGAGCGTAGTTTCCATTCGGTAATTCGGTATTCAATTTGTATTTTTTGGTTAGAATCGGTCAAACGGAAGTGTGGCATCGGTGATGCCAGCTTATAATATTTTTTGCATCGGAAGTCGGAACGGACAGTGTCGTGTTCATTCGTAATCGTGAACGAATCTATGTAATTTTCACTCATTCACTCGAACGCATAACGACTTTGGTGATCTTTGGTACTTACGGAACGGAAGGCGCAGGCGCCTATCAATTTTGTTTACGTTCATTTATTGTGTTCGGTCGGAGGCGTTCAGCGCACGTGCAGGGGTCGTGTTACTTTACGTGTTGTTTATCGGTTGTTTACGTTTTGAATTCCTATTCGCGGCTGGCTTGCAACTAGTTTATTTTTTTTCATATATTTATTAGCGACTTACATACATTAAAGTTAATATTCGTGTTGGTATGTGACCGCGGGAGAAAAAGAAAAGAGGTGTTCACTGCTCGACGGTTCGATTTATTATAAGATCTTATACAGAACAACGAATGAATGTCAAACAGAATGAGTGAATAAATGAATGATTGAACATTATGAAAGAATGACAATTTACTAAATAGTTAAATTATGAGACTTGGATTTCTGTTATTTTCCAACAGTCCCCCTCAAAAATTCAACTTTTACAAATATATCTTCCAATGTTTTAATTTAAATGTAACAATGTTTTGAAATACTTTAAGTAAATACTTTTTGTTACTTATCAATCATCAAAATTAGTTTATTTTTAATCAGATTACAACAAACTTAAACTAGGTCTTAAATCTAAGAACTTCTTGTAAGGTATCGCTTTTATGAGCAAGTCAGCTAGTTGGTTTCCTGTGGAAATAGATTCTAGCTTAATAATTTTGTTAGCGATTTGTTCCCTTATAAAATGGTACTTAATATCGATGTGTTTGGACCTTTTGTGGTTTGTAGGGTTATTGGCTATACATATGCAACTATTGTTGTCTTCAAATATTACAATAGGTTCATTTAAATGGATTGAAATGCTACTTAACAATGATCTCATCCAAATTGCCTCCCTAACAGCTTCAAATAAAGCCATGTATTCGGCTTCAGTCGAGGAGACGGCGACAGAATTTTGTTTACGTGTATTCCACGAAATTGTACATTTATCGAAAACTTTAAATAAGTATCCTGATGTACTTTTTCTGTCTGTCTCATCGCCGCCCCAGTCGGAATCGGCAAAACCAGTTATTAAATGCTTATAATCATCACATCGTTTATAAATAAGTTTTAGGTCAATTGTACCTTTTATGTATCTTAACAGATGTTTTAAACATTTCCACAATTCCTCGTTATTTTTCACTTGATATTCTGCTTAGTATACTAATTGGAGCACAAATATCAGGTCTAGTACAAAGCATTGCATACATTAGGCAACCTATTACATTCTTACAAGGCGCATCATAGTATGTTTCAGAATTAAGTGCAGATTGGTCTAACTTACAAGGAAATGGAGACTTGGTGGGATTACAGTCATTCATAGAAAATTTCATTAAAACATTTTGTAAATATAAAGATTGGTTTAAAGATATTGTGTTTTCTTTTCGTTCAATTTTAATACCTAAAAATAATTTTATTTCCTTTAAATCAGTCATATTAAAATTTTGCATTAAACATTCTTTATAATACTGTAAAGTTTTTATATTTTTTTGTGGAAATTATTAAATCATCAACATATAAAACAATATACACGTATTTATCTATGTGTGATTTATCTAATATATATAAACAAGGATCTACTTCAGAATTTTTAAAACCCATTTCTTTAAGAACAATGTCAAAACGTTCAAACCAACACCTGGAAGATTGTTTCAAGCCATACAGTGTTTTATTCAATTTGCAAACATAATTCTCTTTTGCAGAAATACCCTCAGGTACTTGCATATAAATATTTTCCTTTAGTATACCATTTAAAAAAGCAGTTTTAACGTCCATGTGGTGGATATGTAAGTTAAATTGGTTTGCAAAAGCTAAAATAAATCTAAAAGTGGATATTCGCGCGATAGGTGCGAATGTTTCATCATAGTCTTGTAAATATTCTTGAGAAAAACCTCTGGCAACTAAACGGGCCTTGTAACGGGTAGATTCGCCTAATTCATTATTTTTAATAGTAAAAACCCATTTACAACTAATAATATTAACTTTGTTTGGCTTTTCACCAAGATGCCAGGTTTGGTTACTCTGAAGTGAATCGATCTCGCTCTGTATAGCCTGCAGCCACTTATCACTTATAGGTTATTATTCACCTTTTGTTTTGAACTTGCAAAAGGTAAACGAGATTGTTTGCCAAGAACACATGGCTCACAAATATTCGCACTTGGAACTAAATCGTTAATGACATTTTTATCGTCAATCAAATTTTTAAGAATTATGAATTTTTGCTGATTCAGTTGTCCTAGGCGCTTATGCCATAAATCATAAGAATTTGAAGTATCAGTTAAATTTAACTCAGAAAGAGACTTATTCACATGAAAAAATATTTGAAATAAATTATTGTTTTTCTTACCAGACATGAAACATTTATCATTTTTAAGAATATGAACTTCATTATTGTGAAAAATTATTGACATACCTGCCTCTTGGATACGGCTTACCGATAATAAGTTACATGGAACCTCAGGAGAATACAAAACATTGTCGATAGTCCCACGGATACCTAAATTGCTAGTGACATTTATATTTCCTTTACCAAATGCAGATATACTTGTACTATTTTTAGCAACACCAATTTTCAACGGAGTCTGAAATTGGTTATATGATTCGAGCTGATGGTTTGTATTAACAATGTGATCTGTCGCCCCTGAATCTAAAAAAAAACAAATTTCATTAGAATTTGATATAGAGAACGACTTACATTGTGAAAACATGAACGCAAAACCGTCCTCATCGTTGCTGCGGCGTTGTATTGTATGTGCAGTCGGTTTGTAGCCACCACTGCTAGCTGCATCATTTTGTTGTATTTTCTTAAAGAAACGGCAATCCTTCTTGACATGATTGCGGCGACCGCAATGATCGCAATACAACTTAGAAGTTTTATGTGGCGTATTTCCTGAAATAAAATGTCTTTTTCCTTGTTTCAATTGTGTTTTTTTCTTGTCATTTCCATATTTATAGTTAGATACCGGTTTCTTTGTAGTAGTATGCAAAATCTTTAACTCTGTAGTTGTCTCAGTTTTTAATTTTACTTCGTGGTCCAATAAACGAGTTTTCACAAAAGCTAAATTTAACTGTTCTTCGCCCAATGTTTCCAATGCAGTTATAACCCCGTCAATGATGTAG
This sequence comes from Chrysoteuchia culmella, assembly GCA_910589605.1. Classification (NCBI taxonomy): domain Eukaryota; kingdom Metazoa; phylum Arthropoda; class Insecta; order Lepidoptera; family Crambidae; genus Chrysoteuchia; species Chrysoteuchia culmella. The sequence continues at coordinate 14,536,231 of OU342659.1, forward strand.
GTAGGGTCAACAATAAGTGTGAGACTTTATCCATTTCATCCAGCTTAGCACCCGCAGAAATTAACTCGGTTACAATATTATCAAAATTAATGAAGTGTTGAAATAAGGTTACATCAGGTTGCAATTTTAAATTCAGTAATTGCTTACGCAATGCTAATTGTGTAGCCAGGCTTCTCCTTTCGTAAATTTTATCAAGGTCATTGAAAATTCCTTTTGCTGTAGTAGATTCTTTCGCAAAATTCAAAAAGGCATCGCTCAGATACTCAACAATTGTACTTTTTGCCAGGAGGTTTTTTATCGACCATTCTACATTTGGATCTGATGGCGGTAGTTCATCAACGACACTCAAAACTTGTAATTCATCTAAAAGTGATCTAATACGAAACTTCCAAGTGCTATAACGTTCACCGTTAAATTGTTGGATGTTTCTTTTATTACGCGACTCCATTTTTTATTAGGAAAAAATAAAAACGTACCTTCGCAGAAATAAATGTCACCTTAAACAAATTAACTTTAACTACTTTGCTTTGCGTAGTCTGGGCCCATAACCTGTTGGTATGTGACCGCGGGAGAAAAAGAAAAGAGGTGTTCACTGCTCGACGGTTCGATTTATTATAAGATCTTATACAGAACAACGAATGAATGTCAAACAGAATGAGTGAATAAATGAATGATTGAACATTATGAAAGAATGACAATTTACTAAATAGTTAAATTATGAGACTTGTATTTTTGTTATTTTCCAACAATTCGGATAAGGTATATTGTTATTTTCAGCTGCTTTGTTTACATTCTTGTAAAATGGCGTTAAAGGCTTTTTGGGCTGCATTTAAGGTCAAATTGCAATGGTTAATTGATAGTGCGGATTTAATTGATCGGTCGGAACATGCAAATCGTTTGAATGTACGGCTAATGACGGTAAATACAGAGTTTTCGTCCTTGGAAAGGTCTTATCAAAAAATATTAGAAATTGCTGATACCACTATTTCGGCCGAGGAAGAAATTGTGACTTCGGTTCGTAGGGAGTATATTAGGGCTTTAGAAGCTTTTGATAAGCTCATGATAGTGAAGTTACGTGATGATAGGGATTCGGAATCTTCGGAACCTAAACCTGATATACACAAAAGCGATTCGGATACTTTGATTTCACGTTTACCTACACTTCGATTACCTACATTTTCGGGAGAAATTGACCAATGGGTAGGGTTTAATAATTTATTTGATAGTTTGGTAGATTCTCGGAGTGACTTATCGATGTGCCAAAAGTTAGCTTATCTTATGTCGTGCTTGTCGGGAGAGGCACGAGGCTTAGTGCAACATATTCGGATTTCGGATAAAGGGTATCGTACGGCTAGAGACTTACTCTCAAAGAGGTATCAAAACACTCGCCATCTGGCCGATGTTCACGTTGATCAAATAATGAAATTACCTATTATTTCACAACGGCTTAACGGTTTACGGTCTCAATTTCTTAACCCTTTAATAATGGCGGTAAATTCTTTAGAGCGGCTTGGATTTCCAGTTTTACAATGGTCCTTTTTGCTTTTGCATATAGTGCTTGCCAAACTACCTAATACATTTAAAACTAGGTTTGAACAAAAGTGTGCGGTAGATCCGGATGTTATACCTACCTTTGCGGAATTAATTGATTTTTTGGAAACTGAATGTAGGCTTCTGGAGTGTGCTAATACGGATGCATTGGGCATTATGCACATGGAAAATGTAAAATACACGTCACGACCCTCGCGTAGGGGAGGTCAGTATACGGCTGCGGTCGCAGGTCAGGTTTGCTCGTACTGTGGCGATACCACACACTCGTTAGTGAAGTGTCCGGGTTTTAGGTCATTATCACCGTTCGGGCGTAAGGACTATACGCAACAGAATCGGCTATGTTATTATTGCCTCGGGAACCATAGCTATCGGGATTGTCGGAATCCTCCAAATTGTGATGGATGCGGTTGTAGGAAGCACGTTATATTGTGGAGGGAGTCTGCGGACGAGCCTCTTCTCACCTATGAGCTTAATACCAATACTTATGGCTTAAAATCGAGTCCATATATTGCGATAAGTACATTGTTAGAATTGGCCGCACAGGAACGTGAGCGGTTTCCTCGTGCTGCATCGGTTTTGGAACGCGAAAGTTTTGTTGATGATATTTTAACAGGAGCTGCATCGGAATCGGAAGCTCTCGAGCTCCAACAGGAGCTTATAGCTATTATGCCTGCAGGCGGTTATGAACTTAGAAAGTGGCTGTCGAACAGTCCTCAAGTTTTGGAAAATTTACCGGACGAGCACAAACAAGTGCCTTTATTGTTCAAGGATGCGGAGAGTCCTCATTCGGTTTCGGTTTTGGGTGTTTTATACGATCCAGTTAGAGATATCTTTTCGTATAAGGTGGATGACCCCCCTAATACTCAGGTTACTAAACGGAGTATCCTATCAGCGGTTGCTCGGATGTACGATCCAAACGGTTGGATTTCTCCTGTTATTTTTTGGGCTAAGTGCCTCTTACAACGGCTGTGGATTAAAGGTCTAAATTGGGATGATCCATTGGATGTCGGTTTAGAAGGTGAATGGTTACAGTTTCAGACGGATTTGAAAAATATTCGGAATGTGGCTTTGTCTAGGCATATCATTCCCGGTAATGCTACACATTTTAGTCTCCACGGGTTTTCGGATGCCTCGGAGTTAGGTTTCGCAGCGGTTGTATACCTAAGAGTTGAAACGGATGACGGCAGGGTCTCAGTGCATTTGCTCATGGGCAAAAGCAAAGTGGCTCCTATCAGGACTCGACTTACAATTCCTAAATTGGAGTTGTGCGGTGCGGTGTTACTGACTAAACTCCTCCATCATGTTTTTCTTTGCCTTCAAAGAATCATCGATGTGAAGGAAGTATACGGCTGGACCGATAGTAAAATTGTTTTGGCTTGGATAAATTTATACACCCCCTCATACCCTTCAGGTATTTGAGGCGAATAGAGTTTCCCAAATTCAAAATCACCTGGCATACGCTGCATGGCAGTAACTAAATCTTCGGATCCGGAAGTTGATACCCTTTTTGATAAGTATAGTTCTTTTGATAAACTAATAACGGTAACTTGTTGGGTTTTACGGTTTTTGCATAATATACGGAATAAAGATAAGCGGATTAATAGCAAATATTTGTTAGCGTCTGAACGCAGACAAGCTATTTTAACTTAGGTCGGTATTGTTCAAAAGGAAAACTTTAGTACTGAAATTGAGCAGTTAAATAAGGGATTGCAGTTAAAAGGTCATTTACGGCGACTAAACCCATTTGTTGATTCGGACGGGCACTTGCGAGTCGGCGGACGACTGACAAATTCGGAGTTACCGTATGGTGCACGGCATCCTTTATTGCTACCCCAATCGGGAAATTTTGTAACTATGTTGATAAGAGACTTACATTTAAAACATGCTCATATCGGTCCAAATGCGCTAGAAGCGCATTATACAAATAAATTATTGGATTCTTTCTGCTAAGAGAGCAGTCAGAAATATTACCTTTAAATTTATTCCGTGTTATAAATTAAAAGGAATAACAAGGCAGCCTCTCATGGGTAATTTACCTCGGGATCGTGTAGTAGCGGCTCGACCCTTTCACGGTGTTGGTACAGACTTTGCGGGTCCATTTTATATAAAAACGCACAAGTGTAGGAACCCTAAAATCACCAAAGCCTACTTAAGTGTCTTTGTGTGCCTAGCCACAAAATAGGTTCATCTAGAGTTAGTTTCGGAACTCTCAACGGAAGCGTTTATTGCTACTCTTACTCGGTTTGTTTCAAGGCGCGGCTTGCCTTCACTAATTCGGTCGGATTGCGGCACAAATTTTAAAGGGACAGATAGGTATCTACGGGAATTGTTTTGGGGAAAAATAATAATGCCATAGGGCAAGAATTATCGCGTCGCGGTGTTACTTGGATCTTCGATCCGCCAGCTTGTCCATCGTGGGGCGGTTTGTTCGAAGCTGCGGTAAAATCGGCAAAAACGCATCTCAAGCGGTGCATCGGAGAAACAAAGCTCACTTTTGAAGAGCTAAGTACGGTTTTCTGTAAGGTGGAGGCCGTATTAAATTCCAGGCCATTATGCCCAGTGTCTTCGGATCCCAATGACCTTGAGGTTTTGACCCCTGGTCATTTTTTGATCGGGCAGCCCTTAAATGCTGTTCCCGAATATTCGTTGGTGGTTGGTGGGAAGTGGACGGACTCGGCTGTGCCTCCTAGGAATGGAGATTTGGTTTTATTGAAAGAGGATAACGTCCCTCCTCTTCACTGGCGACGCGGTCGGATAGTTGAATTGTACCCAGGTTCGGACGGTGTGGTCAGACTCGCGGATGTTCGTGTAGCTCAGGGTCCTATTTTGAGACGGGCTGTAGGTAAACTATCGCGTTTGCCTATAGATAAGTTTATCGGTAATATTAGGTTTAGTATTATCGTTTTACTTGAGGCTTGGATTACCGATCCGGCTTTTTTTTTTTTGCTTTAATCAGATGGTTCTGATTGGGCGGGGGTAATGTTCGGTACATGTAGGTAGTTGCGTTTTAAATATTGGTTCGGCTCAATAATTTTGATGTAGGTAGGTCTGTTCGGTCTGCCACTTCGCCGCGGTGACATGTCGAAAATCGCTCCCAGAGAATTATAGTGTTTTTATTAAATACGGTTCGGAATTCAGATATATTATATATATTTACGGTGAAAAGACAATTTGGTGTCGAGTGTACGTTTGTTCCTGGCTGAAAGAAGACCGGGGGCCCCCTTTGAATGCAGTGCCATACAGGACACAAGGTTTTTATAGTGCAGTTATTTTATTATATATATTGTTATTTCCTCTGGGCGTTAGGGCCCTTCGTTTAACTTCGCGTAGCGCGGATACTTTGCGATTCCTTGCTTCAAAACCACGCCAATATCGTACATGGTTACGACATTTTCAAAATTCGTATTCTCTATGACACTTAAATGAAACCGTGTGATATGAACGTGACTTGCACGTGGTTTGAACTGTCAAAAATTCCACGTTTGAGAAACGCGTGGAATCAACGTGGAATCTGCAAGGAATCGTTGTGACTGTGAAGAAATTAATTGTTTTTGTGCTAAAAACTATTTTAAATAAATCTATAACGTAAGGTCAGACACCTTCTAAACACCATCTCTTTCTTGAGGTATTTCAGTGAAATTTAGTGTCAGCTATCTTAAATATTATAATCTACTATTACTAAGATTTTGTAAATTTTGTATCGAATTAAACCACATGTAACTATAAAACTATTTTTTTATGAACTTTTATGTAAGTATTTTGCACGCAACTAGCGAAGGCCATTCTTGATCTACACTTATGAATGAACTTGTGAATCACATTTTTAAACAAATTGATTTCAATGAAGTTAAGATGTTTTAGTTTTACATCGCTTTTAAATCTAGAACAAATGCAAAAGACAAATGTTAGGGGTTATGTAAGTAATTTAGATAATATAAGACAACTAACTTGTAAAATTTTTGGTAGTAACAAAGATTAGGTACTTACAATAACAAATCGCTTCAAATAAAATACCGCTACAACAAAATTCTTCAAACAAAATATACTCTTAGGTACAATATTAATGTTTTAGTGTATGTATATATTTCCATTGAAATACTAAGTATTATTATTTCTTTCTTGTAATAAACTTATAATAAACAGACAAAATTGAATCAATTAATTTTCATTGTAAAAATCGATAACAAGAAATAAAAAAAGTAAAAAAGGACGTTCAAAAACGTTCGAAAGTTTTGGCTTTGCAGCGTGTTTGTTTAAATTATTGTGTAATATTTTTTCTTTGTTAATGCTAAAATTCCATTGTTATGATTTAAACGATTAAATATTAATATATAAATAATAAAATCACGGTTAATTACTGGTGAAATTAAATTTTGTAAGAAATAAATTTAAAATCTTAAAAGTTATAAGTTTAGTTTTCGAACGCACTCGTGTCTTCATAACGTACCAAAGACAATTTGTCTTGGAGCGCGGTGGGACTTACAGAATAGAGTTGACCAGATTCCTTACCGTGGCAAGGTATGGACAAGACACGATATTGACGGGGATTATGCGTGGTAAGGTTTAAGTGTGAAATCTAAGTGGTCATAGTGAATAAGGGCCCAGATCGGGTATGGATAGTGGCAAGGTCACAGTCCTTGCGTTACTTGACTTTAGCAACGCCTTTAACTGTGTTGACTTCGACATCCTTCTTGGCATACTCCGCTATCTTAACATATCTCCAATCGTGATTGACTGGTTTCATAGTTACCTGTCTAGACGCCGACAGAGGATTCGCATTGAGGATACCTATTCTTCTTGGTGTGATATTTCTTCTGGGGTGCCGCAGGGTGGCGTTTTATCTCCATTGCTCTTCACTATATTTATCAATTCTATTTCATCTCAATTAGTTTCGTCCTACCACCTTTATGCAGATGATTTGCAAATCTACACTCAAGCAGAAACGGCCAACTATCTCAAGCTATTAATACCCTAAACAATGACCTGGAAACGATTTGTTGTTGGAGTAGATCGCACGGTTTAACAGTTAACCCTAGCAAGACCCAAATCATTATGATTGGTAGTCCTGCATAAACAAATAAAATTGACTGGTCACTACTACCTTATATCACATTCAATGGCGTTATCTTAAGACCTAGTGACTCAATCACAGATTTAGGAGTGTTAATAGATAAAAATTTGACCTGGCGACCCCAAGTACAAGCAGTTAGTCGCAAAATGTTTGCTGCAGCTGGATCCTTGAGAAGGTTGCGCAACTTTCTACCAACGTCCACTAAAAATGCGCTTACACAATCCGTTCTTCTTCCCATACTGGATTATGCCGACGTCAGCTATCTTGACCTTAATGAGGAGCAACTAAACAAGCTTGAACGTCTTCAAAATTTCTGTATTAGGTTCATATTTGGACTTCGCAAATATGATCATGTCTCTGATTTTCGCAACAAGCTCAAGTGGATGCCAATTCGCCTTATCTATCCTCAGATAGCTTTAAACGGCTCGTCATAAATCACTACCTGTCACTCACATCATAGAGCTTCAATACTGCCGTTCGTTACATAGTATTATATATAGTATATTTATAGAAGCGGATCGACGACCTGTTTGGAGCAGGGGTACTAACCCCACCTTCTGCGCCAGAGGTCCCGGGTTCGATCCCTGGACAAGACAAATATTTGTGTGCATGAACATGTCTATTTGTCTTGGTCTGGATGTTTAATATGTATATTATGTATGTATTTACAACAAAAATATATATATATATATATAAGTATGTTTATCCGTTATCTAGTATTCATAACACAAATTCTTCATGATACTTAACGTGGGCTAGATAATTGGTGTGAGTGTATGGAAATATTTATATTTATTTATATAATTATTTAATGGTATTTATTATTTAAGTATGTTTATATAATATACTTTATATGTTATATGTTTATGTAGGTATTGTATTTATAGCGTTTATGCATTATTAAGCGTAAATATTCTGTATGTAGAACATCATAAACTACCCAATTCTACTCAGGTTTTAATCCAGCTCAACTTTACGGTTGCCTGGAAGAAATTGCTTTTTAGCAAAAAGGGCGCCAATTGTTCATCTTCAAAAAAATGCTTTGTAAACTATCATGGTGTACAATAAAGAATATTTTATCTTTATCTTATCTTAAATTTTCGAATGGATAGTGATATCATGATGTTTTGAGGTAAGTGTTTTTATTGTCCCCTGTACCACGAACACGATATGTTCGCAACGTTAGCGATAATATCGTATTGCAATTATACACTGATTATAATTCGTAACTTTAAAGTGTAACTTATTCTGAGTAATGCATGGGTTTTGATTAACTGGAATCTTTTCAGAATAAATACTAATACTCTAGAGAGTCTCTATTTTCAATATTTTCCTCGGTTCTAGGCCCCAGGCGGTATATTAATGTATATATTTCCTAGGAATTCTATATAATTCCTACGTTTCATTCATTTCCGTTAACATATACACTATAAAACCTTATCGCATTGACATCGCTATTTTGTAACCACCTAACTATTTAGTAATTTGTGCCACCACGTCCCGTAGTCCTTAGTACTAAATTTTTATTGTAATTACGGCTAATGATTATTATTAGCTTCCTGCTAAAGTCCACGCTTTTATTTATGTAAGTCCCCAGTAGGACCCTTTTTCAAAAGGGGAAACTTTAAAATGATCTGTTATACCTATATTGGACTGATTGAAAATTTAAAAAATTAACTACGTCTTGATTTTTAATCAACAAAAATACTCATCACTCTTAATAACTTTAGCTAAGTATTTGATGATGAACTTTAGCTAAGGCGCCATTTCCATATCTCTCATAGTTATACTGGGCTATTAGTTTCGAGATTTCAAAATAAATTGTAGCGCATAATATGTTGGCCTAACATATAGTAGATTAGCTACATATCACAAAAAGTTTGATTCAAATCCGTTGAGTAGTTTCGGAGATAAGCGTATACTGTACATACAAACACATAAACGGTAAAACATTTTTTTAAGAATAGTCGTAAAACGTAGTATGTTCCTGTTGTTTCGTCGGCGGCGTCGTCGTCGTCCCCAATTAGATTTTGGTAAAAACGAGTATATTTAATGTACAGGGGTCTATATTAATTCGCTTATCGCAATACCTACTCTCAAATTGACATTACCTTATTACGCATAATTTTTAAATCGCATAACACTATTCCGCATAACTGAATACGCATAATGTAAATGCGTAAATTAATCAAACAATGCAAACGTAAATTGCCATAACGATGACTTTGCACATATATTAAATGGCATAAATAATTAAGGCAAATTAATAACAAGTACTTTCCTATCACGTGACCTTTAGGAATTAGGTAAACTTGCTTTTTCTCCGTTGTGCCGATTGACAAGACAATATACCATGATATTATAACTTCACAAGTTAAATTATTACAATATCACGGCTTCGACAATATACCTCCGAAATATAAGTAAAGACCTAGGCACTTTGAGCTTTCGCCATTTTAACCATTCGACATTGTTATATTAGCTATTTAAATTTTAGGCGTTTTAATTTTAGACATTCTAATAATACTCTCTGAGAAGTTAATTAGGATGTGAAAATATCTATTATCAACAAGTTATAAAAATACTTAACATCGAAGGCTAAGGCTTCTTTTATATTATCTCATTAAAATTATAGTCAATAATACGTACATCTTATGTTTTGGCGCGCACTGTTCATTGAAATAAAACAACTTTTACGGATATCAAACGCGCTATATTTCACGAACTAAGTTGTAATTGTCCGTTTTTTTTTCGTCGTTTTCGAAACGTCGGGAAAATAAAAAAAAAACCCTAAAAAGCCTAAAAATACGGACAATTACAACTTAGTCCGTGGAAATATAGCGCGTTTGATATCCGTAAAAGTTGTTTTATTTCAATAGTCAATAATGTTATGCATATTTCAATTATGCGGATTAATTATTATGTGCAATAAATGTTATGCCTTTTATAATTATGCCTGTTCAATGTTATGCATAGTTATGTAATGCCAAATCTGTTATGCGAACTCATAATATGACAATTAATGTTATGCGTATTAAGGGGCACCCTACTGACATGCGGGTTTTACTGTATTATTCATAGACTAGCGGCCGCACGCGGTTTCAAAGGCCGCGTGGTTCCAGTTCCCGTGAGAATATAAAAGATCCTTTCTTAGTGTTCACATCGTTAAAGGATTCTGTGTGCCAAATTTAAACGGTTCAGCCGTTTGGTCTGTGGGTTGTGAGTCAGTCAGTCAGGGTATTGTTTTATTAGTATATATTTATGATTGGTCTCCGTGTTGAGCAACGAGGACTAGGAGACCAATCACAAATCTATGGTTTTATTGTATTATGTATTAATGATGATTTAAAAAGTGCATTCTTAATGGAGACCCTTTATTATCACCGCCTTATTTTCACTATTCAGTCAGTTACTTTTCACTGTTTGATCTACGCTTTATCATGACGTGGTACCCGTTGACTGGATTAATTCCTATTTTGATCATTATGCGCAGATCCTTGTACGAGTCCATAGACGACAGCTTGAACTCGCGAATGACTCTTGCGCCTATCGTCTTCACCAGTTTTGTCCCGTAATATCGCCCTGAAAGCAATAAAAAATATGTATCAAATGAGTTTTATGATGCTCTCACCATATGATAATATTGATAATGATAACACATTATAGAGACACATCAGATCGGTTTATGATTTAAATGTTTTGCAAACCAGATGCTCTTTAATACGATAAATTACTTGAATACTAGGAAAAAAATCGTGTCCAAATCCCTTTTTCTGAGCAATTTGGAGACAGTAGGCAGTTGATTTTTTTTTAGTAGGTGCAAAAAAAATCATTATTGATCACTTCAAAGGTCATCTCAAAAATCATTTCGAAGGTCAAACTTACTTTGCTTCTCATCTTAATAATAATTGTTGTGGTAAAGCGAAGTGAGTTTCAAAAATGGAGGTATTCCTCGAAGCGCACTTATTTTCAAGCTCACCTAACAAATGATTAAAAATATTATAATTTTATTCTTCAAAGTGCACCAATGTCCAGATTTTGAATATAGATGGGAAAGAGGAACTAGGCGGTTGTCGTAATTTCTATTATGACGGGAATGACGGGAAAAATAACAAACGAAAAGTACCAGGGCAGCATAACAAAGCAGGATTTATAAGACTTACTTGAAAAGCTGCTGCGTTTAATAAAATAAAAAATGTCTTAATTTTAAATAAATATAAAATGAGAATTTCTCAAAACATCTAAAATAAATTCTGGCACTTCTGTGACCCTAGTATTTTCAACAAAAAATATTTTAGTTTATTAAGTAGGTATTCTCATAACACCCCTCTAAAAAGCAATTAACTGAAAAAAAATATTTAATTTAAATATCACTTTATTTGTTTTCGAACAAAATAACAATAGCTGCACCATACATTACAAAACAGAAAAAAAAATAGTAGACAAAACGGTTTATGGTTTAGCGGTTTAGAGGGTCTACAGCCACTAGCCACTGCTATTCTGCCATAACCTTTCACCATAAAGCCTTACAAAATATAATCATCGACATCGAGTAGTATTAACAGAAGGTATGAGAGCGACTAATAATCATAACTAATATTATCAATGCGAAAGTGTGTTTGTTTGTCCATCCTTGACGCCCTAACGAAGCAAACCAATAGACTTGATTTTTGGCACAGTTTTTATCCCGATATTCCTACTGGAACGAAAATCAAGCGGGTGAAACCGCGGGCGGAAACTAGTTTTACTTAAATGATAGTTTTAACACGTAATCTACGATTAGACTGAAGCCAGTGCCAGGGATTGCTGATTAAGAGCCATTCACGTAATTTTTTACTAAAGTTCGGAAGTAAACGAATAAAATCAGATCAAATAGGTGGTGGTAAGTCATTCCGAATTTTAGATGAGGCGTACTTATGAGGGCACCCAATGCGAAAATGGAGAACAAAGGTTTCTTTTGAAACACTTAATTTAATGAGAAAGAACCTAATAATTCAGATTTAAAATATACCATAGGGAGGTAAAAAAACCTATTAGCCGAGCATATGAACAGAATTTTGGTAAATAATCTTTTTTTTAAATTTAGCTTTGCACCAATAAAAAAACAGTATTAAATCAAATTCTCTAAATTATCAGTGCGAAGCAAATGTTTTAGTAAAGTTATCGATTATTACTTTTAATTCATGCATGCAAAAAAAAAACCCTAATTTGTTGATTAATTTTTTATCGTAAAATACTGGAAGAAATCGACTCGGCTCATAAGTTATTCTCAGACGAGATGGGAATTTATCATAAGCATCAAAATAGCTTTGAAAATGCAAAAAACTTAAAAATCATATTAGTTTAGTTAAGTACTACAGTTAACCTACAGTCTTCTGAATGATGTGAGATAAGTAAAAAAAAAAGTTAAAACGTATAATTTATTTTACTAAATTTAGAGTACCTACTTAGGATAATTATAATACCCTTTAATGCAAATATTTTTGTTATTTGAGGAAAATCTGTTCGTGGCCGTAGGGCCAATAATCTTCTGTATTATACTTGCTTACCAGTAAGTACCATACTGTTATGCGCTGTTGTTTTTCTTATTAAATAAATAAAGGTGAAGCCTTGCACGAGTCACCACCTCTGCAATTTCTGCAGTAAATTTAGCAAATAACTTTTTTTAAATTACCTAAACAATCCATAGGCCCCAAGCTGAAGGGGATGTAAGTGTTAGGATGCTGTCGCTCCATATTCTCAGGGTTGAACCTCTCGGGGTCGAAGGCATCCGGGTTCTTCCAGTACCGAGGGTCGCGGTGAATTAGGTATATAGGTATCGACAACGAGCAGCCGGCCGGGAGGTAGCATGATCCTATAAAGAAGTTAAAAATTTGAAAATCTATTAAAATTAATTGACATTCGTTCAGTTCTCAACATAAGCAGACTAATATACGCGTATATTGTAATAATAATAAAACTCCACGAGATTCAGGAGTGCACATAACTGTCCAATGTCACACATAGGTACATGACATGATCATTACTCAGCATCGTGATCGTGTGCGGGTGTACCACTGAGATAGACTTACCTAAAGCGATGTCTTCTGTGACCATCCTTTGCAGGATGGCTCCGATGGGGAACAGCCGCAGCAACTCCTTAAACACCATCTCCAAGTACGGCATCTGCTTCAGGTCTTCATCAGTGACCTCACGGTCCAAGTCGCCTAGCACGCGCCTCACTTCATTGGAGAGTTTCTCCTTCGGGAAAAATAAAAAAGTAATAATAGGAGCACTTTATTTACTTTTACATATGAACACGAAGAAAACAAACAAAACAAACGTAAAGAATAAGAAGACACACAAATGACAAACCCTGCAGATAAGTACCGTTGTTTAATTTTCCTTTTCAATTTGTGTATTGAGAATACAATAACTTTCACGGTCCAATAGTACTATAGGTATTCGGTGCTTCCACATCTCTATTTGTTCGTTACGTTAGCATTTTATAAGTGCCTATTGAAATAAAACAACTTTTGCGGAATATTTAGTGCGACCCGAAATATATAATTGGCACTATAATTTTTCGTATGTACTCAATATTTGTTGCCATGGTAAAAATTATTAACTTTTAATTAGTAATTATGTAACCGTTTCCGAAAGCAATAATAAATCAATTTTGTGAAGGTAGACTTATAAGTAGCTAGTCAACCCGTGACCACGTGAAATGTCGGGAAACCAAAAAAAATAAAATAAACGACAAATATATATTTCGGGTAAATAAATTGCACTAAATATTCCGCAAAAGTGTTTTATTTCAATTATGAGTGCGCGAAGAAACTTAAGATGTGCTTAAGTGCCTATTCTTCATTAATATAAGTTTCTAGTTTGTCTTGGTGGCTTACACATATTGAGTAAATACCTGACATTCAGGATGATAAGCCATCATTAGCAATAGGTATGAAGCAATTTTAGCTGCTGGGTCTTGGCTCTGAAATAATGAAATAGTTCATGTTAGTCCGTGTCATTATAGATGTGCATAAAGTGTCATTCACCTCTCCTGTACCAAGAATTCTGAAAACTTAGCGACAGCTATCATTCTCCATACGAAACTGTCGCTAACACAATATCGTTCGTGTTTCATGGTACACTTGGTATACCAACAGAAAATGTACGAATCAGTAGGACACGTGCAGTAAAATTATATCATCATTCATTTCTTACTGACCTACTAAAATATAACGGCGGCAGTTTCTTCTTTTGAGTTGGAGTAGTATTAGTGGGTCTATTGAATTAATTTCAAACTTATTATAGTCTGGTAGCCAACCGAAAACCCCAAAAATGTTGGGTTAGGCTTTTTTACTTTTGAATATTTACAAGGATATGTTTAGCTTCAAGAAAATTGATGATGACAGTTTGTCACCTTTGGGCAAGGTTGGGAGATATTCAGTACTAGCGGACGCCCCCGGTTTCACCCGCGTGGTTTCCGTTTCCGTAGGAATAGCAAAATTCAAAATTCAATATCATTTATTCAGTCTAGGTTACAAGCACTTATGAACGTCAAAAAGACGGTGAGAGACCTTGCAACGAGAAAAACCGGCAAGAAACTCGTCAAGTGCTATTTCTACCTGTTTTATTTCATACAGAATCGTGAAATTAAAAAGTGACCTTAAACCCAACAGTAAGGTCAATTTTCATCACAAAAAAATACTAAAATAAAAGTAAATTTTAAAGCTATCTCAACCGTATACAATTTTCAGCTCGTAAGGAAGGACTTATCATTACAACATTTCTTGAATTACAAGATTACTGTACTGCAAGCTGTGACGAACATACAGGTCAATATCAATTTATTTTATATGAAAATATTTAAACTCTCAGCGCAACGTTAAGAAAAGCACACTGAAGTTAGACCCATTTCCGCTGGCGGCACCCGTTCACGAGCATATCGAATGAACCAGCCATCGCTTCGCTCAACCATATTTTAGGGAACGTAACCGCCGAAGAAACGTTTGAGTGTGCATGAAGTACTACAGGTACTTGTGTTAAAGTGTATAAATATAAAAATACAATGGCAACAACAAAAAAAGAAAGAGATAGAAAGAAGGAAAAATCGGAATAAAATATCATATATAATAAAATATCGGAATAAAATGTATCCTATGTTTTGATCCAGGCAATAAACTATTTGTGCGGCAATTTCCATCCAAGTGTATTTAGCCGTTTTTACGTGATTGAGTAGCAATGGGATAATTGAACGGATTTAGTTTATGGCCTAAACTGAAACATAGGATAAATTTTATACTGATATTCCAACGGGAACGGAAACGACATGGGTGACACCTGAGACGGCCGCTAGTATTGAATATCTCGAGTTGCCCAAAGATGACAGAATATCATCATCTATTTTCTTGAACCTTGTCCTTGTAAGTATTCAGAAGGACAAAAAAACGTAGTAACAAAAGAGAACGGTAGTTTTGAGAATTCTTGGTACAGGAGAGGTGAATGACATTTTATACACATTTATTTGGCACGGAATATAGTAAAATGTTAGTTGTTTCTTGTAATTTCCCATCTTTATACTATAGTACAATGCATACCTAAGTTAGTTATCATTGTAATAATATGATACCTGATATAGTACAGTATAGTTGAATATTTTTTTTACTTACAACTAGAAATATGGTAAATGTCTCTTTCTCCAACTCTTCGCTATTCAATTCATCGGACAATATAAACCTATCTATAGCGCTAAGCATGGTAT
Organism: Chrysoteuchia culmella; assembly: GCA_910589605.1. Taxonomy (NCBI): domain Eukaryota; kingdom Metazoa; phylum Arthropoda; class Insecta; order Lepidoptera; family Crambidae; genus Chrysoteuchia; species Chrysoteuchia culmella. Next base: position 14,551,596 of record OU342659.1, read on the forward strand.
CTTCTTTCATATCCATATGCGTATTTTTTAATTCATGTTCTACGCTCTTTAGATATTCTTTCCTGTGGTTCAAGACTTCTTTGGCGAATGTAGATATTTTGGCATTAATTGTTCGTTGCATTTGGTAAAGGCCGGATACCCAAAATACTGGATCTATCTGAAGATACCACTTTGTCATTCGGCTGATGATTATATCGTCGATACTGAAAAGCAGTTACATTTTGCTTTAATAGAATTGTACATAGTTTTTGAGATAGGATCTATATGTAAATATTTTAAATAAGTATATAATTGTGATATATTATGATTTTTGTTTTTTTCCAATATTTTACTATTTACAGTTTATTATCAATATATTCATTTGTCAAATTAAATCATATTTATCTGATTTATTTTGTCTCTTCTCACCACACGTCGAACCTGAGAATGTTTGGTTCTCGAAATCATATCGAAGTTTGAAATAAAACAACTTTTACGTATATCAAACGCGCCATATTTCACGAACTAAGTTGTAATTGTCCGTGGTCCACGTGGACCACGGCAGCTGAAAAGGTGCCAAAATGTCGGGAAAATAAAAAAACCCCTAAAAAAACAAAAAATTCGGACAATTACAACTTAGTTCGTGAAATATAGCGCGTTTGATATCCGTAAAAGTTGTTTTATTTCAATGAACAGTGCGCGCCAAAACATAAGATGTTTATTATATCAAACATTATATCGAAGTTTATTTAAGTTAAACCAAAATTGTTCAAATACAAATTATTGTGAAAGCTTAACCTTCGTATACCCGTGTGAAAAATTATTACACGTATACACGCACACAGTCTCTCAGACCGAAACTTTGGTTCGTTTTTAATGTGGTCGTGATGTACTTTTGAATCATTTTTTGTTTCTGTTTAAAAGAGGAGGATATTATTTATTAAAATAACTGGTTGAAAAAAGGGGAAAAAAATTATTATTTACTTTAAAGTAGCCTCTTTAAAAAATCATAATTTTTCGTCGTCGTCGTCGTCTCAGCAACATGACACCCACTGCTGGGTATAGGCCTCCCCCAAGGATCTCCACAACGATCGGTCCTGCGCAGTCCGCATCCAGCGGCTTCCCGCGACCTTCACCAGATCGTCGGTCCGCCTTGTCGGGGGCCTACTCACGGAGCGTCGTCCTGTGCGCGGTCGCCATTCCAAAACTTTCCGCCCCAACGGCCATCGGTTCTTCTCGCTATGTGTCCTGCCCACTTCAGCTGAACAATCCTTCGAGCGATGTCGGTTACTTTAGTTCTCCTACGGATCTCCTCATTTCTGATTCGATCACGTAGGGAAATGCCGAGCATAGCCCTCTCCATTGCACGCTGGGTGACCTTGAGCTTTCTTATCAGACACATAGCGAATATAAAAGAAAGCCATAATTTTTCGTATCCTTAGTAAAATAACTATAATCAACTTTTTTTCTTATGTAAGCAATAAAATTATGTAATGTATTAAATTAAAATAACATAAGTAATAAAATAGCATAATAAGTATAAATCATATTATAATCATATAAAAATATCTGGTCCTGGATTATCAGTGGTGTAACAATCAGAAAATAGGTACCATAACTGCTCACTCAAGAGTCAAGTCAAATTGTTTTATTTTTGCATTTCATGTGTATTTTTGTTTGTCTTGAAAAGCCGAATGAATGACAAACTGTTTGATGATTTCGAGAAGATGCTGGTCCTGGATTATCAATTTTCAAATATGTATAACATATTTGAAAATTGATCTTTCGTCTCAATTTTCTTGATAAACTTCGTTCTTCGTCTAAACTTGTGATAAAATGAATAAAAACTAATAAAAACGGTGCTTAAATAAAATTTAATAATGCACTCAATAAATATTATACACAAATAAAATAAATTATTGCTTCAAATATTTTTTTATTCAACAGGAAAAAATTCAACAGTATTAACATACTTGAAATAGTAACACATACCCGCGTCGCCGTCGGACCGACTATTGCTAGTTGAAACGTAAACTGAAAACGATAAAATAATTTAAAAAAAACAGACTTAATTATCCTCGGGAGCTGCCATTAAATTAACTAGTCTTACAGTTTTAATTGGAGATATTTGATTGCTATACATACTTATTTATATTTATGTTAAATAGCAGCCCCCGACGGATAACTAAGTCGGGGTGTTTTAAATTATTTTATACTTTTATCAGTTTAAGTTTAAACCGTCGTGGGTTGATTGAAAAAAAATATTTTTGAAAACTTTTTAGAGAGCATAGGTATTATGTAGATACATTGTGCTACATAATACCCATTACTGAAAACCGTATCAAAATCGTATTAGTCGCGAGTAAAAAGTAACACACACATAAACATTTGCACAACACTAAACAATCACAGGCCCAAATTACGAAGCTACTGAAAACCGCAAAATCACAAAATTAACCATTCAAAAAAGTGGTATTAACGTTTAGTGTCGTAATTAGCGAAATTACTTTTTTTTCCACATAAAAATATATAAGTTAATTGTTGCTTCGTGTAGGAGAAGAGTCGGTACAAGCTAAACATGAAACCCACTGCTGGGTATAGGCCTCCCCCCAAAGATCTCTACCACACGGACGGTCCTGCACTGCCCGCATCCAGCGGCTTCCTGCGACCTTCACCAGATCGTCTGTCCACTTTGTCGGGGGCCTACCCACCACGGAGCGTCATCTGGTGCGCGATTGCTATTCTAGAACTAGGTTCTTCTCGCTATGTGTCTTGCCACCTGCCACTGTAGCTGAGCACTACTTCGAGCACTTTACTAATTTGCTCACGCAGGGAAACACCAAGCAAGTCTCTCACGATTGCGCAATGGGTAACTTTGTTACTACTAGTAATAGTAAATAGAAGCTTACCCATCGCGCACTGGGTAACCACTCTATTTACAGAACTTACTCCGTTTACATACCTACTGGACTACCTGGACCATCTGTCTCATCTGTCTGTCGTAGGTAAACAAAATGGGCAATAACTTCGAGTGAAGTATTCCCTACATCAGCAGGATCGGGTATAACATGAGAATTCGACATTTTGATGATAATTTTAAATTAAACATACACTGGCTTAAAGTGAGCGATGGTAGTGGGTCAAGTGGGTGAAGCTAAAGAATTAATAAGCTTGGCTTTGTTCCTGTTTCGATACTTCCCCTATTGCGGTCCCGGTGCCGTGGACAGGATGCGCAGCAGGAGTGGGCGGAAATATGACCTTCGGACGAAATCTAGTCAACATTCTTGCGGGGTGATCTCAGACCCTAGTCTGAGGTATTTCACTTTCACGCAGAATAATTTATTAGACAAGATTGCTATTTCGCGAGCAACCCTTTCAACTTTAAAATAATTTGTGCCAAATAGGATAGTTAAGCTAGCAACTATTTGAATTTTAAAGCCCAGCCTCATTAGAGCCTTCTGCTCCTATATTATAGTAGTTTTTTCCAAATTAAAAACGTTCAACACATCACAATCAGAGACTCCCGGATACCCAACAGTTTTAATCCAACGCCTTCCCCACTCACTATATATTTTATAATTTTTTAAGTATTTATATTTATACCTTATTTTTAATCGCCCCTAGGGGCCAATCTCTGTCTCCTTTTTCCTTTCCTATCTCTCTATCTTTCCATTCTTTTAATATTCCGCCCTCTACCCTTCTTCCACCCCCCCATCCCTGAGTTCTCCGTCATGTATGGAATCGCATGTCGGGGCGCAGGGTGGGATCTTTCAAAAACTGGGTCATTAGACCCCACACACAAACTATCTCAATTTCATGTACATTCACATAATCAATTAGTAAATTCATTGTCCGCAAAAACATAGAAATTAAAAAACTTGTGTATGTGGTCTATGGTGCTAAAGCCTTTTCAAAACCCGACTTGTTCGGGAAGTTAGAAGTCGCTGAACCTGCGAGCGACGATTCGTAATCACTATCGAAAACAATTAGACATGACTCAAAAGTGAGATAGGTCAAATAGTACAAATACAATGAAATAATACAAAAACGGAAATGATAAGAAGTAGTATCTGAATAGCTCAGTTGGTAAGAGCGAAAGCATAGTTAGACGGAGGTCGTGGGTTCACATCCTACGACAGGTAACGTTTTTGTACTGCTTCATTGTATTTATAAATTGTAATTTGCTATCAGACAGTTCTACAATTACCCAATAATTCATTTAATTTTTGACCATTTTTGTTAAAAACTGTACAGGAAAAACCAATTGAAACAGTACCTCTGACTAATTTATTGGATATTAAATGTATCATATAATATAATCCAGCGAGAAATACTAAAGGGAACACTTTAAACGGGCCTTAATAGTAAGTACTAGACACTTCAACGCTTTGCGTATTATGGTACAAAAGCAACGAATTGAATAACCAATTTTTTTGTAGTCGGTTAGAAACCTTGGGTCTAACTGAAACAATACTACTTAGTCATCAGTTATCATGTTTATTAAATATTTGAAAAATAATAACATAATCTATTGCATCTTGGTAATCTGTTTTGCCAATAACGCAGCTTCTTTGGCAGCCCGGGACCTCTAGAGATAGCGGCACCATGAAAACCGGTACGTAGACCACTCGGCCACGGAGGTCGTCAAATTAAGTCGTTATTATGTATTTATAATGTATTATGTGCATACAGAGACAATTTTTATTCCCTGACCTCCATTAATTTTAACATTGAAAATGATTTTTTGTTCGCCCCATAAGCCCCCATTTTCGCTGAAAGTGCGACTCGCCCTGATACCCTGAGGGCCACGAGGACGTATGAGGGCTCAAAAGACGCGGAATCCGAAAGGTTTTAAGATGAAAAAAATATTTTGGAAAAGTCAAAAACTTTTTTGAAAATCGAAAGCAACCGACTTTTTTCGACTGGAAAATCGTGTTTTTACAGAAAATTTCCGATATCTCGATAACGGGGCCGAATTTCAAAAATAGCCGCGAGCGCAGCGCGAGGTGCGATATCACGCGGCGGGCTGCTCGCGTGCGGCCACAAGGACGTATGAGGGCTCAAAAGAGGCGGAATTCGAAGGGCTTTAAGATGATGTAAATATTTTGGAAAAGTTGGTATTGAAAAAAAAATTTGGGTTTAAAAAAAAAATATTCGATCAGCAAATTACGCGCTCTTAGGTACTGAAAATTCGACGGGTTTCAAGATAATTTAAAAAAATACTCTTGTCTCTGTCCCAGAAGCGCCCCACGTATGACTTTAACTGACCCCGTTTGATTTTAGATTTAAGATTGTCATTAATGTGTGTCTAAAATAAATTGGGTTTCGTATTTGTGAGAAATTGTACGGTAATAGGAAATAAAAATATATAACAAACATGTTTTTTTTTATATATTATTTTTTGAATAATCTATAATAGGTAGATTCATTTTCAATGCCCTTTCAAGTCGTGTAGAGCACTAGATATGTTTCTTTTTGTATTATGTATAATATGTATTGTGTGCGTACAGAGACAATTTTTATTCCCTGACCTCCATTAAATTTCCCTGACAATTCCCTGACTTTTCCATGACTAGCGAAATTCCCTGACTTTTCCCGGTTTTCCCGGTTTTCCAGAAAGTGGCCACCCTGTGTCACCCTTGAAGCGTCGGACAGTGTTCGCCGAGCGCGTCGGGGCAGCGCCAAGGGACGGTCCTGGGGCGCGCTCGCGCCGCGTCGTCGTGCGGTTGGTGCGCCGCGAGCTGCGAGACGAGCTGTTGCGCTCCGCTCGTGTGCGCCGTAATATCTCCTCGACTGACTTGGGCGGGTCTGGTCCGCCGCAACGCATATACGTAAACGAGAGGCTTACGGCAACCAACCGTCGTCTGTTCCACCGCGTTCGCGAGGAGCGTATTAAGCGACGGTGGAGATACTCATGGACCAAGCGAGGGCGGATTTTCGCGCGACAGGATGACGGCAAGCAGCAGTATAGTTTCCGGTCGGAATCTGACATAGACCGTGTTTTTGGCCTGGGTGACGTTGCTAATGGCCGTTAGCCCTAAAACAAATTTAGTACCTTATAGCTATAGATTAAAAGAAAGCACTCATGTTCTAGGAAATTCTTTATTTATCGATACATCTGAGTCGTATACTATAATTGTTCATTTTACTACCTCTAAATGCGCAACTTACAAATCTACAGTTTTTGTCTGTAACTTAACTTTTTATTATAATCATCTAATCACTAACATAGGTAACACATTAAGCCATGACTACAGTTTAAGGTTAGTTATTATATTATTAAAATGATAAATAAACATCTTAAAGTTGGTTTATACAATGCAGGCTCTCTAGGCACTAACCACGATAACTTCATAGCCTCAGTCGCTCGATATGACTTGGACGTCTTGGCTATCAACGAAACTTGGCTTAGAGACGGAGAGGACGGCCGCGCGCCTGCCCTACCCGGGTACCGACTTCGGCACATTCCACGGCCGTGCAGCAATCGAGGGCGTGGGGGAGGCGTCGGCTTCTATATAAGATGTAACGTTTCCGTTTGTACTTTGCCCCACCCAGTTGACCCAGAGCATAAATCGGTGGAGCAAATGTGGCTCGCATTGACCTATAACGGAAAGAAGCTTATCATAGGCACTGCTTATCGCCCACATTGGATAAATGTGAACCTGTTTTTGGATACAATTTCGGATACTATAAGTTCAATTCCCAATTATGATAATCTTATTCTATTAGGAGATTTTAATATTAATTTATTGCATACTTTAGATTCTAATACTATTAATTTTAACTCTTTCTTGAATAGTTTTAATCTCTTGCAAGTAGTTTCTGAACCGACACATTTTACGCTACATAGCCAGACCCTAATCGACGTAGTGTGTACTGATCTCCTTACCAAAAAAGTCACCCTTGATCATGTCGGTACCACTTGTGGGCACTGTCTTGTGGTGTCCGAATTCAATATTAAAAGAGAAAAGCATCCCCCACTAACTATTAATTTCAGGCCTTTGAAAAGCATTAATGTGGACAGTTTTAATGATGACTTGGTCAAGATTCGATGGGATCTCATATGTGAATTGGACACTGTTAACGACATGGTAGGGATTTTTAATAAATCCGTCATGACAGTTTTCGACAATCATGCTCCAGAAAGGACCATCAGGGTGAAACACCGCAGCCTTCCTTGGTTGACAGATACAGTCCGGCTCATGATGAGGTTGCGTGACGAAGCTCTAGCAGACTACCATAAAAGTAAAAAAGAAAGTACCTTTATATATTACAAATCTTTAAAATCAACGGTTAATCAGGCATTATTTCATGAAACGGTAGCATATTTCAAATTCCACATTAATAATAAAATTAACAATCCCAAATTATTATGGAAAAATTTTAAAAATTCAATCTTGCCTCAAAAAGCAAATCATCTTCCCCTTCTTTTCAACGATCCCAATATTATTAATAATTATTTTTTAAACATACCAGGTAATGCTAAAGTAAGTATTTCCCAGTTAACTTATTTTGAATTTCATCACTTCTCAGGCTCTGTTTTCCATTTGAACCCCATTGAGTTGGAAGACGTTATTAAGATTGTCCGCATTTTAAAATCAAATGCTATGGGGAATGACTCTATTAGCCTTGACATGCTCATCCGGACCTTTCCGTTCACTATTGACGCCATCACAGATATAATCAACATGTCCATTGCATCCCAAACATTCCCCGAGCTTTGGAAACTGGCTATTGTACTTCCGTTGCCTAAGATCCCTAACCCTGTGGAGCTAAAGGACTTAAGGCCTATTAGCATACTACCTTGTATGTCCAAAATCCTCGAAAAGGCTGTAGCCATGCAGCTAATAGATTACCTCGAGAAAAACAAAATCTTACCAGAGCTGCAGTCTGGCTTCCGACGGGGCCGCAGTACAACAACTGCCCTTCTTGATGTAACCGATGCAATACTGCATGCACAAGACCAGGGCATGTGTACCCTGCTTGTTCTGCTTGATTTTTCTCGGGCTTTCGAAACTTTAAATATTGATCTACTTCTATCCAAGCTCAGTTTTTATGGTTTTGATTCTCAGGCTATCCGTTGGTTCCACAGCTACCTCACTGGTCGCTATCAATATGTGAAACTGAAACATAGTAGTGGCCCTTCTATGGAATCAACTATGGTGGCCATAGATAGAGGTGTACCTCAAGGATCGATCCTCGGACCAATCCTGTTCATTTTATATTCTGCTGACATAGTAACTCAAATCTCTCATTGTCACTATCATTTATATGCAGACGACACACAGGTATACATCTCGTTAAAGCCGGAGCACATCGACCAAGCCATTGTGAAAATCAATGAAGATCTGACAAACATTGTTGATTGGTCTCACAAAAACTGTTTACAGCTAAACCCGTCAAAATCTAAATACATGATTTTTGGGTCCAAACAACAAGTAGAAAAATCTCTCCCATCTCTAGATGTTAAACTAAAGGATGTGCCAATAGAAAGAGTTTATGAAGCACGCAATCTGGGACTGAAAATGGATTGCAATCTACGTTTTGAAAATCATATTGGGAATTGTATCCGGAATTGTTTCTATAAATTAAAAATAATGTATAGGGTCAGGCATTACCTCAGTGAAGAGCTACGGATCCGCCTGGTGGAGACATTAGTGTTATCTAAGCTTAATTACATGGACACTGTCTATGGCCCTCGCCTCCTTGCTAAGACCCAAAGACTAATTCAGAGGGTGCAAAATGCTTGCGCTCGTTACTGCTTCAACATTGTATGTATCGCCATGTATCGCCATTTCTGAACAAACACCTTATGTTAAAAATGAGACACCGACGCAAACTTCATTTAGCTTCTGTGATGTTTGGCATCACAAAAAGCGGGTCACCTGAATATCTGTTTAGCAAGCTATCCTGGATATCAGCTCATAAGCCTCATAGGGCCCGCAAACAAGCTCAACAGCTATCCACGGCGCGCCATGCTTCTGCTGCTTTTCGAGGTAGTTTCCGCTATGCAGCTTCCAAATGTTGGAACAACATTCCTCCACCCATCAGGGACCTAAAAGGTATAGCGAGTTTTAAACACCAACTTAAATATTACATATAAAATGCTCAAAAAAGTCAAGAAAATCTCACTAAGGACATTATCATAATATAAATTATTAAACTAACCTTCGTTTTCTGTCCCAATTGCTTGCTGAAGGTTGCTTCCGCATAGCGGATTACTGTGCCTGTGTGCTTTTTTACAGTTTTAGTGCTTTGATTTTGTGTAATTTTCCTCGCTTCCAGTACTTAACCTTAAAATAAATCCTATTTGTGATACACGCAATGAGAAAGCCCTGCAAATATATTATAAGTTTCAAGTTTAAATAGTAGCATTGTATTGTTGAATCGGTTGGTAGTCTTACTCACCGTATTGCATAAATGTATTTATTTTTTACATTGTTTTGGTTGTTGTTTGTTTTGTACTTATGTAAGTTGCACTCACACATTGTTTGGTTTGCTTTTTGCTTGTTTTTTTGTCTCTGTTTGTTTGCATTTATTTCGCTCAAATCAAAATCAGGCACCACCTGTCAGTTGTCTTATATATTTTTTTTATATTATTGAAAGCTTTGGCTTCTTGGCCATCTGCTTAAACAGTTACAATTACAAAAAATAAATGTGATGTTCATAAAATAAAAATAATAAAATCACAAAGAAACAGAAAAGAAAACAAAATAATTAGTAAATGTAAGTAACTTAAATCTAAATATTTAAATTACCTAAATTGAATATTTACAGAGGACCGAAAATGTTGATGAAGAAGTGAAAAACAATATTGTATAATTCTCTACGCTTTAACAAATCTTGTACATTAGTTGGAAATACATAGTTTTGGTTTATAATTTCATTGCAAGAACAAATTAATAGAAGACGTTGCAAATTAAAATGTTTACAATCAAAAAATAAATGTTGGAGGTCGCAATTTTCGTGAGAACAGTACTTACAAACAGAATTATTAGTAAGTTTGAGTCTATAAAGATGAGATGGGAATTTACAATGACCAAGTCTTAATCTACAAAAACTAGTTATAAAATTTCTACCAGGATATCCTGGTTTTTCGAACCAAGCTTTCGTATTGGGCACGGGGACAATTTCAGCGTGCCATTTGCCTTTAACTTTTCGTGTGTTTTCCAAATTCAAAGACCATCGTTTAAGTAAATTATCTTTCAAATAAATTACTAAATCGCTGCATGGTACGTTATAATCACAGATTGTCGCCAAGTTTTTAGCAGACCGCGCGAGTTTATCTACCAACTCATTGCCGAAAATGCCAGAATGTCCCGGTACCCAGCAGAATTCTACAAAAATATTGTTATTAAGGATTATTTGAATAAGATATCTTAATTCATAAATTAAATAATTGCAATTTAAACTAATACATTGTAACTGTATGGCTTGTAAAGCACTCATGGAATCACATAGTATTAAGAACTTAGAAAACTTAGAACTAAGAAAATTTTGAATAATATATTTACAGGCAAAAATCAACCCAAGTATTTCAGCAGAAAAAATTGAAAAATGTTCATCACACGAAAACACTTTACCAAATTTGTTATGTGAGTCATAAAATGCAAAACTAGTGTAAGATGAAGATTTGGATCCGTCTGTATAAATTTTAATATGATCACTTTTCTCATTCAAGAACTCATAAAAATCTTGTTTTGTATTAAATCTAGTAAGGCTTACGGGAACATCAAGTAACATTGTATGAAAGCTGTAAGAGAAACAGGGTATAAGATATGACCAGCGTATTGTATCTTGAAATTCGAAGTTTAAGTAAGCTATGGATTCGCTAATTGTAGGGGTAGCAGGTAAAGGGGTGTTATTATAATTTGGAATGAAAATGTTCTGTAGGAAGCGACTTAGTAGAACGTTATCATGGCTTATTAATTTCAAACAAAATTTATCTGTAAGGTAGCTTCTTCTAATGATTAACGGGGGAACCCCCGACTCTACTTCCAAAGAGTTTATTGGAGAAGACATCATAGCGCCAGTAATAACACGTAAGGCTCGATTCTGTAAAACATCTAGTTTACGGAGCAATTGGTTAAATGCATCCGCATAAAAAACACAGCCGTAATCAAATTGACTACGAACTAAAGAGAAATATAAATTCTTTAGAATTTTCGGATCAGAACCCCAGCTTACTCCAGCTAAAGACCTCATTATATTCAGACGCTGCTCGGCTTTTTTGCAAATATATTCAATGTGAGGACCCCAAGATAATTGGGAGTCGAGTATGATACCTAAGTACTTTTCAGATGTTTTAAATGGTATAAGAGTGCTATTGAAAAATATATGAGGATTAGGTAAGGAATTGTAAGAGAAAAGCATAACTGAACTTTTTTCTACATTGACTTCAAGCTCCAGACACTTGGTAAGGTATGTACATAAAACTGAGAGGCAATTATTCATAGTGTGTTCGCCTTCAGAGAGATTATCACAATCTAAATAAATTACCAGATCATCAGCATAAAAAGAATACTTTACACAGTCAGGAATAATTTTCATAAACTGCACAAGACATAAAATAAAAATCAATGGAGAAATTACGGAACCTTGAGGAGTGCCTTTGAAAGAAGAACATGGACCATATAGATTATTATTTACTTTAAGTGATATAGAGCGATCATTCAAAAAATTATAAATCCAGAACAAGACCGAGCCGGGGAAACCTAGTTTTTGCAAACATTCAATCAAATATTCGTGTTTAATGTTATCAAATGCACCTTTGAAATCTAAAAACACTACTAAAGTTAATTTATCTTTTCTTAGATTGTTGTGAACATCACCTATTAGACAACCCAAATTAAACATAGTATTTTTACCCTTACGGAACCCAAATTGGTAGTCGGGTATCAGTGAATTATGTTCCACAAACCATTCTAACCGGTTTTTAAGCATAGTTTCAAACAATTTAGCAAAACATGAAGTCAAAGAAATAGGTCTGTATGAATCTATACAATTAGAATCCTTATTTGGTTTCAGTATTGGAACAATATATTGGATTTTCCAACTTGAGGGTATAACATTATGTGACCAAAGTTGGTTGAAAATATCTAAAAGAATGATTTTCGCATTTTTAGGTAATTTTTTAATAACAGAGTAAGGAATGAAATCGGGACCAGGTGAAGAATTCTTTTTGTTCCCTAAAGCGGCTTCGAATTCATAGAATTCAAATGGATTTTGAATCCACCTTGCAGATTCTAGTCCTTCAGTTTCGAAGCATGAATCTAACTTGGTATGAGATGAGGAAGAATTTGAATGAGAAGTTTGTTCAAGTAAGCAGCAGCATTATGTGAATTATTTAAAAAATGTGATTTAGGACTAGTGCATAATTTAGCAAATTTGAATTTCTTTATATGGTCCCAAATTACTTTACTAGGCGTCAATCTGTTGAACGAATTACAAAGATTAGCCCAACTCAAACATTTTTGTTCTGATAATATTCTTTTCTTTTTGGCGTCAAGCCGTTTATATATAATGTAATTTTCCAAATTAGGATACTTTTTGTAGGAACATAGAGCAATTTTAGCTTCATTCACTGCACGAGAACAAATATCATTCCACCAGACAGTAGCTTTGCGTTTTTTAATATAGCAAATCCTTTTTTTAGGAAATGTCATCAAAATACTACACAAGATTACAATGAAAGAATTATAGTTTAATAAAGGATCCGAATTCATTGAAAAATTCGAAAAGCCATCATCACATAGTTCTGAAAACTTTTCCCAATCTATTTTGTTAAAGTTAACTTCGGATAAACCAGAAGTACAGTCATCAGCATCAGCGTTTGAGGTTGCACTTGGAGAAGAGGGTGGATAATCATCAAATTGTAACGGACTATTGTAAAGAATACCAGTAAAAACAGGAAAATGATTGCTACTCAGAAGATCGTCATGTACAGTGGAAGAACAATGAGAACTCACCGCTGGAGAAGCCCACGCCAAGTCCAAAACGTTGCCACTTTGACCGTGGGGTGCGAAAGTAGTTACGATGCCGTCATTCAAGCAAATAAGGTTCTGTTCATCTGCAAATGAATCAATTTTGTTCCCTCTATAATCAATGTCGCGACAACCCCAAGAAGTGTGGTGAGCGTTGAAGTCTCCAATAAGTAAAAAGTATTTGCTTTTTATGTAAGAAAAGGAATTTTGCAGCATTTTCATATGAAATTTGCCGTTAGGGGGTGGAGGAATATATAAACAAAGAACATCAATATTAATAGAGCCGACATCAACTGAGATCAATAGATTTTGAAAGTGGTAATTAGAAGGAGTGTCAATAGTTCTGAAAGTATACTTATCTTTTATCGCTACAGCTATACCACCATGAGGGCGATCAGAATCCCGACGAATTATCTTATACCCTGGAATTCTAAGAGTGTTTGTGGAATTTAGCCAAGTTTCGTTTAAAATTATTAAATCAATGTCAAAGTTGTGTGAAGATATCAAATATTTAAGTTGATCTAATTTTGGTGAGATACTACGGCAGTTCCATTGAATGATATTGAATTGCTTAATACCAAAACCAATGTCCATAAACTAGGAAGCAAAGTTGGAGATAAGCAACTCTTTAATGACTCTGGATGAGATAGTGTCACCTGATTGGGATCCTTTTTTACTAAGGTCAACAAGTGTTTTTGTTAGAACATTTAGAACATCATCAGAATTCAAAATGTCAGAATAGAGCATACGTTTTTGGGGCACATTCATTAACTTTAAATTCTTAAGTTTAGTTTGACTTGGGGTTGATTCAGAAACAGAGGAAGGAATGTCAACAGAAGTAGATTTGATTTTAGCCGTTACAGAGGCATATGAGATTTTACCATTTATTTTATCTTTTAGTTCTTGATTTTTAGCACTTTTTATTGGACAAGAGTTACTAATAGATATATGCTTACCATTGCAGTTAATGCATTTAATGTTTTCTTTATCATTACAGTCCTTAAAGAAATGATTACCAGCACAGATGGAACATAATTGAGAGCTTCTGCAGGAACCACGACCATGGCCGAATTTGTAGCACACGAAGCACTGACGAACTGGTTTAATATATTCCATGACATCGAACCATATGTAATCGTATGTTACATGATCTGGTCTAGTAGAGCTCAGGAATGTAACAAGAACTGTTGGAGTTGGAGACATACTGCCATCAGAGTTCTTCCTCATAAAACGCTTCACACCAATTATGTCACAGTCTGCTTTTATGTTATTTAATAGATCCTCTTCAGAAATATCTTTTGGTGTTTTAATTATCCCAAGGGTTTCAAGGTGGTCATAGGGGATTCTTGCTTGCCATTCGTTTTTTTGTAATAATGTTTTCCCAAGTAAAAGAGCATTAGCATCCTTTTTATTATTGAAAAAAGCTTTAAGCAAGAAATTTCCAACGGGCTTGACATACATCAGACCTGCACAAGACTTCAATATAGAGTTAGCTTTCAATAGGTCTATTCTGGTGTCTTGTTTCATGGAAGATATTAAAATTGGATATTCTTTTTTTGAGTCTTCTGTGTAAATATGCACATAATCTTTGAATAATCCCCTTTTGGTATGGGTGAAATTTGCCGCCATTTTAACAGGAGGAGAATCTTCCCCTCCTTTTGCTTTTCTCTTGTGGGCAGAAATTCTGCCCCCACTTTCCTCGTTCATCTAAAGATCTAATTGATATTAAATAGGTAAGTAAATTAGATAAGACGCGTAAAAACTATTTATTTTAAAATATTCAAAATTTTTCTGCCCTTTCACTTTGAATGTTCGCGCCTTTTTTTCATCAGTTGTCTTATCTTGTCTGTCTTGACATCTGTCATGTCACGGCCAAAGATAGTTCTTCACAGAGTAGACAGTACCTGACAATTTGTAACTTTGAACGTTTTCTTTCAATTCTACAGGTGCAGTCTGATTTTTTTGATTTTATTAAGTCTTTAATTTTAATCGCTTTTTATTTTATTTTTTATTGTAATGAGTTTTTTATTTTTTTCTCCTTTAATTTTGTATTATAGTGCTAATTGTTTTTTATTGTAACGCCATTTGTTCCCTTTTTTTATTTTTTTTTCTCTCTATGTTTTTCATTAATATTTGTTCTTAATTTTTTAAACGAACTGTTAATTTGGCTCGCAGTCCCACCAAAACGGTACCGACGGAAGATCAGCGCTGGCCAAAAGTCATGCATTATGCTGAGTCGGGACCGTTTTGGGACAAACGGTTTTTTAGTCTTATAGGTGTATGTACTGTCTTTTGTTTGTCCCAAATAAACTTACTTTTCTTTCTTTCTTTCTTTCTTTCTAATTGTATTCTTTACGGTTATTTTAGTGAGTAGGCTGATGGTGGAAGGTTAAACTGTATAAAAGTTAAGAGTTGGTGGGTGGAGCTTGTCTGAGTGTTCTCATTTAATTAAGGCAACAGTTTTAGTTGTTGTACTTTTGTTTAGATTAAGTTCTTGTACAGATAGTTTTATTTTATATTTAAAGCGTATATTTTTTTTGTATTGTGAGGTTTAAATATAAAATAGCGATAGAGGTCGGCTTGAATCTCCTAGAAACAGGGGTAAGTGAATAAGTATTTGAATTTTAATCATTCTATTTATGTTGTTGTTATGGTAAAGTAAGCAAACAGCAAGTCGTTCTTCGGTAGAAATACATTTTAGTATTTTTTTTTATATCTTCTTTAATCAAATCGTGAATCGCCATAAAAGTTGCTCTTGGGATTCGGAAATAGCTTTCAAATTTGTTATCTGAGACATCCTGGAAGATATTAAATTCGCCTCGGTCCTTTTTACGTTTTATATGGCGTTCTATCCAAATTCTTCGCGTTTTAGAAAATCAAGCAAGACGTGCATCAAATTCAAAATTCAGCTTCTGACGAACTGTCTAATAAATCGAGAACTCATTTTTAAACACTCTGTATAAACAATCCTTACCAAAAAAACAAGTCTACTTAGTCGGAAGGATTTCGAGTGAATGTATCATCTCGTATATTATCGTATCTGTCTAGTGTGTGATGATTTCAGATAAATAAGTTTTTATACGCAGATAAAATAGTATCGTATCTGCGTAATGTGTGACTCGCTTTAGGGTGCTAGTACACGGTGCAAGTAGCTTGCGCATGTTGAGGCACTTGCGCGGGTTATATGCATCGTAAACATACATCGTAAAAAACATGTGCGGGTCTAGTGACTCGAGCATGTACCAAAGCGAGCCACCCGCGCAACTAATCCGCGTGCTCTGCGACGCGCGCGGGTCACTCGCGCATGTCACTTGAGCAGGTTCAGACGTGCGCAACCGCGACGCTACAGACCGATAGGAAGCGGTTTAATCTAATTGTTTCTTCTATAATTGTTTAGTTTTTGTTTTAATGTGACCAATAATGAGTAAATTAGATAAGTGGAACGACGAAACGACTTGTCGTTTCGCACTTTTGTACAAATCCTACGATTGTCTGTGGAATATGGAATCGTCAAACTACAAAAATAAACAATCAAGAGAGAATGCTTTAGAAGCAATCGAGAAAGAGATGGGCATTGACGGTTTCGGAAAAAAAAAATAAAAAAAAAAATACGAAGTCTTCGATCTACTTACAAATTTAGAAAAGTTGCAAATCGAGAAATCTCAAAAATCTGGCGCTGGAGCCACAGATATATATAAACCTTCATTGAAATGGTTTTACATGCTACAAGAAGCAATGGTCAAAGTTGCGGATGTGAAAAGAAAACCACAGGAATTAGTAAGTAACGTGCTATATTATTATATTTTATTATTACTAACATTTTTTCACAATACACAGGTACAGCCGGTTGTGTTTATTCAGAAAGTAATAGAAATTTCTTTTTAAAATTAAAAATGTAAATGGCAACATGTTGAATATTTATTTATTTAGTATTCAAGGAAGAATTTATTTAAAAATAATTACATAATTTATACATAACTTCTGTCGCATATGCGTGTAACGTAATTTGTTTGTGCAGTGAAATTGTGTTTAAATAATTTACCTGTACCTTAACCTATATCACCGTGTGTCTCAGTTTAGTAAGCTGAAGGAACGGAACAGTATATATTTTAAGTAATCATAATATCTTGCCATGCTACCCTCCCTTGTGTGACAAAATATTCCTTATAAGTATTTCTTACGTCTTCCCCGGTTTGCGAAATAACAGAATAATGTAAATTCCCACGTGCCTCTGTTGTGTCCCCTTCAACATATGTACCTGGAGGCATATATGTTGCTTCAACATTTCTTAGCCAGTTATGTAGTGCACACGAAGTTCGAATCAACCGTTCCGCCACTTCAAAAGAACATGCTATCAAGTTTTCGTAAATGCGAAATTTACTTCTTAAAATCCCGAACGTACTTTCAACTATTCGCCGTGCTCTGGAGAGACGATAATTAAATATTTTTTCAGCATAAGTTAAGTTCCTTGGCAAACGTGAATAGGGCTTTAGTAAATATGATTTTAAAGGAAAAGCATCATCTCCTATTATGAATCCATTGTTAGGTAATACATTTTCTTCTAGAGCATTATAGAGAGCACTGCTTCGAAATATGCCTCCATCTGATGCTGAACCGTTGCTACCAACATTTATGTACGTAAAATTGTAGTCATGATCAACTAGTGCAAAAAGCACGATGCTATTTTTCTTTTTAAAATTTAAGTACAGTGAGCCGCAATGTTGAGGCGCCACAATATCTACGTGCTTTCCATCTATAGCACCACAGCAATTCGGAAAATTCCATCTCTTCTCAAATCCGTTCTGAATTACTTTCCAGCCTTCTAATGTTGTAGGAGTCTGAAACATAAAAAATTACGTGCATAATATTTATTTTACATTATTTTTTCAGGGTTTGCAACAAATAGATGAAGAAATACAAAATACTGTTACTTCTAATAACACAGGTATGGGACCTGTTTCACAAAGAACACAAACGAAAAGAAACATATCAACAACACAGGAGCTCTGCTTCTTGGGAAAAGAAACGTCGAACAAAATTTGATGTTATCAATAAAACAATGTCAAATATCAGAGATATTTTAGCCAGCGATCAAACAGATGAAACAAATAGTGATGAATGTGTTGCTTTTGGAAAATATGTGGGGTTGCAACTGAAAAAACTATCTTCTGAAAACCGTATATATACTCAATCAAGTATTCAAAATATCTTATCTGACGCATTACTAAGTGAAATACGGAAAACATCCCGAAGCAGAACTCGTCTAAGTGCTGAGACATCAACAACGATTACAGACAGCGATTATTCTGTGAGTGACATTTATTTAGTAGAATCTCCTTTGGTTGGTGAAAATGATCCAATATTAACTGAAAGTGTTAATAATGATGATGCAATTGTAATCACTAATCCTGAACAAAACAATGATGATCAATCCGATGTCTCACAAAGTGATATTTTAACGCAAGCTATTAATCAAACTATACCTGAATGCGCTTCAAATGAGTACGAAGAATAATGAAGCATTCACGAGCTGTTATTTAGTCCCTGTATTAATTTTACGTAAAATGATCACAACAAATGTTTAGTATTTTTGAAATAAAAGCGTTATCTATATTAAATATTGTTTATTTTATGACTTACCTTTATAGAGGCCTTTATTTTTTCATAAATGGCATCACATACTTCCGGAATGAGTTTAGATATTGCAGATTTTGATACACGGAAAAACTTCTCCAGAAAAGTATAATTGCAGCCAGTTGTTAAATATGTTATAGTACTTTGCAATTTCAATGAAGGAGGAAGAGCTGTCTCATATTAGTATCTTTTTTAGTAATGAGTCCACAGACTTTACTCAAAAGTAATTCGAAAGTTTCGGGTGACATTCGAAAGCTAGTTTTAAATTCCTTCTGATCTGCAGTTCTAATTTCTTCCAATACATTTAAACTTTCATTTCTTCGTGCTATCCAGTTACGCATCCATAACTTTTTGCTTCGTAATTGTATTAATTCGTCTTCTAGCATATTTAATAATTCTGGTAATATTACATTTTTAACAAATGATTTTAAAAGAATTTTCGTTCGTCGAGACATTTTGACGCGATTCAACTCAAAAAGCTACCGTGCGAATAGTCTTTTACTTGCTCCAGTTATATGCACCATGTATAAGTACAAAGCGAGTAACTCGAACAAATAGCTTGCGCATATTACTCACGCGTGTAACCCGCATCTTTACTTGCTCCAGCTACATGCACCGTGTACAAGCACCCTTTTAACATTGTGATTAAGGGGTGTAATTTTCACCTAGGTCAAATCATCTACAGGCAAATACAGAGAAACGTGGATTTCAGACGTTATACGGAAAAGATGTACAATTCAATACTGAAATGAAATGATTGTTGGCACTTTCCTACCTTGCAGCAAATGATATACTTACCAATATATTATGAGGAATGGCAACATAAAATAGTATCAGCCGAAGGAAAAGTAATATCAGAATGGTTAAATGATAACTACATATATGGAACAGCGCCCCCCCCCTAGATATGATCCAACCTTTTGGAGCACAAGAGAATTAATTAATGAAGATATTCCTCGAACACAAAATTGTGCTGAGGCTGGGCACAACAGAATAAATATTCTTGGAAATAAGCCAAAGTCGGGATTTTATTTTTTCTTAAATTTTCTTATGATTGAGTTAAAATACTCGATATCAGAAATCAGAAATTCAACGTAAAAAGAAAAAAAATATCGACAAAACAGAAAAACTTAATAGAATATTAAAAAAACAATCGGAATACACAAAATGTGTTTTTTTAAGGCAATCGCAGCTTATATAAAATTAGAAAGCTAATATAAGCTTAGAATTATAGTATCTGATATTATGACACAAAAGCATTAGAATTGAAGGTAATATAAAATGTCGTATACGCGATCATTATGGATAGTGATGATTATAGCAAACGTGTTAGGGATTTTGATTTTCGGAGACGAAAGGGGATACCACTTGATATGTGTCCAAGAAAAATTATATTGCTCTTTTTTGCGTTTTTCTCTGTGGACATAAAGTAAATAAGAACGTAAATACCTTGGTCCCTTCCGAGTTAGTTTTAGTTTTCATTTGCTGTATACGGAATATTTTTAAGACTAATTATAAAATTGTAGGATAGTTTTTTTACGCTCCTGAAAAGTTGTACGACTTTCTTTCAGGAGTAGTGCAACATGTACACTCGGCATCGGCATTTGCACCACACTGAACATTCACATAAAATTACTGAAAACCGCAAAATCACAAAGTAATCTATATAATAGGTTGGGGAAAAAGTTTCTTCGCCTTTTACAGAAGATTAAAAAAAAAATAAGTATAGTTTATTTAAGTACATTGAACTAAAGAATGTAGGTGCCATTTTGTTCGAAAAATTTTGCCATTTTGTAGGTAGGGACACGATCCCATTGCTATAGAAATTTTGGGGCTTCTCTTCAAAATACCGCGACAAGTGGTTTTGGCAGTCCTCTCGTGATGTTAACCTGACACTGACTAAAGAAATCTGAAGAGACCAAAAACAGGTAGAAATCTGAAGGTGCAAGGTAAGAACTATACGGCGGATGAATTAACACCTCCCAGCCAAACTCTTAAAATTTTTGCTGCGTGGCTAAATATGTGTGAGATCTAGCGTTATTATGTTAATAAACCACACCCCTTCTGTTGATTAATTCCGGCCGCTTTCTTTCAACTTCTTGCTTTAATCTCATCAGTTGCTCGCAGTAGAGTTCAGAATCGATGGTCCTGCCTGGTGGTAACAGCTCATAATAAATAATGCCCTTCCAATCCCACCACATACACAGCATCACGTTGTTGCGAGTTAAACCGGGCGTCGCCACAGTCTGTAAAGCCTGACCGGCCCTTGACCACGACCTTTTTCAGACGTTCTTGTCGTACGTGATCCACTCTTCATCACCAGTCATCAGCTTCTTCAAAAATGGTTCGGTTTCATTACGTCGTAATAAAGAATCACAAATGAGTACACGGTTCATTAGGTTTCCGTAAGTGAGCTCGTGAGGTACCCAAATATCGAGCTTTTTGTGTACCCAGTTTTTTTTATTTTTATTATTATTTATTTATTTGTAATCAGGCTACAATGGCCCATAGATATATACCTTAAAACTAGACATACATAAAATATAACATAACAACATTAACTTAATTATTTTACACGTAAAGACGGCGGTGACGTGTTGCGCATTGCGGTGTCCGATAGCCGACCCCGAAACCGCCGGAACAGGACACCCTTCGGCCAAAAATCTTCCTTCATGAAGGTCGACAGATGTTCAGTCGGTACCCTCACCACAAATGAGTTAAAGTTCACACTGTGGCGGGACTCCAACCGCTCGACCCTCAGGACAAAATTGGTCTTCGTTCTGATGTACTCCACAAGCCCTTCACATTTTGTGGAGTAATGCAGGCGGTACAAAAGTGTCGTCGGGACCGCCGGCCGCAGCAGCTGGTTGCATCCAGTCGGGGCGGTGCCACAAAGCTTGCGACGAGTAGGCTTCTTCCTCTTCTCCACCTTTTTGAAGCCGTCGTCATCACAGCCGTCATCTTGTCTCCGCAGCACACCTTTGGAGACCGGTCGTTGTTGATCATCCCCCTTATTCGTAACCCGCTCGAGTTGTTGTTTGGCGGGTCGGTTAGCAGCGGTGACTGCTGCGTACGCACGTTGAGGGGTCGACGTGCTTACGCGTGACATCTCCGTCGGGCCGGAGGGGCGGGCGGCGGGGCGCGGCGCATCGCTAGTTGCGGCGACCGGTGACGCATCCATATGCGTCGATTCGAAACTACCGATGGATGCATTTTGCGCCCCACGTCGAGTGTTCACCTTAGAGGCCTCGGGTGACCTACTTGCCGCCGTCGAATTGCTTAACAACATGACTTGGGCTCGCAATTCACAGATGGTGTTATCTGGAGCCTCTAATTTGCGCTGCACTTCAGCCAGGCTTGTTTTTAGGGAGGTGATGTCCTTCAACAGCCTGGTGACGTCGACGTGGTCGAAAGTGACGGGGGGCAGCTTGTGCAGCTCCTTAGCCACGAAAGTCGGCACGACATATCCTGGAGACTCTTCGCACCTCCATCCCTTCGTCGAGATGGCGTCTCATCGGCTTTCCCGATGCTCCGAAAAAGCAGCGCCTTTCTACTGCAAATGTCATCTTCTTTGAAGTTCGACTTGCAGATCTGGACAATGCTGACCTCGTCCATTGTGTCGATGGCGTTCTGGATGAAAGCCAGGACTTCGTTCACTATAAGTTGCTGGGAACCCATCGTGATAACGCGCAGCGGCTAATGCCGCGCGAAACATGAATAAGAATTCGCACTAAGTGCAATGAGCGCGTCCGTTTCCGAGCGCGCCACGCACTGCACTGCACTTTTAAATGCGCCAACACTGTTTTGTGGTCAATTCCCAGTTCTTCGGCTACGTCGTAACTACTGACATGCCGATCTTGCTCCACTTTTTAAAAACGGCGTCCACTTTAGGCGACCAGAGCGACGTGCATCTTTGACATCAAAATTTTCGAATTGAAAACGCTTAAACCAAATTAGTGCTACTCTCACAGACACTGCACTACTTAGTCCTTTTTTGTAGTAAAATTTTAAAATATATCGAATTTCTTCATTAGATTCACTCATCTTGACAGTAAGAAAAACAAATGAAATTCACACATTTTCCTAATTTGAATTTTGAAATCGTCTTTATAACTTAAACTTATAATGATACCAAAACCAGCCAGATACAAATAGTTTAGCCAAAGAGATGTTATTACAAGTTCATACATACTATATGCGAAAAGACTTTTTCGCCAACCTAATATTAAAATTCAATGTCCTGACTGACTATTGACTATTAATCTACGCACAGCCCAATCCGTTGGGTCTCTCCTAATTTGACACATAGGCTTCTTATGAGGTGCAGGGGTGCACTAGAAAAGGATTTTTCGAAATTCAACCTCTAAACGGGTGAAATAGGGGATGAAAGTTTGTATGAAGGTCTGTTAGTTTTGAAGACAGGATATTCAAACTTTGTATTTAGGTTGTCGATTAAAAATTTACAATGATCATTCTCGACGTTTTTGAAAATTCTACCCCCAAAGGGATGAAACGGGGGATTAATTTGAGTAAAAAAAGTCCTTTATTTTCAAAGTAAAAGTCATTTAATTTTTATTAGATGTTGAATGCAAAATGTCATCGATTTTGAAATCCAATGCGGTGGACATGAATCAACTCATAATGGTTTAAGAAAAGGGTTCAAATTTTGTATAGAAAAGTAATGTAAAATAAACATAGTGACTTTGATCGCGATAGCTTTGGAGCATTTTCTACTACTTTTCCATTCACACTTATCCATGCGCTTATATTATAAATGCTAAAGAAAGACTGCACGTCTGTCTGGCTGTTCCTTTTCACGCGTAAACCGATGAATTGATTTTAGTGAAATTTTGTATGGACTTAACTTGAATCGAACCGTGGAGATGGACATAAAATACTTTTTAATCTGATAAATGGCACACCAACAACAACGTGGTGAAACATGAAACGTGGTCGCTAACTATGGGTTTGATAAAAAGGCCCAAGTCACCAGCGTGCTATGGAGACAGCTATGCTCGAAGAGGGCAATGAGGAGATCCGTAGGAGAACTAAAGTAACCGACATCGCATCAAGAATTGCTCAGTTGAAGTGGCAGTGGGCGGCAGACATAGCGAGAAGAATCGATGGCCGTTGGGGCGTTCTGGAATGGAGACCGCGCACCGGCCGACGCTTCGTGACTAGGTCCCCGACAAGGTGGACCGACGATCTGGATGCGGGCAGCGCAGGACCGATCGTCGTTGAGATCCTTGGGGAAGGCCTTTACCCAGCAATGGTAAAGGCCTCCCCCAGCATCCTAAACCCGCGCGATAACCTAATTCCTAGCGGACGATGTCGCGGGTCGCGGGCGGGAGGCTAGTACAACTTATAGAAGAATAATACGAATTATTGATTCGACGGCCTGAGAGACCAATGCACGGGTATAAGATGGTTAAATACGAATGCATTACTTTTTTGTCATTAAATTGGGTAGGTACATTAAGAATTATATTGTAGTTATAAACCTTAGGGTAAAAGCCGGATAGTTGCCTCAGTGGGATAGTTGCCCCGGTTCTAATAGTACACTATGTTAGGGACGTTGGCGGCGTCAGCGCTTTACTGTATTTGTAAGTGCCCCTCCCGCAGGCCTCAGTGCCATGTGAACCGTTGGTGTAGGCGTCGATATTATTTGATAGTCATTTCTATTGAATATTTTTATTAGTGATGGTGGTTTTAGTCAACTTTTTGTTTATTTGCGTGCATTAGAGTTTAAATTACACTGTTTATTAAGTTTTATTGTTGAATTGTTTTTATTTATTTTACAAATAAGAAGGGCAAGTAACCGTATCAAAAAGGAAAGTTGCCCTAGTTACATTCGCGGATAGTCGCCCCAAGGGCGACTTGGGGCGACTATCTGCAACTGTTGTTATGTTTATTAAAAATATGTTTATCAAAATGTGTATTATTTTATAATGTTGATTAGTACTTAATCAAAGATGATGGTAAATAATAAGGACTGATTACTTAAATTGATATACATTTCTTTTATTTAAAAAAATCAAAGTGAGGCACGTATTCCCCGAGGCATTTTTAACGTTAGGCTACTATCCGCTAGAGTAGGCATCTATCCCCTTTTTTAGGGGTCAAATAAAACAGGATTTAGTTAAAACCCTTATTAATTATGTTAACTAAAATAGGCTACTATGAAAGATCAAAGAGCTATGTTTTGATATACATGTTGCATTATTCTTCATAAGTACATTTTTTTTATAATAGAGCTTTTTTTTAAGTGGGGCAACTATCCGGCTTTTACCCTAATAGCAATGAACAAATACTAGAGCATGCAAAGCACAATTTATAAGCAACTTACGTTGGAATTGCGTCAATAATATCTTGGAGATACGGTAATTTCGATGTTTGTTTCTTAGTTAACCCCATTTGTGTCTCTAAAAACATTAAAAGCGAATAAAAATGCTTGAAATAATTAAATTCGATTATTCATCTTCAAAAATTAAAATAAAAGGTTGGAAAAAATTGCTTAATCCAAACCAGCACTGAGTTGATTAATCTTTTAAGCACCGAAAAGTACTTGATCTACTGGAAGCCTTTCCAGTAACTTTATAAATTATTGATTGATACGAGCCAGCGCTGGTTTGAGTAGCCACTGCAAATTTTGATCAAGCTGCAAATGATGATAATACGTTACAGTTTTTAAATTCGACCAAATAGGAAACATAGTGTCAGTTTTTTCCCCGAGTCAAATTTTTCATAACTCATTACAAATTCAAAAGACGCTGCTGCTTGCCGTCAGTGTAGTCGAAGAGTGCTAACTATAGTAATAGTTAGTATTCTTTGCTATTACTAACGTATGCAGTGCTCATTTGGGCTCATATTCACCAACTGATTATCCGGCCGAATAACGCTAAATGTCATTTAAATTGCATTGCATTTCGTCTTAAATTTGCAGTTTAAAGGGACAGAACGGTGATTTCAACAACGATTATCTAATCAAGAGTTGATAAGCTCGTCTCTTAGTCGTCTCTTTTGGCACCCAGTAGATGCAAAGGGGTAATAATTGTTATCAAGCCGACACTGGATGATTTGATGACAATATGTACCTACATGGAAAATCAGATGTTAGAATGTATTCGTCTTCACGGCACACGGAGTAGCTGGCTTCATCACATTCTTGTGTATGTGTATGTATTCTACTTAGTCGGTATAGGCCTCCCGAATTATTCATCAACTTGCGAGTGTAAAACCCGCGAGCGCGCGCGAGTTATCAGTTTCCGATTTTTATATTTTTTTGTTTATCACTAACATACCTAGATGATATGATGAGATGACCGATACATGTATATGTAGAAAGTTTGAAGTGTAAAAAAATAAACTATATGTAGGTACTCACGGCACACTGAGTAGCTGGTAGTTTTGACGATGTTCTTGTATATGTTAAACTGTTTGTCAGAAGGCATTTTCCGTAGCTCCTCCATCAGAAGATCTACCTCCTTGTTGAAGATCGGGCCGTATGATTCTATGGCACGTTTTCCGTAGTTAGGGCTTGCAAGTTTACGATGTCTTCTCCAGGTTGGACCTAATATTGTACAATAACTTTTGTACATTAACTTCAATTCAATATTATAATATTTAAATCAGATGGTCATTTATGTTATGAGGTAAACAGTATTTTTACATGAAACTTTTTAATCAAAAATAATATCGCACCTGAGCCAGATAAGATCCCTTCACCTAGAAATTCTCTCATATACTTATATGCCGGCCCCTTGAAGCTTAGTTTAGAGCTTGTGAGAAGAATCTGAAAAATTCAAATAAGTAAGTAGGTAGATAATAAAAAAAAATGCATAGAAATAAGGTAAAGAGAACGAAGAAATTCCATTTATTTCTGTTTGCGTTTAATTTGGTAGATTTTTAAATAACTTTAAATGGTTATATTCTTGTCATCAGCCATTTGTAATGTCCCAACTGCTGGGGCACTGGCCTTTCTTATGGATGGATAAGGAGAATGACCCATGATCCACCACGCGGGCCCAATGCTGGGATTTAACGACTGCAAATTAATGCAACCGGGACCAACGGACCACCAAGTTGCTTATCCTTAACAATCGCAGGCCGTAAGCGCGAAACACTGCGCCACGGGCTTCTCCTGCTGAATGGATCTCTTTACTTAATTTTTTTAGGTTCCGTAGCGTAATGCCAAAAAACGGAACCCTTATAAATTCGTCATGTCTGTCTGTCCGATGTATGTCACAGCCTTTATTCCATAACTATGAGGATTACACAGTTAAAACTTGGTCCATAAATTACGTGAGGTCTTCCCCCCCTGGTGAGATGTCGTGAGATTTTATTCAACCCCCTCCCATATCCCCCAATCTCACGTGAGATTTTTCAAAATGTGGGTTTCTTAAGTAAACGCGTTGGATTGTTATTGTAAAAAAAAAAGAAAAAAATTACTTCATGCTTTTATTTACGACTAGTTAAGACTAGTAATCATTATGGAACTAAAAAAAACAAATTGGTGTGCGATATTTTCAAAACTTAATGATGTTGAGGAAACGGTGGATACGTTTTACAAGATTTTACACAAAGTTATTGCAGCACACGTTCCTAAGTGCACGCGCGGTACTCGCAAGTATCCTGTATGGTTTAATCGTAATCTAAAGCACCTTTTAAAAGAAAAAAATAAATACAGGGTTTTATATCTTAAATACAAAAATCCATTAGACAAAATTTCGTTTCAAGTTCTTAAACAGAGGTCTATTAAACTGGCCAAATCATGTTATCAGTCATATATTTCACTTATTGAAAGTGCAATAAAATCAAATCCCAAAACTTTCTGGTCTTTTATTAAACAAAAAAGAAAATACAAAAGTACATATCCATCTACGATGTGTTTTAATAACCAAACCGGATCTTGCAGTGCCGATACGTGTAAACTATTTGCCGATTACTTTTCCTCTGCGTTTGACAACGGTCAAATCGCTCAATCTATGGTATACGATATTAATCACGAGCCAAATGTTACGTCCAACTTAAGCATCATACTTTTTCAGTGAATGAAGTCAAAAGTGCTTTAAAAAAACTAAATTGGAGAAAGGGTGCGGGTTCAGATGGGATTCCAGCTCTTTTTGTGTTAAAATGTGCTGACGTACTGGCCTCACCTCTTTCCATGATATACAACTTGTGTCTTTTAACGGGTCAATTTCCATCAATATGGAAGGAGGCTTTGGTTGTGCCTTTATTTAAAGATGGATCAAGGTCAGACGTAAGCAATTACAGACCGATCTCAATCCTACCTACATTTGGAAAGGTTCTGGAGTCTCTTCTGTATCCGATTATCTACTGGCATGTGAAGCAATGTCTCATTCCACAGCAGCATGGTTTTGTCAGCTCTCGATCCACAAACACTAACCTAGCCTGTTACGTTACTGATTTGGTGACTGCTGTAGACTCCCAAGCTTCTGCTGACGTCATCTATACTGACTTCAGCAAGGCCTTCGACAGGGTTGACCACCGAACCCTTGTCGCGAAGCTCTCATCTCAGTTTGGCATACACGGGAGCTTTCTTAAGTGGTGCATTTCTTATCTAACCAATAGAAAGTTTAGAGTTGTGATAAATGGTCAATCCTCTGGTTCATTCGATGTATCCTCCGGTGTTCCCCAAGGATCCCATTTGGGACCCTTATTTTTTAACCTATTTATTAATGACGTGGCGCAATGTTTCAGACATAGTACATTTTACTTATATGCTGATGATTTGAAAATTGTCAAACAGATAAGAGAGCAATCCGATAGCTTGCTTCTACAGGAAGTCATTAATAGATTTGTTGTCTGGTGTAATGCCAATAGAATGTATTTAAATATAAAAAAAGCAACTTCATTAGATTCACTAAAAAAAAAATCTCAGTTCCTCATAAATACAAAACAGAACAACACGATGTGCAAGAAGTTACTGAGATTCGCGATTTGGGCGTTCACTTCGATAAAAAATTAAATTTCAACATTTACTTAGATAAAATGATCAGTAAATGCTTTAAGATTCTTGGCTTCGTTATGAGAAACATAAAACATTTTAAGCTTTCACATTCAAAAATTCTTGTCTTTAACTCATTGATACGATCTTCTCTAGAATATTGCAGTATAGTATGGTCTCCTCGTTATAATGTACATATCAAACGCATAGAATCTATCCAAAAACGCTTCTTGTGGCATTTGGCCTTCCAGCACAATTTGGTTAAACAACTGCCCTCCTATAATGAACGTTTATGTCACTTCAATATCCTTAGCTTACAAAAAAGAAGGCAGTTGTTAGATCAATTATTTTTACATAAAGTCATCAGTGGCACGTTAGACTGTAATTATCTTTTACATAAAATAAGATTTTCTGTACCCCGTAAACTTGTCAGATTATCACGTTTTAAATTACTTTCACCAAAGTCATTTAAGACTAATTTGGGTCATTTTTCTCCTATAGACAGAATGCAAAGTCAGTTCGGAACACTTTTTAAAAACTCTGATTTAGATATCAACTCCAGATTTTCCGAGTTCAAGAGAATGTTATTGGAAATTCTGTCCACTAAGTAACTTACACATATAATAAGTGTTTTTTTTTTGTTTATATAACTTTTTTTTTGTTTGTATAACTTGTTTATATAACTTTTTTTTTGTTTATATAACTTGTTTAAATTACTTTTTTTTTTGTTTGTATAACTTGTTTATATAACTTTTTGGTTTTCATGAACTGTTTCATATACTGCTTTTTGTGAACCTAACATGCCGTGGCAGTTTGTAACTAAGGCCACACTACGTGTCTTGTACCCGATCATGTTTTTCACTTATGTATAAGTGTGAGTCTTGTAAACTGTCCTTTTCTTAAAAAATAAAAAAATTAAAATAAAAAACTGTTTTAGGAACCTAAATGTAATTTTTAAAGACCTATCTATAGATACCACACACGTATAGATTTGATAAAAAAAAGTTTTGTTTCAGTTCCCTTTGGGAAATGTGCTATATTTCTAAAACTGCCAACTATATTTCGTTCAAACCAATTTTCGTTGAAAGTTTTAATAAAGATCTACAGCATACTTATGGTAAATTTTAAATAGAAAAATATTGGAAAAAATTAACTAGGCCACAAGCGCTCGATTCGATTCCCGTCTGAGAATTCACTTGTGCAAAAATGCGAATTCAAAAATGCAAAAATTACAAAATCATAAATTAATGGCAGTTGCATCTTAATCGATCGTTAAACACCTGAAAAGATGTTTCTTTCGAATGCAAGGATATTCCTAGCATTGATGTAACAACGCTGGCCTACAGCGTATTAATAAATATAAAATTATTTGAGAATTTCGACGGTGGCTCGCAAGTCTCGGTAGCTCAGCGATTAGAGCGTTGGACCGGATTTCCAAAGGTCGCGGGTTCGATTCTCGTCTGAGAATTCACTTGTGGCCGAGTTAATTTTTTCCAATATTTTTCTATTTAAAATTTACCATAAGTATAAAAATAGCATTGAAAAATGCAAACATTACAAAATCATAAAAAATCTACAGCATATTATTTATTTTGATTTTTTAACTTCTTATTTTAAAAGTTAGAGGGGGGGATTTTACCACTTTGTAAGTGTATATCATTCTGTATATCAAAAACTGTTTTAGAAACGTCAATTTAATTTTTAAAGACCTATCTATAGATACCTATACGTGAGGGTACGTATAGGTTTGATGAAAAACAAATTTTCAGTTTCAGTTCCATGTATGGGGAGCCCCCTTAATATATATATATATGTCGGAGTGCCGGGGCTCTCGGACGTCATCAGGATGGGTTACCATTATTTAATACGAGCTAAATACTGTGGGCCAAGGGAAACGCTAGCGAGTGCTTATTATCAATATTGGAAATTAATCTATCTGATATTAACTCTGACTTAAACTGTCGAAGCAGATACGACGAGCTTACAAGGCTTATACGACATTGTACCGAAGACGCGTGCAGCAACTTTAACGCTTTATAATGAGTTCAAATACACAAAATTAAATAAAACAATTAAACAAGTCCAAATACATTCACTAACACTGATTTAAGAATCTAATATTATAACCGCGAATTTAAAGAGAAAAGGGAACGAATAACGAATCCGTGGGTCGCGCTCCGTCACCGGTCACTGCTCAAGTCAGAATCTTTCTCCCGAATCACATTCGTTCGCCCAACTTCCAGAGTCTGTTATTGTTAACACCATTAAGATAAGCTTAGAACCGACCCACGGCTACGTTCAGCGACATACCTACTCATGATGTCACCTACGTTCCCATGGTGCGCATTTGAAACTAAACAATTAAAGCTTTGTCGCTGCGCCGCCTTAAGTAATTCCTCAGCGATAAGCTCGCTAACATAAACAAGGTATTGTAAGAACTATAACATTAAATTAACTTGGCTTCTCAAATATGTGACGCCTGTATTCTGGTAATTTCTCTAATTTCCTGACACGGCCATCTCTGACAATACACCCGACCTCGGGTGCATCGTCTGAAACAAAGACACTGCACCAGAACATACTGGGACAACTTACTCCAAAAACCTTCTAAGTATCTAATTCTATTTTGCCAAACCATCAGCAACTTCTAATTCAATAATATCGAATTGCAAATAACTGCTACAAAATCATGATCATGAGCATTAGACTGAATATCGATCAACCCTAAAACCGCACCAACGGTATTGCTTTGCCGCACCAACGGCCTTCACAACTACACCGCACCAACGGTGTTTAATGCCGCACCAACGGTCTTCACAACTACACCGCACCAACGGTGTTTCATGCCGCACCAACGGTCTTTACAATTATACCGCACCAACGGTATCTCTATGCCGCACCAACGGCATTCAATACTACACCTCACCCACGGTGTTTTTTTTTTGAGCGAACCAGTATGTTCATATCATAACAAGTAACTTTGTCTCAATTAATAATTAATTAATTCTTTCTCTAATTCTGAGTCAACACAGAGCTATAATAACGCTTGATGGTCAGGCATCTTTCTAGTTCGATCATAGGGATATTTATAAGTGCGCTTAAAATTGAGTGATTTTAACAAGTAACGAGCACCATCCAGAACCTCAATGACTTTAAATGGACCTTTAAATTTTGAATCGAATTTAGTCTGATTATTCTTTCATGATTTCTCTTAAAACAAAAGTTTTTTTTATGAAATGCTTTATACTTGCATAATCTGGAATTGCATTTTCACACATATGTTGCTGCACGTTCTCTGATACCGTTAAGTTTTGCTACAGTTTTATATCGGTCACATAAGACCAACAAAGTAAGCTGCTGAATTAAAAAGCAGTTAGAATATTTTCTAGCATGTCCATGACTCGTTCTATTTGTCCATAAACTGCAAATATCCCGGTAGCGATTAAAAAATAGTCACAGAAGTCTATATTCGCAAAACATACACTTCCATCAGTGGTCTGCAATTATTCTTATTGTATTTCCAAATGGCCTTAATCCAAATGATAATGATGAACTTTAAAATTTATTTATTCCATTGGTCTGTATCAAAAACTGAATTAGATCATATCACACATAATTCCCCCATCAAAAGTAATGATTACGGTCAATGGCAGGTCAGGCCTACAAGACTGTCAATCCCTCCAACCAACTTCGAACTTTCGGACGTTAACCGTTCAGTTCGGAGTTGTCTAAAGAAACCCGACACCGCATAAGCCTTAGTTGCCGTTGATTTGATTGAACATATTTTCGGATAAAAACAATTAATATATGTAGTCCTTTTGTTGAAAACAGCCCTATAACCCCAAGCGGACACCGGGGTCCTCTCCAAACCTCGGCCGAAAACCTTTACTTTCTAGTAGTTAGAGTCTATTCTTGTATGAACAACTTAATTTCAAAACGAAGCCTAATAAATTTAATCCAATCTGTGATAAAAAAATAATTTACTCTTTGGTTTGAAGTGATTTTTGACACTTTCGAAAATCGGTAAACTGGTGTTAAGTCATTAAGATGAAATGCCTAACTTCTTTTTTTTTATATTGAGCGATACTCTTATTACTTATTGCAAGATCTTATTTTTCAAAATGGGGAAACGTCAAGGCCCCCATAACACCCGACACAAAATCGTGCCCTTGGTGGTCACCTCCAAACAATTAGGCAATTAAAGTTCACCTAAAACTTTTGCCATCTGTTTTATGTTTAGATGATCATCTCATCACCACAAATAAATTCTTGATTCTTGATTCACATCATAAGTACTTAGACAACGGCAGCAGCACCTGACAAGATCAGTTTTGAACAAGCATAGTTTACACTGACACAACTTAAAATAATGTCTTCATCTGCAATTCACTAATTGATAAACATCGACTTCCTCAGTAATAAACATGTACTAGACAATCAATGAACTGAAGGAATTCATTTTTATAAAGTTTTATTTTCAATAAAACTTTTTCTATTTTTTTTATTAGCAAATTTCGTAAACGATTTTTGAATGAATATTTTGTATTTTTTTTTTTAAGTTTTCTTTTCAATAAAACTTCAAATTTTTTTATTTGGCAATCTTCGCAAAAGAAACATAATTTTTTTAAAGATTGCATAGTTAAATCAAAAGAGAAAAAAAAGATAAAATAAATCACAAACTATATTCAAATTACAGCCACTTGGATATTTTAAAAACTGTTACCATTTTTTTTTTAATTCCAAACTTCACTTATTATCGTGAAGGGCGAGGCGTGCACTCATAATTTTTTGAAAGTTTCAAGTGGGCACGAGGACACCACTTAAAATAACTAACACATTTCTCACACTTGCTGGCAATCTTATTTTGTAAAAACTATAACGATTGTGTATTCAACAAAAAAGAATATCATTACGTTGTTAACTATGCTAATAATTGCATGACAACATGTCTACGGCGGAAAACTATTGAATCCAATCAATATTGCAGACTATCGCATTGTATCTACATGGATGATTTTCAGCAAATAAACTGTTGCATTTCATTACTTTCTATAAATTATTTTCGTAACTTCAAAAGAAAATTCTATAACTACTTTTGTTCAGTGACCTTTAGCGAAAGTTCCGTAGAATACCATTGAGTACTGTAGTACCCACCTGCGCGTACGCACGCAATACACAATAAAAATTAAATAAAAATCAATAAAACATTATTTTGCGAAATCATTTTTGCGTTTCTTTTTATAAAAGCTTAAATTTCCAATCTCTCAAAACACCTTATCACAATATTTTGAAGAGGAATCGCAACATAAAACGGATCTCACTCCTGCAATCAAATAAAAATGGAACGACTCACCTGACTTGGTGAAAACAAACCAAGCTAAGACCGACTGCCATATTCGCTCGTGGAGTAATTTTCACAAAACTTATCGGAAAACACACACACACACACACCGCTCAATTATTGTCACATAACACATTTACTAAATATCAAATAAATCAGACTTATGAGCGGTTCAAACTGTATTGCCAATGCAGATCATTTTCTATTGTCCATTGTCTAATGACCTGCAACAATTAGCAATCGCGGCGCGAATCCCACTTCTGATGTCGGAGCGCCGGGGCTCTCGGACGTCATCAGGATGGGTTACCATTATTTAATACGAGCTAAATACTGTGGGCCAAGGGAAACGCTAGCGAGTGCTTATTATCAATATTGGAAATTAATCTATCTGATATTAACTCTGACTTAAACTGTCGAAGCAGATACGACGAGCTTACAAGGCTTATACGACATTGTACCGAAGACGCGTGCAGCAACTTTAACGCTTTATAATGAGTTCAAATACACAAAATTAAATAAAACAATTAAACAAGTCCAAATACATTCACTAACACTGATTTAAGAATCTAATATTATAACCGCGAATTTAAAGAGAAAAGGGAACGAATAACGAATCCGTGGGTCGCGCTCCGTCACCGGTCACTGCTCAAGTCAGAATCTTTCTCCCGAATCACATTCGTTCGCCCAACTTCCAGAGTCTGTTATTGTTAACACCATTAAGATAAGCTTAGAACCGACCCACGGCTACGTTCAGCGACATACCTACTCATGATGTCACCTACGTTCCCATGGTGCGCATTTGAAACTAAACAATTAAAGCTTTGTCGCTGCGCCGCCTTAAATAATTCCTCAGCGATAAGCTCGCTAACATAAACAAGGTATTGTAAGAACTATAACATTAAATTAACTTGGCTTCTCAAATATGTGACGCCTGTATTCTGGTAATTTCTCTAATTTCCCGACATATATATATATATATTTGTGTAAAAACCGTAAAGCGGTTTACAGAATACATCTACCTACCAAGTTGTAACTGTGTAATCCTCATAGTTTTGGAATAATGTGGCTATGACATACATCGGACAGAGACATGACGAATCTATAAGAGTTCCGTTTTTGCCATAGGCTACGGAACCCTAAAAATCTACCGAGACTTATCATTAGACTTATATCAGTGGTTAGAGCATTGGAACGTAGTTCTAAAGGTCGTGGGTTCGAGTCACATCTGAGAATTCATTTGTGGCCGAGTTGATTATTTCCAATAT
This sequence comes from Chrysoteuchia culmella, assembly GCA_910589605.1. Classification (NCBI taxonomy): domain Eukaryota; kingdom Metazoa; phylum Arthropoda; class Insecta; order Lepidoptera; family Crambidae; genus Chrysoteuchia; species Chrysoteuchia culmella. The sequence goes on from OU342659.1 coordinate 14,586,765, forward strand.
TTTTTTATTTAAAATTTATCATAAGTATAAACATAGCATTGAAAAATGCAAAATTAAAAAAATCATAAAAAACACAATAGAGTAAAATATAATAAAAAAAGAACTGAAACAGTGCAGAATCTTGTCAACGCAACAATACAGGGATATTTAGATTAAATTGAGAGCTATTATAGGTATTTGTGTATTTTTTAAAATATAAATAAAGTGGTTTGAGGCTGCAGATAATGTTATTAAGTAGTGTGTTAATATTATTGAATATAAAATCATGTGATGTCAAACGATTTCTTGGAATTAGAAAGAGAAGCAATTGAGCCTAAAAGTTCGAGCAGCCTGACTGATTTGATGTCGTATTTAGGCCATGCAAAACCAAGTTCCGACTATTGTATTGATTTACTTTCATCTCAATCGTGCTCCTAATTTTGAAACATCATGAATTTTATTGTACTTGACTTATTTTTAAGTCAAAAAATCTAATCAGACAGAGGCCGAAAACCTTCATCAGTAAGAGTTACGTTTTACCTGTTTAGACTAGAGTTATTTTACATTAATATACCTTTGCTTCATCAGGCTTCGAGAGGAAAATGTTGAGATCAGGACCCAACCAAAATTTTACGATGTCTCCATATTCAGTATGTAGGTTTTTTACGACAACTGCCATTTCTGTAAAAATATGCCATTGTTTATTAATTGCCAAGTAACTACTTATATACGTATATATAAATTAGTAGTTTTCTTTAATTAACAATAAGTAACACTTTTTTGTGTAGGTATATAAGTTTTAACAAGATTCCAAATCAATGTAAGTTATTAAAAATAAATTGATTAGTATTTTCTTTTTATTTTAACGTTAATAAGTGCCAGTGCTCTTTATAATGTTTCGCTAAAAATCAAAAACTATTTAAAATAATATCTAACCACCTTAAGCGGCCTGTAACAACACCCCGTGCCAAAGGCGCCCTAGGGCGATCGGGTCGCCAAACCTACCTATAGGAAAAGATTCTTTGAAATCCTTTTCCTTAATGATATCCCGATTATTTCCGAGTCAGGACTCTGACACAACACAACACCACGCGAGACGCCGCCCGCGCGCTGTTCGGCGAAGCGATCGCCCTAGTACTTATAAACAAAACAGTGATGATCCCGAGATTTATGAGTTATACAGTGTAACATGGAAACTCGACCTATTCCTGGAAAAGCAACGAATTAAGTCCAGTAAACCAGGAGTCAACTCTGAATCGTTAGCGAAACGTGACGGTTATTCCATTTTTTTGAAATTTTCTGAATTGTTACCAAAAATTATTAATTGTAAAGAAACCACTCCATTCTAAACATTGAATTGATATTTTTCTGAAAGCTGTAAAGTTAGTAATCATTTTAAAAAAAAGCGCTTGCTTAAAATTTGCGTAATTTCTGAAATTATTGGGAAAAAATCTGTATGGAAGTTGGCGTACAAATTAGTAAAATAACTAGCTAGTTTCATAAGCTTTCCAAAAAGGTACAATAAATATTAACTTTCCTAGTTTTTTTTTAACAAACAGAAAAAAGGTGTAGGCTCTTTAATTTTTTTCATACAAATAAGAAATAAAATATAGGTAACGATCATGAAAGGCGGGCGCGCAAAGCTGAGCGGGGCGGTGCGCCGCCCCTAGCATCCTGCCGCCCTGGGCCATGCCCTTGGCCCTTAGGTAAATACGCCACTGCTTGAGAGGACTTTCGAAGAAAGAGCTGGCAAGAAAACTCCGAAAGCGGGCCGACCTCTGTCTTTTAGTTTGATATTTATATAAGGTGTTAATTTATCAAGTGCCGATCGAGCAGGGGCTGCTCAGGTCAACGATATAGAACACAATTATGTAAAAAAAAATATTTGAACCTTTTTACAAAATTTTCAGAATCCCACCGCCGACTCAAATCACCCATGACCTTGGTTACTTACTTAAAACAAATTTTGTTTTACGTTTGGTTTTGCTTATGCTGAGTATTCAATAGGTAGCTAATGCTTAAAATATGAAAGTTATAATAAATTCTAAAATTAAATTTAAAAAAATATTTTTTGTGTCAATTGTGTTTTGTACCGCTGACCTGATCAGCCCCTGCTCGATCGGCACTTTTAAAATAAGCATCTTATATAAAAAAAGAGCTATAGTCTGTGCCAGATAAGTGTGCAAAGAAGGTTATTGCCCTCTTGTACCAATGTAACCTATTTACTAAAAAACGAGCGAAAGAAATCTATGAAGCGTATCGCTAAACACAGGTAAACAAAAGAACCGTGGTACAAGTTGGCGTTGAAACAAACGAAAAACAAAAACAAACTTTTCACGAATTATAAAAATAGCTGACCACTGAGAGCTGAATGACCTTCTTTGCACACTTATCTGGCACGGACTATAACCTTGTCTGAATTATTTAAAAAATCATTAAATGCGAGGTTGTCGGTGTTTTACAAATAACCCTGTAGGTATATAAAAAATAATAAGATTTATTTATTTATCTCCGACAATCCTACAGTTAAAGTTTAGATCTAAAACACATTCATCAAACCCGAACCGGACACCTGTGTCCAAAGAACAATGGAAAATCTATTGTGTCTCAAAATCCGGGGTCTGAAAAGTTAAGGGTAAGATAGTAAACAAAGATTGAGGGAGACTGGCGCCTGAACTAAGCCGGAGCCTGTATCTCAATACACCAGTACTCTCCTCCTCGTATGCTGACTAACAATATCTAATTAATGAACAATGGTTTAAGATAACCGATATGTAGGAAAAATTCCAGAGAAATACAACATCGCATTTAAAATAATATCTTAATAAAAAACTTTTTATAAAAAAATTAAAACCGACTTTTTAGTTTTTTGAAGTCTGTTTTATTTTTTTTATAAAAAGTTTTTTATTTCACAATTTTTAAATGTAGAACAGGTCCTGTACCTACGCTAATAACCTTATGTCAACTCCTCATTACCTTTTACAAAGCTGCATTTCCCGGTGCAGGGACGTTACTTATTGAGGGTTTATAGCCTATAGGTATGTTGGCGAGGACCAATAGCTATTTAACAAAAAAGTTTTATCAAAATCCGCTCAGTAGTTATTGCGTGAAACTTCAGCTCGAACAAGAATCTAACAATTACCTGGATGATATAATTGTTTCATGACTTCCATGACATTAGGCCCCATATCTCCGAAGATTATCATCGGATCTCAATGAGACTTATATGGGACCAAATTGACAGTGTACCCGATCGAACAAAAATACAACTATTAAAATCGGATCACCAACACCGAAGTAATCGGTATACATACATCGGACAAAAAAAAATACGGGTTGAATTGAGTACCTCCCTCCTTTTTTGTTGAAGTCGGTAAAAACTGGGGGGTTGAACAGTTACACAATAAGGAGGCCCAAAGTTTACACCAACATCAAAACTGCCGACAGTTTGTAAATTATTCTAATATGAAAGTAAAATGTATAAGAAGCTGACATACCTTCTAGCGAACAAAAGAACATCATGGCATTTCCAAGGAAAGGCAAAGCCTTAGGTCCGGGGAACTGCTCTGCTGCCTTCAGCAGCTCCCTGTGCTGGTGCCTCCAGAACAGCCACATCGAGGCGGCCACGCCAGCCACCAGCAGGACGGTCACCAACATTTTCTAAGGTTGTTGTTTATCTAGACGTCGCAGGAAAATGAGGATACCAGGAATTTCGCGAAAACCCTACGGGATAATTTTATATGGAAGGTGGCGTTTTGTTTCGCGCAGCCATCAACCAAGCCGTTTGTTATTTCAGTTCAGAATAATGTACCTAATATGAAAATCTTATTACAATACGATAGGGTCTTAAATCAATCTGGACCGAGCTAATAAGGTTAGAAGTTCAAAAAGTTTTGTTTTTTTTGGCATTTACCGTAAAGCCAAAACTGACAAACTAGATAGAAAATACAATCGTTACTGGATTCATTCCTTTAGTTCTCTGTGTTCTGTACGTTCCTACGGAATTTGCGGGTAAGCGGTAGGTAAGGAATTTATTTTCTTGATGATAGTACAGACAATTAAGCGATTTAGCTTATGGCTATAGTATTCAATTTGTTTTTGCTATTTGGTTTACCAAATAATAGTACATGTGTCGAGGTTTGGCCACAAAAAAAAACTTAAAATAAGAGTATTTTTTTTCTTTATCGATTTTAGGGAGTTTTGTAAATAAGAGTAATTTATTTTTTCAATTTTAACCTTAATAGCTCGGTCCCATTGATATATCCAAATATTTATCTAATATATAAAATTCTCGTGTCACAGTTTTCGTTCCCATACTCCTCCGAAACGGCTTGCCCGATTCTCATGAAATTTTGTGAGCGTATTGAGTAGGTCTGAGAATCGGCTACTATCTATTTTTTATCCCGAAATTCCACGGGAGCGAAGCCCCGGGGCACAGCTAGTATAAAATATAATAATAACATTATTCTGATCTGAAAAAAGATGGTTTGTTTGACGGCCGCTCGAAAAAAAAACGGCGCTTATTAACCTTGACAGGGTGCCCCTTATTACGCCCAACATTAATTGTAATAATTGACATAAAATAATAGAACAATTGTAGAAGCGAAAGATATTTTCACATCCTAATTATCTTCTCAAAGCGTACGTAATGTCTAAAACTAAAACGACCTAAATTGAAAGCTAAAATCAAAATTTATAATGGTTTAAATGGCTACAGTAGGTCAATAAATGTTGGAAGTATATTGTCCAAGCCGTAATATTATAATAATTTTACTTGTGAAATTATAATATCACGGTATATTGTCAATCGGCACAAGGAAGATAAAAGCAAGTTTGCCTTATTCCTGTAGGTCACGTGATAGGTTAGATTTTTATTTTCAGATAACTGATTTCTTGTGATTGTGAGCAATGTCGATTTTCTCTAGATTTTTTTAATTAAAATCCTACTATTCCTGCTATGCTATCCTTCCTGCTATAAAACATCCAAGTTTTGATGGATGTTTACTCTTTCACACAAAAACTACTGAATCGATTTGCATGAAATTTGGCACACAGATAGAAAATAGCCAGGACATAGGTTACGTTTTATCCTAATATTCCCACGGGAACGGCCGCTAGTTTATCATACAAGATAGCATTGAAAATGCAAACTTGAAAAATCATAAACAGAAGAACTTGTTATTAATTTGCCTTATATATTTTTACCGTTAATACTTATGCAACGTTATGCTAATAACATTTATACCATGTCATTGTTATGACAATTTACGTTATGCGTATTAACATTATGCGTATTCAGTTATGCGAAATAATGTTAAGCAAATTTTAATTAGGAGTATTATGTTATGCGAAATTATATAGACCCACCTTTACACGATAGGTACACTTATCACTCGCTAGGACTAGGAGTTTTTCAGAGAACCTTTGGAAAATTTACCATAAGTATAAAAATAGCATTGAAAAATGCATAAATTACAAAATCATAAATTATTGGCAGTGTTGCATCTTAATCGATCGTTAAACACCTAAAAAGATGTTTCTTTCGAATGCAAGGATATTCCTAGCATTGATGTAACAACGCTGGCCTACAGCGTATTAAAAATATAAAAGTATTGGAGAATTTCGACGGTGGTTCGCAAGTCTCGGTAGCTCAGCGGTTAGAGCATTGGACCGGATTTCCAAAGGTTCGAAGGGTTCGATTCCCGTCTGAGAATTCACTGGTGGCCGAGTTAATTTTTTTCCAATATTTTTCTATTTAAAATTTACCATAAGTAAGCTTTTAATGCCCGGAGAGAGCTAATGTTGTATGGAACTTCCCTTCGGTAATTATGATAACATTTAAATTTGGAACGCCAAAGTGTCAACAAAAACTTCTATCAAACATAGTTTCGAAAAACATAAACAAGGCTGTTCAAGGCATAACTTCCTGGTCCAAGGTGTTTTTAACTATAAAATTGACACTTCAAAGAGACTTTACTCCTACGAAAAATATAAACATGGCTGTATGTATCGCAGTCCTTACCACCAAGAAATCATTTGAAATTGGAATCATGTGATATTGTGCACTCATTCATATATAATGTAATAGCTATCTCTTTCATTTCCACGCTTTTTCGTGTCTTTTGTCTTACTTATCAGTAAAACATGGCAAATCATCAAATTGTGAATGTGTGTTATCTTGAACCTTGGTCACAGATATACCTAATGAAAATTGTCTTAGCATTGCCTACGGAACTAAATATATAAAGAAAAATCGGTGATTCGATTTTTACGCGAATTGTCAAATTGTTGTCATTTAATAGTTTTTATTATTTATTATATATTTTTTATTTATCGTGACAGTAGGCACAGTAGGTGTATAAAGTAGAGTATGCTCCTCGATGATAAAAGTGTCTTAGCCTTGGGCAGACTTGAATCCATCGCTTCATTCGGGAGTCTTACCATAATTTCCTCCCATCGCTCAGGAATTAACTAACTACAGAATCCATTTCGCTCAGGATTCAATATGCTGCCCGTGACATAAGACACTGCTTTATCCCCTTAGTGCATAATCGACTATGAAATAAAGCAATATTTACTTATTAAATTGCGGGCAATAAAAAAGAATCATAAAATAACACACAACATTTATGTTAATAAATAGTGGTTCTATTTTAATGCAGTACGCGCGAATGTTAAGTATTTTGTTAGTATGGATTTACGTTTTTTTTGCATTCCGGGTGTTTCAGGCATTTTTCTTAAAAATGCATGAATGTGCGTCATTTTAACCATAGATGTAGAACAAAATTTATATATATTGTTAGTAAAATACTAATCTTTAAAAAAATTACACATGATGACGATCAATTATTAAATAAGTTTAAAAATTGTTCTTTGTCGCGCAAAACTTACCTTATTTAAAAAAAATGTCAGTTATTTTCACTTTTCGATAGACTTAAATCTTAGTTCAGAGTTTCCTACCTGCTTTCACTTTTAATATCTTAATAAAGACTAAAGATGTATTTTACAGCCAAAACTTATTTTCTAATCTAGTAATTTTACAGAGCCACATATCACCTCTGAATGCGTTGCGATATTCGGAAAAACTGACTACGAATTTGCACTGATGTCTCATTTATTTATGTGCATAACCTGTATTTGAGACACAAAAAAATAACGTTACCCCTTATCGTTCATGCAGAATCGTTCATGAAATCGTACATAAAAAAACAAACAACTCCGCCACAAGTAAATTCTCAGGTAGCACTCTCACTTGTGGCCGAGTTGTTTTTTTCCAATATTTTTCTATTTAAAACTTTTCCTAAGTATAAAAATCGCATTGAAAAATGCAAAAACTCAAAAATCATAAATTGTTATTATTTTTTCTTCTTATAAAAAAATCTAGTCTGTTTTTTATGTAATTATAATATTTAACCGAATTCCAAAAAGGAGGAGGTCAATTCGGTTGGTATATTTTTTTTCTTTTTTTTGTGTACCTATGTACACCGATTACGCCGAGATTTCTGAACCGATTCACGTGATTTTTTTGATTCCGTTCGATGCGGAATAGTTGCCATTTGGTCTCATAAAAATTTGATTCAGTTTTGTCCAGTAGTTTTTATGTTATGAGCATTTATAAGCATTACTATTATGTTTCATATTTGTTAACTTGGACGATGTCATCACAACCGAGTTTTGCACGATACTTTTGTACCTACATGTAACCTAATCGAAACTAGAAAAAACCTTTAGCCGTAGCTGTAGTTTACCAAACAACCTATTAAAGTAAAAAGCATAAAATAAGCCTTAATTTTCAAAAACTAAAAAAGAAAAAAATAAGCCTTAGGCCTTAGGGTCCTATTCTTTTATTTATGTTGCCTTGGCTGGCACCGACTCCAAAATTAAGGCATATTTTTTGCTTATTAGTTTTGAAGTCGGGTTTTTTAACGCAGTTTTTTATTTATGTTGTAAATAAATACATGTAAGCTTTATTATATTTCATCGGTGGATGTGGCTTCAGACAAGTAATTTGCTATAAACAGTAGAATAATATAGATTTTTTTTATAAAGCCTTGACACTCTTAGAATAATTTCTAAGCTAACAACCCTTTCAATCAAGTCAACTTTCAAACAAACAAAAAACTAAATCAAAATCGGTTAATCCTTTTGGTCCGGGGGGTGTATATGGCTAGCACGGAATAGCACCTCGTCCCCACGAAGTGCGACGACATCGATACGCCTTTTTTAACCTCAACCTCGGAAAACCCTTATCCATGTGCACCAGAGGGGACGAATTAGAGACGGGATTACAGCGCCTCATCAAATACAAATTCTCTAGAAACCCCACGTCAACTAAAGAGCGACGAGATAGATACGCGTTTTTTAAGTAATATGCGCGTATTACCGTCAAAATCCCGAAGCGAGCTCGTCACTATGAAGTGATGAATTGGATATACATATCTACAGCTCTATTGCATTGTATAAACGGTGAAATATGCTTGCGAATCAGTTGTTACCAGCGATCTATATTGGCCTTTCTATCTTTTCACTAGCTTACACTTTATTGCATTGTGTAAGCAGTGAAATTGGTTTGTCTACATACTTACTGAGAATGATGGCGTTATCTGTCTTTTTCTGCAGTGTGCATACATATTAAACGGTTTTGCGTAGTAAAAATTAAAAAAGTGTTACCTAATGGATAGATACTAATTTATAGAATTAAGATTCCCTTTGTCATGGAAATAAATTGGTGTACCGTTTTAATTAATATAAATAAATAAAACAATAAGATTTGAAGAGGTTAGTAATTAACCGATCGACTAAAAACTTTTTGTGCGATGAAAATACTAGGTGAGCGACTTAATAAGTTAAATTGGCGGCTAAGTCGCTCACCTAGTATTTTAAGGCCTAAACCAAGTTTTCCGCAACTCAACCTAGATTTTTAGTCGGTCAATTTAGTAATTTTTAGTCGACAGGTTTATTATATTCCTTTTTAATTTACATGTACTACTCAACCACTATAATTTAGTGCATGATTACTAAGATTGACTGTAAAAAATAAAAAGCAGTAAGCTGATCTTTATGTAATACACTACGTATTTTGTAGGTACGAGTATAGGTAGTAGGTAGACTTATAAGTAATCATAATATCATATAATACCGTACCTCCGGAGAAATAAAGGCACAACTGTAAAATTGACATTTTTCAGAACTTGAGTTTAAAGATTTTTTTCTATAATTTGTGGATTTCCTGATCAGGGAATAATTTATTTATTTATTTTGTTCACGATTTCTGTAACAAGAGGGTGTTTACTAAGAAAATCAATATTTTTTTTAATTTAAAATAGTTACCAACTGTAAAAAAAATAATCTGAAGTAATTAGGTCTCTTAAATGTGCCTTTGTGGCACTAGTACATGAATTGCTAAGTACAGATGTGACAGAATCTGAAAACAAAAGTACATTTTTACCTCGTAATATTGTATTTAATTATGAATATCTAAATAAAAATAGTAACATAATGAAAGGAAACAAAAAAAAGCGATAAAAATAATATTCTAATTGACATAAAATTGAAGATGTGCCTTTGTGTCCCTAAATTAAATTCACTACCTGCGGAGCGCCCCGCACAACTGACAGTTCGCTCCCCGCGTCACCGACTCCGTACAAAATTTACAACGGAACCTCAAAGACACATCACGACATTTAGCGGAAATTGATGAAATTACAATTGGATCTTTGTTTCTACGGTTAAAGGTGCACTTAAAAAATGGTTTGGCAAAATTAACTAAATTTTGCTATTTTTGCAATTGAGCCTTTGTTTCTCCGAGGGTACGAATACATTTAATCAATATTATTCTAGATTGTGATTAAATTCCCTGTCGCTAAGTGAGAGACGTAGTAAATACGGTTTTATAATACAACATTAGAAGTATGTTGGTATAAAACCGTATTCAACTGGTCTACTATAAGGTCCCGAAATGGAGACGGGTTTATCGGGTCGTGACCGTTTGAAGTGGCTAAAAAGCCGTATCTAGCACGATCCCTCGAACGACCAGCACAGAATACTTAATAGTACAAGTAGGTGAAACCCAGACGTATTCGCCCAGAAAAAGCGTATCGACGTCGTCACACATCAAGGGGACGAGGTGATAACGGAAAACCATATACGCGGCCGGGGTTGGCAGGCGTGACGTGACCGCGTGGTGCTATGCAACGAATTTTTAGTTTTCATATAATTGGCTTAACAACATAACACACCATCATCTTCCCACTAAAGAATAAAGTTTTTTTCCCCTTTTTTTGGCTTTTTCCGGACTGTAACTTTTAAATTATGATATTTCAAAAACTATGTAAGTAAGTAATCTTAATGGGAGTTTTAGTCAGGCTTTTGTATCAAGTTACTCTATGTTAAGTATATGGTTAAGTGTAAAACTTAGTTAAAAAAATATTTTTTAAGAGAGAAAATCTATGTTACATGATCTAATTGAGAATTATAACTATCTCTAAGGAAGTTTGAGTACTTATAGTAAAAGAGTCCTGAGAAAAGTAATATTACTTAATTACTGAACAAAGGTTCCAAGGACTCGGAGGAGTGGAAAGTTTAGGTATTTCTATACATTACAATAAAGTTTGATAAATAAGGTAATTCGTTAAAAGGAAGTAAATACAATAATGAAATTATTAACAAAGGATATTACTATTTATATCTAAAGTAAATGGTTCGAGTAAACATTAGAAAGAACTTATGATTAGATTTTGTATACTTATGGAATAACATAAGAGTAAATAGGGGTATTACATAACATCTATATAACGATCGGATAAAACAAGCGTGTCCTATATTTGGGAAAAAAAACACTGTGCCACACACATTTTTTGGGAAAAACACATTATTAGGTATGTTTTTAAAGGCAAGATCGTATCAAAACATCGAATCAAGGGCGGAAGGTCATATTTTTTTAATTAAGTAACATTGTATCAAAACACCGAACCAAGGGCATATGGTAATATTTCGTTTATTTAGGTAACATTATATCAAAACACCGAACCAAAAGCGTCATATTTCGTTACAGGGTGCAAAAAATCTATGGTTTCTGGAGTGGAACTACCTTAAATCATAACAATTAATTAGTTAGCTCATTTTACTGAAAAGAAACATTCATTTATTTTGATAAATATTAAACAAGAAAATAAACTAGAAAAAAGCAACTAGTCTCATGTCGACCTGACGGGATGAGACTAGTTGCATTTTTCTAGTATACTTTCTTGTTTAACATTTAAAAATAGTATTGTAAAATTCAAAATTAAAAAGTTATAATTCATTTATTTTATCAAAAATAAGTTAAATTGCATTCAAAGATTTTCGATAAATCACTTACATACCGAACCCGGAATCAAACCGGCTTAAATGAGAAAAAATTACATCCTGTAGGTACTTTTTTGGTACCGATCGATAGTCTTAAGTATGAAGATCAATTTAGCTTATGTAACTTAAGTAGAACGTAGGCCGGTACTTAGGGCCGGTATTTCAATGTCACCTTATCTTATGATGACTTAAGTTAAGTCCAACATTTGAGCTAAGTATCACTTGTGAAAGACAATAGCGTATTTCAATCCTCGCCTTAGCAAATCTAGGATTCGTCGCAATATTGCAACATAACAAACAAAATATGATAATTGTCCATGAATTTTGTTGTCATTTGGTGACATTGAGCGCTCATTGGCTGCGCTTGTACGCTCAGCGACCAATGAGAATCGTTGTGGAGGCTCCACAATGAAAAAGAGCTCCAAAAAATTTATCACTTTAGCATTTCTTCTCACTTCGAAATTTTTACATTACATTACGCATCATCTTCAAAATTTCGCATAATATTCTTGTAATTTGCCATTATTTCTACACTATAATATTTTTTATGCTACAACTGCATTTAATTTACTGATAATAAATACCTAAATGTAAAACTAACATATCTTTTTACCAGTCAAAAATGTTGAAATGAATAAAAATGCTATCTAGCTTCAATAACAATTATATTACTATAGAAAATACAAGAGTCTATAAATGCACTGTAACCGCGAACGTTTTCGGGAGAGAAGGAAGTGGCGCCGTCTATAGTAGGTTGGTGGAACAATGTAGGTTTTTAATTTCATTTTATGGCTGTGGCATGCTGTCTACGTTTCCAACATCCTCCCTTAGACAAATTCCCATCATGGACGAACAGAATTGCATCTTGTGCTGTGATGTGGCCTTCGTCAGTGTATCCGCAACCATCAAATCAGTTTGAATGTAACGGACTTGAATTGAGCCACCAAGTATTTTGTCACGCACAAAGTGATGCCTCACATCTATGTGCTTGGTCCTGGAATGGTAGCCATCATTACCTGAAAGTTTAATTGAACTTTGATTATCACTATAAATTATCAAGGGATTTCCCTTCAAATGCTGCCATATATCTTCTTGAAACTGTTTAAGCCATAAAGCTTCTTGTACACATGCTGATAGCGACATGTACTCTGCTTCAGTTGTAGAGAGAGCCACAGTAGGTTGACGTCTAGAGTTCCAGGAAATGGATCCTCCCTGAAACAGGAATACATAGCCAGTGCATGACCGCCTATCATTTTCTAAATTGGCCCAATCAGCATCACAGTAGCCACAGGTCAATAATTCATCTGAATTTTGCTTATATGTGAGTCTATAATCCTGTGTATTTAGGTACCTCATGACTCGCTTAAGTGCCAACCAGTGATGCATTTCTGGTTTATTGTTATACCTGCTCAATAAGTTAATAACATAGCATATGTCTGGTCGTGTTATTTGTGAGATGTATAAAAGACACCCAATTGCCTCTTGATAAGGAATATTATGTAGGATTTTACTTTCTTCTGTATTTCCTTGTAATTTTGAATTCATATCTAAGGGTGTTTTTGCAGGTTTGCATTCAGACATTCCAAACTTATTCAACACTTCTTGAATGTATTTCTTTTGATCTAAATAAATTATTCCTTTATCTCTATCTCTTTCTACATGAATTCCTATGCAGTAACGTAACTCTCCCAAATCCTTTATTTTAAATTTTTTATTTAATTCACTTCTTATATGATCTCTTGAATTTTGATTATTAGTAAATAAGATTAAATCATCAACATACGTTGCAACAAATAATATATCTTTCTCATCTACAATTTTATAATAAATGCATGGATCTAAGTTTGATCGTTTGAGACCCATAGCTTTCAATGTACAATCTAATTTTTTATTCCATTGGCGACTCGCTTGCGTTAGGCCATATAAAGATTTGCGCAGTAAACATACCTGCTCTCCTTCTTTATATTGAGGGGGTTGTAACATGTATATTTCTTCCTCTATCTCCCCTTGAAGAAATGCTGAAACAGCGTCCATCTGGAAAATGTCCAGATCATATTTTGCTGCGAGTGCCAATAAGTATCGTAGAGAGGAAAATCGTGCCACAGGTGAGAAAACTTCATTGTAATCAATACCCCTTCTTTGTGAGCATCCTTTCACAACCAACCGTGCTTTGTATTTCACTATTTCGCCCTTTTCGTTCGTTTTAGTTTTAAAAACCCACTTACATGGAATGGCACGTTTATTAGGTGGTAAGGTAGTCAGCTCCCATGTATTATTATCCAATAATGATTTGTACTCATCATCCATAGCATCCCTCCATTTTTGGGCTTCATTACTAGACAGGGCTTCTTCTATTGTTTGTGGATCTGTAATCTGTGCAACACATAAGAAATTATTATTATTTCCCAAATTATGACGTGGTCTCAATGTTATGTTTCTTGAGAAAATCTCGTCACTGTTGAACTCATCACTAGTATCAGGATGATAAGTCTCATCATTATCATCTCTGTTCATGACGCAACTGTCAAATGAATTATCATCAGAACTGTTAGGAGACATAGTGACACTCGTTGTCTCCTCATTCTCCTGGTCATTATTGCCTTCCTCGGAAGTACTATTTTGTGTACTTATTGGCATTGTAATGAACTGAGGTGATGGAGTAGATTCCGGGGGCTTTTTTACAAAATTTTCAATAAAAACTACATCTCGGCTAATTATAGTCTGTTTACTATGAGGATCATATAGTCGGTACCCTTTTGTGTTCTCACAATAACCAGTAAATATTAATTCCCTAGATTTTCTATCCCATTTCAAACGAATAACTGGGCCCATAACCTGTTGAAATGAATAAAAATGCTATCTAGCTTCAATAACAATTATATTACTATAGAAAATACAAGAGTCTATAAATGCACTGTAACCGCGAACGTTTTCGGGAGAGAAGGAAGTGGCGCCGTCTATAGTAGGTTGGTGGAACAATGTAGGTTTTTAATTTCATTTTATGGCTGTGGCATGCTGTCTACGTTTCCAACAAAAAATATGTTACCATAGCAACGAATCCCGGATCGGCACTTGTCTCTGAATTCCGTAGCTTAAATATTGGTTAGTTAGGATGGACTTTAAGCGTCACTTTAATCGTTTATTGAAATACACATAAGTGAATCATATCTTCAATCCTGGATCAATTCAAGATAAGTCGATATTGAAATACCGGCCCTTAGTAAGTAGGCCGGTATTTCAATGTCACCATAACTTATTATGACTTAACTATTATAAGTGATACTTAGCTCAAATAATGGACATTTGAGCTAAGTATCAGTTATAAAAGACAACAGCGTAGGTATTTAAATCCGGATATTCCTCGCCCTAACAAATCTAGTATTAATCGCAATATTGCAACATAACAAACAGAATATGACAATTGTCTATGAATTTTGATGTCATTTGGTGACATCGAGCGCTCATTGGCTGAGGCCGTTCATTCTCGTCATCTCGGTCATCGTTTTGGAGGCTCCGCAATGATATAAAGCGCGAACAATTTACTCATTTCAGTTTTTTTCTCACATTTAAAATTTTACATTACATTTCGCATCATCTTCAAAATTTCGCATAATAATCTTGTAATTTGCCATTATTGCACAGCTGGATATAAACCTCCCCCAAGGATCTCCCATTATCTCGCCATTATTTCTACGATTTTTTTTTAAGGCTACAACTGAGCTTTTATTGAGGAAATTACGTATCATACACAATATTATAGTGCCTATTACGTAAGTACCTACCTACTGTATCACCATTTTACACCATTGGCAACTATCTTACCATAAAATATTTTTAATAATAGTAACTATAATTCAAGCTCAACTTTTAACAGTGATGATGCGGAAATTATTGAATTAGTGGGTGCCGTGTGGCTGATATTATGATGATGAACCAAACATTCTACGACTCCGTGGATATAATTTATATATAGCTTTGACTTTTGTAGGTACATAATGTCCCAGTGAAAATATACAACCAGTGATCCGCCTGCTAAAAAATCGGTGATTATTGGAACGAATACGGCTGCTGGTTCCCAGAAATATTCCTCGGGACGCGGATGGTCTATTCTTTGACCAATTAGGACATATCATTAATAAATTCCATTTATATCTGAATGACGTGCATATTGACTGGCATATAATAAAATTATAAGACTGACGTAACATTTTTCATTGACATAACTGTAAATATTGTAACGTTGACATTTATCTAAATTGTGTGTTTAATATCAATTTATTAAGTACTTAATTTTAGTTGTTGACATTATAAATTCTTATTTGACTGAGTAAGTATTATACTGTTTGTTACATAGTTTATTTTTTAATTTGACATAATTGCTCCTATTTTTTATTCTATATTCTTTGGACATTATTTTGAATTTTATTTTACATTGCATGATTATTATTTGACATTTGTTTTTTTTTATATTGTACTGAATTTGTAAATAAGGTAATTCTAATTCATTCATTCATATTATTGTTAGATTAAGCTTACTGGCATTTTGGAGTATTCTGTCAGCCTGTAAGTATATTGAATTGAATAAATAAATAAATTAATTAATAAATTAAACAGGTTATCTTTTATCATTTTTATCAGTTCGGATTTTATAGAGACAGGCGCGATGTCTCTGAACATGAATTGTTGTAAGTACCACATATTCACTGTTTAAATAATTTGTAGCAAGGTAGGTAATTGAATAAATTATGAATTTACATAGCCTAATGTAAGTATTTTATTTACTGATCCTGAAAAATAAATAATAAATAAGTAAGTACCTAAATGTAAAACTGAAATATCTTTTTGCCAGTCAAAAATTAAGTTGCCATAGCAACTAAGCTCAGATCGACACCTTAATCACTGAATTTTAGACTGAATCCCTCCGCTTAGATAAGTAGAGGGATTCAGTGACTAGAACCTAACTCTTCCTAACTAGCCAATATCTATTGGCTTGTTAGGATGGACTTTAAATGTCACTTAACTTTAATCCTTTATTGAAATATACATAAGTCGAATATGTCTTAAATCCTGGCTCAATTCAAGATAAATCGATATTGAAATACCGGCCCTTAGTGTTAAATTGAAGGCAAAGCCTAGAAAGATAAAATATAATTATAGTTCAATACAATTTATTGTATCTACAGTAAGTAGGTATTATACACAAAATAAGAGTTCTTAATTTTATGTTAATTAAAATGAAAGCAACAATACACAGATTTTAATATTTATGTAATTAAAATTTGGATTTATATTCACTATAAAAGGCGACGAGACGCGATTTAAATGTCAATATTTTTTTTTAACAAGTTTTAAAGGATTTGTCATTAATTTAAGATACTAGGGCCGGTATTTCAATGTCACCTTATCATAAGACATATAGTACATAATGAACATGAGACAATGAACAGCGTATTTCAATACGGATACTCCTCGCCCTAACTAATCTAGGGTTGATCGCAATATTGCAATAATTAATAAACAAAATATGAAAATTGTCTATGAATTTTGATGTCAATAGCATAGATTTGCGGAGCGAAAAAATTCTAAATCTATGGTCAATAGGCTATTTGACAATGCGAAAAATAAAGTGTCAATTACATACTGTTATCAGTATAAATTGAGAGTTTAAAATGGTTATTTATTAACGTAAGTAGAAAATAATAATAAATTTATTTAAAAATCCGTAAATAAAAATGCACTTTTAAAGGTTTGTCACGTGATACAAAACGCTCCTGATTCGTCGAGTTTATGATGAAGTCACCTGCTTGTAAACCTTGTTTGTGGATGATATGTCCCACAGATCAGAATACAGGCAAGTGACGTCACCGACCCCATTGCAGCGCCATATTGTCAAAGCAGCGTTTTGGCACGCTTTTTAAATATTGAATTTTTAATTTGATATTTTTCAGCATAAGTACCAGAATTAAAAAAAAAACTTTTACTGGGCTCCTTAAACTCTACTACATAATTTAAAATAGATTTTAAAAACCTATAGCCTATTAGCGACATCGATATACACATCAGTCGAACTTGTCTTCAATCCCTGGATCAATTCAAGATAAGTCGATATTGAAATACTGGCCGAATAAAACTATACTGTGGAGATCGTATATGTCTCCGCGGCGCGTTGCCATCATCTATCTATACCAATTATAATAAAACTGTAAAATTAGAATTTCTGTACATTGAATATATTTACCAAAAAATAATTGGGGACGACGTAAAAACAGTACCAGAATATATTATTATACAATTTTTTAAATTTTTGTCTGTTTGTATGTACACGCTAATCTCCAAAAGTACTGAACAGATTTGAATATTTTGTGATATGTAGCTAATAGCCATAACATAGGCATTTTTTTTTAATCTGTAAAACCTAATGTAGGAAGAGAAGAAGAGAAGAAAAAAAAGAAGAAAAAAAGTAAGAAGAGAAGAAAAACCTAGACTAAGAGAACAGCTAAACTATAAGAGTTATGGAAATGCCATAAAAGCTATGGTTGTTAAGCGTGATGAGCATTTTCTGGTGACATATTAAAATCCAGAATATTTGAACCTGATGTATGAACATGGAAATGGCAAAAAAGTAATAAACCAGCTAAATTATTAGAGATATGGAACTGACGCTTTAGCAAAAGTTGTTTATCGTGACGTGCGTTTTCTGTTGTTGTCAATACTTAACATCAGGCATGATGAAGGTTTTAGAAGTCTCCCCGTCGTTCATAATAAAAAATCTAGGAAATCATAACCCAATGTAAGAAATTGGAAATGGCGCCTAGACTAGCATATTTGTTTTGGGGATTTTCTGTTGAAATATAAAATCAAGAATATGAAACACCTTTTCTCCATAGCACAAAACGAAAATAACATAAGGTGGTCCACGCGGTGAAGGCGGTAACAGTTTAAGGCCTAATTTTTCGACATTTTGACAATGGGTGGCAAACTTGGAGAAGGAGAAACGTCTTCCACTACCCACGGTATCATTTTGAACATGGCATTACTGGCTAAAACTCCCAACACTGAGCACTGATCGTGAGCGTCATACATTGATTCGCGCATCGGAAACTTTCACAGAAAGGGAATCGCGCCTGAGTTCTCAGCGTATTAGCAGTGCTAATACGCTGAGAACTCAGGCGCGATTCCCTTTCTGTGAAGTGCTAATTTAGCACATCTATCTCCAGGTCCCATGAGACCAGTGAGGAATATGATACGCGACTGAGCGCCGATCGTGAGCATCATACATTGTCTCGCGCATCGGAAAATTTTTCGGAGAGAGAATCACGCCTCAGCTCCCAGCGTATCAACACATCTGTCTTCAGATCTCTTGAGACCGAGGAGTATAATGTACGTCTAATAGCCGATTGTGAGCGTCACTTATTGTCCGTGCCTCGGAAACGTTTACCCAGCGTGAGGAGCGCTTAAGTAATGATCGAGATCGTCATAATATTGCTAGAGCTTTAGAAAGTGGTGATCAACATCAACAACGTCCAAATTATGCAACGGAACCCGAGTTATTGTAACAGCTTTGCAAAGAAATATTATCGAAGCTGAGATACTGACTGGGTGTGGTGCCGGTGAAACTGTGTTCATACCGCGTATACCGGTCATCCCCAACAATTTTCTTTTGAGTTTAAGCGTCCACAGTTCCCTGTGGCCACTTGCTTTGCAATGACTA
This sequence comes from Chrysoteuchia culmella, assembly GCA_910589605.1. Lineage (NCBI taxonomy): Eukaryota > Metazoa > Arthropoda > Insecta > Lepidoptera > Crambidae > Chrysoteuchia > Chrysoteuchia culmella. Next base: position 14,605,801 of record OU342659.1, read on the forward strand.
TCAATAAATCGCAGGGATAGACGCTGAAAGCCGCTGGTGTCGACCTAAGGTCTGATTGTTTTTCCACGGCCAGCTCTATATTGCTTTCTCGCGGGGCAGTAGCGCTGCGGATCTATTCATATTGGCTCAAAACGGAAAAACCACCAACGTCGTGCATAAAAAAAACCCTCTAAGCCTTAGGGGACCTTAGAGTCTAAGGTGTGTAGCTACATAAAGGAAAAAAAATAATGGTCGATCTCTAAGGTAAAATATATGATCAAACGAACTTCTACAAGTGAAGTTCGATCGATATTATATAAGTCGCTTCATTCGAAGATATGTCAAAGTCAAAGTCAAAGATTTTTATTCAAATAGACTTATAGAAATCAAAAATCAAAAAAAAATATCAAAAATCAATAATCAATATCATTTATTCAGTCTAGGCTGTTACAAGCACTTATGAAGGTCAAAGAAGCTACGCCATCGGTTCACAAACCCTACGGCGGGAGACCTTGTAACGAGAAGAACCGGCAAGAAACTCGTCAAGGGCTGTTTTTTTCTCCCTGTTTTATTTCATACAGAGTCGTCAAATTGAAAAGTGACCTTAACATATCAGTAAGGTCAATTTCCATCACAAAAGGAAAATACTAATGAAAATATTACATTTTATGGTTATTGTAAACGTAAACAATTTTTAACTGGCAAAGAAAGACTTGTCTATCATACATTACAACATTTCCCGCACCACAAGACTACTACACTGCAAGTTGTGAGGTACATACAGGTCAGTATCAATTTATTTTAGATAAAAATATTTAGGCTTTAAGCACAGCATTAAGATAAGCAGACTGAGGTAGACCCATTTCCGCTGGCGGCACCCGTTCACGAGCATGACGCATGAACCAGCCATCGCTTCGCTCAACCATATTTTAGGGAACGTAACGACCCGCCTCACACGACACCGCCGAAGAAACGTTTGAGTGAGCATGACGTACTTCAGGTACTTATGTTAAGCTGCATAAATATAAAAAAACACAATGGCAACAGCAAAAAAAGAAAGATAAAAGTGCCTTAATGTAAGACACAACACAACCTACAATGTCACTAGAAGACGCATCAGCTGGGTCACAATCTCAATCGTAATTAAAGTTAAAAAAAATAAATAAAAAAAGCTTTTATATATTTGGAATAATTGAAAACATTATTTAGCTTTGTTTACTCTGATCAAGCAGTGCCACGCATCTCAACTCAAAACATCATAAATAACATAAAATCAAAACAACATATATCTCTACACATTTTAACACAAGCAAACATGAGCAGACCCATCCCGCTGGCAGCACCCGTTCACGAGCATGACGCATGAACCAGCCATCGCTTCGCTCAACCATATTTTAGGGAACGTAGCGACCCGCCTCACACGACACCACCGCAGAAATGTTTACAGAGAGCATGACATACCCAAGCAACCTGTGTTAAAAGTTGAATCTAATACTTTACTAAACATTAATTGAATGACACTACAATTTCGAAAAAACAAAACTAAATATTTATGACCAAGCTGTCTCGTCATTCAAGTAATCTTTTATAGTAAAATATCCTTTTTTAAGAAGACAATCTTTTACATTCATCTTAAACTTTTCGAAAGGCAAATCCAAAATATTATCTGGAATTTTATTATAGATACGTATACCTAGACCCATAAAAGATCCAAGGACCTTCTTTAATCGGTACCGAGGCATAACAAGTTTATTTCTATTTCTAGTATTGCGATCGTGCAAATCACCATGTTTGATATACAGGTTGATATTACGACGTACAAAAAGAATACAATTTAAAATAAATTGAGAAGCAGCTGTCAGTATACCAATTTCTTTAAATTTTTCCCGAAGAGATGTTCTGGAACCCAGTTGATAAATGGCCCTTATAGCTCGTTTTTGTAGTATAAATATTGTATTAATGTCAGCTGCTACTCCCCACATAAGAATACCATACGACATGATGCTGTGAAAATAACTGAAGTACACAGTCCTAGCAGTTTCTATATCAGTCAGTTGTCTGACTTTTCTCACAGCGTAGGCAGCAGAACTAAGCTTGCCAGCTAGTATTGCAATATGTGGACTCCATTGAAGTTTACAGTCCATAGTTACACCCAGAAAGACTGTTGATTCTACTAAATCTAATTTTTCATTGTTCATAACAATTTCCATGGGTACTTTCTGAACATTTGGTAAAGAAAAAAGAACGCATTTAGTTTTCTTTGCATTAAGCTGTAGATTATTATAATTAAACCAAGCTAGTACTTGCGAGAGTGTTTTGTTTACATCGTCAAAATCAGTTTTATTCCTATCAATGTTAAATATTAAAGAAGTATCATCCGCAAACAAGACAATCTCACATAAGTTTTTGGCAAAGAAAGGCAAGTCATTAATATATACTAGAAACAGGAAAGGGCCCAAGATAGAGCCTTGGGGCACGCCTAGTTTTATATTTGAGCCGGCAGATTTCACTCCATTAATATCAACGGTCTGAGTTCTGGAACTGAGATACGACAGTATTAACTTTTGAGCATCACCTTTTACACCGTAATGATTTAGTTTCAACAGCAGCGTCCGGTGATCCACGCAATCAAAAGCCTTGGACAAATCGCAGAATACGCCAAGAGCATTCTGCGACTTCTCCCATGCTTCAAAAACATGTTTTAAAAGTGCAACCCCTGCATCAGTGGTAGACCGTCCCTTCGTAAAACCGAACTGTTTATTATGTAAGAGATTATTTAAGGTAAAATGTGCCAATAACTGTTCCAACATGATTTTCTCAAAAATTTTGCTTAAGACGGGTAATATAGATATTGGTCTATAATTACTTGGGTCTTCTCTATTTCCCGATTTGAATAAAGGTATTACCTTACTTAATTTCATTAGATCAGGAAAAATTCCCTGTGCAATACATTGATTAAAAATTATAGCAAGAAAGGGGGCAATAGTGTAAATAATACTTTTAAGAACAGTAACAGATATGCCCCATAAGTCAGTGGTTGTTTTCATTTTAAGGGATTTGAAAGCCTTTAATATGTCTCCAGCATTAATAGATCTAAAATTAAACGATGAACTACATTCAGATACATGCTTTTCGAGCAACGAGACTGCAGACGCTGGTGAAGAGTCCAAATCAGCGGTGGTTTCCAACGGTATGTTTATAAAAAAACTGTCAAAAATATTAGCAATTTCTGTTTTCGAATTTATTTGGACGTTATTGATGTTAAGTGTGAAACTATTGTCACGTGGTTTATATTTGCCAGTTTCACGCTTAATGATGTCCCATGTTGTTTTTATTTTATTATTAGAATTTTTAATTTTTGCTTTATTATAATTTGACTTTGCTATAAAACATGTCTTTTTGAAAATCTTGGAATATTGTTTGACATGTTCTATGAAACTAGGGCTGTGATTGGTTTCTCGTAAGTTGTAAAGTTCATAAAGCCTGTTTCTACTTTTATAAATTCCTGTCGTAGCCCATTCGCAAAACTCTAATTTCTGGGTGCATTTAATAGTTTTGGATTTAAAGTTATTATTAAACTCGTTAGTTACTAACCCAAAAAGGTTTCCAAAAGTGCATTAGGATTATTATGCACATATGGCACTAAAGCTACTTTATCAGCTACATTATTTTTAAAAATTTCTAAGCGCTTTTTTGTTATAGGCCTGCATTGTACAGTCATAGGTGCATCAATGATATCTAATTGGTACGTCACTTTTAATCCGTAATGGTCGGATGTAATGTTTTTGACAACTAATTTGTCAACTGGATCACAGTCGGTAAACATATTATCTATGCAAGTGGCTGAGTGGGATGTTACCCTTGTAGGTTCAAAAAACTGATTGATTAAGTTAAACGATTTGAACAAGGTTAGCAGCCGAATACTTAATGTACAGTTAACAAGAATATCAATATTGAAATCGCCACACACTGCTACAGGTTTGTTTTTAACATTTAACTTTTTTACCACATCCTCCATTACCGATTCAAATGTTTCAAAATTACCTTTCGGGGGTCGGTATACGCATACTATAAATAAGTTTTTTAATTCTATACACGAGAGCTCAACATGGCATTCTATAGAGAGGTTCTCAATATCCTTTCTTACTTTATAATGTATATCATTTCTCACGAAAATTAAAGAACCGCCATGAATCGCTGTCTTCCTAGCTAATAAACTTGATAATTGAAAATTGTTTACATTGCAAGACACATCACAGTGCTTCAGCTAGTGTTCGGTTATACAAATGATATGAATATTATTATATTCTGCAAATAATTCTAATTCTAAAACTTTGCCAGACAAGCCCTGAATGTTTTGACATAACATATTGAGACAAGGAGGCTTGGCTGTTGTCTTATGCCTTAGTTTAAAGTTATGCTTGAAACTTTTCTACTATTATTAGTAGAAGTCAAAGGAATGTCAGTTAGATTCGACTCAGTTACACACTTTGTAACGGAGTCTTGTAAATTATAAGCTAATAAATTAGCTAACTTTAACCTATATTTTTTAGACAGATACATAGTATCTGGAGTCAAGGTAAAATTGTTAATAAATTTATTAACGTCAAAATATAAAATAACGTCACTATGACGACAAATCAAATTATATATATACATATTTAGGTCAAAGATTCGTTTATTCTCATCCCTGTTTAAATTACTAGCATAAGGCAAAGCACTTATTATTATTCTGCATCTTGTGTTTGATTGCAATGTCAGTAATTTATTTATATTTTTAAGTATATCCTTTTTTGTTAATTTGGAACTGTTACCACATAATATTACTAAAGTTGTGGTTTTATTTATCTGAGATTCATCTATTTTTGTAATTATTTGGCTAAAAGTCTGGCCAGGAGTACAAAAATTAATACATTTTTTGTCAAGTTTCTCACTAATAATTGAGGCAAAACCTTGACCTATCCAGTCTGAGTACATAATTGTTTGACATTTATTACTTAATACAGGCTTAAAACTAACAGTATTATACCTTGACTCAATCTTATTTTGAGAGACCAATGTATGACTTGGTTCTGGATTCTGGTTTAAATTAATTAATTCCGGATGTTGAGTTAAAGAGCAACAATTTGATTCTTCATTAGGATAATTAAATTCAGATCTGAGTAATGAGTCATATCTGTCAGCATTATAATTACAGAGTTCTACCAGCTCTGTGGCTGACTGAATATGTTCATTAATTTCTTTTTGCGCACTTGAGTACTGATTTTGCATGAAGTCAAGAGATTCATGCAATCTTTGTATGTCTTTTTGTAAACTCTTGGTATCTTGTTCATACATTTGCCTACTCTCAATAAGTTTCGTATTATAAATATCTAATGAGTCAATTAAATCTATCCTTTCTTTCCTAAGTGCAATATTTTTGTAAAAACAGTTATTTCTTTTAATTAATTTTTCTGTTTTCTTGATAAACTTGCTAATGCGGATATACTTTTTTACTTTCTTATGCCCTAAAGTACATTTAAGTTTGTTATTGCAATTAGTATTATTTTCTAGTGGTTGTGGGGAAAGACACGCTCCTGGAGACAGCATCAGTTCCTCAAAAAGACTATGAGTGCGTTCCATCTCTTGGTCTTGCCTCAGTGCCTTGAATTCAGATATGCGTTTATTTGCAGCAATCAATTCCTTTTCCAGGTCTGAGATACGACTAAGAGCTCTGTCATAAGTGTTAAGCTGCTGGTCATAATCACGGATGTTGTCTCTTAGATGATCTCTTTCTACTAATACCTCCGTATACACAGAATGAAGTTGGGCCAACTCGCTCCTCAAAAGAGAATTTCTGTCAATAATCTTCTTAATCTCTTCTTCACTATCCTCACGTTCTTTTAAGAGTTGACAGCAGGTATCCCTCGAAGATTTGAGTTCTTGCAATGTCTGCCTCAACTTCAATTCGGTGCTTTGAGCGACTGCTTTGCGGGTCATCATTATGAATAATTTGCCTGAAATTATATTGTAACTTTTAATAAGTGATCTTAGAAGCTTAGTATTGTTGCTTTAATGAATATGTTCAATTATTTGTAATATTTGAATAAAAGAAACACAATTTCAGTAGTATAACAAAAAAAATATATTGTAAAAAGTGGGTAATAGAAATTGTAAGTAAGTACTCAATAGATTTCACAATAAAAATGTTTTAAAGCTAAGCTAATTATAAGAAATTTTAATAAATCGGTACTGCAAATGATAATTCAGGCTAAAAAAAAAAAAAATACTAGAATACTTGGAAAATAATATACCTAAAGTAAATGTTGTTGATATGTTTACTTTTCTATAAAAGTTTGACCTTTTACACAATAAATATTGGTATTCAAATGATGAACTAAAGCACAGTCTAATTGTTTAATGAAGTAATAAGTGAATAAATAGGTATTGTTATGATATTAGTATTGTCTATGGTTAATGACTCTATGGTCATTCTTGTTACTTGCTTCTAGTTGACATTATATGATTAATACTTTGTGTGTTCACTATTAAAACTGATCTTAATAATTATGGAGTATTATTAACATAACATGGTGACAGCGGAAAAAACTGAAGAATGATGTGGTAAACATAGTGGTAGTACCTACCTGGTTGTTTTGTTTGTAATAGAATTTTGAATTGAAAATTTGAAATCATTTGAGAGTTCATAATGGCGGCGTCGTACCAACCGTTATTGGAGCCTTTTACGATTAATAACTTGTCGGATGCGACCTCTGACTGGAGAAAATTTAGAAATAAATTTGAAAACTATATAACGGCGTATTTTGAAGATGCAACCGATAAAAGGAAAATAGCTATGTTGTTGCATGCTGGCGGTGATGAGCTGAACGATATTTACAAGTCATTTTTACTTGAGAGTCCCGACTTAAAGACAGTGATACAACGTTTTGAAGAACATTTTGTGCCACAAAGAAATGTTACGAAAGATTTAAGTTTCTGAATAGAAAGCAAATCGAATCGGAGAGCTTTGAGCAATACATGGTAGTGTTAAAGAATATGGCCGAGCTATGTGAGTTTCGAGAACTAAAGGAAGAGTTAATAAGAGACATCTTTGTTAGTGGAATAAATAACAAAAGTCTGCAACAAAAACTGCTGACAACAGAAAAATTAACATTACAAAGAGCCTTAGATTTATGCAGAACATCATCAGTCATTGGTGAGAGAGTGGAGGAGATGAATATTAAACAGGAAAATGCATATGGTAATATTAAAAATGAAATTGACATACATGCAATTAAAAAACACAACCAGAAAACTACTATAAATAAAGATGTAAAAAAGTGTACATTTTGTAATTATGTACATAGGTATGGAAAATGTCCGGCATATGGCAAGTTTTGTAATAAGTGCAAGAAAAGAAATCATTTTGCTACTGTATGTAGGCAAATAAACAGCATTACAGAGTGCGAAAATTCTCAAGAAGTAGAATCAGGTAATACAATTAAAAAGTCTAGTTGTGAGTGGTATAAAGTTAAATTAAAAATTAATGATGAAATTGTAATTTTTAAGGTGGATACGGGAGCAGCCTGTAACATGATTAGCCTTCAGTTGTACCTTAAATTAGGGTTTAAGAGGCAGAATTTATTGCACAAACAATGCAATCATTACTTCATTCACAAAAAATGTAGTTGACATAGTTGGAAGATGTTTCATTAATTGTGAATATAAAGGAAAAACATATGTGATTGAATGTTTTGTGTCAAAGGAAAATTTGGATTGCATATTGGGTTTGAGGTCTGCCGAAGATTTAAATTTAATTTGTAGGATTAATTCGTTAATTGCAGAAAATTGTTTATTTAATCAATATGTTTCCAAAGAATATTATAATTTGTTTGATGGGGGAGTAGGGTTAGTTTCACAGCAAATTAAAATCCATATTGATGTAAAAGTTGAGCCAACAATATCACCAAGTCGGAGGATTCCTTATGCATTAAGAGATCAAGTAAAAAAAGAATTGGATGTTATGGAGCGTAATGGTATTATAAAAAAGGTTACTGAGCCAACGGATTGGGTTAATCAAATGGTAGTTGTTTGTAAAAAAGACAAATCCCTGCGAATATGTCTAGATCCACGACCATTAAATAAGGCAATTAAACGTGAACATTATCCATTTCCTAAAATTGAGGAAATAGCGGTAAATTTAAAAAATGCTAAGTATTTTTGTAAATTGGACGCCCAGTCTGGATTTTGGATGCTACCATTAGATGAACCCAGTAGTAAGCTGTGTACCTTTCAAACTAACTGGGGTAGATATTCTTTTCAAAGATTACCATTTGGTCTAAACTGTGCTCCTGAAATATGTCATAGAATAATATCAGAGACGTTTCAAGGTATTCCTAATGTAGCAACATATCAAGATGATATTTTAATTTGGGCTGATACTCCATGTAAATTAAGAAATATTGTGTTTCAAGTTTTAGAAGCAGCTAAAAAATCAGGTATAAAATTTAATCCAAAAAAATGTTTATTTAACACAACAAAAATTGAATTTCTAGGTCACTTGTTTGATGGGAATGGTGTTTCTATAACTCATGATAAAATTAAAGCAATAAAAGAGTTAAATATTCCAAATAATAAAAAGTCATTACAAAGAATGTTAGGTATGTTCAATTATTTATCAAAATTTATTCCGAACTATAGCGAGATTACTGCTGTATTAAGGGATTTGCTAAAAGATAATGTAAATTTTATATGGAATGCTGAACATGACAAGGCTTTTAATCAATTAAAATTAATGGTAACTAATGAGCCAGTACTTGGATTGTATGACAGTTCTAAACATTTAACATTGACGGTAGATGCCAGTTCAACAGGGTTAGGAGCTGCTTTGTTACAAGATGGTAAACCACTTGCATATGCTTCAAGAGCATTAACTGAGGTACAATCTAGATACTCACAAATAGAGAAAGAATTGTTAGCGGTATGTTTTGGCATTGAGAAATTTAAAATGTATGTATTTGGCCGACATCAATTAAACATAGAAACAGATCATAAACCACTATTAGGATTGATTAATAAGCCCTTGTATAAAATACCAATAAGATTACAAAGAATGCTTTTAAGACTGCAACCATATTGTTTTGAACTGGTATATACTCCTGGAAAATATATGTATGTAGCTGATAGTTTGTCTAGAGATTTTAATACAAGAAGTTGTGATACAGAGAAAAGGGATTATGATGATGATTTAGAGTTGCAAGTGGCATTAATTATGAAACAATTAACAATTGATGAAAAGGATTTGATCATGTTTAGTGACCATTATAAAACAGACAAAGCGTTGCAAATATTAAAAAGTTATGTAGAACTAGGGTGGCCAAAATATTATAAAGATGTAGTTGATGAATGTAAACCTTATTTTGAACTTAAGAGTGAATTGATATTGATTAAAGATATACTATTCAAAGGCAACAGAATAATTGTACCAAGTAGTTTAAAATGCAAAATGTTAAAAGAACTTCATACTGCACATCCAGGTGTTAGTAGAATGATTAGTAAGGCTGAATCAAGTGTATTTTGGATTGGAATCAATCAAGATATAAAAAAGTTTGTTCAATCTTGCTATGTATGCTTAAAGTATCAAAGAAATAATTGTAAATCTCAGTTGCTAAGTAAGTCTATTCCACAATTGCCTTGGATGGAGGTGGCTTGTGATGTATTTGAATTGTATGGCAAATATTACATAGTACTAGTGGATGCCTTAAGTAATTTTATTGAAGTGTGTACCTTAGTAAATTTGAGAAGTGAAAGTGTAATTGAGAAAATAAAAAGTATATTTGCAAGACATGGCATACCAAAAACATTGTATACTGATGGAGCTTTGTATTTTACGTCAGAACTTTTTAAAATATTTTCTAATCAATGGCACTTTAAGCATGTGAAATCGAGCCCACATTATCCAAGGTCAAATGGTTTGGCTGAAAGTGCAGTTAAATCAATTAAAACTTTGTTAAAAAAAACCCTAGACTCTAAGGAAGATATTTATCTAGCGCTGTTAAACTTTAGGAGTACAGCTAGGGGTAGTGTTAATTCGCCAGCATCTATTCTAATGAGCAGAAATTTAAGAACAAATATTCCTTGTACATATGATTATCTAAAACCTAAACTTACTTATTATAAAAATAGAAAGACAATGATTGAGTTAAGGCAGAAGTCAAAGTATTATTATAATCAACACTCAAATAGAAATTGTGTATTTAAAGTTGGAGATAAAGTAATGTTTAAAAAATTGCCTCAGTCTGTCTGGGAGCCTGGAGTTCTAGTCAGCAAAGGTGACACTCCAAGAATGTTTGTGGTAGAAGGAAAAAAGGGTAAAAAGTATAACAGGAACATATTTTATTTGTTACCTAGGCAAGAAAGGCAATTTGAGTTTCAAGACTTGCATTATAATAATAATTTAAATGAAAAACACTTTGATAATAACATGTTTAATAATGTGGAGGATAATGATGATAATATTGAAAGATATAAGAACAACGAATTGGCTGAAATGTCTTCACCTAGAAAAGAGGATGATGGGCAGATTGATAATAACATGATGTCTTCAAATGTGGGAAGGTTTACAAGGTCTGGTAGGGCTGTTAAAATGCCAAGTAGATTTGTGGACTAAAACCTAGTTTATTTAATAAAGGGGGAGATGTTATGATATTAGTATTGTCTATGGTTAATGACTCTATGGTCATTCTTGTTACTTGCTTCTAGTTGACATTATATGATTAATACTTTGTGTGTTCACTATTAAAACTGATCTTAATAATTATGGAGTATTATTAACATAACAGGTATCACTATCTTCACATCAACTAAGTTGGTTGAAATGTCAATGCAATAAGTGGTTTGGAGGATTTGATAGATTAAAAATGGTTTGAAAATACAGTGTGAGTAATGCAAATAATGAAAACAATACTCCCCGGGTTTAAACAGTAGCAGTCCACAGTATTTTACAACTTTTCACTTCAAATTTCACTTGCAGACTTCTCCAGTGACAGTTGGAGTCAATTTGCTTTGCCGATAATTTAAAAGTGGGCCACTAAAACTTGCTGATAACGATATTACTTATTATTTATGGCACAATTTAACTATTTATAACAGATAAACTGGGATAGAACGATAATTAATAATAAAATTAAAATATTTTAAATCCTAAAACGAATTTGACAACTGTAGCGGCCAGTGTTGCCAGGCCTTAGAAAGGCCATAGAAATAGAAATCATTTATTCATAAACATAGGTACAATAATGGTCTTATATGTATACATTTAACATGTTTAAAGTCCTATCTATGTTTTACCATTTTCGGTGTACGAAATTTAAAAGAACAGATTTATAATAGCAAAATTTAACAAATTATTCATGGTTACAAATTAATAAATTATATCATTAAAATTATTCATATTATAGTATCATGTCAATATTATCAAAATCATCATTACAAAAATCTCTTATGTCATAATAGCATTTGTCAATCAATAGTTTAGTCAATACATTTTTGAATTTAGTTTTGGTTTAGTTGGTTAAGTCTTCTGGCAGCTTATTATAAAAACGTGGAGCCATGCTGACGACACTCTTATCCATCATTGCTGTTTTACAACGCAGAGTACGAATATAGGGCTTCCTAGGGCGAAGGCGAGAATCTTTTGCAAACTTTACCTCAAATAACTCAGGATTACATTTAACAAACACACAGCATTCAAGGATATAGAGGCTGCGAAAAGTTAATAATCTTAAAGACTTGTAATAAGGTTGGCAACCTTTTATCGTTTTCAGTCCACAAATTGCTCGAATGCATTTCTTTTGAGCTCTAAATATGATTTCTCTGTACGTTGAATTACCCCAGATAGATTTATAGATAAGTGCTTTTTCCTACCAGCCATTGAGGACATCTCTTAACTGATAAGAAGAACGGCCGCAAGAAACTTATCGGCTTTAACAGAAGCAACAACATTTACAAAGGAACATGTCGTTGCCAAACACAAATCTACAATCTTGAAACATATTTAATATAAGAGGAAAATTTTCTTATACTCAGTTATTAGAATATTTTCCTTTTATACAATTACAGTAGTCATGTTTTATGTTAGTATCACTTCCATGCATTTTGGTCTTTCAAATAATCATCTACCTTGTAATAACCTTTGCTTAAGAGCGTATTTTTAACATATATTTTAAATCTATGCAAAGGCAGCTCAATCACTTGTTTGTGGAACTTTATTAAAAAAGGCTATGCCTTTCCCCAAAAACGAGCGACTGCATTTTTCAAGCCGAAATCTTGGAACGGCAAGCTTATTCTTGTTTCTAGTATTAAAATTATGAACATCGCTATGCTTAATAAATAAATCGTGATGTTTCCTTACATATACTATATTATCATAAATGTATTGTCGCGCCAAAGTTAGTATATTAATCTCTTTAAACAATTCTTTAAGAGAATCTCTCTGTCGAAGGTTGTAAATGGCGCGCACAGCTCTTTTTTGAAGTATAAAAACATTTTCTATATTGGCTGCTGAGCCCCACAACAACAGGCCATAGGACATTACACTATGAAAATAACTAAAGTAAACTAGTCTTGCCGTTTCAATATCAGTTAGGAGCCTTATTTTCCTTATTGCGAAAGCCGCAGAACTAAGTCTACTCGACAAGGTTTTAATATGTGGATCCCATTGTAGTTTTGAATCTAATGTAATACCAAGAAATTTAGTACTCTCAACTAACTCTACTACATCCCCATTCAAATTGTCGACCTGCCCTACATTAGGTAATGTGAATTTAACAAATTTCGTTTTGTTAGGGTTAAGAGACAAATTATTACTGTTGAACCAGTGTGCGACTTGAGAGAGAGCACTATTTACTTCGTCAGAACAATTGTTACCTCTATCAATTTTAAAAATTAAAGATGTATCATCTGCTAATAGTACTGTCTTACATAAATTACTCGCGTAGTTAGGGAGATCGTTAATATATATTAAGAACAGCAAAGGGCCCAATATTGAACATTGGGGCACGCCCATAATAATGGGGGCTCCAGTAGAAGCAGTATTATTTACAATTACTTTTTGATTTGTATTGTGCAAGTATGACTGCAAAAGGCTAACTAATTTTTTAGAGACACCATAATGTTCTAGCTTCTTTAAAAGTGTAACGTGATCAACGCAATCGAAAGCTTTAGACAGGTCACAAAATATACCAATTACGTCTTGCTTGCCCTCCCAAGCCTTAAAAATATGTTTGAGGAGTGCTATTCCAGCATCTGTAGTATTTTTACCTTTAGAAAAGCCGAACTGATTATTATGAAGGATTTAATTTACTGTTAAATAGTCTAATAATTGAGAGTATATATTTTTTTCAAAAATGTTACTTAGTGCCGGTAAGACTGATATCGGCCTAAAATTTGTGGGGTCACTTTTGTCACCCGATTTAAAAAGAGGAATAAGCTTACTGTCACGGATTCGGGTACACACTCGAACAAAACACACGAATTGCTCGAAAACTTGGTATAATGCAAAGCACATGGAAAAACCAGATATCGGAGCGACGTGAGGCGTCGCTGGAGGTTGGTCGCGGACTAAATGTGACGCGGGCCGAGAGGCGCTCGCAGGCGCCGTTATGCAGAAATATCAAAAAATATGAGGGTATACAAAATAAAATCTTAGCCTAATATATTTATAAAATTTTACTACTTTTTTAAACTTATTTGAAATGAGCGCGTCGCTTACATTCTCCCCCCTAGTGCTGGTTCAGCACTCACCATTTCTAAGAAAAGGTGCAACGCGCGCTGCGGACCGGCGCAACACACCTGACTTTGTTTTTACATCGACCAGTCTTACCTTTTGATCGGCGCCAGGATAGATAGCCTGTATAACAACTTTTGGCCAAACACCACGAGGTAAATTTGGATCCACCACAAAGACAAAATCACCGACCTGCAGGGGCGGCTGTTCCTTCGTCCATTTCTTTCGTGGTAACATTTCAGGTAGAACTTCTTTCACCCATCGTCTCCAAAACATGTCGGCGAGCCTTTGTGCCTTTCGCCATTGATTCCTCAAGCACAGATCATCATGATTAAATGTGCCAACAACAGGTAAGTTAGATGATGTTCCTAGAAGAAAGTGATTAGGAGTCAAGGCTTCGCTACTTCCCGGTTCGACAGAGACATACGACAATGGTCGACTATTCACAATATTTTCGACCTCAGCAAGAAGAGTTATTAAGGTTTCTTCTCTAGGAGCACGTTCGTTTAAAATGACTTTCAGAGAAGTTTTTACAGACCTGATGAGCCTCTCCCAAGCTCCCCCCCAGTGTGGACTAGCAGGTGGAATGAAATGTCACTCCATATTATTGTTCACTCCTTCTTTTTCGAGGACCTCCCTATCTAATTGACTGAGCGACCGTTGCAGCTCCCGATCAGCTCCTCTCATGTTGGTGCCATTATCCGAGTAAAGGCCAGCCTCGTCGTGCTGCCATCCTACGCACGGCCATGATGAGGGAATCTGTGGAAAGCGATGTCACTACCTCTATGTGCACGGCTCGAACAGTCAAACACGTGAAGAGAACGCCGTACCTTTTCTCTCTGCGCCTCCCCACAGCTACCTCAACAGGACCGAACAAGTCGAGTCTCCCATTCTAGGCACACGAGGCTTGCTCTTGCTCATCGTGCATAGTAGACACTTTTATGCCACGTAAAATCCAATATTTTTGTTTCAGGTCGTTGACCACAGTTTCGTGATTACCGTGTGCAGCTTTTGTGTGGTAACGCAGAACAATAAGTCGGGCTACCTGATGTCGTCCATCTAATATCAGAGGTCTCTTCGTTTCCAGGTCCACGTTCATCGCTGCATCTATGCGACCGTCGACGCGAAGAAGTCCATGTTCATCAAGAAACGGAGATACGGTAAGTAGTTTGCTTGTATTATTTAATGGTTTACCTTTTTTTATTGCAGATATTTCTTCGGAGAACGATGCTGTCTGAGCATAACTTATATGCATGCGCTCAGCCTGGTCCATCACACTGCAGTCCACGGCTGAACTACGCTTCTTAAATATATTTACGGCTTTCAGTACGGCAGCTGTGGCTCTCTGCAGCCGCAACCAGGAAGAAAAATTATTTGGATTCGGCACAGGTATGTCGGTAGGTATGCTTTCGTCGTCACTTACTGTAACACACGCAGTTTGAACCTCACTTATTACGGGCTGAATCACATCTACGGGCCAGGTTGTGTCAGCATTGTACAAGAATTCCGGACCCGTGAACCAGTTATTACTAAATAAAGACTGATCAAAGGTTTCTCTAGTACCTAAGTCGGCAATATTAATTTTAGTAGGAATGTACCTCCATTCCTCCATGCGCGTCAAATCATCAATTTCACCTAAACGGTTAGCTTCAAACACTTTATAGTTTCTCGTATTGTTCCTGATCCAGTGAAGCACTGTAGTAGAATCAGACCATAGGAAACGACGACTAATTACTAATTTATGTTCATTCGTAATCGTATCAATAAACTTGGCGGCTAACAACGCAGCTTGTAGTTCGGCGCGGGGCATTGTCAGTGGTTTAACGGGCATGACGCGGCACTTACTCCCAATGAGCGCTACCCTCGTTTTACCATTATCGCTCCAACGCCAATATGCTACGGCACACATTGCTTTGGCAGAAGCGTCACTAAAAACATGCAGCTGCAACTCATTATAATAACCCGACGACAACGACGTAGCAATGGGACTTGCCGTAGCATCTCCGTAGCAGCGAGCCGTAGCATGCTCCGTAGCCGCAGGTTCCGCGTCGACGTCTGCGGGGCGTGTAGCGAGGGGGGTCGGGAATCGGCTACGACGGGTGCACGTGTCGCTCCCGTGACCGCCTGTCCGGTTCTCCATCTCGCTCGCACCTGCTGCATTATGATAATAACTTTTTTTTTTTTTTGAGTGAGTGGAATGCATTTCCGCCCCCCGGCCCCCCACTCGGCCTCGAAAGGCCGAATGGGGAGGGCCGGGAGGGGAGGGGGGGTACTACCAGCTAAACCCCTCACTACTTGCCCTCTCGCCGCCTTATGCCCTGGGGGACCCTTGTGGTAATCACCCCTATGATTATTATGATATTATGATAATACCTAGGTTATCATATCACATCGCACCTTGTTTACATTTTTTAGAAGGTCAAGCCAAGTACACCATTTAGAATAAATACTATCGGGAATATGATCGTCCCACCCTAAATTCAAACGCCAAATATCTTGCAGCATTATTTTTCATTGTATTGTAAACGGTGACAAAAACCCAAATATATCAAAAATAGACATAATAACACGCAACATAATACGCTTTGTAGGTCTTTCAATTCCGCAAAGAACATTCTCAGGAATACGCTTATAAGATACATCAAATCCTAACTCGTCCGTATTCGGGTACCATAATAAACCTAGCGTGCGTTCTTCTTCACTTTCCCCAGTCACTTTAAACTTTATTGCGGCCGTACCTAAAGTATCTTTAAGAATGTTATTTAATACCATAGGACTGTTACTAGTCCAATTTCGAATCTCGAAACCACCTTGACTATGAATATACGATATATCATTAACCAAATCGATCGCTGTTGCCTCGTCTGGTACGTTTTGAATATAATCATCCGTATAGTGCGAATTTTTTATCGCGTCAACTGCGGCCGGGCGTGATGACTCATACCGGGCTGCATTCATATTTTTTATAAACTGAGCAACGAATGGTGAACAATTAGCGCCAAATATAAGCGATGTCATTACGTACGTTTTGATAGGTTCATTAGGGTTGTCTCGCCAAAGAAAACGTAACGCATGCTGATCTTTTTCATGAATTTTCATTCGTAGAAACATGTCCTTAATATCACCCGTCACTGCAATTCTATTTATCCTAAAGCGCAGCATTATTCCATACAGGGATGATAAAAGGTCAGGACCGGTCAGTAAAAAATCATTTATACATTTCCCATCGACTTTACCTGCCCCGTCGAAAACGAGTCGCAATTTCTTTTTGTTAGGGTTGTCAACACCAAAATGAGGTAAGTACCAAGCTTTATTTGTTACTTTTATATCTTGTAACTCTCGAGCATAGTCATTCAGTAATAAGTGATTTATGCGTTCCTTATACCTTTGAGCGAAACCTTGATCCTTACACATTTTCTTTTCAATGCTTAGGAACCTATTTACAGCGCTGGGGTAACTATCGAGCATTTTACAATTTTCATCTTTCCTGGGCAGCCCTACGTACCAGTGACCATCGATGAGTTCAGATGTTGGTTACAGCATCTGAACAGCGCGTGCATCGTCTACGTTCTGTCTAGGCTTACCTAAGGTGCCGAGGGAATCCAGGGCGAACGAGCGGCGTACCTCCTCATGGATGTCTCGCAAAAGGTGTGTATCTTCAGTAGGTGCTAAGTCAGATTGCAAAAGACAATGAGTATGCGTCGCACCCCGCAGCACAGGCACAATACCATGGATGCACCAGCCCAGGGGAGTTAACGTAGCTGACGGCTCATTCGGTTTACCAAACTTTACATCTAGCGGTAACAATAAATGAAAATTATCTTGCCCGATTAAATGTTCGGGTTTAGAATCTGATAAACAAAGTTTATGTTTCATATTCAATAAATGTTTATATTTCTTACAATCAACAATAGAATACTTTTGAACTGGTAAGTTTAATTCGTTCACACTGTACTTTTTAAAATTATTTAATTTACTGTCTATACCTGATATGGTTACATTAATTACCGTGGCGTCGCACGCCAGCTCGTTGCCAGCCCATGCGCCGCTCACGCGCATTGACTGCGGGCGCCCGCGCAGCCCTGCGCGGGCCGCCAGCGGGCCGCTTATCAGTGAAACCGTGGACCCGTCGTCGTCGAGCAAAGCGGACGAAGTAAACACACCGTTAGGGCCGTGTGCGCGCACAGGGATTACTTTTAATAATGTTTTGGATTTATCAATCGCGTTAAGATGTGTGACGGTTTCACTTTCACTTTGCTTATTGTGAGAACGCTCGCAATTAGACTCATGCACTCTGTTACACTCGCGATTAATTGAGTAATGCAATAGTTTATGGTGCTGCTGATTGCAGCCATCCTTATCACATGCAGGCGCGCAGCAGGTGTCTCGGTCGTGGCGAGCAACTATACATTTGAAGCACAAACCATTCCGCTTGACATGCTCCCATCTCACTTTGCGTAACGCTCGTTTTAACTTTTTACATTCGGTCAGTTTGTGCGTTGAATTATGACAAAATGTACATTTTTCACTCGTCGTTCGCTCAGCTTGCATTAGAACGGTTTGATAACTAGAAGGGTGACTCATAGTTTTCTGTTTTGAGTGATCACTGCGTCTTGTACTGTAGTAACTATTTGTTGTGGCAGATACCTTAATGGCTTCATCACATAGAAAATCTGATAATATTACAAGACGTGGTTTTTTGTTTTGAGCGATCAGCGGGTAACTGTATTCAGTCCATTTTGGTAGTAATACAGTTGGAAATTTGCACAAAATAATCGAAACAATATTCATTCCATACAAATATTCTTCTCTTCCAACTGCTCGAACTGCTTCTTAACGTTAAATTTAAATTGTATCTTACTTTATTTTACTTTCCTAACATTTAAGGAGCATATTGAGTTATAGTATGATATTAATTAGTTTTTATTAATATCACCCCTATCCCCAATCAAAATTACCAAATTTGTGTTGTCATCATAAGACTTCTTAACTATTGATTTCATTATACTATTTATAGTACATCCAGGCATACAATAGCTAATATCATTTTCCTTACATTGTTTCTGGAACAATTGGCCTAAGTTTTTTTCCAATCTCATCACAGAAAATAATTGTTTTAGTGATACTATTTTTAGAAGGGGATTCATTTAAATTATTGAGTAATACACAATCAGAAATATTAGAGACTTTAGGGCTGGTAGGTAAACAAACCTCCGGAGTAGCCTGGCTTAATGACTGATTATGGCTTAAATGATTGCTGTCAATCATACAACTACATCTGCATTTCTTACCTAGGGACTCAAATCAGCCGGTATTAAAATTACAAAGGTCGATCATGTCATTTGCAGCCAATTTTTGATAATTTAGTTGCTTGCGGGAGAATTCACTAAAGTTAGTGTTCATTTCCCTAAGTGAAAGTTCTAAATTATCAATTTTGTCACTTAATTCAATACCTACAATTTTACTATCTTTATTCTTATTACATGTTTCTTTGGTAATCACTTTTAGTTGTTCTAACAATAGTGTACGTTCTTTCTTTAAGTTACCATATTTTTTATAATAATTTGGTCTTTTGATTAATTTCTGTGTTTTCCTTATGTATCTATTAATTTTAATATATTTTTTTAATTTCTTACCGCTACTAAACTGAAAAATACTATTATTGTTTTGAGATGGTTTACTACCATAGTTAACACATTCCAAAGTTGAATTGTCATGTGTTGCAGAACATTGCATTAACTCATTAAAAAGGCTTTGAGAATGCTTTTCTTCTGTTATACATTTAATTTTATTTTCTAAGTTTAGAACTCTCTTTTGAGAAATAGACAAACTTATTTCTAGTTCCGTTATGCGACTCAATGCCTGTTCATGAGTGTCAGAACAAGCCCTAAATGACAGAATAAAGTTTTCCATTTGGTTACACTTGTCCACCACTTCCGCATATTTAACATGAAACTCAGCATGTTCATTCTTAAGTTCAGAGTTACGAGTAACGTTGTAAATATGTTATTTACAACGTAGTCCCTTTTCTACCACGCAACATTCGCAATTTCATTATTTTAGAGATAGGTAGAATATAAAGCAAAACTTTTGAGTCTTTCTCAGGGAAAAGGGAGGGTGGATGTTTATATCTTCGAATAAAGCGACTTGTAAAATATTGATCGAACTCCACTTGTAAAAGTTCGTTTGATCATATATTAAATTTCGTCACTTCATTCTTCAGATGTGTTATTTACAACGTAGATGTTTAGAGATAAGTTTTGCTTTTTATTATGTAAGTATGCACAAAGTATTTTTTAAACATATTTATTTCAGTTCAAGTAATTATGGATATTTTAAGTTTAATAAACAAAATTGTACAAAATAACAAAATAAACATAGGTTACATCTTATTTCTTTTTTATTTTAATTATCCAACTGATTATACCATCAATAAATTAAAGTTATCAATCAGACATGGAATAAAACTGATCGAGCAAAATTGTCATTAGCGATTATTGGGCGATTATAAAATTTCGCAAATATTTGTGAGGTATCTGCCCAACCAGCCTGCTTCCTAAAATCATCTATAGAAACACCTGCCAAGTGGGCTGTAGACGTTGCGGCATGGCGCGTGCTATGCGCGCTAAATATCGCAACGTCTACTCGCAACTGGCACATCTATAAGGACGCCGAAAGGTCAGAAATAATTTTGACATGGATTCTGTTCTATATGACTTAGTCAGAAAAATGTAATCTTCCAAGGCTGTGGCTGGGCAAATACTTATTTGATTTTTAAAATAAGGAAGAATAGTTATTTTCACCTCACACGCTCTGAAAAGGAGGTTTTATCAATCAGTTTGGGCATAAAATATTTATTTATTTTATTTATTTATTTATTTATTAATTAACACAAACACAATATCATGACAGGACATATCCCAATTCGATAAAGTGGTCCCTATTGCCTATAACATATAACATATAATGATACTTTGGAAAATTCACTCAGAGAACATGAAAAAATATCAGTCTTTTGGGAAATTTCGTTAAGTGTGTGCAGAGCGCGCGTGATCGGGGCTTTACTAAGCAAATTAGTCCTGCCTCGTGGTATCATCAGCAGCCGTGGCTGTCGCCTCCTCCCCACATAATTGTCAGGGGCCTGCAACCTCACCTCCTTTAGCAATTCCGGATTTGAAATTTTACCCCGCAATAATTTAAATAAATATACTACAAGTGCCAAATGTCAATATGTCATAATGCGTTCCGAATCGGAGTATTGACTTTTTTGTTATATTTGATTCTTATTTTAAATAGCTTTAAATTAATTATAATACTCCGTTTTGGTTTTATTATATTATTTTAGTTCATTGAATCATAAAAACAATAACAATAAGAATAAACTATTTGTTATAAGAATTTTATATTAGGCTGGGTGAGGTTTCACAACCTATAGACATCTTTATTTTTAAATTGTCTTTGTCTTGTACCTCATGTCAGTGTCAACATTTACGGAATCGTTTTTATTCTTATTAAAAGTAACAATATATTTCTACTTTAAATAACTTTGAATTAACTATAATACTCACTTTTTTATTGTTTTAGTTTTTTATATCATTAAAACAACGAGAATAGAAATATATTTAGATTAAACTTTATGTTTAAAGATTTTTTACCGGAAGTTGACCGCGGAAACAACCATAAAATGTTCCTCGCTGTTGTGAGGTGAAAAATTGTGTGTTGCGCTGGGCGTAAAAGAACTTGCCAGACCAGTTAATGGTAAACGCATCTATCGCCATGGCATCTGGATCTCGTTGCCATGATACATACCGGTCACATTTGGCATTAGTTCGAGAAGCGAAGAGATCGACCTCTGGATGTCCAAAATTATGAGTTATCAATTTATAGGCATAATCACTTAACTCCCATTCTATGTCGGTATTAATTTTCCTTGACTCCTTATCTGCTTCTGTATTCTCTTTTGTATTTATATAAGATGCAAAAAGCCAGATCTTTCGCTTCTCGCACCATTGCCAAATTTGTCGAGATAAAGTATTTAGGTGTATAAATTGGATTCCATCCAGCCTATTTATATAACTAATTGCAGTCGTATTGTGGACTCGTAATAATATTGCACAGTTATAGGAGTCGCGGGCAAAGCATTTTATTGCCAAAAAAAACTGCTAGAAGCTCTAAATAATTAATGTGGAAATCAAGTTCATCTTTTTTCCAGTTTCCATTTGCTCTATCCCCGTTACAATAAGCACCCCAGACAGTTCTGGAGGCATCTGTAAAGATTTCTAAGGTAAATTCTGGAATAGTTAGAGAAGTAAATGTTGTGTTTATATTTTGACTCCACCAATGAAGATCGCTTAGAATCACTTCAGGTAATATAATTTTCTTATTATAATCATTATGATCTCTAAGGCCTAAGAATTTCTGTCTTTCCAATATCTTAGTGTATAGCCATCCATATTTAACGGCAGGGCATGCGGCAATGAGAACGCCAATAAGCTGGGCAAAATCTCTGATTGAGCATGAGGAAAGAAAGGAATATTTTTCGACTAACTGTGAAATATAATTACGTTTTTCGGATGGTAATGATAAGGTAAGGCTTACAGAGTCATAAATAATACCTAAAAAATTACAGGTTTGTTTTGGCTCTAAATGGCTTTTTTCATAGTTTACGACAAACCCCCAGACATTCGAGAGTTCTCAAGGTTTCCTTAACATTATTTAAGCACATTTGGTAAGTATCGCCTAGTCACATAATGTCATCAAGATACTGTACAGATTTGAAACCTTGTCGTCTAAGGTATGAAATCACTTCTTTCATGACCTTAGTAAAAGTTCTAGGTGCAATAGATAAACCGTAAGGTAAAGCAGAAAACTCGTATGTTAGAACTTGTGAATATTTGTTTTCATACTGAAAACGTAAATATGTACGGTCTTTGGGGGCAATTGGAATCACCAAATAAGCTTCCTTTAAATCTTTTGTGGCCATGTAGCCATTAGGGGATATCAACTTAGAAGCTGTTCTAAAGTCCTCCATTTTAAAGTGACTTTTTTGTACAAACTTATTAAGAGGTTTAACCGCTGAGCTACCGAGACTTGCGAACCACCGTCGAAATTCTCCAATACTTTTATATTTTTAATACGCTGTAGGCCAGCGTTGTCACATCAATGCTAGGAATATCCTTGCATTCGAAAGAAACATCTTTTCTGTGTTTAACGATCGATTAAGATGCAACTGCCAATAATTTATGATTTTTTAATTTTTGCATTCTTCAATGCTATTTTTATACTTATGGTAAATTTTATATAGAAATATATTGGAAAAATTAACTCGGCCACAAGTGAATTCTCAGACGGGAATCGAACCCGCGACCTTTGGAAATCCGGTCCAATGCTCTAACCGCTGAGCTACCGAGACTTGCGAACCACCATCGAAATTCTCCAATACTTTAATATTTTTAATAATTAACACCCGTCAATCCACATTGGGCGATTGGGCGCGGAGGGTTTTGGCCCATTCTCTTAACCATTCTTTTGAAAGGTCTGTGCCCCAACAGTAGGCACATTAAAATGGCTGAAGAGCTATGCATTTTTTTGCAGAACTTAGGTTAAACTAAGTTATAAATAAAGTCAGTTAATTTTTCTGAAAAAACAAAATGACACGCTGTATAAAATGTGTAAATGTGTAAGTAAGTAAAAAGCACGTTCTGATTCGTTAAAAAGTTAGTTTTTTTCAATGGACTAAGTATGGTCGAAAATTTCAAATGAGCATATATTTTTTATATGACTGTACCTCGCCCAAGTGTTTCTCAAACCCTTTCAGAAATGTTTCACATTTCAAATTTACCTTTCAGATTTTCCCAAAAGATACCAAACGACTGAATAATGACTCCCAAGAGCCACTTGAGTATTCGTTCAGATCATTTTCAGTTTTTCATTATTATCGTCCATTTCATTTGTTGCTGTAAATTGAATAAAGTGAATTCCACTCGAGACTTTTGGAATTATTTGGGACAAAAAATAAATGATAAATGTTTTGGTGGTTTTATGTCTGGGTGTTTTTTAGGGTTCCGTAACATAATGGCAAAAAATCTGTCTGTCTGTCTGTCCGTCCGTATGTCACAGGCACTTTATTCCAAAACTACACTTAAAGTTTACACAGTTGAAACTTGGTAGGTAGATGATTTCTGTAATCCGCTTTACAGTTTTTACACGAAATTAAATATATATATATATTAAGGGGGGCTCCCCATACATGGAACTGAAACTGTATTTTTTTTTCATCAAACCTATACGTGTGGGGTGTCCATAGATAGGTAGATCTTTAAAAATTACATTGCGGTTTCTAAAACAATTTTTTCTCTAAGACAACCGTTTGAAAGATTCCAAACCTCTAGTGTGTGTCCCTCTCTAACTTTTAAAATAAAAAAGTTAAAAATTAGAAAAAAAATATGATGTAGATCTTTATAAAAACTTTTAACCAAAATTGGTTTGAAGCTATAGCACATTTTCCAAAACCGCAAATATAATGTCTGTGTCATGCATACAAACACAATGAAAAACAAAGTTATTTTTGCAGACGAAAAATTATAGTGCCATTTTGGGTAGGTGTAGGTAATCGGTAGTCAAGTGAATACCTAATAATAATAATAATAATAGAAACTTTATTGCACACGATACAAAACAAACACATACAGAGAAAATTACAAAAAGAGGAGCACACGATAGGCGGCCTTATTGCTACATAGCAATCTCTTCCAGGCAACCTTGGGTAAGAGACGGAACCCTTCATGTGCTCGACTCGCACTTGGCCGATTTTTTAAATAAATTTTGTATAAAAGTTATAGTTATAGTACATAGTTATAGGTGGATGTTAATAAAGACTGCAAATGGAGCCAGAATTAATAAAATGCTCGATAAAGCACGAAGAAGCTTACGGTACATACCATACCAAAACTTGCTGACCTACTGCAACAGTAGATCATTGCTGCCAATAGAAAAAAATGTTTCAATTTACAATGCTGTTTTTCCAAGGAATCTAATTTCAATTCAAATAAATTGAATTGAAAAACGGGGAATTTATGCCGATTTTTTACGCCGAAAACCGCATACGAAAAAAGACGTGACTCAATAGCAATAGAGGTGAGAGCGTTTTATCACACAGTTGGTCGTTGGCGGCGCGGTATGGGCGACGTTTTAAAACGTCCTTGGCCCTTCAAAAACTCCATAAAACGATGACCACCATTTGATTTCGGCGTAAGGAAAATACTCGATAAGAATTAATCAGATTTTGGAGGGCACGGGTATATTGCCCCTAATTCTAAAAGATTGTTTATGGTTATGGACATATGTTCTTTTTCTAATACTGACATTTTGTATGACGGAGGAAAAAGAATGAACGAAAAGGAATGTGACCGCTGCTGAGGGCTTAGTTTTGTCCAGTTCTTTGTACGCCTTCTTAGTAGATCTGGAGGTTTCGAGGTAACTTTTCAAAGTATTATATCTATGGGTTTCAAAACATTTCTTAATTTGTTTTAGTTCATTTTTATAACTCATTTTTATAAGTCTATAGGTGCCATTTTGTTCGATAACTTTTTGCCATCTTGTAGGTAGGGACAGGGACATGATCCCAATCACAGAACATTAAAAGAGGTTAGAAAGGCTCTCATGCGCCGTTTGTATTAGACTTTTTGCATTCTCAAATTTGTGGCCTTTGAGCATTCGCTCAAATTTGTGGCGCGCCTGCCCCGCCTACAAGCCCTTTCTAACCTCTATTCCTTGTTCTGTGATCCCAATGCTATAACAATTTTTGGGGCTTCTGATCAAAATACCGCGACAAGTGGTTTTAGCAGACCTCTCGTGATGTTAACCTGACACTGCCTAAAGAATTCTGAAGAGACCGAAACAGGTCAAAATCTGAAGGTGCTACGTCAGGACTATACGGCGGATGCATTAACACCTCCCAACCAAATTCTCTTAGTTTTTACTGAGTGGCTAAAGATGGTCTAGCGTTATAATGATGAAAAACCACACCCCTTTCGGTTGATTAATTCCGGCCGCTTTCTCTCAACTTCTTGCTTAAATCTCATCAGTTGTTTGCAGTAGAGTTCAGAATCGATGGTCCTGCCTGGTGGTAACAGCTCAAAATGAATAATGCCCTTCCAATCCCACCACACACACAGCATCACCTTGTTGCGAGTTAACCCGGGTTTCGTCACAGTCTGTGAAGCCTGACCGGCCTTTGACCACGACCTTTTTGGCACGTTTTTGTCGTACGTGATCCACTTTTCATCACCAGTTATCAGCTTCTTCAAAAATGGTTCAGTTTCATTATGTCGTAATAAAGAATCACAAATAAGTACTTACACGGTTCATTAGGTTTCTTTCAATGAGCTCGTGAGGTACCCAAATATCGAGGTTTTTTGTGTACCCAGTTTTTTCAAATGCGCCTAAACTGTTTTGTGGTCAATTCCCAGTTCTTCAGCTACGTCGTAACTACTGACATGTCGATCTTGCTCCACTTTAAAAAAATAGTTTGTTCTAAAAGTTCTAAAAGTTTGAATGTTTGAATAATGAACACACACGTTTGTTATTGTTGATTCTGTGTTCTCTCTACTTTTCACTACGAACGCCAAAAAATAAAATAATCCAACACTATATTCAAACAATTTAGAAAATTCAAAAGTACAAAGACAAAGTTAAATATTTTTATTCAAGTAGACTAAAGTTAAATAAAATAAATAAATAAAAAAAATAAAAATAAAAAAAAAATAAAAATCATTTATTTTCAGACCAAGGAGTCCATAGGTAGGTACATTTTATAGCACACAACATATAATTATGATTACAAAAATTTATAAAATTATAATTACAATCAAAATTAAAATTAAATTCGACATTTTAAGCATAGTAAGTTAAAGTGCTTTCGGATAGTAGGTACATTCAGTACATCTTTCAACTGGTAAAATGAACGGCCGCAAGAATCTTGTCAGCTTTAGCAGAAGCAAAAAAACAAAGCACGCCTAAATACTTATTAGGTATGAATAAAAAAAAACAATTACTAATGTAATTTGTTAGATCTCCTGTCTCCTGCAATAGGGATCGCGGCCATCAATAAACGCTACGATCGATGTAAAGCTTGGACGAATTAAACACTAGATGCGATGGACAGGAACCCTAGGCCTAGGTTACTCTGCCGGCCGGCTAAGTTCCACACACTTTAGAACACTAGATCACTTATTACACAGTTTATAAACTTCAAGTTGCGGTTAATTTTTTTTTATTTTTAAATTATATGAGGAGTCGCACGCAAATCGTGGCGACGCGGTTCGGTTGTCGAAGCGGAAGAAGATAGCAACTTTGGCGCTATAGTCGCGACGAATCACGATGCACTGCACTTGCTTGATTAGTTCTCTCACTCTGCGCACGAGGGTGTGAGTAGGAAAGGGATAGGAAGTAAGGAACCACATCATGAAGCCCGCGAATTTAAAATAGGGAAGCCGGAAATGGCGTAAACATCCTCCCGGCCTTGATAATACGTCGTATTATAAAAAAGCGGTTAACATCAAATGAAAGAAATTTATTTGCGAAATATTTATACATAATTACCTACCTAAAATATGGGATTATGAAATTATTCTAATTTATTGCGAAGGTAGCGGACAAAGTTTTACGATAGGCCGTTAAACATGCCAGAAGCAGTTTTGACTAAGGCGACGCGGACTCTACCATCCTTACCCGGATAAACCTCCTGTATAATGCCTAAAGGCCAGAGTAGCGGGGGACCGTCATCCTGATGTATCATTACAATAGTACCCGGACTAACGTTATCAGCATTAGTAAGCCATTTTTGCCTCGCTTGTAATGAATTAAGATACTTCAACTGCCATCACCCTCTTTGGGGCTCCAAGCACAGGTGTGCAAACTCGGCTTCCCTGATAAAATTTATCGACGATCTAAATCTCTGTATTTGTAACGATGGATCCGAGACACGCAGGGTCGCTCCTCTCTTTAGCCTCTCCTGAATTATTCTCTCGCTTAACCTGGAAGTCCTTGACCCTTTCACATGGCAGTGACCATATCCCCATCTTATGTTCCCTCGACTTCCCTTCTCCGCCAAAAATAGACATCCCTCCCTTCCTCAAATATACTGACTGGGAGATATTTGTCGCCAGTGTAGATTCAAAATTAGACCGGTTCCATAATATTCAAGCTGACAACTACATTGAAATGTATCGTTTATTTGTAACTACCATAATCGAAGCAGCAGATGAGTCGATCCCTGTAC